>JARJLE010000028.1:0-600000 GCA_029289555.1 Mycena latifolia | reverse complement strand
GTAGGTCGGCTGACGACGCGGTTTATTCCCGGGACCGGGGAGCTGGGAGTGTGAGCGGATATTTGGCCGCCTGCGGGATGCCAGCTTGCCGCGTACGTCTTGCTCTGCACCTCCCTCCATGGCCGACGTCGACGGCGAGCCCGCAGTGCGGATTGTGGTTACGCCGTCGCAGTCGTCGTACTTTGCTGGGGAGCCCTTCTCCGTCACCATTACCTTCACCAACACCCGTTCCCCCGACCCAGGGCCCTCGCGCGCGCTCTCTCACTCGAATGCCCACAGACGGAATGCCCACTCGATTAGCTCGGCCCCCCTCGCCCGCCCCCCCACCTCCCCGGGCACACCCCGCACCCCGCGCACCGCAGTGCCCCCGCTGCCGTCGCGGCCGAGTCGCGACGGCAATCTGCGACGCAAAGGCCTCATAGGACGCACCAATGTGTCCCCCACGGAGTCCCCTGCCCCCATGGGGAGCCTCCCCGCGCTCGTCGAACTACGCCGCAAGAAAATGCTCGCAAAATCGCTGTCCGTCAGCATCGCTCCTCCAGGCCTGGATTTGCCCACTCGCAGCGGCACAAGCACCCCGCGGTTTTCACCAGAATGTACGTCTCTCTGTGCGTCTTGCGCCCATCTGACCCGTCCCACAGCCCCCATCTCCGCAGTCCTCCCCCCGTCCGTCTCTCGCCGCTCCGACACCCTCCCCCTTGCCGCGTCCCACCCCCACGCCCGCAAGCAGTCCATCATCGACGGCGCGGTCCAGCTCCAGGAGCTCGTCACCTCCCCGATCAGCCCAAGCAGCAGCGGCACCCCCTACACCCCCAGCGCGTCCAGCTCCACCTTTTCCCTCACCCTCGACCCCATCGCCGAATCCACCGTGTACCCCTACCCCCCAACTCCCGCCCTCCCCGCCACTCCGCTCCCCGCCCCCGTCAGCGCGCCCCCGCGCGCCTACCCCCCGCGCCGCGTCGACGCGCAGAGCAGCCTCGGCCACGGCCATCCGCCAGTCCCCCCGCGCACCGCCCACGCGCCGACCTTTGCGCCGCCGCACACCGAGCTGCTGCTGTACGCATACGCGTCGCTCGCGGGCCGCGCGGTCCTCGCTCCGCTCGCGGGGAGCGGCACTGCGGCCTTGGGTGCCCTGCGCGCGACCCTCCTCCGCCCCGCGCGCGGCGGGGGCAGCCTCAGCCTCCAGGCGGCGGGCGCGACGGCCCCGCGCCACCGCCGCGCGAGTTCCTTCTCCGCGGGCCTGCGCGCGCTCGGAGCGGGCATCGGCGGCATCTTGGGCCGCAGCGCGAGCGCCAGCGGCGACGGCGGTGCCGCCCAAGGGTGGGACGCGGCCGACGCGGACCCCGAGGCGCCCGTGCCAACGCTCGAGGTCCCGCCCGAGATGCTTGCGGTCGACCTGAGCCTGGGCCCGGGCGAGTCCAAGAGCTGTGCGTGGCTTCCTTCCTTCGCGGCTTTGCTGATTTGCTTGCGTTTTGGGCAGACACATACTCGCTCCTCCTCCCCGCGCACCTCCCGCCGACATTCAAGGGCCGCACGCTGCGCTTCTCCTACGAGCTTGTCGTCGGCGCGTGCCGTGCTGCCGCGGGCGGCAGCAGTGTTTCACGCGTCATGAAGGTTCCAATCCGCGTGTACAACAACGTCGCAGGTAATATGCTTCCCGCTCCCATCGCTTGCGCCACGCTCACCACGCCGCCCCACAGTCGGCCGCCCCGCGCGCCCGTACGACCTCCTCTGGCCCGTCGCGCGGCGGATAGCCACGCCCGCCTCGACGCCCACGGGCGCGCCACCTGTCCTCCCGCAGGACGCAGCGAAGCCGACCGTCGAGGAGCACCGCGGCTCGCCCGCGCCCGCGCACCCGGCCAAGGCCCAGCAGGCGGGGAGCGTCGCGGAGCTGGAGCGCTACGCCGCGCAGCTGCTCGCCGCGACCGCGTCGCCGACCGCCGCGGGCTTCCCGTGGGGCGAGGAGGGCGCGGGGAGCGGCGGCCTCAGCGGGTGCCGTGAGGCCGTCGAGGTGCTCACGCGGAACCTCAAGAAGGGTGCGTGGCCCTCTTTAATGGCGGATATTCGTCCTGATGAGCATGTTCGCAGTCTCGTACGATATCACAAAGGACGGCGTGACGGTCGCCGTGCTGACGTTCCCCAAGAGCGCGTTCCGGCTGGGCGAGACGGTGAATGGCGTGGTGGAAGTGAATTGGCGCGAGGGAAGGGGGCGTGTGCTGCAGGTGTGTGTATTTGCCGGCTCTCGGGGTGTTCCGGGCTGATGTGCGTGCAGCTCACTGCGCTCCTTGAGGCACACGAGTCCCTGCCGCCAGCGCTCGCCACCCCGCCTAGCACGTCCGCAACGGAGCGCTATCTGCGGCGCGTGCACGCTGAGCACCATGCACGGTGCGTCCCCCCCGTTTTCCCCGCCCTGGCCCCGCTCATCACATTGGTAGATTCGTGCTGGGCACCCGCCGCCTGGGCTTCGCCCTGGACATCCCGAGCGACGGGAGCCCCGCGTTCGGCGTCGTCGCTGCGGACGGCAGCACGGGCGGGCTCGAGTGGCGCGTGCGGCTGTGCCTGCTCGTGGGCGTCGCGAGCGCAGAGAGCGACGCAGGGACGGAGGGCGTGCGCGCCAAGGGGCTCGTGCGCGACGCGGAGGACGCGGACGGCCGCGGGGCGTGGGGGAGCGCGTGGCGCGCGCCGGCGCGGCTCGGGGTGCTCGAGCGACGCCCCCCGCCACCGCCGCCCGTGCCGACCTCGCCCCCGCCAGACGATAAGCCCGCGTCGGGGTGGGGCGCGTTCCTCGGGGTGAGCTTCCTCGGCGGCCGGGAGTACCACGACGGGGACGACTTGTACGAGGACGACGACGGGGCGCTGGACGCGGCAGCGGCGGCGGAGGAGGCGTATGGGTATGACGGGGTGAAGAGCGACCTCGCGGGCGGGGTGGGCGTTGGGGTGCGATATGGCGGGCGGGAGGACGGCTGGAGCGAGGTCAAGGCGGAGATGGTGGAGTGTGTCGTCCCCGTGCGCGTTTGGGCGGGAAATACGGCGTTTAGGGCGGGCGATGTCGTGTTTGATGTATAGCTCAGTAGATTCTGTGGATATGGATACATCGAGAGCTACCCATTACTTGTCTCTACTTTTACCACCATGCGCAAACTTGTCCAACAGCTACTCCACCAGATTCTGAAGAGGGCAACACACACCGTCGGGCTCGTCTGCAAGTAATAATGTCTTGCTCGCAGCAGCCTCCACCTCTTCTCCCGTGTGGTTCTTCGAGCAGATACCGGACTCTTTGAACAAGGCGTACTTCCTCGTCTGCAATTCTCTCAGTGCAAGCCATGGAACTAAAGTACACTGGTCCTCAAATTATCAACGAGACGCACAGGTTCCGGCTCAGCCCTAAGCTTACGGTCCGACTGTCTTGGACTTCACTGCGATGGCACACTACCTAAGCGCGACTGTATGCGCCTCATGGAATTTGAGTGATAGTTACCACCGTATGGAAGAACACCCGCTCGCTACCTCAGTAGACGGGACGGAGACTGGGGCGGCAAAATAGTAAAATAGTAAAATAGTAAAAAATTAAAAAAAAATGCTCACTCTGAGGGTCGAACTCAGGACCCTTGCATCTCTAGGTTTCCACATAAGTACAATGCACTACCACTGTGCTAAGCGAGCATCGTCTTCACCCTTACGTTCATCCTGCTTTGTCATGCTTACAGGCCAAAGACTGGGGACAAGCATGTGATTTTTTATTTTTTATTTTATTTTAGTTTTTTTTTGAATCTGCATTTGTATACCGCTACAAGTACACTAGCTACTAAGATGTGGTGCCCGCCAGGGGCGAATAAATATGGATATTTTCATCAGGTGGGTTTCAGATGGGAGTGGTAGTGTAAGGATCTCTTGCTCCAAAATACCTGCACTTATATTTTTTCGAACATTTACTTACTGCGAATACTCTCGATACACGACTTATCTGTATTTGTAGTTATAGTCACGTGTAGTGACCTATGACAATAACACTACTCTTATCTTCAATCGACTGCCTTGTCACCCCTCATCCCACCTCGTTGAGCCTCTCCGAGCCGCATCAAGGGGTACTAGGCGAACTTAATCTTCTTATTGAGTCCTAGAACTACTGATTGTTGGTCCTCGGAGTCCATTTACGACCGATAAAGCGAATACAATTGTTAGCTAGGCTCCGACGAATATTCGGACGAGCCAGAAGCGTAGCAACTGGATGTACAAATATTCGGCTCCCCGCTGCGCTTTGCAAGCTTAAATTGACCGCTGATTGGGTCTTCAACACTCAGATTCACCTGTGGGCTCGCTAGGAAAAACTATCTATTTATCCCTAACGGAGATCACCCAGGTCTCACAAAGTGGACAAACTGGGAATAAATAGATATCCTGGCCAGCTCGCATAACGATCCGGGGACATTTCCGTTCAGAGGATGAGGAACTGTAGTGACGAGACGCAATAGGAATTACTCTTCACCCTACCTGGATTCCGTTAAGTCACGTTTGCATGCCCCTACACAGGCGTCATTAGCTAGGACAGTTAACTCGTCCGAGGGAGACGAAACTCGCTCCCTTTCAATAGCGGATACCTCTACTTCTTGGAGAACTCGGAGGAATACCATGTTAAAATCAGCTTCCAGGTCCACGTCTCCTAAGAAACCTTCACAGAAGCGAATTACTCAACGTTCCTTTACAGAGAGGGATCCTTCGAGCAAAGCACCCTTATTCAAAGGGACCTCCTTACCACGCTCGGACAAGTCTATGACAACCAATCCTTCTACATACAGCGCTCCGGCGGCCAGTCAAGCCAGTCCAGTGAACGTTACCTTTAGAAGTGCAATAAACTCGACCCACAATCTCGAACTTTTTTCACCCTCATTCTTCGGAGTGACGCCTCCATTAAAATCCGTCGGAATGTCCAAAGACGCTGACTCGAAAAGTACTTCTAAGGGGGTGGCCGTCCAAAAGAGTCCGGAACATTCTATGCCCATCTAGACGCCTGTGGAGGCCCCCGGACCAGTCCATCTAAACCCGGGTATGGCCCACGGTTATTCCCTTTCGGACATGGCAAACCTTCAAATTGACTATCTCAAGGAGAACGAGTCGGAGATGTCGGTTTTCACGTGTGGTAATTGGATAGCTAGTAAGAGAACTATCGAAGCGAGGGATATTATCGATTGAGGAATCAATTTGTTCGATCCCATGCCTAGATTCGGTCTGGACCCCGGATTGGCGCTAAGAGTGGAAAACACAGTTAATGAGATGCAAGATATACTAAGGAAGGCTGCTTGGCTCGTACCGGACAAGACTACCCCGGCCTTCCAAATCGACCCTCACCAAGCTCTGATGCATGTGTTGAAAGGTGCTTCCTCATTGGACGAGATGGTGATTGCCTGGATTGCAATGAGCAGAAGGATGGAATTAGCTCAGAAGTACCTGGACAAATATGACGGGATTTACCGAGCAGAGACCGAATCAGCGAGGCCCATTTCGCCTTCCTCCACGGATCCGGGATTATATGAGAGATTTCCTAGGGACAAGTCTACGGTCACTCAACTCATGTACTTATACGATCACGTACTGAACTTACGCCCGCTCTTGCCCGAGGGGTATGATAAGGATACAGGATTCCTTCCTGAATTCCTGTCTGCTCCCGAGCGTCTGAAACTCGCATTTCCGGACAGGGAGAAGGAGGATCGCCCCTCCACCATCTATTACTCGGCATCCGGAGAAAAAATGGAACGACCTATGGCTGCACACTCGAGTTGGAGGGGCGGATCGGAATTTGAGGTGCCGGCTGAAGAATTCAGAACTCCATCCGCGAAAAAGAAAGTCACCATTAGCGAATCTCGTAGCCTTAACAAAGGAAAGGGACGGGACTTATCAGAAGATGATTTCCATCAACAAGCAGTCAACTGGCACTGGAGTCTAGGGGGTAATACGTACAGCTCTCTGAGCGCTAATACACCCTTCAAGGATCCCGACGAATTCTTTCTTCCGAAGACTAACCCTGGGACTCCATACGGGTCTGGCGTTCCCGGACCTGGTCTACCAGATCCTCTACATGGAATGGCTTCCGCCGCTCTGTACGGACTATCAATGGACTCCGTCAGTCAAGGATTGCAGGCACGCAGAGACATCTTTAGACGCACAGCACAATGGATGGGATCAGCAGCGACTCCGTCTGTCAGACGCCCGTTATATGATCAAATCGGGTTAGGACGGAAGTGGCAAGGGACTTGGCGGCAGAATCCTCCTCATATGGACTCTCAGATACTGGAAGAAATCGAAGTGGAAGAAGGCAGACCTCAAGAAGAGGATGACGGGCGAGAACGAGAAAATCGGCCAGACGTCAACACAACCTTTTGAGCTTCTGGAAGGAGTGGAGGACATGGTGACCCTTCGGGCGGAGGTGACGATGACAATGATGGAGATGACGGTCCGGAAGAGGAGGACGCGATTCTCGAAACCCAAGACCTCCAAGATTGCCACGTCACCGCAGTAACGGCAATCAAGGTAGCGGACCTCCAAGGAATCTATCGGGCTTTCCCGGATCGGCCCCCCCTCCAGGCCCAGGAGAGGCGGGGGAGGAGGAGGTGGCAGAGGTCCTGGTGGAGGGATTGATCAAAGATATCCTTACATAGCACCGGGAGCCCCCTATGGAACATTAGTTCCGACCATAAAACCTGAGATCAAAATTAAGCAATTACCCGAATGGGATGGAGCTCATAGTACCGCCGTGGACTACTTCTGGGACGTAGGTCAGTTGGCCGCGCTGGAGGGATGGATGCCTGAAGCCCTTGGCTATTGGCTCCCGTCCAGACTGGTAAAAGACTCTGCCGTATATCTTTGGTTTTCCACCCAGTCGACCGCGAGGCAAAAGTTGATGAGATCGCATTATTTAGTATACCTTCGCATGATTAAGGAAAACTACCTGGGTAAACGTTGGCAGATCACTACAAACCTGGAATTCGAGAACCATGCCTTTAGACAAGAAGGGCATGAGAAGGAATCACCTCAGAAATTCATAGGAAGGAGAATTCGCGCCGTACGCATGCTAGCTAACGCAGATGATAGGGGGCCATTGGAAGTATTCTTGGTTATGAGGAAGGCCCCGCTTATCTGGAGCACCATTCTCATTCTGGAAAATATCCGTTCCTCAGAGGAGCTCTTTGAGAAAGTCAACGATCATCACGAAGCCCTCGTGGAGGCGGTGAAAAAGGAATTGACGGAAACCTTAACGGTACAGAACCTGTTTTCCACGCTCCGTTGATTAGCATTTCATCAAGGAAACTATCAAAATAATTGTAGAGCGAACCTGACAGCGGTAGACCCCTTGACCGAAGAGGAAGCCGTTAGCCCCGAGGCAGCCGTAGTTCCAGAAGCTTTAGTCGACGAGGAAACGACCAGCAACCCAGATGGAGAACAGGTCTTGAAACAAGTGTACTCAACCCTGAAGAAGCGTCAATGCCCTCCTCCGAAAGGAGGATACCCGTATAGGAAAAACGATCATGTTACAACTAAGATGGGACGACTTCCTCCTTCTCCATGCAAAGTCTGCAGGAGCGCTAACCATTGGGACAAAGAATGCCCTGACTGGGCCGTTGTGAGGGTGCCAGGCACCCTACATGTGTCACGACGGACCAGTGGACATGCCAACGTCCCGATCGGGCTTCTTGCCTTCCCGAAATGGTCTCACGACGACTGTCCAGTGGAGCCATTCTCCATTCTCACCTATCCTCTGCGACCACAGCATCGCGTCCTCGCGCGCTCCCCAACTGTCCAGCACGGCCACGCGACTCGACAAACCACTATGATGCGAAGTCTGATCATGATGCGACGCGCCCCCTCGACCACCGTCCAGGATGACATCCCGTTCACCGATATATTCGCCCCTGCGCACTCCAGACCAGAGGAGGCTCTTCAGGTCCATGTCCAGGACCGGCCTCCCGGTCGCCCACGTCCTCATACCTCGCGGAATCACCATGAACTCGCTGAAAGGCAGTTCGTCCCGGAAAGCCGTTCACCAATTCACCTTCCGTTACCTACCTGAAACCGTTGGACCTTGTTTCAGCCCCTCCTCGTCACATAACGCACGACCCGAAGGAGGTAGGGGGAAAGGTATAAAAGGGAGACAGGAACGGACCCAGTAGTCAGTAGTTTCTGGGTGAAAACCCTGGACGTCGGATCCCCCCCGCACTGTTCCACAGTGTACTCCTAGTCCATCACCAATAACAGTTGTCCACCACTCACTTGCTTCACGGCATTTTACCTTTAACCCCCTTGCAGCTTAAGTCCATAAGCTTGCGCCTCACGATCCTTCGTTTCTAGCCTCAGCCCATCGACGAATCGACCGTCCCAGCCGGACGCACAGGCCCTCGACCGGTTTATTCACACACACACACACTCCTTACGACTATCGTCCCGTTGGGATGACCACCCTCATTTATCACCACTAACCCAAAGGGCGACCCAACAAGCCTTGTAATCCCCTTAAAATCTCACTCAAAATCCCCTAGAGGACGAATACGCTGTTGCCAGTGTAAACCAAAATCACACACCAGCACCGCAGTCCCAATCACACCGTATACTTGGAAAAACAAAAGCAAGGCCTATTGGTTGTAGTTTCCGACCCGGCGAGTGAGGAAGCAGGAATGCTTTACCATAGCGCATACTACGTCCTCTTGGAGGGCCGGATTAATGAGCCGTCTTTATAAATTCGGCGGCTCTCGGCTGGATAGAAGAGATTTCTCCTCGGCGGGAGATGCTTAAGTCTGACTCCGAAGAAATTTTGCTTGTTAAGAACTCACCAAAGGCAGAACCGGCAAAGGATATTTTCGTACAGGACACCCGAACGGATGATGGGGCTCCCTCTCCATCATGTCCCTTCTCCAGCCGCAAAGCGCTCAATGTGCACGGGGAAGAGATTGAGGATGAATACTGGGAAGCTCAGGCGTCAATGCCTAAAGCTAAGAAGTATGTCATCGAGCTAGCAGAAGAAGGAGAGGAAGAGCACACTGAGATTGCTGAAGTCGAACCAAACCTGGAGGAAAACAGAATCCACGAGGAGGAGCAAGGCAGTGAAGCGATAGGTCCTCCGCCTGCAGAGATGATTCCAATCCAGCTCAAGGCCAAGAGGGTACCAAAGGCAGGAGATTCAGCTATAGGAGTATCTGTTTTAGCCGTGAAAGGATGGATAGAAGATCCTTCAGGCGAACCAATGGACCTACAACTCGACTCCTGCGCAGACATTACTCTGGTATCAGAAGAGTTTCACAACACGCTGAAAAGCCCACCTCCAATCAGAGAAGGCCATCAAATGAGTCTAGCTCAGCTTACGGATCAAGGGACGACCATCAAAGGCTATACGAAGTTGCGGGTATTCATGCTCACAACGGATGGGGAAATGGTCTACGCGGAAGCTGAGGCATACGTGGTATGAGGGATGTCTGTCCCAATCCTCCTGGGCGAAGAGTTTCAGTTAAATTACGAACTCGGAGTCAGCAGGAACGTGGAAGAAGGAACAAAGATCATCTTCAGGAATACTCTGTACGAGGTCGAAGCCAGAGGAGTGGATTCATTCAGTGGCCGCAAGGAAGTACATTCGTTGGCTGCTAATCTGAGTACCCATGCAGACCGTCGCATGAGAGCGCAAGCTCATCGTCGGGCGAAAGTTAAGCAGCGCAAGAGAAGTTGAAGGATCGAGAAGGAAGGACAAATGATCAGAGCAAGCGCAGACTATTTAATCAAACCTCACGAGTGCAAAGTAGTCTGTGTGGATGGTGATTTCTGAGAAGACAAGGAATGGTTGGTGGAAATGAGACTGCTCGTGAACACGGATGACTCCTTCTTTGCGGTAGCGAATACATTGATCTCCGCCCAGAAGCCAGCAGTTCCCGTGAGTAACCTGAGCGACAAACCTCGTTTTGTTCGGAAAGGGGAAATCCTGGGGCAACTAGTGGATCCGCAACAATTCTTCGACAGGCCAAAGTCGAACGAGGAATTGGACTCTTTAGAAAGGAAAAGTGCTTTGATCAGTGCTATGATAAGCGCCAATCTGGAAGAGGAAAATAGACGTGAAGAAACAGGGGCAAATACCAACACCGCCTCTGATATGCCTCGCGTGCGAACAGATTTCGGGTCCGGAGTTCCGCCCTCGGAAGAAAATGTCATCAATGGAGTGCATACTCGAGACACCCAAGGGCGGACCCCAGACTTCTCGGGAAAGATAGACTCGGCAGACGAATCAGAGGACTATGGGCCAAAGACTGCAGCTATGCCAGATTCGACCGAATACCCGTTGTCGAAAATGGAGGAATTACTCAATATAGGATCTCTGCCTGAAAGTCTCAAGGAGCGGGCTTGGGCCATGCTAAGGAAGCAAGTCAATGCATTTGGATTTGATGGGTGACTGGGCCATCATGGAACAGAAGCGCACATTCGAACGAAGCCGGATCAAGACCCTATAGCAGTCCCAATGTACGGAAGTTCCCCAGAAAAAAGGCGAGTCATAGACGAACAGCTAGACAAGTGGTACGAGCAAGGTGTGATCGAACCGTCTACGAGTCCCTGGAGCGCTCCAGTCGTAATTGCTTACCGTAATGGCAAACCAAGGTTTTGCGTGGACTACCGTAAACTCAATGCGGTTACAATCACAGACGAATTCCCAATCCCTCGACAATCGGAAATACTGCAGGCACTCTCAGGATCACAGGTGCTTACTTCTCTGGATACTTTATCAGGATTCACCCAGATGGAGATGGCCGAGGAGGATGTGGAAAAATGGCATTCCGCACACATCGGGGACTCACCTAATTCAGGAGGATGCTCTTTGGACTAAGGAACGGCCCGTCCATCTTTCAAAGAGTCATGCAAGGAATACTCTCGCCATACCTCTGGCTGTTCTGTCTGGTATATATTGATGACATTTTCATATATTCCAAGACCTACGAGGAGCATATTGATCATCTCGACCGAGTGCTAGGGGCAATCAAAAAGGTGGGGATAACATTATCACCAGCTAAATGTCACTTGTTTTACTCGTAAATCCTGCTACTAGGACACAAAGTCTCCTGTCTAGGACTATCCACACATACGAAGAAGGTCAGAGCTATCTTAGAACTCGAATGCCCCCGGAAACTATCTCAACTACAAACATTTTTGGGCATGGTTGTTTATTTCTCAGGATTCATACCGTATTATGCGGATATTTGCGTGCCGTTGTTGCAACTACTGCGAAAAGGGAGCAAGTGGGACTGGGGACCGGAACAGGAACATGCATTTCGAGCAGCAAAGGAAGCTCTATGAACGGCACCTGTACTTGGCCACGCCATGGAAGGATTGCCTTACCGACTCTACACAGACGCGTCAGACGAAGCAGCTGGGGTGGCGTTACAGCAAGTTCAACCCATAGCCGTAAAAGATCTAGCCGGAACTCGGATGTATAAAAAGCTGCGCAAGGCATTTGACGCTGGACAACCACCTCCCAAGCTGACAACCTCATTGTCCTCTAAGACAGAAGATGATAAGTTCGAGGACCAGTGGGGTAAGACTTTTGATGAGACGATCGTGCACGTCGAGAGAGTAATTGGCTACTGGTCCGGCTCATTCAAAGGCGCAGAGACAAGGTATTCAATGACGGAACGCGAGGCTCTGGCTGCAAAAGAGGGACTAGTGCGTTTCCAGCCTTTTATAGAGGGCGAAAAAATTCTACTGGTAATGGATCACTCGGCTTTGCAATGGGCGAGGACATACAAAAATTCGAATTGATGCCTAGCTGCGTGGGGGGCCGTCTTTTCCGCTTACTCGCCAGGGCTCGAGATAATACACCGAGCAGGTCGAAAACATTCAAACATTGATCCACTCTCAAGACTACCGAGGGCTGCGCCAGATCACCAGTCTCCAGAAGACGTCGGGGATAAATCATTAGCAGTGGCGAACAACTTAGAAACGGCTCAGGAGAGCTTGACAAACCAAGGGCCTGCCGAGAAAGCAACTCTGACAGCTTGGAGGCTGGATGACTGCCTGGAAGGAAGGAGAAGCACCTATGCAACGACAAGAGCAGAGCAGCGACGGAAGAACGAAAATGGAAGAGCATGCGAATCAGAACCTATTCCGATAGCTGAGCCAGGGGGGGGTAACACAGTACAAGCACAAGAAACAGTGGAAATTTCTTGAGAAATGACTCAGCTACCGAATATTCCGAGCTCAGAAGACAAGGACGACTCCGACGAATTGGACACTCTGGAACCGTTGCAGGAATATTGGGGAGCGACCTACGGGCCTCCAAATATCCATATCGGAATGGACGATGCGTACAAATCCAAGTTTGTCGCTGGATACCACAAAGATCCGAGTTTCAAACATATCTGGCAGGACAAGGACGTCTCGGAGGGTCGTTGGAAACCAGGACAACGTTTCTTCAAGAATTCTGAAGGTCTACTGTTCTTTAGAGACACTGATTACCAACCCAGACTTTGCGTTCTGGAATCAATGAGATGGGATCTGATGACCGAAGCTCACGAAGCCCTGATGGAAACAGCGCACCTCAGCCCTGAGAGGCTATGGACTAAGCTCACTTCGAAATTCTATTGGAAACGGATGAAGAAGGACATTCTTATTTTCAGCCTATCCTGCGACATCTGTCAGAAATCGAAAAATCCTAACTTCACGCGCTATGGATTTCTCACACCGAATCCCATCCCCTCTCAGCTGTATGAATCAATTTCGATGGACCTAATTGTTAACTTACCATGGTCCGGAGAGTACAACACCATTTTTGTCGTGGTTGACCATTTAACTAAACACACTTCCTTCATTCCTACTACCTCAGGACTCACTGCAGAAGGATTCGCGGATCTTTCTGTTCATCACGTTGTATCTTGGTTTGGTCTCCCTGATAGTATTATCGCTGACAGGGATCCGTGCTGGACATCCAACTTTTGGAGGGCGGTTGCCGTGGTCATCAAGACTAAAATGTCGCTATTGTCTTCACACCACCCGCAATGTCAGCCTCCCAATTAAGTGGGAGTCAGAACATAGCAAATAAGCGATAGGACCAACTCACCCTTTAGACCGGGAAATTCCGGATCTTTATTTTTTATCAAAGCACGTGATTTTGCCTGGATCAAATGGACCGAACGATGCCAACTCAAGAACCCTAATCAAGCAGAGTCAGAACAAAGCCATCGTAAGGTCAAAAAGGAAGCATCAGGCATGGAGCACAAAGAAGTCAGATCAAATCCACAACAGCATCAGAGGAAGTTTGATAAATTGCGGCTTCCTCCAAATGTTTGATTCAAGTAGTTAAAATAGCATGTAGAAAATGGTATATAAGAAGTGACTTCCCATCAATAAAAACTACTTTTCCCCTTTCAATTTCTCTCTGCCAACGACAACTTTTATTATTGCAGCCTCCTAAGTTTACTCTCAAGAAATACTGTGTGCCTCAACTACCGCCGAATAATCAACGATAAGCAAGAGTACGCCGACTGACTGCCTGAAACCGCCGAATACCGACCAACTGATTACATAAGACACTGGGAATACCGATATTCCATCCACACAAGACCGCTGTGATTGGTGATCAGCGCTACGACTACTGACTAAGTTCCTGCAGAATCCTACCAACAGTTCTCCGATAGAACTAAGCCTTCCATCCCTCAATTAACTGTGTTTAGTTAACCGGAGCAATTTAATTCTTGGTTTAATAACTAGTACACATTACCTTGGAAAAATACAAACCACCAGGAAGTACTTGGATAACAATATTCCAGTTCAAACTTTCCTACTACATAACCTTTTGTAGTTGACAGCAACATGACGGTCAAACGGAGAATGTTAACCGTCAGCTGGAGACCATGCTCAGAGCCTACGTTTCCAAAGATCGGACCGATTGGGCGGAATGGCTCAAAATTCTGGAGTTTGCTTACAATAGCAATATACACGCTTCTATTGGGACTACCCCTTTCTTCCTTCTCTACGGATTTAACCCCAAAGTGCCCTTAGACTTCTTGATTCCAGAGGAGATGACCGAACACGCGTCGTACGGAATGAGCCGCGACTCAAGCGAGTTTTTGGAACACCTCAAAATTCACAGAGAGAACGCCAGACTCACGATAGCTAGAGCCCAAAATGAGCAAGCCAAATTCTTCAATTGAGGGAGACGGGATGTGCCAGAATTCAAAATTGGTTCCCGAGTACTATTCAATCCCCACTCTCTTGAATGGAAGGAGTCGAAAGGCGAAGGAGTCAAGCTAGTTCAAAGATGGATCGGCCCATTTGAAGTGCTGCAAAAGCTGAACGAGAGAACATACCGTTTGAGGCTTAACGACAAGTACCCTGGGTTTCCAATCTTCAACCTAGATCATATGAAGCCTTACGTCGAAAGTCCAAAAGAAATCGGCCAACGCTTGACAATGCCAGACACTCGTGAGCATAAACAGGAGTCGGAAGAACTCGAAGTAGAGAGGATCGTGGGCGACAAGTACGACAAGAGGAAGAAGACTCGGATGTGGCTAGTCCGCTGGAAAGATTACGGCCTGCAATTCGACTCCTGGCAAACCCATAGAGATCTGCGGAACGCGCTGGGGATGCTCAAGGAGTACGTGAAAATGAAAGCCAAGAACAGCTGAACGGTCCTCGGGCCGAAGCTTGTATTTGTATCGTCATAGCTCCTCTCTTTTTTCTCATCAGCTGTCTCGGAACGGAAGCTAACATACTTGGTTCCGCGTCCCACTCCGACAGCATGGCATACTGCCAGCGCATAACGGAAACGCGGAGCTCCATACCCCTTCTTGTCTCCGATCTCTCTCTCTCCCCCTCTATCTCCTTTTACTACTTTTCCCTCAAAACAGGACCTTTCCCTACGGCCATCGATTGCGTAGTCTGTACAAATATTTGGCTGTACTCGCGATTTGATAAGGACACTGCAGTGTATGAATATTCGGCTCTTGCAGTGCTCTGGCTATAAAATGGATTCATACACTCTGCGCACTACCCATGGACCCGCGGACGATTTTAACCTCACGGACTCGAGGGGATTTAACCCTGTACCCATCTGGTCTGTAAACACGAGTCATCAGCAATGGTGCTCATTCAATGCCGCTCCGGACAATATGGCTCCCGACGTGGGAACGTTCCTCCTACTTCCTCCATCCTACCCTCCGGACATGGACGAGAACGGTAACTTGTTATCTCTGGATTGGGAAAATTACGCCGTCTACTATAATCCTACTCGTCATTGGCTTGGCTGGAATCCAACGAGCATTTGGTGCCCGCTGATACGGCTGGTTTTGAACCACCCGTGTAATCACGCTTTTTCGCGATTCTTAGCACAATTCTAAGAACCCCTGTTCGGTGGTATACAATTAGAGCCGGAGTGAGCTCCGAACTGCCGACTGTGTATTAATGATGCTAGAAGGATAGCGCGCACTGAGGAGACATAGAAGTGTGGTCCTTATAAACCTAGGGGATCCGCTTCATGATCCTAGAAGTGTTCGCGAACTCCGTCAGACAGAGTTGTTTCCTGTGATCCGGGAAGCAGCTTGCCCTGCAGGCTAGATACCATACCCAGGAGATATAACAAAAGCCTTGACACCCTTTGTGGA
Source organism: Mycena latifolia (assembly GCA_029289555.1). Taxonomy (NCBI): domain Eukaryota; kingdom Fungi; phylum Basidiomycota; class Agaricomycetes; order Agaricales; family Mycenaceae; genus Mycena; species Mycena latifolia. The sequence goes on along the minus strand of JARJLE010000028.1, from coordinate 584,383 downwards.
TTGTACTGTGCCAGACAAAGGGCAGGGAACAGTTCGCGAACACCACTTCCATGGGGAAGGGCTTCAGAATGAGTTTGCAAACGAACATTGATATTCGCGAACCTCACTTTCAGTAGGCTTATGACTGAAAGGGCAAAGGAACAAGTTCGCGAATGAACATCGATGTTCGCGAACCTCTGACTATTGGTGCCTGGCGCGGGTTGGTTCAAGCAGTAGTCAACCCTGGGTCTAGGGAACCACATGTGATGGTCGCGACGCAGTCGTGAGGACCAAACACTGCCAAAGTGGAAGCATATTGGCGATCGGAGAAGTCTTGAGCCGAAGCCGGAGGGCCTCGTGTTCGCGAACGGCCGGATGGGTGATTTACCACTCTTACGAGGGCTGGGCAGACACACAGGGTGGATTATCAACCATGCCGGTGTGGGACGTGTACACCAAGGCGGCGGGCCGGGTTGCGAAACCCTTCGGCCTGGGCTACAATATTTCAAATATACCCAGAACGGTTCGCGAAGTCATTGCTGATGACTTTCCGATGCCGGGTACCTATCCAACCACCACTGGAGGGCCACGTCATTATTCCTATTCCGTTCCGAATCGCTCCGTTTACTCATTTTCTCTTATTTTCTCTTATTCATACTGCTCTGTCATGTATTTATCGAAAACCTATAAAAGACCACGTAGAACCCGCCATACAGCAGTTCATCCTTGCCCCCTTGGTTGTGCTTAGATGGAAGTCGAAGCCACCTGTCAAAGGCGTTGGTGTCCTCTGTATCTGTGCAGAGATTTGTGATATAAAAACATTTCTCTTGTGTAGATTCATTAATACAGAAGCTTTGATTTTGTTGGCTCCATAAGCTTTAAAGGATCATCTAAGCCAATCACTTCAACCTCGTCTCATGGAGGGTCACGGCGAGTTCGCGAAAGTCCTCTGTTAAGTTGCACGAGGCAGGCTAGTGTTCTATTGGAATCGTCCACGCATAGTAGGCCGGTCGTAGTTCGCTAGTTGGGCTATTGGAATCGTTCCCGCCTTAGTAGAACGGTCGTAGTCGTGTCCGCTATTAGAATCAGCCCCGTTTAGTAGGCTGGTCGTAGCTGTGCACAGTTTGTGAACCTACTGTGGTTCCCAGAGCAAGCTTTCATCTACCTAAACTCCGATACCTTGTGTCAGAGCTGTGCACTTTTAGTGGTTTTCAAGCTACTGTAGGCTCCTAGAGGTTCTGATCAATCCTTCTTTGAGTTGATCCTGTCCCACGAAGTTCCATCTTACCTGTATACTGCAGGGTGACCCGAACTCAATTATCTTGCACTTCGTATTGGTTGTGTGTTGTGTGTGTAGTGTGTGTTAGTGATTTAGTGTGGTGCTGTTCGTTGGCATCTATCTGAGGACCTTACTGCATTTCAGCCTATACTTAGGTGCACCGTTTCACCGCTACTAGGGATTCGAAATGACCCTGTGGAATTCGTCTTTAAGCATGCCTCCATTCGAACGGAACTTGAGTATGCACACGTTCCGCGCGCTAGTGAGAGCGATGGCGGTGAGGATAACATGGAACCTGTGGGCTGCTTCCTGGATCGAGACTGGGTGGACGACACTATCTTCATGTCTCGTCGTCTCCGAGATATCTGCATGACCTTGGTATTGAAGAGCCCATTCTACGGCCCCAATTCTTGGACTTCGGAGTTAGGGGATATGCTGGATCAGGTGGACACCTAGCGGCTCAAAGTAATCAACCAGTCCGAGAGGGAGGCTCAACAAGTCGCCGCGACGGCTTGGCGAGTTGTTCTAAGCCAACTCGGATTCTTGAATTGGTTCATGACAAATTAAATTGGGCTGATGATCTGCACGATGACAATGCTGACTTCATGACCTCGCTGCATTTAGGAGAACGCGGGAAACACGGGTTCTTGTTCAACTTAAGCTGAGACTATCAGGAGATGAACTTCGCTCACCTCACGGCTCACGACGTGCCCATCCATTACGCTTGGACAGACCTTGAGAAGGACAACGGAAGATTCATCCGCTATAGCCCCCTCTTCTTGGATGAATGCTCAGCACTCCGTGATTCCCAGGGAGGAGGGCAGATCGATCTTAAGGACCTTCCCAGCTACCCAGAGATGGAAGCCGACATCTTACGTTACAATGTCTTCTTTCAGTCTAGACCGTCGCACTGGACGACTTGGACGTGTCCTTGGTGATTTTCGCCCGGAAGACGATTACGGGATTGTGGATCTTTTAGGCTACGGCATCTGCCCCGTCGATAACTGGCATGAACGGTGGGTTTGCGCGGAACGATTCAGAGGTCTCAGGCGTAAAGGTATCACCGGTCGCATGTGTACCTTTCACCGACAGAGCCCTATAAACATGGACAAGCCAATTAGCAGCCGAGTCCATTCCCCAGAAAGGAGATTTCCGTTGACCGACTTCGCCTCAGAGGAAATTGGAGTCATCAGCTTGGAGGAGCTCCTTTATTTCAAATCAACTTACCTTGTCTGGGAACAGACTAAGAATCGTTACGCTCCCAGACCGGACAGACGGTTTAGCACTTACGACGGACGACTAGTCGGACCAGATTGGACCCTGGAAGTCGCTCGAGGCCGTTTGTCAGCTTCTTCAAACGGCTCCCAGAGCACCCGTCTGGATTCGCGTCAGGAAGCTCCAGGGGAGGACTCGACTCAAGGCTGGAAGGGTCCGCCTTTAACGCTCCAAGAACACCTAGAAGGAGTGGACCTCCGACGTGCCCAGGCACCCATGTCGCCCACGTGTCGTTCGGAAAAGACGGAAGACCGAGGAATCACAAGTCGCTGGGTGCAACAGATGGTACAAACCTGCTCCTCAAGATCACGTAGCCCTCCTAGCTGTTCCTGTCGCTCGCCAAGCCCTATCAGACGTCGGAGTCCTCAGGCACAATCTCATAGCCCCGTGGAATCTGTCATGAGTCAGCGTACTCTCGATTCATTTAATAACAAGTTCAATGAAATCGATCGCGCTGGACCCGAGGAAGAGGAAGAAATAGAAACTGCTCGTGAGCGAGGGGCCATGCTTGGAGACAATTCCGCCTTGGAATACTACGAGCCGCAACTCATTTCCTACAACGATGTGATATCCCGCATCAAACAGTTGACTGTAGCCATGGCTCCCTTGATTCCTCCGGACGAGCGCGAGTACACAGACAAATTTCTTTGGGACAAGCTCTGGGTTGACAGCGCTTACTTCGTTTGCAAGGATCCTTGCGCTGTGAGGGCTGTACACGCGTTGCGTGTGCCCTCACGCCACTGCATCCACAGGACGAGACCAATTGCCCGATTTGGAAGTATCAAGAATCCGCATATGGAAACTTCCCCAACCGCGGCTCGTCTGCAGCTGCTTTCCTCACCATGTCCGTGACCACATCCAGACCCGACGGAGGCACCACTCGACGACGACGGCCCCCTATGCAGCACGACTCATCCGCGTCCATGCTCTCATCCTCGGCCCCATCTGCGGAGCTCTCGCCCATGCATCGCCACTTGCGGCCTCCACCCTCGTCTCTATGGGATATCACCACAGCCTGGGCCTGTATCCAGGGCACAACTGTAAACCCACCCCAGAATCCAGGATACGTTCGATATTCACCCCAAAATTCGACACCTCGCGCAGTCCTCACGGGCATTCAGCCCAATTTCGGACCTCGCATTGCATATTCGAGCCCTCTTTTCAACTGTAGACCCGAGCTGCGCTTGGGGACACCCTCGCCGCACTTGAGGACGCACTTGCAGCAGTCAGGGCATTGGCCTTTTCAACCTAAATTTGGTCATATACTTCATCCTACACCTATTTCGAGCATCCAGCTCCTCCGGGGGACCGCACTCGACCCGATTCCTACGGAACTGGGGCTGTGCAGCCTGAGGGTATAAAAGGGACGTAGTTTTAGCACTGTAGGATACTCACTTCTTGGTACAAGTTTTCCCCCGCTCATCTAGAGTGTACTTGTGCCAACCAATACACCAGATTTGACCACCACTTTCTTTGCAGCTTCTCTTCGAAGTCTCGCACCACACTCACCCTCGTACCTTTCACCGTGGTACATCCCCAGCACAGGTGTCGCAGCCTCAGTATCGGAAACTCGGTCACTCGCCTCGTTCATTGGGGAAAGGCATCGTCCACAGTTGGGGTTTACACCACCGAGACACACACACACATTCTTTCAGTGCGCTCCACGCGGGGCTTCATGCAGGGTCCACTCCCACATGAAATTGACCAGCGTACCACATGAGCCTCCGCTCTAAATCGGTATTACACCTCGTAACGCCCCCTAGAGGACGAACACAGCTACCCTCGGGAAGCAACTTCCTACACACGGTAGCGCCACGGTCCTTATCACAGCGCTGCTCTCCGCATGAAAATTTACGCGGCAGTGGGGGGCTTGAGTGACATTCTCGAAGTGCTCATTCTAACGATCAAATTCGGCTTACCTTTCAGACTTTATATCGACACGAACGACATCCCGAAATTCAAGAAGCAAAATATTACTACCCTGACACTGGGGGCAAAGGCCGGGGCATGTGGACATCACATGCACAATACGTATGTGCCGATGCACGTGTTCCTCATATGTTCGGCATGCACCGAAAAAAGGCTTTTTGGGCCCGGATCAACGCATGCCGAACACATGAGGAACACATGTGTCATCACATGCGTATTGCGCATGTGATTTCCACATGCCCCGGCCTTTGCCCCAGTGTGACGTGCAATACCTTAGGACGCCTGTATGCTCCCGGTTATAACGACGTCCAGCTTCAATATAGATTGGGAAACGACACGTGTTATGGGGCTTACCTGAGTAACGTTGGAATGCTCTTGTCCTGTCCACATGCAGTCGCTTTCGTAGCAATGGGAGGAATCTTGAGTTTCATAGCTCAGACGTATGATGAGGATATCGTGTTCCGTTACTTGAGAGGACCTTCGCTTCAGGTGTCGGAATTCCAGGAGGGCGACAAGATTAGTCATCAAGTTGACTCACACGGGTTCTTCTTAATCACGGATCGGGTCTCGCCCAGGGAAATTTCGCTGCTCTTGGGACATATCGCTACGGGAGACCCACGCACGGAGACGTCGCTGTGGCCGCATCCTAACATGTTCCTCAGTGAGAGCGTCCACAATCACGGAGTCTGGACGCCTAGCTGTTATAAGATCCTAAAGAATCTCAAGGAGGAAATTATGGGTGAAAACGCTAATCCTAAATGGCGCAATCGTAAACAGTGGGCCCAATATTTCAAAGCGGGGAATCAAGGAAAGTACGCCCCTCTCCCAGACACGATTCCGAGCAAGGAGGAGTTCAAGAGCGCACAAACCCTGGTTCAGAGTGCATTTCCCGTGGATTGGAACAAGAAAAGGATCCTTGACATCGTAGTTCCAGAAGTCTTTGAACCAAACGTGCATCGAGAGTAGGGGGGCTCTGTAAGGATCTCTCACTCCAAAATACCCACGCTTATATTTTTTTGAATGTTTACTTACTGTGAATACTCTCGATAAACAACTACACAACTTATCTGTATTTGTAGTTATAGTCACATGTAGTGACCTGTGACAATAACACTACTCTTATCTTCAATCGACTGCCTTGTCACCCCTTATCCTGCCTCGTCGAGCCGCATCAAGGGGTACTACAGTTGCGGACAAACAAAGCCCGCAAATGATCTGTAGCCCGATCTAGATTTATTTTGGGTTCAAATTTATGCTCACCAGGTCCAGATTTGCTCAAAGAGCTCAAAAAACCACCTCCGAAGTTTTTCCCACGAGAAATGCCCGGCGGCCAAATTTTTGGCCCAGATCCGATTTTCAGTTTTGTGATCTGAGACGATTTGCAAAAATCGGGGTTTTTATGCACAGCCACATTACATAAATTACATCATGCATCAGCTACAGCCTCAATTGCCGCCAATGCTCCACTCGAAATTGCGCGGTGCTGCTTTTGCGGCCTCACAGCCCATTCTGCTGCCTTACCTGTAAGCCCCTTTCTATAAGCACTCATAAACCTCCATGATCTGTTGATGAAACACCGAATAACTTCAACTGGACAAGCATCCAGGTATTTCAATGCTAATTCCTTTGATGCGGCAAAGCTGGTCTTGGGGACTTGCCGGTAGCGATACTTGCACCATCCCCAGTACTATATGAATCAAAATTCAATTCAACTGAAGTATAGATATGTAGAAAATAACTTGCCATTTCAATGGGGTTCAACTCGCAGTGGAATTTGGGAAGAAAAATACATTCATGGCCTGCTTGAGTGATCACTTCCTCAAGTAGTGAGGGCTGGTTCAAAAAATCTTCCTGTTGACTCAGGAGCCAGGCCATGCAACACCCGGTGTTTTCAAGGGGGCACACAGGGGAACATTTGGCTTTAAGCTTGGAAACATCAAATCCCCGTTCCACCAAGACATTCTGTAATCCTTTGGCTTCACCATTGCTAGTGGTCATCTTCTGAACTTTGCCCCTCTGTGCAGGCGATGGATTTGAGTCTGGAATGACAGTATCATGCTGTTTCCGCTGTTTCCCCCCATTTGATTTATTCATATCAAAGGCACGAAGTGCATCAGGAGCAAGTGAGGCATGGGCTGAGGACTGATCAAAAATGAAAAGAGCAGTCACCCCAGGATGAATTTTGTTATGGATAGCAATTGCCCGTCGGATCTGTTTTATCAGCTGGTCTGTGTCCCACCAAGCATCGCCCTTAGTGCCTGGATAAATGATTTCACGAGCATCATCAATGATATTTCCATTCTTGTCTCGTTCAACCAATCGGCCAGTGCCTTCTGTGATGAAATCAGAGACATGGATCAAGCGACCTCGGCTTTTCTTTTGCAGAACAGTCTGTCCTTCTGCAAGCCATGCAGACCGCATATAATCAAGAGCATGAAAACAACATTCATCATGGAAATAGGCAATAACTTTCTTGACTCCAGGTGGGAGTTGTGGTTCAACTGGTTCCAACACTGTAACTGGTTTGCCTCCTGGTTCAGTGGCTGGCACAATCTTGGCCTCATATCTTGTCATGCGGGCTTCAAATTCTGCCATCTTTGGCAAGAACACATCAGTGCGATATTTGACAACATCTTCCCGTTCATGGCCATCCATGTAGACACCTTTCTTGATCAGAGTTCTGCGATAACCCAGTCTCACAAGCCAGCGTCGAGCAGTACGCTCACTGATTGGTTTCTTTGGTGAGATTCCCAAAGAGGCCAGAATTTCTGTATTCACAGCTTCACAGAATTTGGCTGGAGTTACAGAACCTGCCTTTTGTACTCTTAGCCAAGCAAGGCAGGCAGTTTGCACAGATTCATCATTCAGAAGTGACTTTGTGTTTGCCCTTCCACCTCTTGTTTCCAAAGGAAGCTCTTCAAAAATCTGATAGTGTCGTACCAGTGCTCGGACACGACGTGCAAAATGGTTTCCACCCCCTTCATGCCATTGACGTGCAATTTCGAGGCTAGCTTGGATGCACTTTAAGCCTTTAATGAGCAGAGTAGCAAAGTTCCGGATAATGAGAAGTTGGTTGTGCTGTGTGAGTGGGAGATTCCTTTTGTTCAAATGGGTCTTCACTTTGTCTCGAAGAGCATGCCAACTTTGCAGCTTGACTGTTTTCTCACTGCTTTGGCTGGGTTGAGCTATAGGAGAGGATCCAGGTGCTGTAGAAGAGCCAGAGTGCTCTTCCCCTCCAACCATATCATCGATAATCACATCCCAGCTGTTTATGTCATCTTCTTCCATTTCCTCGTCTGAATTGTCTACCACAATTAGTGGTGGACTTGAACTGCCACTGGAAACTGAAAGAACTGATGCTGATCGTGTCTGTGGAATAGTCTGATCAGGAGAAGGGGCCCGAGATGGTGCCAGAGATGGAGGAGCTGTTGAAGCTGGAGTAAGACTAGAGCTCGGCTCTGGACCAGAATCGAGACTGAGATCAGCCTCAACTTCAAAATCTGTTGCAGGCACTGTGGTGGGTTTGGTGGACTTTTGAATGAAGAAACTATCGAGTTTGTCCTGTGTTTGATTGGCTTTTGCATGTCTTCGCTGTGTTCGAGGTGCTTTGCTACCTGTGTCAGGGCCTTTCATATATTTCTTTGGACGGCCTGTTAACAGGGTAAATTTATAACTGACTTTGGAACATGGATATAATTTAATTCACCTCCAGGTACTCGTCTATCTGCTGCCCGTTTAGCTTCATAAACCTCTTTTGTTGGGATCCAGTCATCATCCTCGGCATCCAATCTATCATCCTCCATTTGAGCAACCATCTCGAGCAAACGATTGTTGAATTCATTCTCTGCAATTTCATCCCAGTCTGCTTCATTGTCACTATCATCGTGATCTGTGTCAACCTCCAGATAGGTAATGCTGTCCAGCTCCACAGTGTCCGGAATTTGTGTGTCAGAATAGTCACCCAGACTTTCAGCTGGACTGGGACTGCGAGCCGGACTTTCCGGTGAAGATGCCTGCCTAGATTGATTCTTCAGCCCAGAAATGTTCTTCTTGGCACGTTTAGAGGGTCGTCCACGGCGGGTAGACATGAGAGTAGAGGACAAGATGGGGTGGGATCAATTAGAAGCGCTGTGTGGGCATAAGAACTTAAAGAACAAGGGATATTGTCGGCAACATCACGGAGACCAACCTGGTGGCAGAGCATGTGATCCAGAAGTGATCCGTGTTTTATGGAACAACCACTTGATGAATCTTTTCAATTTTTACAGATTCAAACTCGCCTCGAAAATCCGCATCGTTTCCATATTTTTTGGTATTTTTCCCATGCTTTTTAGCCGGTGGCCAAATTTTTGATGGTCCATCAACAGTAAATGACACTTTCCGGCACAACGGCTCGACAGAATTGCATGATTTATATACCGATGGGAAGCTCTCGATGAGATCTATCGATTGGCGTCTTCATCTCGGCAAATTAAATCAAACTTTTTTTTGGTGGACTTTGTTTGTCCGCAACTGTAGGCGAACCTAATCTTCTCATTGAGTCCTAGAACTACTTATTGTTGGTCCTCAGAGTCCATTTACGACCGATAAAGCGAATACAATTGTTAGCTAGGCTCCGACGAATATTTGGACGAGCCAGAAGCGTAGCAACTGGGTGTACAAATATTTGGCTCCCCACTGCGCTTCGCAAGCTTAAATTGACTGCTGATTGGGTCTTCAACACTCAGATTCACCTGTGGGCTCACTAGGAAAAACTATCTACTTATCCCTAATGGAGATCACCCAGGTCTCACAGGTAGAGTGTAGATCGAGAGGGGATGTTGTCTGATCCAGTTAGGACTGGTATGTAGCAGGGGTTTGGTGGGCATGATTTGGTTTGAGTACATTTTAACAGTCTAACAACACGACACAAGGCATTGTAAGGTATCATAGCCATTGTGAGAGACATGAGTGCTGTTAGCATTGTAAGGGCCTCTTGAGTCACTTGAAAAACCTTCATGCCCTAAAAACCCAGTGGGAGAAAGAGGGTGCATAAGGAAAAAGTAACAGCCAGGAGAGTGGTGAATGTGGGGTTATGGTGGGTTTACACCAAGTCTGAGCAGGTGACATATGTGCTATACACTCCTGAATATCCTCCCTGCCAGGCAAGTTGCTGTTGAATGCCAATCAGTTCAATTCAAAATCAATTTATTGTGCGTGTGGGCCCCTTGGGGCCCATGTAGCACAGATACGTAGTACAGTGGTGGTAGTCAGCTGGCCGTGAGGGGGAAGCGAGTGGGGATGCGAGTGCGGGTGGTTCGTAAATGGCAGGGAGTGCTGTGAGGGTGTGTATGAAGTGTATGCGTAGTGAATAGTGTAGCTAGGTGAAAAGTAAAGTAACAGTAAGTAATTAGAGGACACAATAAATGCGTGGTGGGTGTGCGAGGGGACGGATGGGAGTTTCAGAGGGCATAGCGGGAGAGTTGGCCGGTGTCTCGGACAAAGTCGAGCACGGGCTTGGTGTTGGTTTTGGCCGCGAGTAGTAGCCTGAGTGAAAGGCGTGCCGTGCCGAGTTGTTGGATGAGGGCGAGGTGCTGGCGACGGTAGAGAGGGCAGGACAGGAGGTAGTGGGGGACAGACTCAGGGGTGTTCCACAGAGCGGGCAGTGCAGGCTTGGGGTGAGGTGAAAGCGGTACAGGAAGGAGTGGAGGCCAATGTGCCCCGTGCGGAGCTGGGTGATGATGCTGCACTGTGGGCAGCGGGTCAACCCGGTGTACCACTGGTGAATCGTGCTGCGCGGGATGGGGTTGTCGTAGGTGGAAATGCATTGGTGGTGCAGGGATTTGGACCACTCGGTGAGCCACCATTGGTGGAAGCGCTTGGCGCCCGCTGTGACCACTGCCACCTTGCTGACTGGGAGCGGAGTTTCAAGAGCACGGATGTGGGAGTGGAGTGGGGTGGTGTCACCTCGGGCGGCGTCCTTAGCACACGCGTTAACTGCCTCATTCCCCGCGATTCCTACATGGGCCGGGACCCAGTGGATTTGGAGATGAAAGGTGGAGCGCACACGTAGGAGGTGGCGGAGCGTGGTGTGGAAGGTCTTCAGGAGGTATTGGCCCGGTTGTCCTCTTGGTGACGCGAGGGCTGCGATCGCCGGCTGGCAGTCCATGAAGATGTACGCAGAGGTGAGGCGCGGCGTCGCTCGGATGAGGTCAAGCGCGAGGATGGCGCCCGCGACCTCTGCCTCAAAGACTGTGTGGTTGTTGGTTGATCCGAGGTGGAGGGTTTTGTAGGCCTCCATCGCATCGCCACTGGTCCTGGCTCCCGTTCTTGTCCGTGTTCGTCCTGACACCACTCTCCATGTCCCTTGTCTCGCTTGCCTCTTCGGCCGCCCCAACGTCATAGTCCCTGTCCCACTCCTGGTGTTTAACCACTGCGACGCTGTCGCCTGCATCCCAACCCATGCCTGTAGCTGCTGTGACACCAACATCTGCGTCCCTGCCCGCACCCATAATTGCTGTGACGCCGTCGTCTGCGTCCCTGCCCGCGCCCATAATCGCTGTGACGCCATCGACTGCGTCCCTGTCTGCACCTGTAGCCGCTCCAGCCGCACAGACATCCACAGTGCCCAGGACGCATGCCCTCTGCACAGTCCCCACTCCGGCCATGCCAACTCCTACGGTGCCTGACAGACTTGTCCTCATTAGTACTGCTGCCGCCCCAACTCCTCCCTCAAATCCAGAGCCGTCTGTGAATACGTACCTGCCGCCCCTCTTCATGATGACCTCCATCTCTGCCCTGGCTTCGTCCTTCGACAGTGCGATTCTGGTGGTAAGCATGCCCAGGGGGGGGGGGGTGTCACGATGGTGTCAAGGGGGTCAATCATCTCGAAGACGTGTTTGAATACCGGGAAAGCTGCGAGGAGGTGGTGGATGGGTGAGCGGTGGAAACGGGGAACATTGTGGCATTGGCGGATGATCTTGTGGATGGGATTAGATGGGGGGAGGGAGGCGAGGCAAGCAGTGGCGTTGTAGATGGACCAGTTGAGGCGGATGTGGATGGGGAGAATGTTCGCATGAAAGTCTAGTGTGTCAGTCGCAGTGGTGCGGAGTGCACCAGTGATGAGTTTGCACATGTGGCGTTGTACTTTGCCCAGCGCCTTGGTAATCCATACGGTCCCTGTCCTGCGTGCGTCGTCGTTCGACGACATGGGCTTGTACCATACGGGGAGTGCGTACTCCATCTGCGGGACCACCACCATTTGGAACAGCTGGCGCATGCGGCAAGCCGAATGAAGGGGTGGCAATTCAGGAGAGCGCGAGTGCTGCTTTGGTGCCTCGTCGCTGTGCCAGCTCCACGTGGCTGCAGAACGAGAGTTTGTAGTCATGGATGACACCAAGAAGCTTCGCCGTTGTCTCGGCGGGGATGGTGATGTTGCCTGAGGTGACAGGGAGAGGGCGATAGTGCGTGGCGTGGCAATGAGGGGAGACAAAATGGATGAGCTTGAATTTTGGGAGCTCAAAGCTGAGGCCAGTGTGAACAGAGAAGGGGTGTGCCTTTTCATCCATGAACCCCTCCAGGTTCACTACATTCTCCTCCAGGTTAAGTAGAGCAGTGCCAATTAGTTGATATGTGGCTTGTGAGTTTGCATTGTGCAATTGTGTCGGGCAGCATGTCTTTCATGATAAGCTCTTGAACACTTGGGATTTGGCCAACATAAAATTGTGATATTTTCAGTAGCCAGACCGCAGGATCATTGACAAAGAGGCACTCAGCTGCTTTCAGAATGGGTTTCTGTTTGTCTTCTAGTATAGCTGCCTCCACACGCTTGTGCTTCGTGTGAGAGTACAATTCCCCTGATGTGTCATAACACCAGTCCAGGAAGAGGTGATGCACACTCTCCACTGCACCACATCCAAGTCTGCACAAGGGTGATTGCAGTCTCGATCTCGCTTCCAGGGTTTTGGTGGTTGGAAGCTGGCCTGAGCAACTGTACAGCTGGATTACAGCTGAGAGAGCATGGGTGTATGGGTAGTTGGGTGGCAGGAGTTGGTTGTATATGGTGGTCAGTATCTGTATTTGGTTTCCAATCACAAGTTTTGATGCCATCTCCATTGCCAGGAAAAAGTTGATGAATGTGCAGGTGTTCAACTCAATCCAGCTGTCGACATTAAGAAAGTATAGTCTTCCATTGTGAATGTCAGAATTGGTGCAGTGGGTGCTAGGTCTCAAACATGTTGCAAAGATGAAGTGTAATGGTCAGCTTCCTGATTCATCTGGGCTGGAGTCGTCAACTCAGCTGAATGTCCCTCCTGAGTCTATATAATTGCTGCCCATCCCTCTAGAGCAAGCTCCAGGATCTACTGATAATAGGATCAACCGTTCATGTAGTGCAGGTGAGATTCCTGGCTAGGTTGTGTGCAAATGTCATCAATCAGCTCCACTGAGTTCTGGTGGTCAGAGTAGAACTGTGGGACAGCATTTAGCTCACCGGAGTCCTCCCAAAGGACCAACCCCAGGATGTGTCCCACCAGTTTACCATGGAGGATAGAGAGGTTATATCCCTGAAGCTGCACAACCAGTGTTGCCAGGCCTGTCACTGCTGCGGTGACAGAGCGGCTCTCACTGATGCTGGCTGCTGGGATCATTGAGCCATCTGACACCCAGATCTGCACCCACTCGCTGCCGGAGATGGTTGGAGGGCACAGTGCAGTACCAAAGCCCAAATCCTCTCTTCCACCCAATGCCTTTGGTCCACTCATTAGATGACTAGCTCTATAGGCCCATTGAATAACCATGAAGCCTTCATCAAATCCTCCATGTTCATGGTCTTCTGTGTTAATCCTGAGTCAATGGCAGGGTGATCCGAGGTTTAAATGTCAGCTGAAGGTTCAGAAGGTCAGAAAAATTCGGATCAATAGCAACACCACAGGAAATATAATGGTGTGCATACTACCTGGACTGGCGAGAAGTTTGGAGTTGGAAGTGAGAATCAGAATTCGAAGTGAACTCGGAAGCAAGACAAGTAGTCAAGAATGTTAATAATCAAACTGAAGTACTTTACATGAATGCAGAATATTAAGTCATAATTATGTACGGCCATAGGAGTCCATTTCCAAATTAAGTAATCAGGAACGGTCAAAGCAAGGCAGGTCAAATGTAGGCCAGTGAAGGCCACCTATGAGTAATTGTGAGAAAGTAAAATTTGGATAAATGGGAAATGCTCAGTAATCCTTCATTGCATAAAAACCTGATTGTGCACTTTTCCAGAAACCAGAAGACTCGGAAAAGTCCAGATGGTTCAGAAAGTGTATGGAGATAACATTCTGCCAATGTGTCCTCTGCACATGTGTCCATTGCCATATGGTTAGTGGTCACATATCTGTTTCAAACACTAATGTACCACCCTCATCTGTGAGCTAGTGGCCCAAGTTGGATAGCCATGGAATCCCTTTGCTCCTAAGGGTCTGAAGTGTATTACTGTCTGGATTGTTCAGCCTATCTGGTAGGCGGTGATTACAGGCCAACAACATGAGAAATGGAAATACCACCATGTAAGATGCCATGCTGGTCTGTCATGCAGAGTGCCAGAGGGGGTTCATGAGGATAGGGTTGATTAATCTCCAACTGATGGCTTGTAATAGAAGAGAACCCATGGAATCTGACAGTTTTTGCCTAGAACCTGTCTCCAGGCAGCTGAGATTTGTGTTTCTCTTGGCCTGCATGTTTGCCTGCTCCTTTCGAGCTGCTCTGCCTTCAGCTTAATGCCTGGGTGGAAGCACCCAGACCCTTTGTAACCATCAGCAAACTAGATACTCGTTTGTGGCACATCCCTGTGGTGTGCCCTGTCTTTTCCAGAGCTTCTTGTTAGCAATGTTCTGCCCAATTTATTATTCAATTTCCATCTTGTCTGTCTGCCCAATGCCAGGCCACTTCCGCTACTTCTTTTGGTTGGGATACTACTCTGTTTTTTTTATGTTAAGAGGACAACTTTCCCCTATTCTCTGCTTGAAATGTCTAGAGCCTTGGTGGATCTACTCAACCCTTTGGACGCTGCTGGGCAACATGTCCAGGTGGAAATGCAGGCCAGACTTGTTGACATACAACCCCAACTCAGACAATTAGTGACTCTCCTGCTCAACAGCGCTTGAGCTCTGCCTGAGATCCAAGAACATCTCTTGGCGGCTCTGGACTATCTGGAGGGCCAGTGATACGGAGGCCATCCCATCCCCTCCACTGAATCCCCTTCCCTCTGATATGACTCATGGACACATGTACAGCTCACAACATGGACCACTTTCAAGGTCCTCTATCAGTATCCTCTCAACACCATTCTCGAATATCCCTCAACCGATGAAGATGGAACCATAGGCCACCTATTCTGCATACATCCTGAGGACTGGCAAATCCCAGACCTGAACATCATGTATTCGAGAGGAGCTCCCACTGGTGCCACTCTCTCAGGTAAGGAGAAGTTGTACAATGTTATGTTAGATGCAGAAGGAAAGCATGTACCTTGTTCTGAGACTTACAGTACTTGTAGGTTGACTAAAACTAGAATCAATCAATGTTCTTTATTGTTACTCATAGGCCAAGGTGTTAAGGTCTGCCCTTTTACCGACGAACTCCCTTTCAGAACCACATACAAGTGCATCAAGAGAGGATGTCCAGAGGCGTCTCATGCATGATTGAGATGATCGTTTGCAATACATGTCACCGACCAAAGATATCTTTTCATCAGGAAAACCTGAAATGGCTAGATAGACCTAGATAGACCAAATAAGTATGTATAGACCAGGAAGCAAACTCCCGTCTATGTAGACAAGTGGGAGGGGAGGGGGGGTTCCCCATAGACACCTATAGTACAGGTGTTGTCTATGAGAGCCCTCCTAGCCATAGGCTTTATAGCTCTCATAGTACCTATAGCATACGCAGTAGAAATCTGCTTGATAGACACACATAGACATTCAATTCCCAGAGTTCAATGGATGGACACAGCGTTGTAGATTCAGACTACCTACGTAAGCTACTAACTACGGGGCGACGAAGTACGGTGTATGATTAAAAGTCAAAGCTAAGATGGACTAGATGGGATGGACACTAAGATTATACACCTATTGGCAGAAATATCAGCAAGAGAAAGTGATTTAATTGAATTGACAACCATGTAATGGCTGCAAAGGCAGCAATACATCGAGTGGCCGAGTTAGGACTGTGCAGTGTTGAGCTAGGCTGAGTAAATAATGTGAGCAACGAATAAAACAAGCAAAGAAATAAGATACACACAAATTAGGAGGAGGTGGCGGCTTCCACGACGGGTGCCGTGGCCAGCCCGGGAGCCGGGACTGATACATCGGATGTGACATTTCTAGCGCTTGCCTCAAGAGCTTCAAAATCGACCCCGTCAAGCTCATCCTCATCAGACTCGGCAATGATGCGCTTCAGCTGAGGGAAGTTTGATGAAGCACTAACAGAAGTTGTCAATAGGTACCAGCAACCGCAGATAGCAATGTACGTACACAATCTTTGAGTACAAATTGCGCTGGAACTGGCCAGACCAGGTCAGAGATTTTGACTGAAGATTGAGCAGCGCTGTGCGGTGGTGCTCATACCTGACAGAAGACGTCAATAAACAGCAGGATAAGAAAGAAAGAACATAACGCACCTCAGGCTGAATTCGTCTTCGGTGAACTTGATCTGAATTCAAACGCCCATTGCATACTCTTTCAACAAGTTCTCCATCTGACGATATATCAATCCCGTGCAATGTTAAAAAAAGATTGACTGACCCCGCTGGTTAAAAGCATCAGAATGGGGACCGGTGAATCAATGAACTGCTCAAAGGACAAAGCTTGCATGCCCTCTGACTTGAGGCTGTCAAACCACTGCTTTGACATGACAACCTTGTAGAATGGAGCGCCGTACGGCTGCTGCACATCATACGCCTGAGACTGTGTTGATGTTGTCAAAGTTGCACTTGACAGGAGAGCCAAAGGACTTACTTCCAAATTGACGCCACCGTACTTGAAGATTCTGCACTTCCCAGTGAGCCACTTCACGTGCTTAGTAATCTCAGTGGGCGAATAGTCCCCAGGGATCCCGTAGAGGGCTACCGCAGCCTTGCAGAGCGTTTTGACTTCCCCACGCACCTGCGAGGCACCACCCCATGCCTTGAAAATAAATTGGTCGGTGAGGGTGATGGCAAATAAGAGGCACGTACATAGTTCACCAGCTGAGCGTGGCTCTCTGGAGATTCCTCGGCCATCGCAAGATGTTGGTGGAGTTCGGTGGCCTCGGATTTTGCGACAGCTCCGGACACTGCCTTCCAAGCGAACTCCGCATGGTCCATGGGGAAACCTTGCTCGGTAGCGATCTCCACACGAACCGCACTCCTGCCAACATTCACGAGATGACCCAACATTGGACTGAATGTTGCCTGAGTTACACGAGTGGTTGTGGAACCCGTATGTGTTATATCCGTGCAGCTTCCGAGCTATCCCAAGCTATTCCGAGCTTTTCCAAAGTTCGGAGGTTCTGTTATATCCGTATGTCCTGAACTCCCGACGAGCTCCGTCAGTTCCAGGATGTTCCGTACCTTCGGGAAGTTCCGGCGTCCGGATCTACGGACGCCGCCCGAAATGGGTTTTTACGCAATGAAGGATTACTGAGTGTTTCCCATTTTTTTAACTTCCTTATTTTATCGCACTCAACTCGAGCGGACTTCACCGCTCCGCAAACCTCACTTGCGGCTTCTTCCGTTTCAGATCACTATATATAGAAATGGACTTTACGGCCGTACGTAATTATGACTTAGTATAAATATTCCATATGCCTCTATGTAACTTCAGTTTGATTATTAACGTTCTTGACTATTCGTCTTGTCCGGAACTCTGCCTTAATCTTCCATCCTCCGGAGTTCCGACTTTCACTGGAACGACTTCTACTCTCGCCAGTCCAGGTAGTACGCACACCCTTACCTTCCTGTGGTGTTTGCAATTGATCCGAAACTTCCGCTCCGCCATTACTCCAGCACCGGAACCTTCCGTCAACGGATCATTCCTTCGACTCTCGACTTCGGGATTTAACAGGTTCCCGAGATCTTCCGAGGTCTCCGGGACTTTCCGATATTTCGGGCTTCCGGGTTTTTACGCAATGAAGGCTTACTGAGCGTTTCCTGTTTTAAACTTACTTTATTCTCATCGTACTTCTCGAGCGGTCTTCACCGCTCCGCACATCTCACTTGCGGCTTCTTCCGTTTCTGATTACTTAATATGGAAATCGGACTTTACAGCCGTACATAATTATTACTTCATATAAATATTCCGTACACTTGTACTGTATGCTATCTGGAAAATTTAATGTTATTCCATGCTTCCACTCATGGACTGAGTCCTCCTTCGTCTTCATCTTCGCCTCGACTCCGGATCTATATTTAGATCTCCGGACATCCTTTCATATTTCAACTTCTCCTACGCCCTCCGACAATCCGACGTTTCCGACTTTCCGCAACCTCCGCCGATCCAGGCTGATCATCCCTTCTCGGGATTGCTATTTCGATATTACCGACATTCGCCTCACCAATCCCGTTGGATTCCGATCTCCGAGCCGACTCGGACTATTTTCGGATTTCTCGGATCGCTTGGACCAGGGCATTGGCCTCTTCCTCCTTTCGGAGTCCTCAGCCTCAGACCCTTCTTCCTTTCGGAGCCTTTGGTCATTTCGATGCCTCGGATTCTCGGATCACTCGGGCGTCGGCCTCGGGCCTTGGCATTTTCCTCCTTTCGGAGTCTTCAGCCACCGCCTCCTTGCCCTTCAGCACTTTCCACTTCTCGGGTCATTCTGTCGGCCCATCCGGGACTTCCTCGGAACCTTTCCTTTGCTTCTCTTTTCGTTAGGTATTCTTTTCCAGCCTGTCGCATTCTCCCTCCGGTTGTCCTTCTATTTCCGAAGGCTTCCGTATTTCATCCTTGATCTATTTTTAGATCTTCTTCCGGCCCTTCGGGCCTTTACCTATTCTTTCCTATTCTTTCCTTATTGCCCTTCAGCATTCTTCTTCGCTTCGCAATCGTCATTGCCTTCGGGCGTGACATGGCATCAATCCTGTTGCCATTTCCGGACTAGTACCATTTCGGGCTAGCCTTCCATGTCACATCGCACTTCCGTCTCGTCCCGGCTTGACAGCCAGACAGTCGCACACCCTGCTGAGTGTGGTGCTTGCGAGAACAAGCCAACCCCAGGACTTCCGGTCCTGCCCGGGTTTTCGGAACCTTCCGGTTTCGGACCTCATCGGGGCCTGTTGATCCTTCTTCGGCTCAGGATATAACAGTATGCTGATGGGTCTTCTTGGGAGTCTTACTCGCAGGCTCATCTACGAGCATCTGTGAGCACAAGTCTCAGGCACAACGAAAATAAAATAAGTTTTGGAAGACATGCCTCAGAGTCCATGTTGTCGTCGGCGGCATCCTCATTTGCAGACAGTGAACCAGTGTTGTTTGAGTCATCGGTGTCCGACTTCTCCACGTCTTCATCCACTTCGGTGCGATCAGAACCTGCAGATTGATCAGCGAAGACAGAGACGAAAATCATAACCTATACCCAAAAGGCCGTCCAAGCCCAAGGCATTGTCTTCTGTGAACGATTCGGAGGCACTCAGAGCCTTGGCCTATTCAAGGGATATCAGTAAATATATTAAAAGCGAGGAATGCTTGGCCTTGGATATCTTGGGTGCCATACAGGAATTAAAAAATTAAAGAGAGTGAGGGGGAAGAAAGAAGAAAGAAGTGGGGTAAAGTCAAGCCAAAGTGATCATAAACTTTGGGGCATTGATCGGACGGGCATTTTTCGCCGTCCCCGGCTTGGCAACCCTTGGCGTCTCTCATTTTTTTTCTGCCGCATACATGACTTTGGACAATTCAGACAGGGTCACATCCGCTCTTTCAGTTTGCTGAAACTTGAAATTGTACTTTTGAATTATGTGGCCAAAGTGGCCACAAAATGCGCCCATGGAGGTAATTAAATTGATGGCAACTGTCAATGTTTCAAAGAACCGAGATGCCTCCATCTGCTGACTTCACTCAGCTTGGTCTTCTCTGCTTCCCCTCTGTGAGTCGAGCCAATGGCGCAGATGATCAAATGTTTTTGAGACTGCAAGATGTACTTGAAGTGATCTTGAATGAACCTTGTGCCCGCAACGCCCTTCTCAGTCTTCGAGTACTCCCGCTCAACTCCCGCTACAATTTGCCTCAATTTCCACTACCACCATGTACACCCTACGATAACGATCCCCTTTACTGCCCTGCCTGTGGTCGGGAGTTCGTGCACACAGCCGCAACACAATCCCATCTGTCTCAGTCCAAGCATTGCACATGGTATCGGAAAGGAAAGAATCCGGAGGGACGGTGTCGGACGATGAGAACCCCTTCTCCTGATCTTCCTCCAGCGGATGGAATCCCCGAGGAACCCATAATAAGTCCAGATCTTCCGGTGGAGGATGTTATGCAGGAATGGGAGGGAAGATGATGTCTTTCGGTTCATTCCACTCGATCCTAATCTGCCTGGCCCATCCTCTACACCACAGAATATTCGTCATTTAAGTGACGAGGATAGCAGCCATGTCGTCGACTCTCATCCGATGGCTGGAAGAGTAATTCGGATGAATGATAACCTGCACGCAAAATGGAAACACTCCTTTGGCCTCGCAATCAACCCTGATGGCAATGTAGAGAGGGGTGCCGCTGGATCGCCGAATGGGTTTGCACCATTTGCATCGGAGTTGGATTGGAGAATAGCAGAATGGGTCATCAAGGATGGACCCGGCCACAAGGCTTTCAATCGATTGCTTGACATTCCAGGCGTATGTTTATTTTAATCAGTGTACAAATGTGGACTCACACTCAGCTAGGTTCATGAGAAGCTTGGGCTGTCGTATACCAACATGGTTTTCACAAAGACACCCGGAACGTTTTCCTAGCGCGTGTTCGTGCTGCCGGTGTGCTGGCCAATAACACGTGCAAGGCTGGCGATGCGATGGACGTTGCCTTCGACGTGCATTATTCCTGCCTGCCTCGCGTCCCATCCTGGAACCTGTCCCACATCGAGGAACTTCAAGAGATGGAGGATAGTGGTGATTTATGGGTGTGCGAGCTTGCCATGGCGAAGGAGGAGATAGAGAACACTTCGCACTTGGGAGAGCAGTTGGAGAAGGCCAGCGTGCAGGCCCAAGAGGGCTTCGCTCCTAATCATTGCGGGATGTGATTCGTGTAGGAGAGCCGAGCTCCGTTGAGTAAAACATTGTTTGTGTAGACCCCTCTGTTACGTGGTTTCGAGGAAATGCATAACTCCATATTTTTCGTCAATCAGCTTGTTGGGACGAAGTCGGTTTGGTTGGGGTATATAAGGCCCCACGCTGGCCGGGGATGTCCTCCTCCCGAAAATGCTCCGTATTGAACGTCCCCTGCCACGTTCTCGCCCATCGAAGTGTTATGCACGCCTCTCGACGCAGGACTTGGTGACCTTGTGGGTTAACCGCGCTCGGCACCTCGCCCAACAAGTCTACTTCATGTCGATGGCCGTTCCACCCGGGCAGCATCCTGATGAAATTGTGTTGGTCATGCGTGATGCCGTGAAGCTGTTGTTGGAGAACATGAAGATCCTGGCTTCCGCCAGCCTGGCATATTCCCACTACGGGACGGAGACAACCCCATTGTTCTTCATCCCAGCTGAGGCTACGGTCCTGTTCGCCATTACCGAGAAGGCCCTGGACTTGTTCGGATTTCACGGGGACAAGGCAGTGGGGGATAGGGACGCGTTGCTTGACAATATTTGCATCGCGCAGGGCTCCTTGATTCTGAACCCGGAATTCCTTGTCCGCCCCCTCGACTTCCTGCATTTCGAGGTCCGCGATGAAGACCTCGAGAAACTCAGCATCTATCCCTTCATAAAGCGCACCCAGCTCGGCTGTTTCTTCACCTCACGGGATTGCGACCGCCAGACCTTTGGCCAGAGGCTCACACGTTACAACCCCTATCTTCTTCCCGCAGAGTGTTACGCATTCGAAAACCCCGACAAGGATATGGTTCTTACGGAGCCCAACACCCCGGATGGCGAGACATCGTTGACTACGCCTGTCGACTGGTTCGAAGTCGAGATGGAACACCTTATTGCAGCGCAGGAGGACAAGGAGAATTTGGCGGTGGAAGGTGTGGGTGAAGGTGGAGCATCCAACGTGAGCGAAACGGTTCCGGCGTAGGGTGGAAGGGCAAGTCTCGAGGAATTTGGCGATAGGACTGTACGCTTCGGTCGTGTAATGAAAACGCATCGATCGGGGCAGAACGGCCCCTCCGGACAATCTGCTCTGGCCCGCTTCCTCGTCCACGTGATCGCAAGTCCCCTGTATAAAGCGAAGCATGGTGCGGGTGTATTCGGCACCATGTGCCAAACCGTCATCCGCAATCCTGCGGGCGATGTTCCCTTGATCCTGCAATACGTGCCTCGGATGGAGCGCATAAGCTTGTCTGAATACGAGCTCTCTTCTTTCCCGTGGTATCCCTCCGAGTCGTATCCCGTGTTCTTCGAAAACCGGCTTCGTCTGTTGGTCTATTTTCTCTACTCTGCCGTGACACATGGGTTCACCCTCAAGGGACCGCGCAGCGTGTACACCATCAACAAGTTCGAAGCGATCCAATATTGGGTGGAGAAGATCGTTCGTCACTGCGTGAGTCCCTTCGTCCCCACCGGCCGTTCCTTGTTTCCAACAGTTCCTGCCGCAGCGGTTGGTCCAAATGGGCAGGTCCGATATAACCTGTTGCTATGTCGATGATCTGGCCATCCCTTGTCCTCCAACATGGGAAGTTCCGGGTGAGGCCGTTGCGATGTTTGAAATCATGTACCGCATCTGCCTTTCTGTGGGCTTTCCGAAGGTCGACCTCCCAGACATGCCCATTTATCGACACGTCCTCCTTCCGCTGATCGTCACCGCTCGAAAGACCAAAGCCTCCCTTCGTACCCCTGGGGAATACTACCCGTATGACGGATTCGGGCAGCTGGGGGACCCCGACTGGCTTCATCCTGACATAGGGAACATCCTGGATGATTCTCCTTTCCTATCCTGGCTCACCCGTCCATACGATTCCAACGAGGAGGACTATATCCCGCCGGCCCCTTTGGACGCCGCCGGTGTTTCTTCCCAATAATTTGTGGGACACGTCTTTTCTTTCCTGTGCCCACGATCTGATGTTTTCCCAGTGGATTTCTTGTTGAGAGACGCGTCGCGGGCGCATGGGTTCCCTACGCTCCCGTAGTCATGTGATCCCATTGTTAGTCTTGTGGGTCATATGTAGTCGTTTGTCCCGCCTGACTTTTTCTTGATACGTTTGTAAACATAATTCCCCCGGTTTAGTAGACGCGTCAGGTGTGTGGGTGATCAATCCGGTCCTTCGTTTCTGTGGGCCAGGGGGTGGTATCATGGTTTCACTGAGTAATTCGTGAGTTTTCGCATGCCCTGTTTTCTCCTAAGGGCAAGGGGGCACCTGCAGATGTGTTCCCTCTACTGAATCGTGTTGCTGTGAGATCTCTGTAGTTTGTTCCGTATGGCCGATTTCCGTTTGTTCCACTGGTTTCAATAACTTGACTAATTCCGATGACTTCGCTAGTTCGCAGTTCCAATATCTCGGTCCCTCATCGTTTGCCTCCAGAAACGTCCCCGCGTATCACCAATTCGTGAGCCGTTATGACCGGAATCGATGGCGTCCCAGCTGGACGACGTCGATTTCATGAAAGAAGCTGAGTAAACTTCTTTATCGGGAAATCACGTGACCTGTCATGCGACATCCGGCCACAGGGGTTGATTTTGTCGAAAAACGCGGGACCCTCCGTGCAAAACGCGTCCTTCTCCCTTGGTTTCTTCGACCGTCGCGCCCTTTTCCTGTGCGAACATCCTGCCGTGCCTCATGTCAGGGCTGTGCGAGCTATAATTGGCTGGCTGCGCATCATTCCAGAAGCCTGTCCTGATTGGGACAGTCTCATTGAATTGGTTGACTTTGTCAGTTTGTTCCATCGCTTTCTCTTGGTTTCTTCGTCGCTTTCCCTCTGCTTTCTTTCCCTCTGCTGTGGCCCATTCTCCTTGGACATTTCTTGGTCCTTTCTGGTTTCCTCTGCTTCCTGGCTCCGTCTTCCTCCGGTTTCCCCTGTCTTTCCGCAGATCTTTTTAGTTGAAAAATGCTGAGCGCCAACTCCAAGTCCCCAGTCTGCCGGAGTACAAGGCCGACGAACCATCCCCCGACGAAGGAAACAGGGGCCATGGTGAAGAAGTCTGGGCCAAGTGGTAAGAACAGTTCTCGGTGAGTCGCCACATCAGTTTCGTTTGACTTTGGGGCTAAGGATTCGCGCCTCCTCGTAGGCGTCTGACTACACGCAGCGACGCTTCGTCCGTCCCTGCCAGGAAACGTTCCCGCAAGCCAGTTCCTGACGACAACCTTGAATCCGAAGAAACCGCTGAGTCGACCAGCAACAGCAGCAGCGACGAGGACTCGGATGCGAGCCATGAGGACGCTCGCGAAGACTCTCCCTGCGACGGTGTTCCCGCTACGACCTCCGGTGGTGAGGACGCGGTTGGCACGGGCATGGTGGATGAGTATCAGCGAGAACCACGGGGATCGCAAATACCCCGACCCTACACTCCCTCTCCTGCGCGGCCCCATTTCCTTCGTCGTTTCCCAGGACCTTTCAAAAATCTCCCTCCTGCCAGCGCTCACGATCACGCCACTCCGCACTCGTTGCCCCCTCGGCATGAGAGACAATGTCCGCCCCCCTCAACATTATTCCATCCAGATCCCCGCCATTGCTCAGTTCATTCAGTGCTTCAACCTGTCTCTTGTGATGTATGACAAGGAGGAGGAGATTGTGCAACGCTTCCGGGAGGATGACTGGAGGACGGGCCAATGGGGGCGCTGGATCGGTCCACTCCTGAGGAGATTTGTCGCTCTTTCTATCACTTGTGAATCTCCCTTGACGCGTTTTGGTTTCAATTCGTCCTGTACCGCCCCATCCATCCCGAGACGCTTCCTTCCGACCCCCACAACTCTCTTTATGTCCCCAACAAGCACCCAAAACCCGTTTTCAGTCTCTCGCGCGCGCCGGCCCCCGTGCTTTCCTCCATGTCAGATGGCCTTGCTCCATCCGAGTACGAGGCGATGAAGTCAGCCATGGAGAACGTGGCCTCGCTACACGAGCGGGGGCAAGACAAACTCGAGGCGGAGGTGAAGAAGAAATGGCGCAAGGAGATGCGCGTGTGGGACAAGGTGGTGGAAGCTTCACGGGTTAAGGTGACTGAGAGGTGGGAGGAGGCGGTCGACATGTGGCATGCCTACCACGAGGAGCGCAGCACCCTCATCAACTGCACCCTCCGCTCCCTTTTTCAACTTGGCCTTTTCTGCCGCCTTGTCTATTTGGGTGAGATTTCGCTTTCCTCCTCCGCTGGCCCTCCTCGCGCTTCCCCTTCCATGTTCGTTCAAGTCCCTCCACGCGCCTCTTCATCAAAACAAGCTGGTTCCTCCGCCGTCGATCCTGCACCACCTCTGATCAGCGACTTGCCGCTTGCGGACACCAGGGACGTCGATCAACTTAGCAACTCCGGGGGATCGGCTAAGCGGAAGGGGAAGAAGGGAAAGAAGCGCAAGCAGAGTTGTTCTCCCTGGGCGAGCACGAAGGGGAAGGGGAAGGTGAAGGCAGTGGAGATGGAGGAGGAAGGCGAGCCTGGAGACCCATCGACGTACAACGCCCTCGCCTGGCACGTCGCCCACGACCCATTCAGCAAGGGGGACCCCACCAACGTCCGCGGCGGCCCCCTGTATAATCGTGGCTGGAACCCTTCCCTCGGTTCCTCTGCAGCGCTGGCGCGCGGTCTTGAACCTTGGCGGGTCCTTACGAAGGTCCTTCCCGGTATCGTCTTCTTTACTCGCGGTCCGGTTCGTCTTCTCCCTTCTTCCCTCTTTTCCTACCTCATCCAATCTTCCCTTTTCTTTGTAGGGTTGTCGCACATGCCGCAAATCTAAGCGCGCCTGCACCAGGATCCACAAGGGCACCTCGCCCCCAGTGGACAGCTGCAACGAATGCCGTTGGAAACATCACGCTTGCCGTGCGTCGTCCCTGGAGTTCGATTGGGAGGAAACCAGTACGTCCTCCGTAGCTTTGGTATAAAGCCTGAGGCTAATCCATCCCACACAGACCGTCAACTCCAGCTCCTCAACGCTGCCTACACCGACTTCATCGGCGACTGGTTCGTCGAGCACATGTCGAGCATTGCGTCAACATCAACGAGCGCATTGCCTTTTCCGGTGCCAGATGCCGGGATACGAGTCTCTTGGTTCGCCCGTGTTCGTCCCCACTGTGCCGTCTTCCGCGCCTTCTACTTCATTGGCCCCGTCGTTCGCCCCCCTCGGCCAATCGACCGTTCCCCCTCCCAGTGCAGCCGATGCGCTTTCCGCCACTAGCCGCAGAGCCAACACAATCGTGGAGCGTGCCACGAACTCCGTCGGTCAAATGTGGGGCGAGTTTATGCGCAGCACGCTGGATATCGGCGACTCGGTGGGGGAGAGCCTTCGGGAGACCACGTCGAGCCCGCCAAAGGAGATGGAGGATGGCGAGGATGGGGCTGGGTTGGAAGATGAAGGAACTTCAGGCCGCGCAAAGATACTCCGTTCCCGATAGATGTTTCCCCCTCGGCAGGGAGGCGAGGCAGCGGGTCTGTCACACACCGCCCCTATCGTTCCTCCAGAGGTCGGGGATGGTGACACACAGATGCCGCTAGCGCCTCCGTTGCGCTTTGGTCGTCCCGCCAGGCTCGAGCCCCCAAGTTCTCCCCCTCGTCACTCCCTGCTTGCGCCTGGTCTGACTTCTCCGTGGTTCAGTTCAATACCGCCCGTTGCCACCTTGAACGCGTCGTCGGATCACCTTTCATCAATGGTCCCGTCCCTGCGCACGACGCCGCTATCGCCATATCAACTTCCCCACGCCCTGGTCTTGACTCGCTGCCTCGGGTTCCTTCGCCTGACAGTTCACTTTCCCTCCCCCCTCCACCGCCACTGCGCCCTTCACCGCCGAAGACGCTTGATCTCCTCGCATCTATGCCTTCCTTCCGTGCTCCAACTCCGCGCGTTTCGACACCTGCGCCTCGCGCGTCATCGGTTGTCAATTTCGGGAGCGCAGGTGGGGAGGGGTTGGTTGATGCCTCGCCCTCGTCGCCATCCTTGCCCCGGTCGGAGCTCTCACCGGACTTTGTCAGGGCTGCCTCGGTGCCTCACATCTCACGGGGGCGATCTCGCGGCGCGAGCAATCTGGTGTCTCCCTCCTCCTCTCTCCCCTACAACACCAAGCAGGAGGAGCGCGGGAATCTCTTGAAGGCGCATGGGACGACCGTGGATTTGACGGAGGAGGACGTGGAGATGGGGGCACCGTGAATAGGTTGTGCAGGACAGCATGTATTTCTTTTTTCGTTACTTAATTTTCTGTCGGTGTCCAAACTCCGCAGTAGCGGCTGGGTCGAGCAGGACTGCAAAATAAACCCGCATATCTGTTGTTTCTCTTGGGCCGTGTTGGTTCCGGGTTTTCCTGTACTCTCGTGTACGTAGTAGAAATTCCCGATGAATTGTAATAGTTTTCCCTTGTCTTCGGCACGCTGGGACCATAAGTTTTTAAAAGTTTTTCGCATGGGCGTTCGAGACGTGTTTCCTTCACATGATGCGAATTTCACGTGCCGGCCTTCCGTTGTTTGGCTTTATGTGTCATATTCGCACGTCGCGTCTCATCACGTGTCCCACAGCTCCTGGGGTTTTCTCGATACCTTGCCCCAAACGGCAGGTGTATCCTTCGCGTATGGTCACCTTCTGCGTATCCATCTCCATGCTTCCCGCTGGGGAGCATGGCACTTATGTTTTTCCATCCTTATTCTCCGCTTTACTTTGTTCGTCCCAGACAGCCGAGGTTGAGTCCGCACTCGTTATTCGTTTTCGCTTCTGCGAGTGATTTATGTGTCCAGTGTGGTTTTGTGGCTGTCCAGTGGTCGGACAGGTGACGCTGATCATATTTCTTGGTTATTTTCTGGAGGTCGTTCCGTGGGGGCGCTCGATCGAGGAGGGATAGGATGAGGTCAAAAGTCTTTTATTTAATGAAGTGAGCCCGCTCTTGGTACATTGGAATTTAGTTGATAGAGGGAAAGTTATGTCCATGGCGCTCTGTCGCCTAGTCCTCCTCAATTGGCGTTTCCGGACGATCAACGCTCGAGGGTTCCGCTGACTGTCCCTCGTACCGGCGCTTCCCGGCATCTCCCCATCGGGGCTCTGGCTTGTTCCTTTTTCGGGGCGCGGGTTTTTCAATGAACTTCATGATGGGAATCCTGATCCACGACCTTAGATGGTAGGGGATCAATCGGAACACCGCTGTTGGCATTTTAGACACCGCTCCGTCCAGTTCGGATAGGATATAGGAGCTCGGCAACCATCTCTTGGCCACGACCATAGGTCCCATGTACCGCGGTTTCGCCTTCCGGGAGAGTTCGTTCTCGACGGATGAATTTCAAACCAGTACCAGCGCGCCGGGCTCGAATGCTAATTCGCTGATCTTCTTCAAGTGATCCTTCTCCCATTGCCGGATGCTCCGAATTCTCGCCTCATATACCATGGATTTCAGTTTCTCCAGGTCCTCCTCCCGCTTCATCAGCTGGAGAGCCCTCGTCGCAATGAGCTCGGGGGTCGTCATTTTATCGCCAAATATGTTCATCATGTAGGTGGCTTCCACGATGTCGAAGGGAAATAATGGTTCAACCCCGTGAGCGAGGTAGTAGGGGGAATATCCGGTGGATTTCTGGATGGAGACATGTTCAGCCCAAAAAGACGTAGAACACCTTTTCCGTCCAGGTCGTGAGATCACCCTCACAAGCCTTGGATATGGCTTCCCGAACATTGTAGTGTCTTTGTTCCACCAGGCCGTTTCCCCTCGAGTTGTAACCAGATATTTTTATATATGGTTTATCCTGTATCGTTTGGCAAGCCAATCAACGGCCTTGACCCAGGCTGGTCCGTTGTCCGTCACGATCTCGGCAACCACTCCCCATCGGCAGAGGATTTCCTCGAAAATGAAGCACCCAAGGGAATAGGTGGTTTCATCGTCTAGCATCCTCCATTCAGGCCAGGAGATAAGCGAGCACCTCGCGTGAGTGATATATCGATATCTGTCTGACCGGGGAAGGAGCATGGTATCGGCGTACAACTTGTGGAAGAGGGGGAGCAGGACAGCCACCGTGGGCGGTGTAGAAGATAGGTTTGTCCCCGGGGTAGGAACAGAGAGGAGCGGGTCGTGCGGTAGCCTATGTGTAGCCGTAGGGTAGAATAACAGTGAGATAATCAGGGAACAACTCAGCTTGTAGGATAAACTCGATAAGGTGACTCTGGTGACTCGTAGTCCAACTCGATGGACCCTCGCGACTCGATAAGTGGACTCAGAACTCGGGGAGATGGGGGGAAGAAGGAGAAGGGAGAAGTCCCCTTTCTGTCGCATTGTGACGGCTTTAATACATGATCGGGATGGCTGCACGCGTGCTCGTGCATCACCAGAGCCCTGGAAACAGTGGACAAATACTAAGGAGCAGGTAACTAAGAGTCCCTGGTGCAATGAAATAAGGAAACTAAATATAGAAACCTAGGCTAACTTCACCTCCGACCGCCGAGCTGACCGGGACATGCGCAAAGACGGAATAGGGAGATGCGACTGCCCCCGAACAGCGCTGTCGAGAGGTTGACCAGACCTCCGACATATCAATCCCCAGCGCACACCGAGCCAGCCGTGATCTCGGGATGAAGTGTCGCGTTGGTGTGTAGCAAAAGATAGGATAGGGAATGAGAAATAGAGGGTAGAAAGACGCGCAGAGGGGGGAGAGAAATAAGTAGATAGTGAGGGACTCGCCGGCCATCCATCCAACGCGGGTATAACGCGGTTGCGCGCTCGAGATGCAACTTGAAGGCGCGATCACATGATCATTTGATGCGCGTGTCAAGGGAGCGTGGCGGAGGTAATATAGCGCTGGCGGAGAGAAGACTCGAAAAATCTGGATAAAAGGATGGAGGAGAAGAATGGTGATAATCAGAGAGCTCAATAAGAGAGGGAGATAGTGGGTGGCTGATAACGCCCGGTTGGGAACTCAACCGCAGTGCCGGCTTAGCTATTATTGCGAACCCGTAGATCCATCTGCGCCCGCCTCCGGCGAGGCCAAGAAAACTACGAACTTCCGAGACGGAGGTTGGAATGGGCCAATCGAGAACACGCTGAACGAGGCTCGGAGAGACCTTCCAGCCCTCGTACGAGACGACGGATCCTACGATGTGGAGGTTAAATGCAGCCAAAACGGTCTTCGCACCTGACGCGGTAATCCCGGCCATAATTAGAGTTCCCAGAAAATCGTCGAGGTTCTGCGCGTATTCCCAAACAAACCTGCGAATATCAGGGTTCTCCGGTATAGAAACGTTGTCGTACCGAGACCTCGGCCCTTTGACTCCGCAATCGTCGATGAACGGATCGGCCTTTTTGGGCGCTATCGGCTTCAGAGCATGTGCAACGCGAAGAATAAACTGCTGCATCGCGTTTGTGTAACCTTGACCCATCGTGGCTTGTTGCTTAGGTCCCGCTGGCGAGTGAAACGCTTGCATGGGGCGAGATTTCGGATGGATCCAAATTGCGTCGAAACCTGAATATAAATCGGCCAGCCCGTACATTGAATAACCAACAAAAGACTCAGCGAAATCGTTGACGTTGGGAATCATCGCGGCGTCTTGGATAGTCACCGCATTCAGCGGTTCGAGGTTTAAAATAATTCGCACCGGCGGGTCAGATCCAGGCTTCTTCATGACTGGGAACATGGCGCAGCGGTAGCTCGAGACGGTCGGCTCGAATCGGCCGCCCTTCTCGTTGTCCAATATTACCTTTCGCACGTCCTCAAGGAGCGCGATGGGGATAGGAATGGGTTTGCGTTGCCAAGGGACATGCTCGATAGTGGGGAATTCATAGTCCGGATAGTAGTCTCTGGAAAACGAACCCTTCTCCGAATATTGGAAGGCAAAGGCGGACTCACGTCCAACAGCTATGAAGGCAAGTAGGTTGAGCTCGGCGTTCGATAAAATTCCTGGTTCAATCTTCGCGAGCATGGACTCTAGTCGTTCGAGGGTGACGCGAGTGCCAAATTTGAGTGTGCGATAGTCTGGAGGGTGTGTTGGAAGATCAGTGAAGGTAGTGCGCGGGATGGGACGGAAAACGTGGGCCTGGGGATCTGGTTGTGTAGTCGGTACAGGTTTGACTTTTCGGTCAACAGGCTTGTAGCGTTTCTTCGGAGGGGCTTTGGCTGTCGCGTTTATCCAACGCATCGCTGCACTAGTGCGCCGCGCGTCAGAAAGGGACTTGGGGGGTATGCCAGGGCTAGATAAATTAATTTCAGCGAGGAGTCGTTCGGTCCAAGGAGAAGAAGTAAGAGTCCGATAATCAGTAGCAGAGGAGACGCAGTATTCGTACAGGAAGGAGTCGAGAGATGGAGGAGGTGATAGATGAAACAGGGAATCGAAATCAGAGAACTCAGCTTTGCCCATTAACGCTTCCAAAGATCTTCCGAGGGTATTTGTAGGGGAGGGTTGGAAGATCGCGGATGCACTCCCCCGAATTAAAAATCCTCATGCCGGTCCTCCTCGTCCGATACCTCTTCAATGGTGGCGCGATGACCGCGGGAGATCGTGGAGGCATTGCGCGGATCCTTGGGGTCAGTAATTGTCACAACAATAGTAGGATGAATCTTCCTATCTCCGCCTTTCCACAGATACAGGCTGACGCCACCGTTGCGTTCGTAGTCGAGTCGCGCAGCAAACCACTGCAGGAACGGCTGTCCTAGAATTAAGTCATGGCTGCCGAGCTCCTGGTGTGAGACGAAGATATGATGGGGGAAAACATGACCTCCGATGCGCAATCCAACGTCTGTGGCGCAACCGCGGAGCTGCTCCGGATTTCCGTGGATGCCCTTGAGCGCCCACTTCATGCCCTCGAAATCTACGGCAAGGTTGCAGCGCGCTGGTACCGATCTGCTAGCGAGGTTCAGCTCGGAACCAGAGTCGATCATGGCCGTCAGCTCTGTATCTCCGATTTGGATAGAAAGTGAGCCGGTACTCATCGCGAAATAGCGTCCCTCTGGGACTTTGGCAATGGCGCTCCCATAATTGACCAGGAACTCCTGGATCTCGTCGAAGGAGGCATCTGCGTAGGCGTACCTGGGGCTCGAATCGAGAATCTCGGGGCTAGTAGCAGGGATTTCAGTCTCGGACTCAGCAAAATGGACAAAATACTCAGCAGATTTCGTAGAATATTCGCGCTTGGAGCGAGTCGCATCCGTGAACAGCTTTTGGAGCTGCGGACTCAACCCTACAAGTTCAAGCAATGGGATAGTCACCTGTGTCTTCAGCAGGGTCTCGAAAACGGCTTTAGCATCAGCGCGTTCCTGGATCTCCGAGGTAATATGATACTTATCGCCAGGCGCAGGCTTCTTGGCGTCTCGCATGATAACATCATCATCTCGTGGTTTGGAGTTAGAAGGACGCGCGTCCCTCCAACCATCCTGTCGGTTGATGGGGTTCGATGGCGGCTTGGGCAGAGACGCCCCCGACGGCGCAACCGGAGGCACCTTCGGCGCAGGACCCGGGGCTGGTTCTTTCACCATGTGCGGCGGAACCTCGCGCCCTTTTCCTTTGCTTTCCGGACGCCTGGCTGGGTCGAATCGGACACCTGTATCCTTTCCCGTGCGTGTAACAGGATCAGCGTCTCGCGTCATGAAGTCTAGGGAAGATACCGCGAAATTATTGCCTG
This sequence comes from Mycena latifolia, assembly GCA_029289555.1. Taxonomy (NCBI): domain Eukaryota; kingdom Fungi; phylum Basidiomycota; class Agaricomycetes; order Agaricales; family Mycenaceae; genus Mycena; species Mycena latifolia. The sequence goes on along the minus strand of JARJLE010000028.1, from coordinate 552,057 downwards.
TGAGAACACTTGTGGTGCCGTACGAAAGGCCCATAGCGCTAGTGCGAGCTGTCTGTCCCTCGTTAGCGGCTGCTCGGTCGCGGGCGACGGCGCGAATGTAGTCAGCAACGCCACCTACGAACCCTGGGGGGATTCGCGGCAAGTCCCCTCCTCCGTCGACTAGAACATACCGTGATGTGTTGGTATCGTACCTAATAACGTTAGCGGCCAACAAGGCGTGTGTGTCTGGGCAATTTCGAAGTCCGAGCTGGTGCGCACCATATTTTGAACACATGAAACATCTGCGTTGATCATGCTCGCTGGGTTGGTTGAAATTACCTGGTGCGACAGGCTGCTGCGCCGCTTGGGGCGTATTTCCACCAGCTCTCACCGCAAGGTTCAGGTTGAGCGTCTGAATTTGTTTCGCAAGATCCTCGATGGCGTTGGACGCGAGAGGAACTTGGGAGGGAAGGGGCTTAGGCAACTCGAAGTTAAACGAGGTGGAAGTAGACATAGCTTCGAGCAACACATCCTGCTGAGAGCTCTCGGCCCAAGGTTTGAAGGTCAACGAGTCATCATCGAAGCGCTTCTGTAAATATCCGATAGTTTCTGCAACCGAGGGAGGATCTGAACGCTTACGTTTCGCCTCGGGAACTTGAGAAAGGAACCATTCCTTGATCACCTCAGGTATCCCGGCTAGGAAATAGAAGTCACGCTCCTTGTTCGTGATGCGAACTTTCTTGACCAGGGGGACCGCTATCTTGGAGAAGTTACGGTAGTACGTCTCGACATCAGACATATTGGTATAAGATGACTTAACTGATTGTTTCTCGCAGAAATCCTTCAGCATCGTCTCGGTGTAATCGGGGATACGTTCCGAGTGGCCGAACAAGAGCAGCAGCTGTGTCTTCGCAGCGGTCCAGGTCTTGCCGGTCATCTCCGGGTCGAACTCGGGCATGTAGCGAATAAGGTTGCGAACATCATCCGAGGAGTATTGCACGATGTACGGCACGAGATGATCGATGTCCGTAATGCCAGCGTTGGCTCCATGCTGGACAATGCTAGTCAGGAAAGCCGTGACTTCTTTACCGTCGAAGCGCGGGGCGCCTGAGGCACGGGCCGAGGGCATGGGAACCTGAAGGATGTTGTTGGCTGCCATGGCTAAGGCCGAGAGGAAGCGTAAGTTAGGGGTAGTTAGTTAGGGGTAAAACGGCGAGTAAAGTAGGCAGTAGACGCAGCGGAAAACCTGCTCCCTCGCGGTGGGCTCCACTGTAGAAGATAGGTTTGTCCCCGGGGTAGGAACAGAGAGGAGCGGGTCGTGCGGTAGCCTATGTGTAGCCGTAGGGTAGAATAACAGTGAGATAATCAGGGAACAACTCAGCTTGTAGGATAAACTCGATAAGGTGACTCTGGTGACTCGTAGTCCAACTCGATGGACCCTCGCGACTCGATAAGTGGACTCAGAACTCGGGGAGATGGGGGGAAGAAGGAGAAGGGAGAAGTCCCCTTTCTGTCGCATTGTGACGGCTTTAATACATGATCGGGATGGCTGCACGCGTGCTCGTGCGTCACCAGAGCCCTGGAAACAGTGGACAAATACTAAGGAGCAGGTAACTAAGAGTCCGTGGTGCAATGAAATAAGGAAACTAAATATAGAAACCTAGGCTAACTTCACCTCCGACCGCCGAGCTGACCGGGACATGCGCAAAGACGGAATAGGGAGATGCGACTGCCCCCGAACAGCGCTGTCGAGAGGTTGACCAGACCTCCGACATATCAATCCCCAGCGCACACCGAGCCAGCCGTGATCTCGGGATGAAGTGTCGCGTTGGTGTGTAGCAAAAGATAGGATAGGGAATGAGAAATAGAGGGTAGAAAGACGCGCAGAGGGGGGAGAGAAATAAGTAGATAGTGAGGGACTCGCCGGCCATCCATCCAACGCGGGTATAACGCGGTTGCGCGCTCGAGATGCAACTTGAAGGCACGATCACATGATCATTTGATGCGCGTGTCGAGGGAGCGTGGCGGAGGTAATATAGCGCTGGCGGAGAGAAGACTCGAAAAATCTGGATAAAAGGATGGAGGAGAAGAATGGTGATAATCAGAGAGCTCAATAAGAGAGGGAGATAGTGGGTGGCTGATAACGCCCGGTTGGGAACTCAACCGCAGTGCCGTAAATTGCACAAGCGATGAGCGTGCCTATAGGCACTTCCACAGCGGTATGTTGATTTTCTCCGTGGAACGGATCTGGCACTCATGGCATGTCTCCAAGTACCATTTAAGGTCTCGGTCCATCATGGGCCACCAAAACCGGTCCAGGAGCCGCTTCCTGGTGATGAAAAATCCCTTGTGTCCCAGTTCATCGTGAACCTGGCGTAGTATGTCGGCTCTTTTGTCCTTGCCAGTACTAATTTGTGCTCTCCATGGTCGTCCCTTCTCCAAAGCATTCCCCGAAGGATGAAGAACTAGCGGGATTTCCGAATAAAAGCCTCATAAACTTTATCGGCCATCCCGGACGGTCGCGTTTTTGAGATCAAAAACTCCCTGATTGCTCCCAACTCCTTTTCTTTTGCCTCCGATTTGTCGGAAAGCGGCAACTCATATGTCTGCATCTCAACTTTGTTGATGTAGACTCCAGCCGCGTACTTCGTCGAGAACGGACGATTTTTCATGCATTTTACTGGTATTATTCCGTCCCCAAATGACCCAATATGAGCCAAGATCAGTGGGATCAGCAAGTGTTTGTCCCTGTTAGTTTCCGAGGAAAAGCACTACACCTGCATCCAAATAAGGAAATTCTAGTTTAATCTCAGCTCCCTGGACCCATTGCAGTCCATATTGAAGTCCTATACATTTATTTGACATACTATAGTGCCTATCAAGGTCCCCTGAGCTATATAATCATTATTACATTAGTATATCAGTTGAATTGCATTACATTTGAATGAATTGTTTGGGGAGGCTAGGCATTAGTGGGGGGCCTTTTCAGCTGTCCCAGAAGTGTGGGAGACACTCATTATCCCTGATGCATATGATTATGATGCACAATGTAGCTAGGAGCTCATATTCAAGACATTTCACTTAATTTAGAAAACCCGCGGGTTTTGGCCCTGGATCACGGTATTACGGGTTTGTACAAATCGGGACACCGTACCCGCACCCATGACACCCATACCCATGACACCGTGGTAATGTGTAACACTGTGTCACACACTAAAGAGGAGGATTGCGGCTATCCACCTATTTATGGTGGCATTGGGTTAAATGTCTGGGTTGTTCAGCATTCCCTTGATGTATTTGGCATCAACCCATACTATCAGGTTTTTGACACCAACAAGGTACAGCCTACATGCTTTCAGGGCTCGGAACAGCCCGTAGAGCTCCAATTTTGCCTGCGAATACCGTGATTCCCGTTCGTTCCAGGTGATCGAGCCAAAGCGGGATGGATATTCCTTCCTGTCCTCACCAACCTGGTACAAAATGAACCCAACGGCTATGTGGGACGAATCGACGGCCAGTATGACTTGTCTGCCGGAGGCGTAATCAATCTGTCGGATTGCCAGGGAGTCGATGAGGAGTCGCTTCAATATTTTCATGGACTCCCGCTGATCGCTGCCAAATTCGAACGGCGCGTCCTTCCGGGTCAATTGGACCAAGGGCCTCGCGTGCCTGGCGAAATCCTTGATGAAGATTCATATCAGTCCAAGCGTTCCGAGAAACGCCTGGACATCTGTTAAATCCTGGCAATGGGGCCAGTCGCGAATTTTCTGCACTTTGGCCTCATCGGCCGTTCTGCCTTCGAATCTGCATACGTGCCCAACGACCTTTATCTGAGGTACCGCGAAGAAGGATTTCTTCGCATTAAACGTCCCGCCAGCGTGCCTGATCCGCTGGCATATCCAATTGATGTGTTCCCAGATAAACCTGTGAATTCCTAGATTTTCCAGAATGGTTTCGAACAAGCCGTCCTCCTTTTTATAGTAAGTTGTAGGGCCTTTGACCGGGGTGTCGTCAACGAAGGGCTGGGTGATATGGGGAATTTCGTCCCAGAGGATGAAATAAATGTCGCCTTGTTGGATTTGGACCGAATTGGTATATCCATGGGGGAGACGGGTGAGACGAAGGGTGCCGAACGGTCCCTGGAACGTGGTGAAGTCCCGCGAGGCAACATCGAGCATCCTGTGATCAAACCCAACGAATAGGTCGAACATCCTGTAGACCGCACATCCGCCGAAGGACTCCGCGTAGACTTCCACTATGGGCGGACATCCGCTGTCTTTTATGACGACTCCATTGAGCGGCTGGAGGTTGTGAACAAGGTGGAGGGAACCGTTGGATTTTGGAACCACGAACCAATTGGTCCAGTAGGACGAACTGGACGGTTCATAAACCCCTGTCTCAATTTTCCCTCTGATTATTTCGATGACCTCGTCCCTGATCCCCGGTGGTATTGGGATATTTCTCTCCTGCCACGGTGTGGGCTAGGACAGGGATTTTGACCGGTTCAAAATAGTCCTCGCAGAAGTGACCTCTCTCCGTTTCGTCCCATGTGAACGCCATCTCGTGATTCCTGATGACCTCGTGCACCAGCTTCTCCTCTTCTGGCCATAGGAACCCATCTTCGTTGATTTTCATCTCAACGCTCCTTTCGGCCGAATATTATTTCCCGGGGATGAACCCTGCCGGATGTGGATTTAGCGCCGGCATACCTTCGAGGGGATCTGATAGGAGATGCCGAACGATCCGAAATTCTTCCAGCAGAGTTGCCGCAACCGAGTGGACCCGATCCGCCACCGGCTTGTACTTTTTCTTTTTTGCTTTCGCCTTCTTCGTTTCCGGAGAGACCTCTCCCTTTATCCACATGTGGGCCAAGTTGTTGTAATCGTACATTTGATCCATGCAGTACTCCAGGTATCGCGGGGAAATTTCCCATTGGATCGTCGAGTCGTGAATAAAAATAGGCTGGCAGTCGATCGCGTTGGTCCCTTCCAGCGCATAAAGCACAATAGGGGACTTGAACCGTTCAAATGAGAAGCCTGGAACATGCGGTGTGGGTTTCACCAATGTCGGAGGGACGGGACGATCGTTATTTTTGGGCTCCGAAGGCGTAATTTTCCAAAACATAGTCGAGACTGTGGCTGATGGCGGAGGGCGCGGATTTTCGTCCTCCTTCAGGCAAAACCCATCCCATCTATGTCGAAGGTTTGGAAGGGGTTCACCTCGGCCAGCTGGGACGGTTTCTGGGGTTTCTGCCGTGTAGGAATGGAGATCACTTTCCCCGTGTTAGGGCAGGTGATCGCTAACTCCTGCATCCTGTCTGTCCGATCCTTGGTCTGGCACTCCGTGAAGCGGAAGAAGGGTCGGCCCATCAATATGTCGAAAGGTGCCCCATCCACAACGTGCACCTGCAGGAGGAGATCAATATCTCCGACCATAATTTTGAGGTTTTCAACCACACCCACTGTCGTGCTCTGGTTGGAGTCCGCTGATTCCATCGTTAGTGTTTTGTCCGGCACGAGCGATACCCCGAGCTGCTGCCAAATCGGCCTGTTCCACCAAGGAAAGCTGCCATATTGCAATATAGAGGGTGGCTACCTACAACTGCATTGCAATGTACAGGGCCTCTCACCACCCGGTGGCTTATAGCTACAATGCAATGTTGCCGTGAAGGGTAAATTAAAGATAATTAAAGGTGCCAGCACTGGGGATTGAACCCAAAAACACTTACATGATGGCAAATACTTGAGAGTACAAGTATTAACCACTGGACTAGAGAGAAGTAAAGATTCTTAAATATTAATTAGGTAGTAGGGACAAACAAGGTGATTTAAGCAGGTGTATTTCACCCCATAGGGCCCCGCCTTAGGGGCCAGGTGTTAAATCCCGAAGTCAAAGTCGGAGGAATGATCCGTTGATCAGAAGGTTCCGGTGCCGGAGTTAGGATGGCGGAGCGGAAGTTACGGATCAATCGCAAACACCACAGGAAGGTAAGGGTGTGCGTACTACCTGGACTGGCGAGAGGAGAAGAAGTCCCGATGAAAGTCGGAACTCCGGAGGACGGAAGATTAAGGCAGGGTTCAGGACAAGACGAGTAGTCAAGAACATTAATAATCAAACTGAAGTTACATACAGGCATATGGAATATTTATACTAAGTCATAATTACGTACGGCCATAAAGTCCATTTCTATATAAGGTAATCAGAAACGGAAGAAGCCGCAAGTGAGGTATGCGGAGCGGTGAAGTCCGCTCAAGTTGAGTGTGATAAAATAAGGAAGTTAAAAATGGGAAACGCTCAGTAATCCTTCATTGCGTGAAAACCCAGTTCGGGCGGCGTCTGAAGATCCGGACGCCGGAACTTCCCGATTGTACGGAACATCCCGAAGGTGACGGAACACATCGGGGGTTCAGGACGTACAGATATAACAGCGTGGAGGAGTGATGTGAGTGGGGGACAGTTGGTGAACAGAGTGGCGTTGGAGGACGATCCGGCAATGTTTCCGTTGTGGAAGTCGCCGAACAGTTTCTTGGGGGCATGGTCGGTCTCATTGATGGTTGTGGACGAAGCTTTATGCTTGCTGGTTGTACCAGTTCCACGCTCCTTCCCTGCCAGCATGGTCTCGATGTGTTTGTTGTCATACCGCCTCTGCTCGTCGATCTTGATGACAGCGGCAAGCCAGTCATCAAGTTCATTTTCCGTGATCTTGGAGGTGTTCTCGTTGCAGGCATAGCGACGCGTGAGGTCAGGTAGCATGCTGGCCTCAATTGTGTGACGCAAACGCTTCTCGTCGAGTGAGAAGCTGGAAGGGACGGAGGGGTCGTCTGCAAGGAGGGCGGCGAGAGACTCGAGATTGGTGGTCCACTCGTCAAAGGTTTTGGCCGCCTTCATGTGGGAGGAAAGTAATTTGGCGCAGGTCGCTTCTTTCCAGTCCGCACGAAGAAACTTCTTGCAGAAATCACCCATGAATTCAGGGAAGCTGAGTATGATGAGACGTTTATGGGCAGCAACGGGTCGAGTCCAGTTATTGACTTTCATATCCTTGAAACACCCGAGTGCCGCGGTGTCCTTCAGGGCGAAGTAATTGCTGCACGCGTCCTGGAATTCGGAACACGCAAGGGTAGTGATCTCGCTGCAGTGGAAGGTGGGCAGTTTTTGTTAGAGCAGGCAAGCACAGTGGTCTGAAGTCAACAGTGAGAAACTCTGTTATTGAGCAATGTGCAGTAAGTACTAACCTGAAGTCAACAGTGAGAAACTGAGGACTCCAGTCTAAGCTAGGCTACTTATATATACAGTAGATAGGTAGATGAGTAATCATGAGTAAGGTGATCACTAAGCATGAGTAAGCATGAGTAAGTGGATCAGTCAGCATGACTGAGCAGTCAGGTGACCAGTAACTATAGTAACTACAACTAAGTAAGCGAGAATGTCATAGTCCAAACACATATTCCAACAAACACTTCTGTCATGACCAACGCTACTGCTCCTGAGGTCAAGTTGTGCGTAGCCCAAGGAGTGTAGCATTCAAATGGAAAGGCTTTTTGAAGCTTTTGTAGTAGAGTGCTGTGGATGTGGTTGGACTGGATTTCCCTGCATAGAGCATGCAGGGCCACCAATGCCTGCTTGATGGCAGGAATGATGGGTGCAGCGGAGTCAGGAAGATCCAGCAGGTTGTGGTGAACCACACCGGCTGTGGTTAATGAGCTGAACCAGCACGTGTGCTACACGGGGTCTGACATGTCCCAGACTTTGTCCCATTTAGAAAACTCCCAATCGGCCTTTCGTGGTGTAAGCTGCATGGACCAGGTCAGAAGGATCTTTCCACCCCCGATGTCCAGATAGAGGTACAGTCTTTCATGGAGTTGAATTTTGGCAAGGAGCATCTCTGGGGTAAATGAAGGTGTTGATGCCTGTTATATCTGTATGTTTCTGACATCTTCCGAGACTTTCGGAGTTTTCCGGCTTCCGAGTTTTCAGAAGCCGATCAATCGGGTTTTTATGCAATGAAGGATTACTAAGTATTTCCCGTTTTAACTTTATTTATTTAATCACTTTTACTCATGTCGGCCTTCGCCACTCCGCACCTATGCTTTACAGCTTCGACCGTACTTGATCTCTTATTTAGGATAGTGAAGTACGGCTGTACGTAATTATGACTTAGCATAAATAGTTTACAAGTTTGTATGGTACTTCAGTTTGATTATTAACGTTCTTGACGACTCATCTTGTTTCTGAGTCCCTCCCAACTTCCTTTCCAACTTTCTGACTTTCCAATAAATCTGACCTCTCAGAAACTCTTGCCAGTCCAGGTAGTACGCACATGTTATATCCTGAGCCAAAGAAGGATCAACAGGCCCTGATGAGGTCCGAAACTGGAAGGTTCCGAAAACCCGGGCAGGACCAGAAGTCCCGGGGTTGGCTTGTTCTCGCAAGCACCACACTCAGCAGGGTGTGCGACTGTCTGGCTGTCAAGCCAGGACAAGACGGAAGTGCAATGTGACACGGAAGGCTAGCCCGAAATGGTACTAGTCCGGAAATGGCAACAGGATTGATGCCATGTCACGCCCGAAGGCAATGACGATTGCGAAGAAGAATGCCGAAGGGCAATAAGGAAAGAATAGGAAAGAATAGGTAAAGGCCCGAAAGGCCGGAAGAAGATCTAAAAATAGATCAAGGATGAAATACGGAAGCCTTCGGAAATAGAAGGACAACCGGAGGGAGGATGCGAAAGGCCAGAAAAGAATACCTAACGAAAAGAGAAGCAAAGGAAAGGTTCCGAGGAATTCCCGGATGGGCCGACGGAATGACCCAAGAAGCGGAAAGTGCCGAAGGGCAAGGAGGCGGTGGCTGAAGACTCCGAAAGGAGGAAGAGGCCCAGGCTGAGGCCAGAGGCCTGAGTGATCCGAGAATCCGAGGCAATCCGGAGTCGAGGCGAAGATGAAGACGAAGGAGAGACTCAGTCCATGAGTGGAAGCATGGAACAACTTATAATTTTCCAGATAGTGTACAGTACAGGTGTACGGAATATTTATACAAAGTCATAATTACATACGGCCGTAAAGTCTGAATTCCTAATTAGGTAATCCTAAACGGTCAAAGCAAGGAAATGGAATACGGAGCGGCGAAGACCGCAAATGAGTAAAATAAGATGAAGTAAAAGATGAATGAACGGGAAACACTCAGTAAGCCTTCATTGCATAAAAACCCGGAAACCCGAAATATCAGAAAGCCCCGGAGACCTCGGGAACCTCGGAACTTTGGAAAGGCTCGGAATAGCTCAGGATAGCTCGGAAGCTGCACGGATATAACAGCACACCCTTACGTCCTGGTGTTTGCTATTGATCCAACTCTTTCTGAATCTCCGAAACATCGGCCGACACCCGACCCTTCAGATGATCACAATTTCGACTCGGGATATAACAATGCCTGAGACTCGTCAACCTCTGGTTGAGCTGCATATTGTTTGTCCATGAATTGAATGAATGGCTGAACTGCAGCTTCATGCCGGATGGCATCGAACTGCTGCTGTATCCGGGTTTCCTGAGGCTCTGTCCAAATAGGCGATCAGCCAAAGGCCAAAGTCGGTGAGAGTGACAGCATGACTTACCCTCTGGGGTTACATGGAGTGGAGGAAAGAGGGAGGGGTGCATGACACGTGCAAACCCTCTGGTTAAAGCGGCTGTGCTACCAAGACATGTGCCCCTGTTGCCAGGGAGGGTGAAGAAGGGAGAGGGCCGTCTTCTGCACATCCTCCGAGAGTGTCTGTGTGGGCGTCGAGATCATGAGCAGCTGCACCAACTTGTTGCCCTCATGCAGTCCACATGCTGGCAAGAGCACCAAGATAGCCGAGAGACGAGGGCAACAAGAGCAGCAGCACTGACAAGCACCACGAGGCTGCAAGAGGTGACATACGACAGGTGTGGGTGTGTGTGCAAGCATACAGAGGACAAGGCTGTTGATGCCTCAACAGGGGCATGGTGAGCGGGCAGTCAAAGAACGAGGTGGTTGCAGGTGGTGAGGGCAGCGGTGGTGGGGTGTACATGGCGCACGGGACTGTGCCCAGGGATGAAGTCACCTGTGGGGCATCTTTGGTGCCATTGCCACCGACGAATGGCGGGGCAGGAAGCAGCAGGGCAGGGGAGAGGCGGCAAGGGGGAGTGAGAAGATATCAGACCCAGGCTTCAGTGCACAATAAAGTAGGAGTGGAGTACTGGGACGCACCACTTTTACTGACAGCTCGGAAAAGTCTGGGCTCGTTGACAGGGCCTGTGATGAGAAAAAGGTAAGTAGGAGAAGATGAGACCTTTGTTGAGCTCTGACGAAAGTCTTCAGTTGAGCATGAGTACACACCTCACGCTGTACTCCACCAACTCTGTCTGTCCTTTCAGTACACATGCGGGACTTCAGTGGGTTTCAGGTGCTGATTGAGTTGGGATTGATTTTGCACAGGGTATGCAGATGAGATGTGGAGGAACAATGTGAGAGGTTTGAGTGAAGGAGGCAGCTGTTTGGTTAGGACGGTGGAGCCAACAACCATGACTTCTCTTTTGATTATCATGGTGGCTGTGTTCAGCGGTGTTTAAGATGTCAAGCCAGATGAATGTAACGAGTGTGAGGTCGGAGTACTACTAGTGAGTGGGCCCTAGTTCTTCTCACTATAGCTATTTTGCTGATGCAATTCTGTACAGTGAGAACTTTGGCTCGCCACAGGCTCAATGGCACTTGGACATCGGCAACTCCAAAAAAAGCTGCTCAGGTTGGGGTGTCTTCATTGTGCAGGTGACTGCCAATGCTATGAGCACAACCAACCCCCAAACTGCGCCAACTGTAACAGTAGGGACCGCTCCCGATACCCCAACTGTGGCAGTCGCTGTAGACTCGAGTGGTGACAATGAATGTATGTGTGAAGCCCTGATATGTTTATCTGAGGCCTAACATGGTGACAAGTGGCTGAACAGATTAGATGATGGCGATAGCTGTAGCACTCAGATGAATAAATGGATTCCAGTTGACCAACTCAATTTGTCATAGCAGCCCTTCCCTCCCAACCTATTCTGACCTGTCACCCTACTCATTGCGAGTCCATGAAAGGTTTTTGATATAGGGACCCAGCTTGTCGACCCTATAATGCTCTGGTCATTGGCAAGAATGTCTGTGATGTCTGCTTCATCCTTGCATCTATTTCCATTGATCATCTCCAGGCAACTTTGCAGTCCTTCATGTAACTGGTGCCACGGTTGCATACCACCTCCCATAGCCCCATCAACATGTCGGATGAGCGGAGGACTTACAGGGACCTGGTGGAGCAAGTACAGGTGCTTGAGAGGTTCCTATTCCCTTTGTCTGCAGAGTGCTGGGGCAGCAGCAGGTGGATGGCGACGGTAAGTTCTGGACATTAGCACTGGAAGTTAGAGATGCCAGAAGAAGGCGGCGGCGGCGGCAGGTCCTCTGAGACAGATCCTGATTGGGAGTTCCAAGGTAGAACCACACATTTTCTCTCACTAACTCCTGACTCCTTTTATGTCTTTCAGAGAGAACCCAGCGTCTCATTGAAGAGCAGGAGTACCAGAAACAACTCCAGGAGCACAAGAAATGATGATTGAATCAGGTGCGTGGCCTTCGCAACTAAAATAGACATATTAGGGACCTGTTGCTTAGGGCCTTTTCTTGTGCTGGCATTTCTCTTCCTTGGCGGACACAGTGGAGGCACCTCCACTCACTGGGGGCAACACACAATTTACTGGGCCTGTAAATTGTGGGCAAATCATAATGGAATTTTATATGATCTGAGTTATTACCAGTTACTGGGCAGTAAATGTCAATAATATTTCATACATTCTTGTAATTTGCTCAAGATTTACCATAGTGGAAAATTGTGGGAAAGTTTTAATTTTCTTGACAATCACCTGGTATTTGCCAAGCCTGTAAATCTCAAATCTTCTGCCTCTGTAAATTTCAAGCAAATGTCATGGCCAAATATGTTAGCCACAACCAAACTTTTTAAATAAGGTAATGAATTATTACTTAAAGTGAATGACAGTTAAAATCCATCAGCCCCATGATATTTAGGATCTCCCAGATTCACTGATCCCACATCACTCACAATGTTCAATTCTAGAATCATGATCATTCTCAGCCAAGCTTTCTCATCTTACAAGCATCTCAGACGTCTTCACTTGCTATACCAATCCCATTCATTTTTTACCATACAAAGTAGTATCACATGTTGGTGGATGGCCTGCAAAGCTCACTGACCATCATTCGGGCCAAAGTCGGAGTTGGAATTGGCTGTGCAGTGCTGATCACCACTCAACAGTGAGAGGACACTGTGATTGGGACTGCGGTGCTGGTGTGTGAATTGGTTTACACTGGCAACAGCTTGTTCGTCCTCTAGGTTCTGAGTATGATTTTTAGGGGATTGCAAGGTTTATTGGATCGCCCTTTGGGTTGGTGGTGATAAATGAGGGTGGTTGTCCCAACAGGACAATGGTCGTAGAGAGTGTGTGTGTGTGTGAATAAACCGGTCGAGGGCCTGTAACCTTCCTTTATCTGGTTGGAGTACTGGTGCTCTTCAGTAGGAAGTCTCTGCTTTGCTTCCTCTCTTGCTTTACCCCCTAATGATTGAGCGGGAGGTTGTGTGGATTACACAAGTGCGATTTCCTGCAGAAGGCCTTGACACTGCTCCTTGGGTTCGTTTGGCAGGGACGATAATGTGTCACGGCATAAAATGTTCGGCTGGGACAACAATTTGCCAATGGGTCCAAGGCTAGCTATCAACTTTCAACAGAGCATGAGCTTGCAAAGGAGGATAGGGTTGCTTTGAGAAGGGTATAAAGCGCGAGCTTATGGTCTTAAGCTGCAAAGGGGTTAGAAGTAAAGAGCTATGAAGCAAGTGAGTGGTTGTTATTGGGTGTGGACTAAGGTACACTGTGGGACAGTGCGGGGGACAATGTCCAGTGGGTCACTACTGACTACTAGGTCCGTTCCCGTAAAGTTATAGTCTGTAGAACAATAAGGAATATATCCATCACAGAAGTAGACCACAGGCCTACATGCGGGTCCAAAATCAGGGGTCTCTTTCTCATAAAGACCCATCAACACCTTGTTGTAGTCGAAATTGGGCCCATGGCCTGTAGACAACTTCAGTTTGTGGGATGATCTTGTGCAGAACTCTCACCTCTTTGGCCTCAAGCATGGCATCTTTGAAGTTGGGGCAGGATGGTTTCCCAACGTGGATATCCACTTCCTTCTGGGTTGTGTGGTCAATGATGGTTACCATTGTCAAGCAGAACGGTGCTGGGATTAGAGTCCTCAACATTGGCCAGATGGTTCCTGCACCTTGGTTGCAAGGGCATCTGACCACTGCGCAGTTATCAGTGGTTGCCCGCTATAAAAGAATGAGCATAACTTACCAATGACAGTGGACAGAAGTTGTGTCAACAAAAACTTGTTAGACTTGTTGGACTTTGAGTGTAATTTCTCGTGAATAATCTTGTATATGTGTTTCTGTGAGAGATGGAAGAACTGGTGTTAACGAGTAGCTTGCCCTGCAAGTCAGGACAGGCGATATACCAAAGTGAAACTGTCCAAAATTTCCTGGAGTATGTGCATCTCACTCAAGTCGAACACGGCTCGTAATTTACTGCATGGAGTGCAAAAAAAAAGTGCTACATTTCCTTGCTCACCTAAAGAAATTGAACCTCGCATACGAAAGCTCATGAAAAGCTCTACAACAGTAAGTACCAACAGAAATTGCGTGAGTAACCAAGTCTGAGTTCTAAAAAAAAAGTGTTGTGTTCGGTCGCGTATTTTGCGTTTTCTGGCGCAACTAGGCAAATTGAAGGTAGGGTCATTAGATGAATCCGGGAGCTCAGTAATGACAAAATTTTCATAAGCAACCCAGTCAGCAATTTACTGACTCAAGTGCAAAAAAAGTGTTGTGTTCTGGTGTAACTAAGCAGATTGAAGGTAGGGTAATCTGAGAGCTTGGCCCAACAATAAGTAATGACAAAATTCTCAGCAGCACCAAATATTGGCTAGAAATAGTTAGTGCTTGGAGGACGTCATTGATGGTTTAAAAAGGTTGGATATAATTACTCCCCGGATGGCTTGCGGCGGGCAAGTGTCTGTAGGCAGCTGGCAGGCAGTTAGTGTAATTACCATTACATTAGAATACAACTGTAGTATAATCGTAATGTATCATAATGTAATGAATGGTCCATAATGTGAGAGGGTAGTAATATACCACACCCATACTTAATCGTAACTTTAGCATTACAATACATTATGACAGAATGTACTTATTCATAATCTTAGCCAGCCTTACACGACTGATTCATTCCTAGACTTGATTCTCTCTGAGCAAAGATCCTCCGACCTGAACCATGCTATCGAAATACCGAGTCGAGTTGATTACACGTGAGTCTGTGATATGCTCGGACAGATCTGACTACGACCTCAACAATATCTGCAGCTCATATAATGTCTGTCACTGAATTTGAGTATGAGTTCCATTCCAGTACTGATTTATTCCTCCACCGAATTCTGTGATGCATACACTGTGCTCGAGCCCACTTCCACTTCTCCGATTCTGAGTCAGATTCTATCACTGATTTATTTATTCATCGAGCTGTTGATGATGAAAGACAAATCCAACGAACTTGATTCCATTACATCTGTGCCATCCAGATTCTAGATCCTTCTGCATCAACAATTATGACGAAGATGTGTGCACCATTTTTGAACTTGACACCCAAACGGAGCCTTTTAACCGAGCTGAGCCCCAACCTTCTTGTGCACATCTCATGTCGTTCCAGAGCTACATCCATTGTCTGCGCCAATTAAGCCAACCGATCATCCTCCAAGCTTGATTCTTGCTTGCATTCACACGTCCACGGATCAGAACTAATTTGCATCTCCATCTGTTATTCATCGCAATTTGTGTTTTCTTCATCCACTTTTATTCCTTGAGTTCACCGCCGAACTACATGCTATAGTGAATTGTACAAGCAATGAGGACTCACTCACCGTTGTTCGAGTTGACAAGCCACTTTACCAGTCAGCCGACTGTGCCATATCTATCCTTGACAAGTGGATCATCTATATCATTGCACACATCCCTCTCCAGAATTCCAAGGGCAAGACCCAAGTGCCACCCTCTGTATATGTGCAACATTACTGCCATGTTGCGTTGTGTCACAGTCACAGAGTGTGTACCGACTACTTCCTCCTGACAAACATAGGGTGATTCGTGGAGTATTGGAATGGCTGGTGGAGCTGAGAGAACTAAGATCGGAATTCAGCAGGTGTACACCCCATATATAGTGCCCCTGAGCTGTGGGAGTTGCTGGGAGGCCCGAGAGTTTGGGCCAAAACACCCGGCAATGGTGATTGCCGGATGCCACGTCACCTCCTTGTCTTTCTACCATCCCTCCCACCTGAGAAGACCCGATGCCTCCAACACGGACCAAGGAGAAGAAGAAAGGCCGTTTCCCCACACCGGAGCACTATGACAGTGATGTGAGTACCCTAGTATACCACACCTATCATGAGGTCTGACATAATGAACAAACCTCGGCAGGAGGTCGAAGAGTGTGTGACCGAGGTTCTTAATTTCGTCGCCGCCGCTGAGCAGAATGTGCTCTCCAACGAAGACCACAGGGAGTTCCGCAGCACCTTCGCCAAGATTGTCAACTGGACGCCCTTTGCTGATGACAAGCGGATGGACAAAGTCATAGCCGCATTCCACAAGGTCGACAAGGGCAAGACCTTGGGCAAGAGGGACGCCGTGGTCCTGAAAATGGGGGTGGGATTCGTGCCGGACCTCAGTATGTCTGCAGAGGAGGATGCCCATTGGATGGCAGAGGAGGCTGCGTGCCGCGCTGGCCTCCCCCCTGTCCCGTGCTTGACCCCTGTCGCACTCACCAATGATCCACTTGAACGGCAACTCCGTGCCTCAATTGCTCAGATCGGTAACCGTTCGGGTGAGGCAGCAGGGATCCTCAGCGGGCTGCAGGAGCTCGCAAAGCATCACAATCAGCCCGTATGCTATACCTCGCCGCCTCCCTTCCTTTTCTTTTTTTCCCCTTCTAATGCTCTCTTTAGGTCCAGATCTACCCTCACCCTGTCATGTTCACGGATGAGAGGGCAAAGAAGCACACATGGACCGGACGCCCATTTGCGCCTTTCTCCACCCTCCCGCAGTTCCTCAATGCGAGGGCCAACCCAGGCGACCACCAAATTTCAGTCGCACTAGTGATAGTGTGGAGCATCAGCCCGACAGCAAGGATGTTTAAAGAGTGGAGCGAGGAGGAGCTCCACGCTCTCCTCTTCGTCCAAGTCCACCCACCCCTCAGCACCCCTCGGGGGCAAGTCCCAAAGGTGCTGCTCATTGGCGACGTCAATTTCTCTAAAAGCGGGGACACGGGGCTCCTCCCTTGCACCCGCAAGCTCCTTGAGGTCGCTGGCGTCCCACGTGAGTGACCCAGTATGTCAACTTGCCCTGATCAGAACACAACACACAGGGGATTTGCACTATGCTTGCGCTGGAGTGGATGTTGGAACTGGCCGTCCAGGGGTTGCAGATCGAGAGGGATGGGGACAGCTTGGTGACAGAGGTCGAGGGTTTCTGCAGGCTCATTTGATTTATTTTTTTGTACCATGAAATGAAGCTTGGCTGGGAACTGCAAAGAAAACACACACTGAAAAATCAAATGGCCGAGTGGGCTCGTCCCATCCTAATGTAGAATAGCTCCATAAGTTGGAGACGCGTATACATTTTTCATGAAATCAGCAAAAACCACAGGAAAATGTCAGTTCGTGCTACTTTTTGAACATAGTGGGCTAGAATGGAAGGGAGGACTCATCCCATCACAGCGCACATCACAGAGTTGCTCCGGAAGCTACCTACCGAGACATGTATATTTCCATAGCAAGATTGGATCTGTTATCCAAAAAGGGAAGGTTATAGTTGCCCGAAATGATATCAATCCCCAAAAAGATAACTTGGGGTGTGGGAGAGATCGTGATGAGATTTGCCACTGTCCAACGTGTTTAGCCAACCCTTGCACACTACCACAAAGGAAGGATGGTGGTAACCTCAAAGTACCCCCATACTGTAATATAATTGTAATGTAATGTAATGTAGTCGTTTGTAACCCTAGCAGCTAATATTACACCCAGGCCGTACTTAATCATAATTCTGCCATTAATGGGGTTCAAAAAGAATGTTTACGCAAGTCTAATTGGCCGTGTGCTGAAACGGTGCACCTAAGTATAGGCTGAAATGCAGTAAGGTCCTCAGATAGATGCCAACGAACAGCACCACACTAAATAAGTAACACACACTACACACACAACACACAACCAATACAAAGTGCGAGATAATTGAGTTCGGGTCACCCTGCAGTATACAGGTAAGATGGAACTTCGTGGGTCAGGATCAACTCAAAGAAGGGTCAAATAGAACCTCTAGGAGCCTACAGTAGCTTGAAAACCACTAAAAGTGCACAACTCTGACACAAGGTATCGGAGTTTTAGGTAGATGAAAGCTTGCTCTGGGAACCACAGTAGGTTTGCGAACTGTGCACAGCTATGACCAGCCTACTAAGCGGGGCTGATTCCAATAGCGGACACGACTACGACCGTTCTACTAAGGCGGGAATGATTCCAATAGCCCAACTAACGAACTACGACCGGCCTACTATGCGTGGACAATTCCAATAGGACACTAGCCTGCCTTGTGCTGTCAACTACAAAAGGTTATGTAGTAGGAAAGTTTAAACTGGAATATTGTTATCTAAGTACTTCCTGGTGGTTCGTATTTTTCCAAGGTAATGTGTACTAGTTTTTAAACCAAGAATTAAATTGCTCTGGTTAACTAAACGTAGTTAATTGGAGGAATGGAAGGGCTTAGTTCTATCGGAGAACTGTTGGTAGGATTCTGCAGGAACTTAGTCAGTAGTCGTAGCGCTGATCACCAATCACAGCAGTCTTGCGTGGATGGAATATTGGTATTCCCAGTGTCTTATGTAATCAGTTGGTCGGTATTCAGCGGTTTCAGGCAGTCAGTCGGCGTATTCTTGCTTATCGTTGATTATTGGGGGAGCTTGCGACCCCAATCCTGTGACTGATCCTCAAATCCGGATATGGCTGTGCAAAGTTCTGGTTTTATGTAAGATTGATCGTTCCCCGAAAGGCAATGATTTGTTCCCCCCATGGGAACATCACTGCAGGACTTGACAGATCCGGCTTTTCGTCGTCGCCGTATGCTTTTCCTCTTCCCTCTTCCGCTCTCAGGGTTGTCTGATCGAGCCCGTGCTTCTTTCTTATACCTGCCTACGAGAATCCTGCCCCTGTCTGGAGCTGACAGAGAAGCCTAAAACCATCTGGTTATACCAGAGTGTGAAGTCCACCCGCGCGGCCTTAGTTTGCTGCTGCCAAAAAAGGCAATTTTGCCGGACCTCTCTCACAAAGCGGTGCCTAGAACTTAAGTTTTAACTACACCAAAAATTTTCACTTCCACCTGCATTGCAGAAAAGGGGTGTTAAAAGAGTGTCAAAAAGTTTAGGGAAGAAATTCCCCGGGCACTGTCTAGCGGCAGTTTCTTCAGTGAAATACTTGGAAAGGATTCCAGGGGTGCCCTCCCTGGACCTCTATCTCTGTGGACTTTGAGCTTATCTTGGACTCTGGGGACTTTGTTGAACTTTGTTTTCTGTCATTGTCTTTTGAACAAGTAAATCTGTATGTGTTCTAGACACATTTCGAAAATTGTGAACCAATATGCTGTATAGATAAAAGATGCCAGGTGGACTGGACCCAGTCTTTTATGTGGCCAAAATGGCTTGTAAAAAGGCAAAACTTCAGGCAAAACGCTTTGGCGAGCAAAATATATGGCACAATGAGAATGCTGTTGCCGGCCCTTCTCGAATACCACTGCCACCTTCCTCCAACCCTCAGACACTGTCCCAAATCATCAACGGTGATGCTTCAACTCACTATTTCCCTCAGTCACCTAGAGGCGGAGGTCAGTCAAATATATTGGTAAAGTTGTAGTGACCTAATTTTGATTCAAGTACCTCTTTACCCTCCACGTTGGGCTGTCGAGAGGGCAAATGGTCAAATTTCCAATCATGAAGAGCTTGATCCCTATGCAGCTATAATGCACAATCCACGTGGAAGACGATCTCGCGCATCAGGTCCCCCAACACCACCGGAGAATTTGCCTTTGCACAACTTGTCAAACCAGCTCTGTCAGGACTCTCCACGTCTCCGAAGTAAGTAAAGGATTCTATCTATGCAGAATTTAGGTTAATAGATCATCTGAAGAGCGCATGACACAGCAGTTCAATGACTTGAGTCCACAGACACCCACTTCTCGTGACCATCGAGGGAAACGAACTCGGATGCCACAGACTACCCCGGTCTCCCTGTCCCAGTCTGACAAGTCAATGGACATTGATACAGACTTGGAAATCTGTCCCCAGCAGCTCTTTCGGAACATTCCACAAAGTCATACCAACAATGAACCCACCGATGTTTTTGGCTCAACATATGTCTTTCGCTCCTTACCAATGGGTGGTCATGAACCTCCACCTGAGACGCCAACTCCATCTCCACCATCACCAACACCTCCAGAGACTCCACCTTTACCCCATCCACGCCTCCCAAATGCAATACGTGGTTCTCCACGCCGGCGGAATCTGGGTAAAGGAACCCATGGAAAGCAGCCGCATCCTGAACGGCCAGAACTGCTGTGGTGTACAAAGCAAGGACACTGGGTCCAGGACACTCTATTTTCAATGGGGTTTTTGGCCTGTGATAACTGCAGTACAAGACGAATTGCACAGGCTGCTGAACGGAGAGCTGCTGCAGCCGCTGCAGCTTTGCAACGTGAGTTGGATATGCAGAACCTGGCCCCCCGGAACTCCAGAAATTCCACCAGACCCTGCTGCTCTAAATCCTGATCCGGGTGAACCACAGAACCCCATGTCGGAACCTGCTGTTTCTGCACAGGACAAAATGTTGATGAAAACTGTGAGAGACAGAGTTATGGAGATCGAAGTGGAGTTGTGTGGAGCATGCCATGAGCGTTGGTTCGATTTGAAGGTCATCAATGACAAATGTCATAAGTGCAGAAAGGCAAAAAAATCTCAAAAATATCAGACATCGAATATGATGAACCCAGGACTGATCCCAGGCTCGGATATCCTGCCTCCACTCTCCCAAATTGAGGAGATGATAATTTCACCTGTACATGCTCTGGTCTCTCTATACCAGATCCGTGGTGGCCAATTTAAATACTCTGGTCACTGCTGCAATTTTGCACGAGACACTGCAGTTTTTCACAATAAGGTTCCACTCCTGAGGAATGTGATATCATTGTGATGCGAAGGAAGGGGGTGGATCCTGCGACAAATGAAGACATTCATCAGGATTTCACAGTTCGGCGAAATGTGATCCAGACATGGTTGACATACCTAGAAGTGCATCATCCTACTTTTCGATCTCGGGCTGTAACTGTGGACTGGGAAAGGCTACAGAGACTTCCAGAGAATGCATCTGTTCGTGATCGACTTCGGACAGTTGAATCTCAGGATATTCCTGAACCTGAACAGGATGGGGGACCACCTGAAGATGGTCAAAATCCACCAGAACAGGATCCACTTTTCACCCGGGGATTTGTGCCAAATGTGACGACTGGACAGACTGAAATCGAACAATTGCATGCTGCAGCTTTTCACAATGATGCCCCTGTTATCCTCACCATGCCTGCTGTTCATGGCACCCCGATCAATGAGCATGCAGGGCTGTCAATTGCCATCAATGCTTTTCCATCTCTGTTTCCTCATGGCGAAGCAGATTTTGCAGCTGTCCGGGAGATTCCAGTCACAATGGCCGAATGGGCAGCTCATTTGATGCGGTTCAGAGATGGGAGATTTGCACGCCACCCACGGTTTCGATATTGGGCTCTCAACACAGTCATGCGGCATGAGGCAAAAAGTGCCTCCAAGTGGTACACCACTACTGACAAAGATGACCGTGAGTTGGACATTGAAGATATACGGAAGATGCTGGCAGAGAATGATGCAAAAGGTCTCGCAGATCGTGTGGCACATGCAGCTGTCAGGCTTCCAGGATCACGTCCTTTTTGGGGGAAAAGCCAACAGGATTTGATTGCTCAGATACGCTCTCCGGATTGTGGCTCACCTCATGTCTTTACAACTTTCTCATCTGCTGATGTACAATGGCCAGATATGCACCGTCACATGCCAAACTACAATCCTGATGCTGCAGAAGATGCTCATTCATATCGTGTCCGGATGAAGGATCTTAACGAAAATCCAGCTATTGCTTCGTACTACTTTCAGAAGCGGTTTGAAATCTATTTTGAGCACTATATCAAAGTCAAATTCAAGGTCAAAGACTATTGGTGGCGGTACGAGTGGCAGCATCGTGGAAGTAGTCATGTCCATGGATTTCTTTGGCTGGAGGATGCTCCGTCCATCGACAATCTAGACACTTCGGATCC
The DNA here is from genome assembly GCA_029289555.1 of Mycena latifolia. Taxonomy (NCBI): domain Eukaryota; kingdom Fungi; phylum Basidiomycota; class Agaricomycetes; order Agaricales; family Mycenaceae; genus Mycena; species Mycena latifolia. Next base: position 530,552 of record JARJLE010000028.1, on the reverse strand, counting down.
TGTGCAGCTGAAGAAGTTTATTGACTTTTGGGATCAGCATGTATCCTCCTGGCATCCAGAGCTCTCGACACCACCTGCTGCTATTCACCCCTCAGCTCGTTTGTTTAGCACACTGGAAGATACCAAGCTAGAGTTGGCTGAGATGTTAAATCGACTGCAACGTCACACAAAATGCACTCCCAGCTATTGTCAGCGCAAAAAGAAGGGAACCGGAGATATCTTCTGTCGATTTGGATTTCCAAAGGAGTGTCGTGATGAGACAGAGTTTGCGAAGGAGGCTTCTCGGGAGTTTGCTGAGATTCACACTCGTCGAAATGACCCACTTTTGAACTCCTATAACCCCGGTGTCCTTCTTACATGGCGTGCCAATATTGATTTCCGACCAGTTATCAATCGTGAGGCAGTTATAGCATATGTTGCCAAATATGCTAGCAAGGCAGACAGCCAGTCAGCATCCTATCAAACTGTTCTTCAGACTGCAATCTCCCATCTGAAAGACACGGATGCCGCAGGAATTGCCTATCAAAAAATGCTCTCCACCTTTGCTGCAGAGCGTGATATATCGGCCCAGGAAACATGCCACATTCTCTTGGGCTGTGAACTTACTCGCAGCTCTCGTCGCACTCCACGCAGTATTTGTGTTGATCCAGATTCAAAATCTGGTGAACTGGACTTTGAGAAAAGTGCAGTGAACAATGGACTGTCCCTGATTGATAGGTATGAGACATCTGACTTGTGCAATACCTATATGACAATTCTTTTAGATACGAGAAATGTGTTGAAGAGAGTCCTGCAAGGTTAAAGGATGTTTCCCTTCTCGAGTTTGCGACACACTGGGACTGGAAGCAGACTCTTCACAAACGTGGAGGCAAAGGAGCACTACCTTACATTGTCAATATTTGGCCTCGCTTCCGACCAGACTGTGACAACGATGAGATCTACGAAAAATACTGCTATGCCAGGATGATTCTCAATCATCCATTCGCCAAGAGAGAACAACTGCTGGAAAGCGAGACATTGCCTCGAACTGCAGATGGCAAGCCTGGAAAGTATGCCAGCTGGGCTGTTGCATACCATGCTGTATGTTTGGATCACCATGAGCATGCAGATGACACACTTCCTACTGTGGCAGCAATCCCTCAGGGTGATGATGACAGCGACTCAGAGTCCATTCAGCAAGATGATCCTCAGGATCAGAACTATCAAGCTGAATGGATGCAGGAGGCTGGCCGTGCTCCAAATGAATCCATCCAGTCTAACCTGGGGAACCTTGGGAAACGAGACATAGATCTTGAATATGACTGGGTGGGAAATTCTGCTGATCAGATGTCAATTAATGCTGCAATGTCCTGGCTTGCAGATCAGGTGAAGGAGTCGCCAAATGATGAGATCCAGGCCTTGCCTGAAAACTATGACTACACAAAATTACAAGGAGAGCAGCGCGATGTTTTCCTCCAGGTCATGGCGTATTTCAAGAGAATGGACTCGGACGAGCCAGGGGACAAACCACCTCCTCTTCGGATTAATGTGGACGGCACAGCTGGGACCGGGAAATCATTCCTTATCTGGTGTATAACAGCAGCGCTTCAGGAATATTTCAACGTGGATGACACTGAGGATGGTGCAAAAGATCCTACAGTACAATTGGCTCCAACTGGAATTTCAGCCTTTGGCATCCGTGGCTGGACTGTGAACTTTGGGTTGGGAATTCCAGCCAAGGAGAAAAAGGACTTCAGCGAGCTATCTCGTACAGGGCTCACCCGACTCCAGACTCGCTGGAAGGATGTCAGACTGCTCATCATCGATGAGAAGTCTATGATTGGGAGGGCACAGATGGGTCGCTGCGACAGACGGCTTCGTCAAGCATTTCCTGCACTCAAGGACGAAATTTTGGAGGGGTTCCTACAATTATCTTTGGAGATTTCTGCCAGCTTCCTCCAATCGGTGATACACCCCTCTACTCTACTAAACCTGCACTTGGGCGTCGAAGTGGCCTCTCTGCGGAAGGGAGGGCTGTCTTGGAGTCCTTTACTCAGTCAGTGACACTCCAGAAGGTTTTCCGGCAGGAGGGGGATGATCCAGAGCAGATAAAATTCCGAGAAGCACTATTAAGGCTTCGCGAATACAAAAGCTCTTCTGAAGACCATGCACTGTTTTCCACACGGTTTTGGGACCACTTGTCACCAGCAGGCCGCAAGGAGTTCGAAGATACTCTATATCTGCTTCCAACAAAAGAGGCAGTCAAGAACTTGAACACTCATCGTCTTGCATCGCTTGGAAAGCCTGTTCTTCGGTGTATGGCAAGGCACAATGGCCCCGAAGCTAAGAAAGCCTTGGAGGAGGATGCTGAGGGTTTACAGAAAGAAGTGCTGTTGGCTGAGGGAGCGAGAGTTATGATTACACGAAATGTCTGGACATCAAAAGGTATATCTGACAATGCTTACATGTCGCTCTCACATTTCCTAACATAAATATCTGAAGGCTTGGTTAATGGTGCCCAAGGAACTGTTAAAAAAATCTGGTTCCAACCAGGGTCCAATCCACAAATGAATCTTCCCTCGGTGGTATTTGTGAAAGGTGATGATGGTTGTTACTCTGGTGAGTATCCAACCATAAATTTACTTTGCTATAACTGACATGAATACAGGACCACCCGTTCCAGAGTGGGAAGGAATTGATCCATCATGGGTTCCAATTGTGCCAGTGACTTCAAGATGGGATGACAAAACTGGGAAGTCTCTAACAAGGACTCAGCTTCCACTGACTACAGCCTGGGCAATCACCATCCACAAGAGCCAAGGGCTCACTCTCCAAAAGGCTGTGATTGATCTCGGCCCAAAGGATTTTTCTTCTGGGCTTTCTTTCGTAGCCATTTCATGAGTCAAGACTCTGGATGGTATCACATTTCGCACACCATTTGCTTGGAGCCGATTACAAAGACCAAATGTGACGGACTCAATGATAATGTTGGAGCAGGACACAGTGCGGAGGGCTCAGCTCGGATTCACATTAGATACTTATGATATGGACCTTAGTGAATATGTATTTCAAAACTAGACTTTACCAATTATCAAACCTTGATAGCTGAGATTGTCGCAAGCTCCCCCATTCTGTAGCCGGGTACCGGCATACAAAACATATTTCGGCGGTAGTTGAGGCACACAGTATTTCTTGAGAGTAAACTTAGGAGGCTGCGACAATAAAAGTTGTTGTTGGCAGAGAGAAATTGAAAGGGGAAAAGTAGTTTTTATTGATGGGAAGTCCCTTCTTATATACCATTTTCTACATGCTATTTTAACTACTTGAATCAAATTTCCTCTAACACTGTTGTGGGTTTGATCTGACTTCTTTGTGCTCCATGCCTGATGCTTCCTTCTTGACCTAACAATGGCTTTGTTCTGACTCTGCTTAGGGTTCTTGAGTTGGCATCGTTCAGTCCATTTGATCTGGGCAAAATCACGTGCTTTGATAAAAATAAAGATCCGGAATTTCCCGGCCTAAAGGGTGAGTTGGTCCTATCACTATTTGCTGTGTTCTGACTCCCACTTAATTGGGAGGCTGACAGTGCAACTTAACAGAGGACTTTCGCTAACTCGCCGTGACCCTGCACGAGATTTAAAGCTTATGGAGCCAACAAAATCGAAGCTTCTGTATTAATGAATCTACACAAGAGAAATATTTTATATCACAAATCTCCACACGGATACAGAGGACACCAACACCTTTGACAGGTGGCTTCGACTTCCATCTAAGCGCAACCAAGGGGGCAAGGATGAACTGCTGTATGGCGGGTTCTACATGGTCTTTTATAGGTTTTTGACAAATACATGACAGAACAGTATGAATAAGAGAAAATAAGAGAAAATGAGTAAACGGAGCGATTCGGAACGGAATAGGAATAGTGATGCGGCCCTTTAGTGGTGGTTGGATAGGTGCCCGGCATCGGAAAGTCATCAGCCATGACTTCGTGAACTGTTCTGGGTATATTTGAAATATTTCAGACCAGGCCAAAGGGTTTCGCAACCCGGCCTGCTGCCTTGGTGTACACGTCCCACACCGGCATGGTTGATAATCCACCCTGTGTGTCTGCCCAGCCCTCATAAGAGCGGTAAATTGCTCGTCCGGCCGTTTGCAAACGCGAGGCCCTCCGGCTTCAGCCCAAGACTACTCCGATCGCCAATATGCTTCCGCTTTGGCAGTATTTGGTCCTCGCAACCGTGTTGTGATCGTCACATGTGGTCCCCTTGACCCAGGGCTGACTACTGCTTGAACCAACCCGAGCCAGGCACCAATAGTCAGAGGTTCACGAACATTTTACCTGGTTTGCGACCTTGTTCCTTTGCCCTTTCAGTTCATAAGGCCTACTGAAAGTGAGGTTCGCGAATATCCATGTTTGTTTGCGAACTCATTCTGAAGCCCTCCTGCATGGAAGTGGTGTTCGCGAACTGTTCCCTGCCCTTGTCTGGTGCAGTACAATCCACGAAGGGTGTCAAGGCTTTTGTTATATCTCCTGGGTATGGTATCTAGCCTGCAGGGCAAGCTGCTTCCCGGATCACAGGAAACAACTCTGTCTGATGGAGTTCGCGAACACTTCTAGGATCATGAAGCGGATCCCCTATATTTATAAGGACCATGCTTCTATGTCTCCTCAGTGCGCGCTACCCCTCTAGCATCATTAATACACAGCTGGCAGTTCGGAGCTCACTCTGGCTGTAATTGTATACCACTGAACAGGGGTTCTTAGAATAGTGCTAAGAATCGCGAAAAAGCGTGATTACACGGGTGGTTCAAAACCAGCCGTATCAGCGCACCTCTGCTCGGTCCAACATTCTCCGCGCTGAGAGCTAGGGAAACCTGAGCTTGCGGAGAATGCCGTCGGGCCGAACATTTCAGGCTCCGCTCTCCCAATCACGAGACACGTTGCTTGGTCCCGTCGGGGATGGCATGTCTGCCACTGGAGGCCCAAGTGCACATTAGCAAGCCATGCTCTATTGTGTTGCCAGCGCTTCTTTGAACGCTTGGGCCCGCCAGTGCAAGGAAGGAGCTCTCATCTCCCGCTTCCTGCACTCGTCCTAGGTAAGTCTCGTCTGGAGACTGGTCGCTGTGCTTTCCGAATCTGACTCGAGACTCTTTCTGAATCAGTTTTCCTTGCCCAAGCCAGCTGGCTCGCTGTCAATCACCACTGTACGTTCACTCGCGAACGTACTCGCAGCTGCTCTAACTGAGATGCGTCTAGTTAGCTGCCAAATATCCTCCTAGTGCCCACGAGACCTCTTGAGCCACTGCTCCATCGCTAGTCTTCACCCGTCACTAGGTACGGAGATTTTTTCCGTTCTTGGTATTACCTAAAACTTCACATGTCACCAGTTTCGTGCTTTACCCGCCCTAGTAACTTTGTTACTTCCTCTTACCCTTTGTTATTATTCTCCTCCCTCACCTCGCTCCTCGTTTTCTGCTCGCTTCCTCCACTCTGCCCTCCTGATTTTGTCCCCTTTGCTATTTACATTACCATTGGCTCTGCAAATACATTCGGGCTCCCCTTGGGGAGTCGCTTTTCGGCTAAACTCCTGCTGAGTTCCGGGAACATGCTTGGGTGCTCGATTCAGCGCGCCCATTCGGAGAAAGCCGAGCTTTCACTGTCCGCTCAGTCCAATTAGATATGATTATAATTAAATGTATTCATAATCTTAATATGATCTACCAAACCAGGTGCATCTTCTTGATCTTGTAAAATTTCAAAATTTTCAGGCTATTCAGTGATTCCTTGCAGTTTCAGTGCCAGAATTCATCTCGGCTGCTGCTATGAATAATGCACGTGATCCACCATTTGGTGGATCGAGTGCACCTTTTAAAATTTTGCCAGTTCTTTACTATTCGGTCTAGTCCACCAATTTCTTCTAGTTTTGGCACCGAAATTTGGCCTGGTTGCCGCTGTGACAAACTCCACCATTTGGTGGGTCACGTGCCTCTTATTCTTTCTTCTTTTTAAAAAATGACAGCTCTTACTGTTCCACGTCAAGTTGCTAAGATTCCATGCAGTTTCATCTGATCCATCTGACATAAATTCGACAGGAGCACAGGGTAGATAAAGCTAGCATGTCCCAACAAGCATATGCCACTCCTCCAGGTGACACCGGAGCTCCTGTGTCAAGGCTGTAATGCACTCTGTGAGTGACCTATTTTGCTCCAGAACCTTCGCATTTGTTTCGCGGAGTTTTGCATTCTCCTTCCTGCATTCTTCGTACCCTGATTTGGCCCCTACATATGTACGGGCTTCAGCTGAATGGGTCGCAAGCGTGGCTAAAAGGAAGAAACAAATGGTACGCTTCTTGATCACCGGTGCTGAACATGGCTCACCTTTGTAAAGATCTCTGAGGGGACATTATCACCCCAGCCAGCAGTCGAAACGATCCTGATGGGGACGACATACAATAGTTCAATGCTCAGAGCATCCTCCAGACTGGAAAGCTGCTCAGAGCGTGCAGCAAGGAGGGTTTTTGCCACATACCTGTAGTGGGCCTCCTGATTCTCTCCTCCAGGAGAGGCATGTTCGCTTCCAATGGGGGACTCCATGGTGGTCGGTGGCTGCTCCTGTGTCGCTGGAAGATGCTGTTTTTATCAGAATTTTGAGGTGGTGCACTGCCACCTCTTTGCAATCAGATTCACCCGGAGAATTCTGTTTTCACCAGAATTTTGAGGTGGTACACTGCCACCATATTTGCTTGGCCTTGCAACATCTCTTTCTCACTGGGGCGCAAAGCCATCCTCCTGCTGTGTGGAAATGTGGGCCTGCCTTGTTGGAATATGTGTTTGGATATGTTTGGACTATGACATTCTCGCTTACTTAGTTGTAGTTACTATAGTCACTGGTCACCTGAATGCTCAATCATGCTAACTGATATGCTTATTGAACATTCCCCATTTGATTATCATGCTTACTCATGCTTAGTGATCACCTTACTTATGATTACTCATCTACCTATCTACTGTATATATAAGTAGCCTAGCTTAGACTGGAGTCCTCAGTTTCTCACTGTTGACTTCAGGTTAGTAGTTTCTCACTGTTGACTTCAGACCACTATGCTTGCCTGTTCTAACATGCCTTGGGGGGCTTTAGTAGGGGTTGGAGCTTCTCGACTCTGTGGAGCAAGTCGGTGACCAGAGGTCCAGAGATGATGTTGCAGCCACTCACAATTTAGGGTCCACAGTTATACCAGACTGTTTGCGGAACCAATGATAATGAGTGCACATTGATTGTGGCTACACCCAGCCCTAACAACATAAACTTCCTCTGACCCAATAGAGAGATCAAAATGCCCACGACACCCCCAGGCCTCATGCTTGTACTGGTGAGGACCATTTGCATTGGATGGACTTCAAAACTGAATGCCTCCACAAAATCAGATTCAGGAGGAGTGGGGCAACATGACAACTGCTTTGTTTGTGTGATTTATGATCTATGGTTTTCTGCAACCGCTTGCTTGTGTGTGATGCCAATGAGAGTGGCTAGGTGGATGAGACACTCACTCTGGGTATACAATAATTGAACGAGGCCCAGTTGATTAAGAGATCAAGAAGCAGCTTACATTGCCCTTGGCCCCATCCTGTGGAGGCCAGCAGGAGAACTGTAGCTTACAATTTTAGCCAGATATTAAACATCTGCTATAAGAGCTTACACACGGGTCAGCCTCATCTTCTTCCAACTCTTCTGAGTCGTTGCCTGGGGCTATTCATCATATTGCACACATGTATCAACGTGAAAACACTCACCATCTGACTGAGCATTGTCATCTTGATCCTCATCAGCCTCTGCCCAATCGTGCTTATTAGATCCAAGGTGTCAAAGCTTTTAAAATGAATCAGTATAGCATGGAGCAAGAGCTCTCATACCACTTACCAGTCTGTCGGGGCGTGTCATAGGGATAGAACACAGTGGGCAATGGAAGATCTTCAGTTCACCAGCAATCACCCTGTTGATGCCATCTTCTGCTTCAGCAGAAGTGGTGTGGCATGAGGACGAGTCCATCCTTGACTGGGGTGAGGGTTAACCGTTGCTTGGGCACCTACCAGATGCAGGGGTAAGACCTGCCTTGGACTCGACCACCCCTAAGCCAGAGGCACCTGTGTGGACACAACTATGCTTAGGGGTGGGGGGCTCACTTGCTGGGGAAGAGGCACACATCAGCACAGGGGTGGTTCTTCCAAACATTGTATACCAGGCCCAATTGTGCTGCAACTTTGGCACACATCTGCCTCATTTGCAAGACATGGGCATGCCAATGCTGGGCCTCCTGTTCAAAGTGTTCTGCAATGCAAATTAGCCCAGTGCAGATACTTTTCTCCGAGGTTGATATGTACAATAAGAAAATTGAAGAAAATGGATGTGGTCTCCAGGATGCGGAGGTAATCCCTTGCCTAGCACTAGATATCCAAGAAGCCATACACCATAACTTCTTTGCCTGAGTCCACCAGAGGATGAAAAGGCAGTCCAAATAAATCAGGATTGGTACACCAAAATCTCTACCCATAGTCTAGCAGTTAGTTCTTCAGATGCACCTTCTATCATCCTAAAGCTGCTACAAAGGGGCATGTCTACTGATGACATGGAGTAATACATGGCAGATTTGGTCACAAGATACAGTCATGGGTGTTGACTGGAAATTGATTATGAAACAAGCTGAGTACTTGATATAACTGGTCATGTGGGTGTCTGCACAGGTAGCAGGTGCAATAGACAAGTTCATTAATAGGTTGTGCAAGTTGAACTACTAACTGAAAAGCACACGAACTAGTAAGCAAAAGATTTTATTATTATTACATAACACAAGTGATGGGGGTGCTAAGAAGTGGGCCTAATTCCAACTCAGGTCTAGGCCAACTCATCCTGACTCCCTCTCAGAACTAGTCAGCTATTCTGACTTGTTAATGACCCTGAATGACTTGTTCTGACTCAAACCTACTCATTTCAACTCATCCTTGGTCCTGAAGCTGTGTGCACAAATTATCTCGAGTCATTGTGTTAGTCCTACTGTTAGTTGTGCTGGAATTTCTAGAGTCTGGTCTTCCTGGTTAATATAATTTGATGTTACATTGTCTCTTAGGCCAATCATTGTTTTGACACCTCAAGAAGGAGACTGAAATTAAATCTACTTCAATATTAGGAGATAGAAGTTTACTCAGGCTCTACTGCCAACCAACAACCATCCGACTGCCACAAATCAGATGTGGAAATAGCAACAAGTGGAAAGAGACCTATGACTTGATTCATTCATTACTTGTCTGTCAATGCTGAGTGCTTTTGGAGATGTGTTGAAGTCAAGCCTTTTCACCTTCCAATGTCCCCTGGAATATGGACAGATCTATTTGCTTCAGTGCTGGAACAATTTGTGAAGTGCTCATGCAGGCTGAATTCCGCTCCTGGGGGGTTCTTCAGACCTTACTTATCTCCACTGCCTGTTTTGTCCCTTCTGGAAATTGTCTAACCCTCTTTCTCTGATATGGCTGACAAAGGTGTTGTGATGTGGACTGCAGTTCTTGTAGACGCCAAGTGGGCTTAGTGCCTTGGGTAGTCTGCAATTTAAATGGCTCGTCCTCTAGAGGGAAATTAATTCTGTCACTGAGAGTCTCCTGGTGATTGCGGCAAAATGTATTGAAAGAAAGAATAGGTAACTCTAGCGGAAGGTCCGTTAGAGGGCGCTACTACTGTCAACAGAAGTCAGAAGTAGTTAGCCTTCTGGTTTTATGCAGGGTGATCTCGCTCTACAGTCCGAAGTAGAGGAAGGGCTTCTTTGACGTGATGCGGACTCCTTTCTCCTGCACATCCGGGGTATGTCTCCTTTTCGTATCCTTCCGACTCGCCGATTTGAGCTTGGAGGTTTGTAAAATCATAAATCTCGGAGGGCGGAAGTTTTCTTTGTGCCCTACGAAGCCTTTCACCCTCCTATCCATCTCAAGTTGCTTGCTGAAGGCGCTTTTAATCTGTTTCGCAGCTAGTGTCTACACACGCAACCCTTGTCGGCTGCCGGTGGTGACGCTTGAGGGTTTTTCAACTACCCTACTTAGGGGATTCTTTAAACGGCGCTGAGCGGAGGACTACTTGGGCTGAAACCACAATGAGGTTGTAGATGGTGTTGTGGTATGGAGGTGGTTCGTCGTACAACTGGACACTTGTTCATCCCCCTTGGTTTCGCTTGTTTCAGCTGCTGCCTATGCGACTATCATTTCGCAACCAGGCACTGCTCAGTATACACTTCGCACATGCCCTTGGGACGAGGCTAATGGTTGCTCAACTAATCTCGACAATGACCTCTCCGATCTTCCTTCGGAATACCACAAATTTGCTGACATCTTTTCCCAAAAGGAGGCTTTCAATTTACGTCCTCATGAATATGATCTCCGTATCGACACTGAAGATGGTGAACTTCCACCTATCGGTCACATTTATTCCTTGTCTCAAGCTGAGCTTGCTGCTCTGCGAGATTTCATCAACAAGAATCTGAAGGCCGGCTTCATTTATCCGTCGAAATCATCCCATGGAGCTCCTATACTCTTTGCCAAGAGAAAAGACGGCTCATTGCGCCTTTGCATTGACTATTGAGGTCTAAATCACATCACCAAAAAGGACTGCTATCCACTTCCCTTAATTTCAGATCTCCTTGATGCTCCAAGCAAGGCCTGAATCTATACCAAGCTGGATCTAAGGCATGCCTACCATCTTCTGCGCATTGCAGGTGATGAGCCGAAGACCGCTTTTACTCGCTATGGATCTTTCGAATGGAGAGTGGTTCCTGAAGGTCTCACCAATGCTCCCTCCGCTTTCTTTGTTAACAGCCTCTTCTCCGATCTGTTGGATGTCTGCGTTGTTGTCTATCTGGATGACATCCTGATCTACTCGGATGATGCTTCTCTTCATAAGGAGCATGTTCAGGAAGTTCTTCGCAGACTCCGAGCAGCAGGGCTTTTCTGCAAACTTCCAAAATGCGAATTCAGTGTTACAACCTGCGAATACCTTGGCTATATCCTCTCTCCAGATGGTTTCCACATGGCCCCTGACAAAGTTGCAGCTGTTACCACCTGGCCTACGCCCTGGAAAGTCAAGGACATCCAGTCCTTCCTTGGCTTTTGCAACTTTATCAGTGGTTCATATGGAACTATTCGGATATTACCATTCCTTTAACCCATCTGACACGCTCTGGTGTCAAATGGAACTGGTCTGACGATTGCCAATCAGCCTTCGATAACTTGAAGACTGACTGCTTTTTCAGAGGCCCCCATACTTCACCATTGGGTTCCAAATTGACAAATTACCATAGAAACAGATGCCTCTGACTATGCCATTGCCTCCATCCTTCCAATTCTAGGAGATGACAGCGAAATCCACCCTGTGGCTTTCCCCAGCTGCACCCTCGGACCTTCTGAACTCAACTATGACACGCATGATAAGGAGCTTCTTGCTATCTTCGATGCCTTCACTGTCTGGCGACACTACGTCGAAGGTGCTCCTCTTGCTATTGATGTTGTTACCGACCACAAGAACCTCGAGTACTTCAGCACCACCAAAGTGCTTACTCGCAGACAGGTTCACTGGTCCGAGTACCTTTGCCATTTCAACATGGTAATTCACTTCCGTCCCGGGAAGCTTGGCGGCAAGCCAGATGCTCTTACTAGACGATGGGACGTCTATCCCAAAGAGGGAGATAAGGCTTATAGCCAAGTCAATCATCAATGCAGAGCTTGTTCAATGTAAGACCCACCCACCAATACCTTGAGAACCCCAGCTCTCAATGTCTCCAGGTGCTGTTTTTCACTTGGCCTATTTCGTCTTGCACGGCTGCGTCGGTACACACCAACCGCTCCACAGCCTGTAAACGCGCATCTTTCAGGTATACATATCTATTTAGTCTCTTCCTTGACAGGTTCCAGCGTGTACAGCCCTGGTAGATTTAGATGTCTTTTTTCTTATGCTTGTATCTCTTGAACATTGCAATTACAAAAGAACAGGACATACACAAATCTTGCATGAATGACTGATGTGACCAGACCGATCTCGGCTCAGTGTCCGTGTCATTAGAAAAGATGGTGTCACACCTGGGCAGTCGCTGTTGCCTCTCTCCCACCAACCACCACCGATGTGTGTGGATGAGATGGAGGGGGATGTAACCGAACTGCAGCGGTTATATCCTCTCTCCATCTCACCCACAGATGAGTGCCAGGGTAAGTGCTCTATCCATGTATCAATTTGCTGACTACTTTGCTTTCTCTCCAGTGCCAACCTGTACTGATCACTGTCCAACCTTCCTGTAGCCTGCTCGGATGTTAGCCGACGGGCCTCTTTGGACACAGGCATATACATGCTTGTGCTGAACACGTTATATAACGTGTGAGTGGACTGCAGCCGGGATTCAGCCCTTTTGGGCTTTGACATTCAGCTGTGGCCAGAACAGAGACGTTCTCAAACATCGAGAGGCTGCTGGGGGGATTCAACTCCTCCACAGCAACCCAAAACAAATGGAAACATTCTTGCTGTGGGGATTCTAATCCGTCCGCAGCAACCCTCAAGAACGGAGGCGTTCTGAAACACCTTTTTTTTCTCTCTCTGTTGCAGCACTGTTTACACTTTGCTTATTTCCCTGAAGGTTTTCATCTCATTTTCTTTCATCTTCTTTCATTCTAATCTGGCTTTCTAGCTCCTTATGTTTGGTTTGCCCTCGGTGTCTTCATCCTCTGTTTCTGGCTTATGGAATTTATGCTCATCTTTCTTGTGGCTGAGGGTTTGCAACCGTGAACCAACTTTTGATATTATGCTAATCATTTTCTAGGCTGTGCGTTTGGTTCTTACATCTGTTTGACAGTAGCCCTCTTTTCCTGATGTCTTTTTGTTGCTATTAATTTTGCGTCCAGGCTTGCAACTGTCGCACATTTCTGGATTCTCTCCATTCACTACCTAACCTGTACCATATTTGGCATTCGTGGTCAGGACTCTATGATTCAGTGAATTGCGCACTTCACTGAATGATAGAGTCCTGACCACTAACACCAAGCGTTAGTTAGAATTCGGCAATGAAAAATGAAAACACCGGGATTTGAACGTTTTGGCATGCGTGACACATGTGACTTTCGCTCGGGCAGTCAAAGTTCAACTGAGTTAAATTCGGATATCGGTCGATGGTCAACTACTAATTGGTCTCTGTACAACCCCATCCCCAATTAGGCCCTCCCCGTTGACATGGCACAAGATGCCCATCGCCCAAAGCAGCAGGACCTCACCAACAGGCTGCAGCAGCTTCAAGCCAAGATCCAAGCGGCTACCACCAGCGACAGCCCCAAAACCCGCAACTTTGCCACCAAGGCGCATGCGACCCTTACTTCGATTCAGACTGACCTTCAGCCCCCGCCTGCCCCGCCAGCCGCCGCCACTGCCGCAGGATCCCACCCCCAACCTGAAACCCACCAAGCCAAAAAAGGGCAAGCGCGAGGGAGACCAGGTGCATGCATTTCCCGCTGCATACAAACAGCATCCCTTACTTTCTGTAGTCTGCCAACCCCGGCGACAAACAGGCTGAAAAATGCGTCGACACAATCCTGGACGCTGCGGATCTTCCCCCTTTACACGTACGCGACTACATCTCGCTGTGGAATGCGTCTTTTCCTGGCCAAAGTCTCACTGAACGTGAAGATGGCGCCCTCATGCGCCTCGTGAGGGGGTATGGTGCAGATGAAGATGCAGTCCAGAATGCCTGGGTGCGTTTATTCCCTTTCTCCTCCTTTACATCTCCTTACCAGCAAACCAGTATACCTCTCTGCTGGACATCTTCATCCAGCAGTATGACACCCTCAACGATCTGATCAAGAGCTACACCCTGGTCGACCCGGAAGACTTGGATGGCTGGGCCATCCAACAACATCAGGTGCGGGCCCCTCCGTCTCATACCAATGCGACCTTTAACGCCTTAGCAGGTCATAGAATCATATGCGCAGGGTGCCCGCTCACAGACCGATGCCTGCCGCATCTTTGAGGTCATCGCGTCAATAGAGTGGTCCCGCATATGGGAGGAGCAGCCGCGCCAATGGAAGACTCGTGTCTATGAAATGTTCAAGGCACTGCCAGAGCAGGCTCCCAAGTTCGAAAAGGCGGATGCATCGGCTCAGGACGCACTCCTCCGGGGAAAGGAATTCACACAATTCAAGGCCAAGACCGGTTAATTGTTTACGGCCCGCAAGAAACTTAACGCTATATTCACCACCGTAAGTTTGCGTCGCAGTTTCATGATGCCCAGCTCAGCTCCTTTCTCGCAGTTCGGAAACCCACCTCGTCCTCGACCCCCTGTGGTACCCCCAAGAACTACAAAATAATAAACGGATGCCCGAGTTCCCCAGCATATTGAGCCAATTGATTGAGGAACCTCTCCCCCACGACCCCGATCACCCGACCCACGAGATCCAGGTATCTCCCTATAGAGACAACTGGGAGGCATCCCTCGGGGCACTGCATGCACTGGACGGCAGCCTAGCCCAGCATTTTTACGCCTTTTTGACTCGCTGTCCAACCAAGGTGGGCCAAACATGCAGTGCCCTCAAGGCCACTGTACGGGCAGAGCAGGACGAAGACGAGGGGGAGGATGACGAGGAGGAGGATGAGGAAGATTGAGCCTCGTTTTTGGTCATTTCACCATTCCCTTTTGACGGTAGCTACAAAATTCATCGGCCATGCCCAAACCTCCTGTTTTGAACACGCATGAATACCCTTGGAGACTGAGAAATACACACTGATCTCATCGATATCTGGGACTTTCATAAAACAAAACAAGGATGCACAACATTAAGAATCCTCCCCCTCCTCGTCCTGCTTCATCTTCTCCTGCTTGCGCTGTTTCTCCTTATAGTACAGCTGGTGATCCAGAGGCAGATCGCCAAAGTCGACCTGCAGGTCGTCCCAAACCAGGTCCTGCAAGTCTTGCATCCACCCCTATGGATCATGAACCTCCCGCTCGCTACGCGGGGCCGGCAGAGGTGCCACGTGCTGGAAAAGGCGGTTTCGCTCCCCTGCACTCGCACAAAAAGATCCTGCCACACCCCGTGGCCTCCCAGCTACTGCGCCGACGCTTGGATAGCCTGTCATGCTCATGCTACATGACAGCTCAGCCTGCTTTCCATCCGAACGGGTACGCTTCCAAGGGGGCGTTGTCGCTGACGCTGAGCCAGAGGGTGGACTGGTGGATCTCGCCTGCGGGTGACCTTCCGACCATGTCCTCTTACGAGAAAACGATGCTGGTGGTATCGAAAATCGTGGGCAGTGCGATCCGGAATGGCTGGGCGGCGGCACTGTGGAGAACGTGGAAAGCGAGGGGCTGAGATTGCGAGTGGGTGAAGCGGGTGCCATGGAGGCCACCGAAGGGCTGGGGGATTCACAAATTCCGTCACTTCCAGCCCCCATGAGAGCAACAGAGACGCTGGCGATCTGGTTGGTCAGAGGGGACATGGATGCGGATGGGCTTTCGTGCGGGAGGTGCACGGGACAGAGGTCTTGGGGATTTGTTCGCCGCCAGTCTTGTGCCGTGCTTTGCGATGGCTCGAAATGTCCTGCAAGGCAGGGAAGGCGAAGGGGCTCGTCATCCGATGGTGACACAGAAGTCAAGGACTATATCAGCCCAGGAAATGCCGCTATGATGACCTGATTCATGGATGACATCACCGTACATTTTGCTTTGGCCATGCCGGCATCTGACAGAACCAAATTGCACCTACACATAAAAAACAAAAAATGCTTAAATAGATTGCACAGATTTTGCTTGCCGTATGCGGAATCGATGCGGCTAGACGGAGTGCCTACGCCTTCACGAGGTGGCTGTGTGGGCATCCACCGGCAACTAGAGCCAGCTCCAACGCAAAGCAACAGGCCCTCAGGACATCCACAGCCCAACCCAAGCCGCCAAAAGGCAAATCAAAGGGCTCTGCCGAGATACCCATGGAAAAGAAACCACCTGTACGTCCAATCCCCCTTCAGTTCTATGCGCATTAATAATTCAACATAGCTCCCCTCTTGGACCGATGTCCCTTTCCCCCAGCTGCGCGTCCTCACTACACTGAAATACAACAAATTGTCTCACACAGGTAAACCTTTCCAGCAACAAATTCGAAAGGCCCAGTGGTTTGTAGAAAATGCGGACGTGTTCGTGGCTCCTGTCCGTCTCACAGAGCTCAGAGCCAGGCGCCATACTGAAGAACACTTGCAGAGGGCCTGGGATGCAACAGTGCGCCTCGCTGACCATGATCCTCAAGCTTTGTCTGTCCTGTATCATTGTCGATGGGGTTGGGGAAGTTCTGGTAGCTTACTGCTCCTACAGACTCTGCAATGTAAGTGGTTTTACCGTGGTATGTAATTTTGGTTTAATCCGAGATAGGATGGGGATCTGAATGATGAAGAGGAGGAGGAATGGGGCCCCCAGTATGACTCTGATGATTCCACGTCAAGCTTTAGCAGCTACACGGGCTCTGGCTCTGACGGAGAGTCTTCCTCTGACTCTGAAGACGACGAAGACACTGCAAGAAAGGAAACACTTTTGGCTGAAGCTCAGGTGAGTTTACTGCATGCCGAATGAGAGTAATTCTGAATTCTGCCAGTCATTGGATAAGAAGGAAAAGGGGGTGCAACCCTGTATGATGCGCGTAGGCCTGTTAGCTCAGGCCAAGGTTCGTCCTTATCGTCCCGCAATGACCCTTTTCTGAAGTCCTCCAGCCCCTCAAGGATCAGTATCACCGACGGACGCTCAAAGATCTTTCTGTGCCAATAACCAGTTTACATCAGGATGGTATTCCTGTGAGTCTAGTTTTGTCGACTTTAAGGCTCTCATTAACTTTTTTTTTTTTTTTTTGGCCAGGATTGCATTGTCGAGAGGGCGTTGCAGGCTACGCAGGCCCTGGTAGCTGCCCACCGTCCAGTGTATATTGCAGGTATATCTCCAGAGGGCAAAGAGTATGCTGGAGTGTATCCTCGTAAGAGGCGGAGCTGGTGGAGATGGGAAATTGGGCAATGAGATGAAGGCATTTCATGCCATCAGGAGTCATCCACGCTCATGTTGATTGCCCTGACAGTATCATTTTGAATTTCCTGATGATGCACATATGTTACGGTGCCATGCGCTTCATCCGGGGATACTGACTTTGCCTGAAGGTTATTCACATGCAAGTCCTCAAGTTCCACGATACTTTTAACAAAGCCAAATCGCTGGACGAGATGATCCTCGTACATGCTCCATAAAACTGATTTAATAGCATTTATTTATTCTCTCCAGCATTGAAAGGATACATGATCAATGTCTACTGCAGCCCAATGTGCGTCCTTTTTCTTTGATTTCCCTCTATGGATGCACTAACATCTGCCCAGACTTCAGCTCTTCCCCGAGCAATCATATTGGTTCTCACGAACCGCCCAAGCATCAACCACACTGATACCACTTGTCTCAACTCGTTGGACGCCCACATCAATTCGTGGATTAAAGCCATTCAGTCAGTCCCCAACCTCAGTCGCGATGTTACTTCTGGCATTGCGTCACAAGAGATCCATTTTTTTGGCCTAGTCTCAAACAAGAGCTCGAGGGAATTGAAACCCAGGGACGCCGCAAGGAAGTGCACATGGTTTTGGTGGACTGGTGCCGCAGGCTCGGAGCGATCTTGCTCGACATGGGGGAAGAGATCAAGGAGGCGTACCAGATCGTCAAGTGCAATCGATGTGCTTGATGTCTCGTTAGAGGGTAAAGAAATCCTGGTCACCCCCGAGAACGTGTACAATGAGGGTGTAGCCTGACCTATCATTGTACAGTGCCCTCTGCCTACTATATCACCATTACTATACTGGACCCTGTTGCATCGGACACAGATTTGGGTTATTAATTACACTCTCCCTTCGTTCAGTTATTTCCCAACCCTAACCTAATTGAGTGCCCTGAGTGTGACCGTGATCTCATGGTCAAAGCATAAAATCTGATCAGCCCCCACGTAGAATAATCCGTCTTTTTGTATGATCAGCTGAGTACCATGGAAAGGCGAAAGTTATCAAGGATGCATACACAGTTCCGTACGAGTAGTGGTCTGCACTTGGGGGCTCAGGAAAGGCTAAAATTATTCAGGACGCATACTGCACTTGTGGATTAATTGTTTTAGAAGAAGTAAGAGGCATGTCGGGACATGTAATCTTTCTCCAAACACGCTCTTTCGTTGGAAACTTCTCTATGCACCAGGAAGAACAAGAACAGCAAATTTACAACACACCTCGATCTACCCCCTGCGCCGCTTGCGCTTGCGCAGAAAGGGTCTATCGGTGCCCACTACCTCGCACACACACCCTTGGAGGCTGAGGCAACACCCCAACTCGCCCACCAGGAACATCCAGTGCTCCACTCACTGGGGGGAATGGGCAATATAATGGCCCTGTATATTCCCAGTATATCCTAAGTATTTTACAAACATCCACAGCATATACTTGTAATATACTGAGGCTGTATATGCTCAGTATATTTCATATATCCCAAGGATATACTTACAATATACAGGGTCCGGATATGCTCAGTATATTAGCTAATATCCTGAGCATATACTTGCAATATACTGAGGTCTGATGGCTACCATATATGGACCTCAGTATATTGCAATGATATTGCAACCAAACAAGTTAAAAAAAGAGATAAGAACACTTACCTCAAAAGGCAACAATCCTTGCTCTGTAACAATATGTACAAAGTTTCTATAAGAGGTAGAGGTGCCACACATCAAGAATATAATGACTCTATATATTTGTAGGCTAGCATTGTTGTGTACCTTGTATTTCCACAGATTGGATGTTACACTCCTAGATAAATGTCTGTATCTACTTCAGCAAGTGTCCGAATAGAACTAGGTGTGTGGCTGGCTGCCAACAAGCAAAAAGTCTTGATAATACAGTCTATTGATATATGCTCAACCTAGTGTCTCTATGACTAACTATCTAATTCTCTTTCTTCTTGTCATAACTCGAGCCTCATAGATACTGCCCCTGATAAGAGAACATAGATGATCCATAGATAACTTGCACCAGCAGAAGAGAAAATGAAAAATGATCAGAAGTAAAATTGTAGGCTACTGCAAAAAGGCTGCCTCAAGATTGCTGCTGCCAAAGCGGCAATCAAGAGAAGCAAAACACAGCCTGCCAAAGTGGGCTGCCTCATGGTTGCTGCTGCCAAAGCGGCAATCAGGAGAAGAACATAAAGAAAGACTACCCTCCCAGTCATCTGCTGCCAACATGGATGATTAGGAGGATGATTTGAATGAAGATAGAGGTTCAGAACAAGAGAAATTTATCAGTGTTTACACAGACTTTCCTTTTATACTAGAGAGGTCACATTGCTGCTTTGGCAGCAATTGAGAGAAAGCAAAGCAAAAAAAATTGAGTTGTCTTTTTTTGTCCTCTAGTCAAATCAAATCAAATCAAATCAATATTCCATTATAGCGCATGCGGGCCCCTGGGGGCCCATGTCACGCTGTACGTAGTGCAAGTATTGTAAACTAGCTGTCATGGATGGGAGCGTGTGAGGTGATTCGCGGGTGGGATTGTATGTAGTGTAAGGTGCTATGAGGTTCGGGTGTAAGTGTTGGGGGTCGAAATTCATGTCAAGGCAGTTTCAGTCAAGTATGTAAGAGTCGGATCGTGTCAAGTAAGGTAAAGTAAGGAGGGGGAGGGAGAAAAGAAAGAGAAGGGAGGAGGTAGGGCGGAAGCAGGTGCGAGCGTGTCAGAGCGCGTACCGGGGAAGGCGCTCCGTGTCGCAGACAAAGGCGAGTACTGGGCCGTGGTCCAGCTTGGCGGCGAGGAGGTGACAAAGGGAGAGGCGGGCGGTGCCTATGCACATGATGAGGGTGAGTCGTTGGCGTCGGAAGCGAGGGCACGAGAGCAGGAAGTGGGGGACTGTTTCGGGGATGAGGCAGAGGGGGCAATCTGGTGATGGAGCAAGGTGAAAGCGGTAAAGGAACGCGTTGAGTCCGATGTGCGTGGTGCGGAGTTGGGTAAGGATGCTGCACTGCGGACGAGAGAGGTCGCCGTACATGCGCGCAACCGTGGAGGACGGCTTGGGGTTGTCAAACAATGTGAGGCGGTGGTATCGCGAGGTCTGGGCCCACTCGGTGTGCCAGCGCATACGGAATGTGTGCGCGCCCGCAGCGATGGCAGCGGCCCGGCTCAGAGGGAGAACACCCTCGAGGTGGCAGATGCGCGATGCAAGGGGAGTGGTGGCGCCTTGGGCCGCCTCCTTCGCGCGTGCGTCGATGGCTTCATTCCCCTCGATCCCGACATGGGCGGGGACCCAGTGGATGTGGACGCGGAGCGTGGTGCGGAGTCGGCGTAGGCGGCAGAGGTGGGTGTGGAAGGTGGTGAGAAGGTATTGCCTGGGTTGCGCTTTGGGTGAGGCGATGGCAGTGATGGCGGGCTGACAGTCCATGAAGATGTCGACGGAGGTGAGCCTCGGGGTTGCTCGGATGATGTCGAGTGCGAGGATTGCGCCAGTGACCTCGGCTTCGAACACCGTATGCTCGTCCATCGCGCCCATGTGCAGCGTCCGGAAGACGCTGCCCGATTGCCCTGCCTCTGTGTCTGTCCTGTATCCTCTGTGTCCTCATTCCCGCCTGTAGCCGCCGCGACGCCGCCGTCTGCGTCCCTGCCCGCGCCCATAGCCGCTGCAACACCGTCGTCCGCGTCCCTACCCGCGCCCGTAGCCGCCGTGACGCCATCATCTGCGTCCCTGCCCGCGCCCGTAGCCGCCCCTGCCACGCTGACACCCACTGCGCCCGGGACCCGCGCACGGTGCACGGGTCCCCCTCCTGCCGCGCGACCGCCACTTGCACCCAGGACACGCCCTCGTGCGGTCTCTATTGCGACGCCATCAACTGCATCCCTGCCCGCGCCCGTAACCGCTGCGACGCCGCCTGCTGCGTCCCTGCCCGCGCCCGTAACAGCTCCTGCCACGTGATCATCCACTGTGCCCGGGACACGTGCACGATGCGCGGTCCCCACTCCAGCCGCGCCGACACCTCCTGCACCCGACAAGCTCGCTCCGTGTACAACCGCTGCCGCGCCTACACCTCCTTCGAATCCCGACCTGTCCGTCCATATGCACATACCTCCTTTGGCCACTATCGTCTTCGCATTCGCCTCTGCCTCCGCCTTCGTCTGTGCGATGCTCGCCATGAGCAGACCCGGCGGCAGCGGCTCGAACGCGCGCTGCGGGTCGATCGTTTCGAATTGTCTTTTGAAGATGGGGAAAGCCTGTAGAAGGTGATGGATTTGGGACCGGTGGAACTGGGGGACGAGATGGCAGTGGCGTACAATCGCGTGACTACAATTAGGCAATTAGGTAATTCTAGGCTCCCCAAGTCTCAAATTCAAATCTCACATGTTGCATTATTTTTTTCTTATTAAAATAAAGCTGACTAAGTTATGGCTGTGCTGTGGCAGTACACAGAAACAAGTTTCTGCATACAGCCACCATCTGGCAGCTCAACATGGTTCCACTAGATAATGTTAAACATCTGAGCTGAACAAGCACTTTCTACCTTAGTTATTGATATACAACTAGAGTGTGACACGGGTGAATACCATGACACAGGCAACCCTTACCGTACCCGCGGGTGCATAAATAACTGCAGTAGGGTCAAAAACCCGTGGTTTTTAATACTGCGGTATTATTCAGAGAGATATCAGCTCTAAATACTACATGGGATATTGCTACCAATGAGTACAATTTTATATGCATTTTCCTGGTATTATTCCGTGCTCAAATGACCCAATATGAGCCAAGATCAGTAGGATCAGCCCATGTTTGTCCCTGTTAGTTTCCGAGGAAAAGCACTATGCCTGTGTCCAAATAAGGAAATTTTAGTTGAATCTCAGCTCCCTGGGCCTATTTCAGTCCGTATGAAGGTCCTATACATTTAGTTGAGATACTATAGTACCTCCAAGGTCCCCTGAGCTATATAATAATTATTACATTAGTAAATCAGTTAAATTGCATTACATCTGAATAAATTGTTTTGTGAGGCTAGGCATTAGTGGAGGGGCTTGTAAGCCATCCCAGAAGTGTGGGAGAGTACCATCATCCCTGATGCATACGATTATGATGCACAATGTAGCTGAGAGCTCATATTCAAGACATTTCACTTAGGCCCCAGATCAAGGTATTACAGGTTTGTCCAAATCAGGACACCATACCTGCACCTGTGACACCACAGTAATGCATAACACCGTGTCACACACTATATACAGCTCTCTCTGAACCTTAATTGTTCCTATCTATCACACTCCATCAAATAAAGGAACTGAATTGTGAGCATGACTATCACATTCACCAAATAGAGTATCAGTGGCCTGGCAGTGTCAAGTGACAGCTCAAAACAAAACATGATTCTTTCACTCAAAACTCATTAAATCTTGGAGTCACATGACCAGGGGGCTTGTGATTGACTATGTTCACAAATTCAGCTGCTTTATTGGATTGGCTGAGATAGATAGCAACAAGGTTTGGAGCTGTATCTTGTACATCACCTAGTGAAACCATGTGGGCCGACAGAGCTGCCAGATGGTGGCTGTATGCAGAAACTTGTTTCTGTGTACTGCCACAGCACAGCCATAACTTAGTCAGCTTTATTTTAATAAGAAAAAATAATGCAACATGTGAGATTTGAATTTGAGACTTGGGGAGCCTAGAATTACCTAATTGCCTAATTGTAGTCACGCGATTGTACGCCACTGCCATCTCGTCCCCCAGTTCCACCGGTCCCAAATCCATCACCTTCTACAGGCTTTCCCCATCTTCAAAAGACAATTCGAAACGATCGACCCGCAGCGCGCGTTCGAGCCGCTGCCGCCGGGTCTGCTCATGGCGAGCATCGCACAGACGAAGGCGGAGGCAGAGGCGAATGCGAAGACGATAGTGGCCAAAGGAGGTATGTGCATATGGACGGACAGGTCGGGATTCGAAGGAGGTGTAGGCGCGGCAGCGGTTGTACACGGAGCGAGCTTGTCGGGTGCAGGAGGTGTCGGCGCGGCTGGAGTGGGGACCGCGCATCGTGCACGTGTCCCGGGCACAGTGGATGATCACGTGGCAGGAGCTGTTACGGGCGCGGGCAGGGACGCAGCAGGCGGCGTCGCAGCGGTTACGGGCGCGGGCAGGGATGCAGTTGATGGCGTCGCAATAGAGACCGCACGAGGGCGTGTCCTGGGTGCAAGTGGCGGTCGCGCGGCAGGAGGGGGACCCGTGCACCGTGCGCGGGTCCCGGGCGCAGTGGGTGTCAGCGTGGCAGGGGCGGCTACGGGCGCGGGCAGGGACGCAGATGATGGCGTCACGGCGGCTACGGGCGCGGGTAGGGACGCGGACGACGGTGTTGCAGCGGCTATGGGCGCGGGCAGGGACGCAGACGGCGGCGTCGCGGCGGCTACAGGCGGGAATGAGGACACAGAGGATACAGGACAGACACAGAGGCAGGGCAATCGGGCAGCGTCTTCCGGACGCTGCACATGGGCGCGATGGACGAGCATACGGTGTTCGAAGCCGAGGTCACTGGCGCAATCCTCGCACTCGACATCATCCGAGCAACCCCGAGGCTCACCTCCGTCGACATCTTCATGGACTGTCAGCCCGCCATCACTGCCATCGCCTCACCCAAAGCGCAACCCAGGCAATACCTTCTCACCACCTTCCACACCCACCTCTGCCGCCTACGCCGACTCCGCACCACGCTCCGCGTCCACATCCACTGGGTCCCCGCCCATGTCGGGATCGAGGGGAATGAAGCCATCGACGCACGCGCGAAGGAGGCGGCCCAAGGCGCCACCACTCCCCTTGCATCGCGCATCTGCCACCTCGAGGGTGTTCTCCCTCTGAGCCGGGCCGCTGCCATCGCTGCGGGCGCGCACACATTCCGTATGCGCTGGCACACCGAGTGGGCCCAGACCTCGCGATACCACCGCCTCACATTGTTTGACAACCCCAAGCCGTCCTCCACGGTTGCGCGCATGTACGGCGACCTCTCTCGTCCGCAGTGCAGCATCCTTACCCAACTCCGCACCACGCACATCGGACTCAACGCGTTCCTTTACCGCTTTCACCTTGCTCCATCACCAGATTGCCCCCTCTGCCTCATCCCCGAAACAGTCCCCCACTTCCTGCTCTCGTGCCCTCGCTTCCGACGCCAACGACTCACCCTCATCATGTGCATAGGCACCGCCCGCCTCTCCCTTTGTCACCTCCTCGCCGCCAAGCTGGACCACGGCCCAGTACTCGCCTTTGTCTGCGACACGGAGCGCCTTCCCCGGTACGCGCTCTGACACGCTCGCACCTGCTTCCGCCCTACCTCCTCCCTTCTCTTTCTTTTCTCCCTCCCCCTCCTTACTTTACCTTACTTGACACGATCCGACTCTTACATACTTGACTGAAACTGCCTTGACATGAATTTCGACCCCAACACTTACACCCGAACCTCATAGCACCTTACACTACATACAATCCCACCCGCGAATCACCTCACACGCTCCCATCCATGACAGCTAGTTTACAATACTTGCACTACGTACAGCGTGACATGGGCCCCCAGGGGCCCGCATGCGCTATAATGGAATATTGATTTGATTTGATTTGATTTGACTAGAGGACAAAAAAGACAACTCAATTTTTTTTGCTTTGCTTTCTCTCAATTGCTGCCAAAGCAGCAATGTGACCTCTCTAGTATAAAAGGAAAGTCTGTGTAAACACTGATAAATTTCTCTTGTTCTGAACCTCTATCTTCATTCAATCATCCTCCTAATCATCCATGTTGGCAGCAGATGACTGGGAGGGTAGTCTTTCTTTATGTTCTTCTCCTGATTGCCGCTTTGGCAGCAGCAACCATGAGGCAGCCCACTTTGGCAGGCTGTGTTTTGCTTCTCTTGATTGCCGCTTTGGCAGCAGCAATCTTGAGGCAGCCTTTTTGCAGTAGCCTACAATTTTACTTCTGATCATTTTCATTTTCTCTTCTGCTGGTGCAAGTTATCTATGGATCATCTATGTTCTCTTATCAGGGGCAGTATCTATGAGGCTCGAGTTATGACAAGAAGAAAGAGAATTAGATAGTTAGTCATAGAGGACACTAGGTTGAGCATATATCAATAGACTGTATTATCAAGACTTTTTGCTTGTTGGCAGCCAGCCACACACCTAGTTCTATTCGGACACTTGCTGAAGTAGATACAGACATTTATCTAGGAGTGTAACATCCAATCTGTGGAAATACAAGGTACACAACAATGCTAGCCTACAAATATATAGAGTCATTATATTCTTGATGTGTGGCACCTCTACCTCTTATAGAAACTTTGTACATATTGTTACAGAGCAAGGATTGTTGCCTTTTGAGGTAAGTGTTCTTATCTCTTTTTTTAACTTGTTTGGTTGCAATATCATTGCAATATACTGAGGTCCATATATGGTAGCCATCAGACCTCAGTATATTGCAAGTATATGCTCAGGATATTAGCTAATATACTGAGCATATCCGGACCCTGTATATTGTAAGTATATCCTTGGGATATATGAAATATACTGAGCATATACAGCCTCAGTATATTACAAGTATATGCTGTGGATGTTTGTAAAATACTTAGGATATACTGGGAATATACAGGGCCATTATATTGCCCATCCCCCCCAGTGACTGCTTTCATGTGTACTTCCCACTCGTCGCCCCGATGAGCCAGCACCGCCCCGAGCACCACCTCCAGCACGCAAATGATGAGATGCGTACGCGCCCCGATATTCTTCACCGTGAGCTGCGAGATTGTGTTCCGCAGATCGACGCAGAACACCTCGGCTCCGATGAGCTGCACCCCGACAAGCGTGCGCTCCTGCAATGCGGCCTTGACCAGGCTCTCGACAAAATCTGTCGCCAGCCCTCCTCGATAAATAAACTTCATGCAGCCAACAGCGGAGAGCGGGGACGCACCGAATGACGCCCACACCTGGAGGTTCCTGTCCAAGCACGCCTTGATCTCCCCCAAATGATCTTTCCACCAGCCGACTCCCGCCTCGACCAACGGCTCGGGCGCCACGAGCGCGTGAGACACCCCGCTAGTGTCAATGTCTGCCAACAGCGGGGGACACGCGCAATAGAAGACGTGGTTTGCCGCCACCGTCTCGTTCATTCACATGTTGACAGCCCTTTCCTCCCCGTCCATATCATGCGCGGTCTTTGTGGCGGCGGCGGCCTGGAGTGCATTCTGCGCGTTGTCCAAGTGCCCCTGTAGAGCAACACTGTAGCCTGCACCTGCATTGGTCAGTACCAGTCGACAGACACGTCACTTGCGACACACCTGGCTGTGCTCCCAGCACTCTTCCTTGCACCATCGTTTGGCGGCGCAAGAGCTCCTGGGGCATGGCGGCCAGGATCGCAACGAGGGCGGCATCGCTATCATCCATGGTGGTGGTGGTGAAGAAACAGTTTGACAGTGCCGCGTGCCCTCGTGGGTATTACGTCTGATGATTTTAGGCCCGCATTCTGTTTTGTTTTTTCTGGCGCAACGGTCTATTTTGCTTTGCTGGATTATTGAGGTTGCGGTCCTTATGTTAATACTAATCAAGGGCAATTTGATTCATGTTACACTCATGAGCAGTACAAGGGTCCCAACTTCACAGATATATTGAGTGAGACTATCGACTCCAATGGGGGCGACCACTTGCCTGGCTGGCGCCCGAGTCCAGCGGTCAGGAGTCCCAGATCCGCCGGTGGGCGAAGTGACCTGGTCCTCGGCCATGTCCGTCAGTCGTCTAGGAATTCGTGATCAGGGATTGTGCATACAGTCAGAATTAATGGCATACCTCGCCAGCAGCATTCATAGTGTACCTGGGCTTCCGTCGTCGATCGCGGCGAGCTCGGGATCAGCATCGGGGTCAAAGTCCTCTTGGTTGAAGAAGTGGTCTTCCGACCCATGTCACCCTCGGAAACCACACGACGACGCTTACCTGAGAGACAACACTCCTGCCCATCCCGCTCCCTCGTCCTCTTCATTCCGGCGATCAGACCCGGAGTCTGCTGCTCCAGGCGCACGCTCCACATCTTTTGCACCCCGGTGCGCACCTTAAAAGCCCCAGCTTGCACCGCAACAAGCCACGGGGATAGCAACATATTTAACCATGGCATCACGGGGTTCCAACCTATGAGAGTATGAAACCCAGCGAGCCACAGAGGGAAATGAAACTCTAACCCCAATGCATATATAGCAACCCGACCACAGCGCAGAAAGCACTGGCCGATTCCTGAGCCGTCACTCTCCAGGACTGAGTGCCTTCCGGACGCAAGACGCGCAGATGGCTATCAAGATGATAAAGCAGACTAAACCTCGCCAAGAGCTGCGGGTTCATGCATTCCTCACAGATATCCTACAAAACGTCATCACAACTTGCAACAGATGTGGGATACTCACATTTAGGTCTGCCGCAGTCCCCTCCGGGAATTTCTCAAGAGCCAGTAGTGTAAGAGCAAGCTTGCACATGTGTACTCCCAGCGCACGGTACCTTTCGTTGGAAGGGACTGTCTCCCCGAAATGAATACAACAGAGCATGTCAGTGAGTGCATCTGTCAGGCCGTTGATGTGAGTCTTCCCAAATGATGGGAACTTGGGGATAAACATCGGGGAATGATACACGCGAGATATCCAGCTCCTGCCAGCCCCTGCGTTTACTGGCCAACACGGGCCCAACTTGAGCTCTATCCACTGCTGGCAACATCACCTGTTCACCGGCGAGTTTTAAAGAGAGGGGTTCCAAATGTGAAGGTGGGGTTCCTGCTAAGCCACGCAGGCGGGCGTTATAGGTTTTTTCAGTTCTTCCGCTGGTGACCGCACAAGGAATTAGACTACCGTTGCCTAGAAAATGGTGTACCCAGGGGCCAAGAAGCAGATCCAGCCACCCTAGGGTATTGACCACGGCAGCACCTACCGAACAGCTGTCAATCTCATAAAATCCCAGGGAAAATATTCCTACCGCTATGCTGAGCGGTGGCACCAACGACGCATTCGAATACATTGCACATGGTCTTCATCCTGGGTATCCACAGATGAAAGTCTGGATGCAGGTGAAAACCATAGAGGAATGCCATACCGGCCAGGAAAGGCTTGCTCCCCAGCATTTCCACAACCGCCTGCAGCGGCTTGAGTATATGGTTCTCGGTCAGTGGTCAATAACTCACATTGTTGATCGGGGTGCTGCAGTCAGGTATTAAATGGCAGAGGCAGTTGTAGAGAGCTGCTTCAATCAATGCATCCCCGAGCCACTCCAGACTCTTGGGCCTCCGGAAGGCCCGGATGAGTAGCTCAGGATCCTCAACGGGTATATCCGGTGGATAGTTCTCCAGTAAATGTGGCGCCCCGATGTTCAGAGGCGCACAGGGCCCCTCATCGTCAGTCTCCATCCGTGATTCCAATGATACCTCTGGAGCCAGTAGTATGCGACAGGTGCTGGGGGCTGCTGAGGGTGAAGCAAAACTCAGCCTTTTACTTATCACAAATTTGATGCCGGCGCTGCTGCTGATGCGATCATGCGAAGTCTTCATGCGCCCTCGCTGATCACCTTTGCCTGTCACGAACGATGTCTCAACTAAGGCCCCAGGCGCGGTTTGGCAATCGGACATTTTTTGCACTATTTCCTTTCTCTTTCACCTCCCTTGGTTGGTCTTATGAGTGTTATTACATGTTTGCTATGCTGATAATGGGGCCAGCCTGAACCGCGTCCCGATTGGTATGCAGCAGACGGCTCGAGACAGATGGGCGACCAGGGCCTGTATGTCCCTACAGGCGACGTGCAAGCCAGCAGTCCCCTTTCTATCATCCAGGATGAAGATCTCGACAGTACCCCCGATCATGCTCGCGCTCCGTCGACTCGGCCAGGAACCGCAAATCATCCTCACTCTCCTTTGACTCGTCCTTGCTCTCTATCGACTCAACCAGGAACCTTCAAGCGTCCTGGCTCTCCATCGACGCAACCAGGAACCCCCAAGCGGCATGCAAACTTCTCCACGGGTGCTGAGAACATGTACAGTCTCTCTTCACGAACGTTGGCCAAGCGCAAGGCGTCTCCTGGACCCGAAGGAGAAGAGGTAATTGTTTATGCTCGCCCCGCCTTCCGGTGGTGGGGCTTGTACTGATACTAGGAAGATTCCATCTCCCAGCAAACACCGCTGCAGGGTCCCTGTCCTGGGTGACAAGACCAACACAGCTGATGCCTCGGCAATTGCTGGCCAGCACACCAGGGTTGACCCCGCTTGGACGGGAGAGCCTGAAGCAGAGGCAAGGGGCGCTGTTGATGACGATGCGGCGTGAGTGGGGCTGGTTACATTGGCTGATTCTAATTGATGCGATAATAGGTCGGCTGAGCTGCGGAGGGCGCAGCATGCCGGTACAGCCCAGGAGGTACACAAACCAAGGGATGTTCAGGACTGGCAGTGAGTCAAAAACGTCTTCTAAAACGTCTTCTAATAATCCAGGACCTATAGAGCGACCCACCCGTCAGACGAGTGTTCCCAGGGCTGCGTAAACCACCGCAGTTGTGAGTTGATTCAATGGAATGTCCCTGATGCTCATTCGGTCCAGGACCTGGCATCCGGGGCAGGTCTACACAACTCCCGAGGGACCAGAAGCACCTCCCACACGTGCCCGCCGGTCTTCGACAAGGATCCTGACGGGCGCCCTCCCGGATTGGATGTGTTGGACTCAGAGCAGTCTTGCGCGAGTGAGGACGGGAATGAAGCAGCTCGACGATGGTTTGGGGGGTGAGCCCTCTCCGCAATGTTTAGGAAGTACTTGACAACAGCCACAGGAGGATTTTTGCGCTCGCGCTTGACGCAGAGTGAGCCTCCCTTTGGATGCGATGCCGGTCCTTTTTTTCCAAAAAAACTGATGTCGTGGTCGTATGCCACAGGTCAGCAAAGTCCGGCTAGGGCGACCCTGAACCTGCTGGTGGTCCCACAGCGTTTCAGGTCCTGTCAGAGGAGTTACTGGGGCTCATGCAGGCACAGCAGGGAGTGTCCTTTGAGGCCAGGGCCCGCGAGTGTGTGAGTACGATTGACGTGGCCCAAGCACTGGGGGACTGACAGTGGTTTACTAGATAATGTACATATGTTGCGGTGGTACGATTGCACCAAAATCCAGCGGAATGCTAGCTGAAGCGACACAGGGAGGGCGAGGCCTGAAATGTTCGGAGCGACGCTGGGAGGGCTAGGGCAGATCCCCTATGCGGGAATCATTGCTTGCTGTGCGTCTCACATCCCCCACCACTGTTGTTTTGCACAATTAATTAATATGTTTCAGGGTTTCCATCCAGTGGGGCAGAATTGGTGGGGGAGCATGTCACATTCAGGAAGCTGCACTGACATATCACTCCCAGATGGATGTGCTGTGATGTGAGGGTGCTACGCACCCTACATGTGTCACGATGGACTTACCGGTGATACGACTGGTTTTGAACCACCCGTGTAATCACGCATTTTCGCGATTCTTAGCACTATTCTAAGAACCTCTGTTCGGTGGTATACAATTAGAGCCGGAGTGAGCTCCGAACTGCCGACTGTGTATTAATGATGCTAGAGGAGTTAGCACACACTGAGGAGACATAGAAGCTGTGGTCCTTATAAACATGGGGGATCCGCTTCATGATCCTAGAAGTGTTCACAAACTCCGTCAGACAGAGTTGTTTCCTGAGATCTGGGAAGCGGCTTGCCCTGCAGGCTAGATACCATACCCAGGAGATATAACAAAAGCCTTGACACCCTTCGTGGATTGTACTGCACCAGACAAGGGCAGGGAACAGTTCGCAAACACCACTTCCATGCGGGAGGGCTGCAGAACGAGTTCGCGAACAAACATTAATATTCGCAAACCTCACTTTCAGCAGACTTATGGCGGGAAGGGCTTCAGAACAAGTTCGCGAAAACATTAATATTCGCGAACCTCACTTTCAGTAGACTTATGACTGAAAGGGCAAAGGAACGAGTTCGCAAACCAGGTTAAATGTTCGCGAACCCCTGACTATTGGTGCCTGGCCAGAGTTGGTTCAAGCAGTAGCTAGCCCTGGGTCTAGGGGACCACATGTGATGATCGCGACGTGGTCGCGAGGACCAAATACTGCCAAAGTGGAAGCATATTGGTGATCGGAGTATTCTTGAGCCGAAGCCAAAGGGCCTCGCGTTCGCGAACGGCTGAACAGACTATTTACCACTCTTACGAGAGCAGGGCAGACACATAGCAGTGGATTATCAACCATGCCGATGTGGGACGTGTATGCCAAGGCGGCAGGCCGGGTCGCGAAACCCTTCGGCCTGTACTGAAACATTTCAAATATACCTGAAACGGTTCGCGAAGTCATTTCTGATGACTGTCAGATGCCGGGCACCTATCCTACCACCACCAGAAGGCCGTGTCACTATTCCTATTCCGTTCCGAAGCTCTCAGTTTACTCATTTTCTCTTATTCTTTCTTATTCATAGTCATCTGTCATGTATTTATCGAAAACATATAAAAGACCACGTAGAACCCGCCTTACAGAAGCTCACCCTCAGTGTTTCTAGATGGATTTCTAGTTCATCCTTGCCCCCTTGGTTGCGCTTAGACGGAAGTCGAAGCCACCTGTCAAAGGCGTTGGTGTCCTCTGTATCTGTGCGGAGATTTGTGATATAAACATTTCTCTTGTGTAGATTCATTAATACCAAAGCTTTGATTTTGTTGGCTCCATAAGCTTTAAAGGATCATCTAAGCCAATCACTTCAACCTCGTCTCGTGGAGGGTCACGGCGAGTTCGTGAAAGTCCTCTGTTAAGTTGCACGAGGCAGGCTAGTGTTCTATTGGAATCGTCCACGCATAGTAGGCCGGTCGTAGTTCGTTAGTTGGGCTATTGGAATCGTTCCCGCCTTAGTAGAACGGTCGTAGTCGTGTCCGCTATTGGAATCAGCCCCGTTTAGTAGGCTGGTCGTAGCTGTGCACAGTTCGCGAACCTACTGTGGTTCCCAGAGCAAGCTTTCATCTACCTAAACTCCGATACCTTGTGTCAGAGCTGTGCACTTTTAGTGGTTTTCAAACTACTGTAGGCTCCTAGAGGTTCTGATTGATCCTTCTTTGAGTTGATCCCGTCCCATGAAGTTCCATCTTACCTGTATACTGCAGGGTGACCCGAACTCAATTATCTCGCACTTCATATTGGTTGTGTGTTGTGTGTGTAGTGTGTGTTAGTGATTTAGTGTGGTGTTGCTCGTTAGCACCTATCTGAGGACCTTACTGCATTTCAGCCTATACTTAGGTGCACTGTTTCACCGGCACCATGCGACTTCGGGACGAAGGAATATCCAGATTGGGCTTCCTGCTTGCTGGAAATGGACAACGTCTGACCAGGCCATTTGACCTTTCGGCTATCCTTAGGGCACCACACGACTGTTCACTGGGGCCGAACAACCGTCCTCCCGGGCTATACGTCCTGACGAAAGCACCATGACATCGCGGTGTTGTGTGGAAAATTTGTTTCCTACGTAGGTTGCTGGAAGTGACTTTATTCAAGCAAACCCACATATAGTCGGAAAGGTATTGGTGGGGTAAATTTAATTGGAAAAAGGTCTCTGCGTGGATTTGGGAACAACCGCGGCGCACTTTACTTTGGCAGGGCTTGTCTAACAAAGATTGTAAAACTGTCTCAGTGCTGTAGCGGTAGCAGTACTTCGTGTACTGCCTCAGGAATTGTTTGTGTAAGTTGGAGTCTCAGAGGTTCAATCGCTCGATAGATGTTCCTAACAGCACTTAGGAGCTGGAGCGTGCATATGAAAAAGACCCTGAGTCTGAAGTTAATGGTGACTAAGTACAACTGGTAGGTAGTAGTAATTATCTGTTCTACAGCCCTCCTTATATACCTTTCGCTCGTGGGAATTATTTTCCTAATCGAACTTACTTTCGCTGATTAATTCTTCAGTCAGCATTATTCAGCGTTATTCAGTGGCTCTGTAAGCATTTACTCAGCATTATTCATCCCCGAGCCAGTATGACTCGGATTACTTGTAAGCTGAATAAATTTCCTGTGAGCTTTCAAATTCTCTTGGTAATATCCCGGTCGGCCCTGTGGCCTGGTCCGGCCCGTCGGTCCGAGCACGTGACTGCTGTGCGGATTTTTCCTTGATTAAGTGTGAATGAAAAATTATATACTCTTGCTCATTTTATATTAAACATTTTAGGGACACACCAGCGGGAGACTTGTTCCGACGGGATCACAACGCTCACCGAACATCCACAGGGGACGCTCTCTGCGGAAGTCCTTTTCCTGCGCACACACTGACCAGGAGAGCATCAAATCCATGTCCAGGATGGCTCTCCCGGTCGCCCATGCTTCCCACGCCTCTAGGAACCCCTGGGAACTCGCTGAAAGGCAGTTCGTCCCAGAAGGCTATTAACCAATTCACCTTCCGTTACCCACCTGAAACCATTGGACCCTGTTTCAGCCCCTCCTTGTCACATAACGCACGACCCAAAGGAGGTAGGGGGAAAGGTATAAAAAGGAGACGGGAACGGACCTAGTAGTGAGTAGTTCCAGCCTGGACGTCGGTTCCCCCGCACTGTTCCGCAGTGTACCTTAGCCCACACCCAATAACAACCACTCACTTGCTTCACAGCACTTTACTTCTAACCCCTTTGCAGCTTAAGTCATTAAGCTCGTGCTTTATACCCTTCTCAAAGCGACTCTATCCTCCTTCGCGAGCTCACGCTCTGTAGAAAGTTGATAGCTAGCCTTGGACCCATTGGCAAATTGTCGTCCCAGCTGAACATTTTACGCCTCAACACATTATTGTCCCCGCCAAATGAATCCAAGGAACGGCGTCGAAGCCTTCCGCAGGAGATCGCACTTGTGTAATCCACACAACCTCCCGCTCGATCATTAGGGGGAAAAGCGAGAGAGGAAGCAAAGCGGAGACTTCGTACTGAAGAGCACCAGTACTCCGACCAGATAAAGGAAGGTTACAGGTCCTCAACCGGTTTATTCACACACACACACACTCTCTACGACCATCGTCCTGTTGGGACGACCAACCCTCCTTTATCACCACCAACCCAAAGGGCGATCCAATAAACCTTGCAATCCCCTAAAAATCATACTCAGAATCCCCTAGAGGACGAACAAGCTGTTGCCAGTGTAAACCAATTCACACACCAGCACCGCAGTCCCAATCACAACTGGAGCCCACCGCGAGGGGATTTTTTGTTGTTTTTTTTTCCAGAGAAAGGCCTAATTCGCCATTCCTACCAAAACACGAGCCGCTTCGAGGCATAACGTGCAGCAGGAGATAACCCTTTCCAAAAACAACCCCCTAAACCCGAATCATCCCGACCGAGCGAACCCGCTCCAGTCCCCAATTGTCGAACCACCATCCCAGGATATTTCCTCAGCCGAATCCATGCCCTTAACCGAGCTCTCCCCGGACGACTCACTTGACTCCATACCTCCCATCAACACCGAACCTTCCAACTCGATCACTCTCTCGACTGAATCCAGCGTCACTCCTTTCCTGCCACCTGCACCAAAGAAGAAGATGAAGACATTACCCAGACGCACGGCCTGCGGGGCCCCCGAATTTGACGGGAAAGCCTTAAACCTCGCCAGATATTGGGAGGATGTGGAGGAGTTAGCCGAAGCCCTAGAAAGAGGCACGGACCCAGAGAGGATAAAAATTGCCATGCGATACATTTCCAGAGAGGATGAAGTCCTCTGGAAAGCGTGCAATCAACCGGGTCCACCACCGGCCACCTGGGCCGAATTAGACCAAGGTCCAGGAGTTGTATCCGGGGTCCGACGGCATGAGGATGTTCACACTGAAGGATCTCCAGACCCTCCTCAGTGAACGATCACTCAAGAAGATCAGGGACAAGGATGATTTCTCCGAATATCACCGGAGATTCCGCACCATTGCATCGCACCTCCTGGCCGAAGGAAAAATGTCCGCGATCGAGGAACAGAGGGAGTTCCCGAAAGGAATGGACGAGCAGTTCCGCAACTGCATTTATCAGAGGCTCCAAATCGTTAAACCGCACCATCCAAGCGATACACCATACACCCTGGAGGATATGGTCAAAGCGGCCAAACACATATTGGACAAACCAGCAGATGCTGGAGGAGATGGGGCGGATACCTCCTTCATCAAGAAGGAGATGGTTGATTTGGGGGAAGCCTTCGCCAAGATGAACACCAGATATCATGTCGACATGCAATCGCTCCAGCGGGCTGGTGGGAATATTCCTGGCCAGCTGACTCGTCCGACGTACCCCATGTACCAGGCAACCGTGCTCGAGACGGTAGCACCTCCGGTGTAAAGAGGCCTGAGCCGCGTGCTAGACCACTACACCAAAAGGAAGATAATTGATTAGATGACTCTAATCAATCACGCAGCTATATAAGGACATCAGCGCTTGTCGTAAACTGGCAGGTTTACATCCGGCCATGTACCAACCTCCTGAGAGACCTCAGGGCAGGTATCGTCCCCAGTATCCACCTTTCCAGCGGGAGCCATGGGCCGGCTGCGACAACGGGATAATGCGTCCCAGCATGTTCCAACCAGGCGAGTGCATGTTTTGTTCGGCTATGGGTCATTTCCTCCGCGAATGCCCCCTAGTGGTGGAATATATGCGCGCTGGAAAATGTTTCCAGAACAATGAGGGCAAACTTGTCCTGCCCAACGGGAGATTCGTTCCCTGAGCCATCATGGGACGTAACCTCGCCGAGAGAATTGACAGGTACCTGTCGGAAGGGAACTCCCAGAACCAGCCGCCCCAGAACTCAGGACCTCCTCGTCCCGCGCAGACGCAGACGTTCAAAAGGGATCAGCTGCCTCATGTGGTTTCCCCGATGTCATACACCGCCTGTGCTCCCGCCCAGACCCTCGCCTTCGGCTGAGTCCCTGTCACGGAGGATTCACAAGAGGAAGGCG
This sequence comes from Mycena latifolia, assembly GCA_029289555.1. Classification (NCBI taxonomy): domain Eukaryota; kingdom Fungi; phylum Basidiomycota; class Agaricomycetes; order Agaricales; family Mycenaceae; genus Mycena; species Mycena latifolia. Next base: position 494,561 of record JARJLE010000028.1, on the reverse strand, counting down.
TGGCGGTTTGGAGCACTGAGCGATGGGCAAATTCCAAGGAAGTCCCTGAGGTGGTAATGCAGAAAAGAGGCCCGATGAAGTCAGGACCCAAGTTCCCTTCACCTCCTGTACCACCAAAGGCTGCCCCTGCGAAACCACCGCACCCCCAGCCCGACCGTCCCGGCCAGCCGCCTGCATTAAAATACCAGGCGCCCATCGAAAACCCTATGCTCGTCAAAGCCGTAATCCAATGCGCCCTTAAAACTGAAATGACGATTTCTAACGAGGAATTGTGCACCAGATCACTGGAATTCCGAAAATATTATCGCGAAAACACCGTGACTAAGCAGATTCCCACGGTTGAAATTTCGATGATGGCCACCAGAGACGAAGGAGAAGAGGTAGAGGAGAGGCCCACGCTCGTACTTCGATGGGAAAGACAAGACGAGCCCAGGGACCTTTTGACCGCCTCCCCCATTGATTCCCTCCATGTCCTCGACGTCCTGGTGAACAAAACCTTGATGGTCGCTTGCATGCTTGACCAGGGCTCCGAGATCGTAGCCATGAACAGGCCGATTTGGCAGCAGCTCGGGGTATCGCTCGCGCCGGACAAAACACTAACAATGGAATCGGCGGACTCCAACCAGAGCACGACGGCGGGTGTGGTTGAAAACCTCAAAATTACGGTTGGAGATATTGATCTCCTCCTGCAGGTGCACATTGTGGATGGGGCGCCTTTCGACATATTGATGGGCTGACCCTTCTTCCGCTTCACGGAGTGCCAGACCAAGGATCGGACGGACGGGATGCAGGAGTTAGCGATCACCTGCCCTAACACGGGGAAAGTGATCTCCATTCCTACACGGCAGAAACCCCAGAAACCATCCCAGCTGGCCGAGGTGAACCCCTTCCAAACCTTCGACATAGATGGGATGGGTTTTGCCTGAAGGAGGACAAAAACCCGTGCCCTCTGCCATCAGCCACGGTCTCGACTATGTTTTGGAAAATTACGCCTTTGGAGTCCGAAAATAATGATCGTCCCATCCCTCTGACATTGGCAAAACCCACGCCGCACGTTCCGGGCTTCTCATTTGAACAGTTCAAGTCCCCTATGGTGCTTTATGTGCTGGAAGGGACCAACACGATCGACTGCCGGCCTATTTTTATTCACGACTCGACGATCCAATGGGAAATTTCCCCGTGATACCTGGAGTACTGCGTGGATCAAATGTACGATTACGACAACTCAGCCCACATGTAGATAAAGGGAGAGGTCTCTCCGGAAACGAAGAAGGCGAAAGTGAAAAAGAAAAAGTACAAGCCGGTGGCAGATTGGGTCCACTCGGTTGCGGCAACCCTGCCGGAAGACTTTCGGATTGTTCGGCATCTCCTATCAGATCCCCTCAAAGGTATGCCGGCGCTAAATCCACATCTGGCAGGGTTCGTCCCCGGGAAACAATATTCGGCTGAGAGGAGCGCTGAGATGAAAATCAACGAAGATGGGTTCCTATGGCCGGTGTGATGTGGACTGTGGTGCTTTAAACTGCCAGATGGTGGGGAGATCCGGGCTATGTTTAATGCTCGTCCTCTAGGGGGAATTTGTTCTGTCGCGGTAGACAAGTATGTAGGGGGGTTTAAATAATATTGGTGGGGATATCCGTACAAGGATTCGAACAGTTAGTTCAAAATCCTACTAGCTAGGGTGGTCCGAGCGAACTCCGATGCCTAGTTAGCCTTCTCGGGTTAACGGAGATTGAATCTGTTCCACACTTCCTTGGGGAGGAGCTTCGGAAGGCAATGCGGGGTCCAATTCGTCAAGTCCGAGGTGAAATATGGATTTGGGGGCTTCCTGGACCACGAACCACAGTCGTCCGAAGTATCTTTGAGTCGTAGAACGTAAGACCGGGGGATTTATGTGTTCACGATAACGTTCCGGCAATTCCTCCTCCCTTTACCCCTCTTTGTGCCTCTACGGAGTTTCCTCTCTCTACTTCTCACCCGTTCGCTTGCTGAAGGTGACTTCCTGTGGGCTCTGCACCGCCAACTTCCTTAGCTAGCAGCTACACACGAACTTCGAAGACCTCGTTGTGCTGTTTGAGAGATTTCACTGCCCTACTTGCATAGGGGAGGAATAAACGGTTCGATTTCTCCGGCGCTGAACTTTTTATGCCGAAATATAAACTCCGTTCGCTGTCTGACGGCGGCGGGGGAGTACCGGGGCCGCTTTACTGTGTAACTCGACTCCGGGTGACCTCTAGGTGATGTTCGGGGCGGATATTTAGCTACTCCTAAGCTGGCTAAGGCTTAGGTGAGGATGTGGGCCGAAACTGAGATGATATTTTGGTAGACTAGCTGTAGTATTTATACCCCAGCCCAAGGCTGTGCCAGAGTTGTTCCTTTGTGTCCCATACCTGCTCGCTCGCATGCTCCTCCGCCCCGGAGTTCGCTTATGACTCATTCTATAACTCCGTGAACCCTTACCCGCACCATCTTCGGTCAGGCACCGATTCCGCAACCCGGACTTGTTGGCCCTAGTCTCGGACACTCCATGTCCGGTCCTAACTCCCTTCCTATCCACTTCCGCCTGCGACGGCTCGATAGCGTAGTGGAAAAAACGCACTCCGTATCCTTTCACCCCAGTGTTTGACTTACGGAGAGTCCAGAGTTCGATCCTCCGTCGAGCCTTTTCCCTATGCTACCCACCTTTTTGATCACCCAGAGTTCTCGTTCCATCCTTTTGGGCCACTTGGTATTCACGACTCGATGGTGTAACTGTAACGCATCCTGCCATGGTTCTTGCACAAGCACGTCTTTTGCAGGAAGTCCGGAGTTCAATCCTCCGTCGAGCCATCCCTCTTTTCCATTCCTTTTTGTGCACCTCCTACCAGACCTTCGTATCGTTCGCACACATGGTCCGGTGGCGTAGTGGTAACGCACTGTTCACGTAGCTGGCGGGAAACTGAAATAATGGAGGGACCGGAGTTCGATTCTCCGACGGGCCCGTTCTTTTTGTCCATCAAGTAAGAAGATAGGGCACGGTTTTGAACGGTTCAGTGGCGTAATGGTATCGCACTCCGCATTCCTATGAAGTTCGCAGTATGCTTTACGGAGAGTTCGGAGTTTGATTCTCTGCTGAGCCATTCCGACGGAAACCATTCTTTTTATGGTGATGATCTTGACTGGTCGTTCGACTCCTACGGCTTGATGGCATAATGGTAACGCACTCCGTAATATGCACATTTTTATATCGATTGACGGAGAGTCCGGAGTTCAATTCTCCGTCGAGCCATTTCGACGGAAACCCTTCTTTTTACGGTGATCGTCTTGGCTGGTTGTCCGACTCCTCGTAGTGGTAATTGTCATTTTTGGTGGTCCAGTCATGGCTTGGTGGTGTAATGGTAACGTGCTCCGTGTACCTAACATTCTCATATCAGTTGATGGAAGGTTCGGAGTTCGATTCTCCATCAAGCCATGTTGGGTCTGGATATGATTTTTTGTCATGGTTCTTTGTGGCTTGGTAGCGTAGTGGTAATTGTCATTTTTGGTAGTCTGGTCATGGCTTGGTGGCGTAATGGTAACGCGCTCCATGTACCTAACATTTTCATATCGGCTGATGGAAGGTTCGGAGTTCGATTCTCCGTCAAGCCATGACTTTTTACTCGGAGTTGGTCCTTTGTGGTCTTGAGTTCGATTCTCGAATGGCCTGTTGGCGTAATGGTAACGCATTCCGTGCACCTATAGCATTCGTATATCGGTTGACGGTTCAGAGTTTGATTCTCCGTCAAGCCACTAGTTGGGTCCGGATATCATTTTTAGTTGAAGGCTAAGTTCTCGGAGTTCGGGGTTTTGAGGTCACGTCGGGAGCTATCACAATGTGATGGCTCACACCGGAAGAGGAGAAGCTGGTGCACCAGGTCATCAGGAATCATGAGATGGCGTTCGCATGGGACGAAACGGAGAGAGGTCACTTCCGCGAGGACTATTTTGAACCGGTCAAAATCCATGTCCTAGCCCACACCGTGGCAGGAGAGAAATATCCCAATACCACTGGGGATCAGGGACGAGGTCATCAAAATAATCAGAGGGAAAATCAAGACAGGGGTTTATGAACCGTCCAGTTCGTCCTACCGGACCAATTGGTTCGTGGTTCCGAAATCCAACGGTTCCCTCCGCCTTGTCCACAACCTCCAGCCGCTCAATGGAGTTGTCATAAAAGACAGTGGATGTCCGCCCATAGTGGAAGTCTACGTGGAGTCCTTCGGCGGATGTGCGGTCTACAGGATGTTCGACCTATTCATTGGGTTTGATCACAGGATGCTCGATGTTGCCTCACGGGACTTCACGTTCCAGGGACCGTTCGGCACCCTTCGTCTCACCTGCCTCCCCCATGGATATACCAATTCGGTCCAAATCCAACAAGGCGACATTTATTTCATCCTCCGGGACGAAATTCCCCATATCACCCAGCCCTTCGTTGACGACACCCCGGTCAAAGGCCCTATGACTTACTATAAAAAGGAGGACGGCTCGTTTGAAACCATTCCGGAAAATCCAGGAATTTGCAGGTTTATCTGGGAACACATGGGAAACATCAATCGGATATGCCAGCGAATCAGACACGCTGGCAGGACGTTTAATGCGAACAAATCCTTCTTCGCGGTACCCCGGATAAAGGTCGTTGGGCACGTATGCAGCTTCGAAGGCAGAACGGCCAACGAGGCCAAAGTGCAGAAAATTCGCGACTGGCCTCATTGCCAGGATTTAACAGACGTCCAGGCATTTCTCGGAACGCTCGGACTGATGCGAATCTTCATCAAGGATTTCGCCAGGCACGCGAGGCCCTTGGTCCAATTGACCCGGAAGGACGCGCCGTTTGAATTTGGCAGCGATCAGCAGGAATCCATGAAAATACTAAAGCAACTCCTCATCGACTCCCTGGCAATCCAACAGATTGATTACGCCTCCGGCAGACAAGTCATACTGGCCGTCGATTCATCCCACATAGCCGTTAGGTTCATTTTGTACCAAGTTGGCAAAGATGGGAAGGAATATCCATCCCGCTTTGGCTCGATCACCTGGAACGAACGAGAGTCACGGTATTCGCAGGCAAAATTGGAGCTCTACGGGCTGTTCCGCACCCTGAAAGCGTGTAGGCTGTACCTTGTTGGCATCAAAAACTTGATAGTACGGGTTGACGCCAAATACATCAAGGGAATGCTGAACAACCTGGACATTCAACCCAACGCCACCATAAATGGAGGATTGCGATGATGGAGGTCACCAATCATAGGATGCATTGCAGGATGGCAGTCTCAATTCTCAAAAATGTTTTGAGGGTGTTGGGGGCTTGAAATACAGTGAAAAATGGAGCTTTTAGCAGCGGTGCAGTAGTATACACGAAGGGAGAGACACGAGGGGCAAGACATGGCGTCTTGCTAGGTACTTTTCCACCATATTTGTCAATATTTTTTTTGCCGTCTGCGTTGTTTTTTCCACCGTATTTGCCGATATTTTCATCTGTCTGTGGTGTTTTTCCACTGTATTTGTCGATATTTTTTCTTCATGGGTGGGTGGGGCTCTTGGATATATGATATGTGCAATGTAAATCTAAGCGTATAAATTGGGATTGTTTGAAGCCTACTTTGGGAGATACTGGGAGTGGGAGATATCAGCAGGTGGAGGAAGTTGGCTGGGTGATTTCTACTGGTTTAGATTGATTGTACCAGTCAGCCAACTGTTGGTCCAATTCCAGTAGCCCGCATGTAGGGCCTCTGGCATCTTTTTTTTTTTTTTCTCCCCTTTTTTGGGGGGGTGGGCCGGTTGGTAAGGCAGAGCTGGGAGTGTTGGGTCCATCCATCGCGAGATTGTGCTTTTTACTAGATATACATTTTTCTAAGGACAGTGGCTGGTATTGAAGTGGTAGGGAGTGTAGGCTGGGTCGATTTGGACCAACCGCCGGTGATTTAATCACTTTGGAAGGTGGGTTCAACAAGGTGTCTTGGCATATGGACCCTACAAGTCAAGGCTAGACGACTTTGCAAGTTGGGTTCTGCCAAGGATTTTCTGCTGGTTGCTGGTTGTATTTTTATATCCAGCTCTTTCTTTACAGTTGGAGCAATACTTGGCTGGGGATATGCAGGAGCCACCAAAGCCTGGCGGTGAAGAGGAAAGCGGGCTGGAATTATAACTTTATAACTTTCTCCCTTGCATCAGCCTGCAGTATTGGAATATGTGTTTGGACTATGACATTCTTGCTTACTTAGTTGTAGTTACTATAGTTACTGGTCACCTGACTGCTCAGTCATGCTGACTGATATGCTTATTGAGCATTCCCCATTTGATTATCATGCTTACTGATCCACTTACTCATGCTTAGTGATCACCTTACTTATGATTACTCATCTACCTATCTACTGTATATATAAGTAGCCTAGCTTAGACTGGAGTCCTGAGTTTCTCACTGTTGACTTCAGACCACTGTGCTTGCCTGTTCTAACACGCAGTTGGTTCGATTCCAGCTCACTGTACTTGTCAGTGATTTTCTCGTTTTTTGAACATTGGGGGGTTTTTTTTTTAGGGGAGGGGGCCAAGGGTTGGAATTGGTGCAGAGAATAGCGGGGTAATAGTTGGTGGATACATAGAGTAAATGTGGTGGTGTATTGGAAGCGGGCTTGGCAAAATTACACTACTCTTTCCAGGCCCACTGCTGGTTCAACTCCAGCAGGCTGCACTGAGGATGTGGTCTTTGTCCTTTTTGAATTAAAAGGTAGCGGTGAGGGGTGGATCAGTCTCTTTGACTGGGTAGACCTTACTTGAGCGTTAGCGTTTTGTTTGTTGCCAAAGATGGTAATGACTTGCTACTTGCTCATGATCCTCACTGGTGCACTGTCACCTGGTGAGAGTGGCTTGGGCTTGCATGCTACATGGTGTCTCTGAAGCAACCCAATAGTACAGACCACCATCCAGCATTTTCGCTTTGGTCTCTGCCTGCCGGGCCTCCCAGTCGCACATGGTGTCCTGATTCAACCTATACAAGGAAAAATGTGCATGAAATCAATCTTACCTTGTGGTGCCATTGACTTGCCCTAGTGCCAGCCACACCATTCAAATCTGGGGACCCTCCATCAAAGGCACAAACATCAGACCTATTGAGATTGATTATGTCCTTGCTACCAAAGGAATGTAGCAGCAGTGTATGAAATGTAGAGTGTAATCCATAGCCAACTACAGTGGCATGGTGTAACAATTCAAAAACTCCATCTTGTGTGCCGGTTCGATGCTGGCAGCCCGCTCTTTCATTTAGGCATTCAATTTTTTTTTGTGGGGGAGATGTAGCCCAACTGCTTGCACTCTTGCTTGAGTGCATCTACAGGGTAAATATGGCGGTATATTGGAAGTGGGCATGGCAGAATTTCACTCCTCTTCCCACCTGCTATCATACCCACTGCTGGTTCAACTCTGGCGAACCACAATTGTGGTTGAATGCCCTTTTTTTTTTTTTTCACTGCAACACTGGAGTAATACTTGACTAGGGATATATTTAACGTAGTGTATATAGTTGGGGCCAGTACCATTAATATACTACTTTGTGCCTTGCTCGAGTACTAGTATACGGCATGGTACCGCAGGACTCAGACACAAAAGGTGGTGGAGGAGGTTGTCTGGTCTCTTATAAGTCTTCCTTTGTGATTCTTGGCACAACCACTAGTTCGACTCCAGCAAACCGCAATGGTCGACCTAGTTGTATGTTTTTTTTTTTTTTTTTTTGCTTTCTCTGACTCTTTCTTTACAACTGGAGCGATACTTGACTAGGGTTATCCAGCAGCCACCAGAACCTGGCGGTAAACAGGAAAAGTGGGCTGGAATTATAAAGTTGATAACTTTCTCTCCTGAAACAACCCATGGCTGGTTCAATTCCAGCTCACTGCATCTATTAGTAGGTCGCTGATTTTTTTTTCCAGCTCTATCAGCAGCACATACAACATGGTACCAGCATACTAGAGAAAGGCAGCGGTGGAGGAGGTTGGCCAGTTGTATAATTTTGTCCTTTATGACTCACGGCACCAACCACTGGTTCAACTCCAGCAAACTGCAATTGTCTTTGACCTCATTGTTTTTTTTTTTTTTTTTTTTCTTTCTGCTGGTCTGTCTTTACTTGGCTAGGAATATCTGGCAGCTAACAAGACCTGGCTGTGGACAGCAAAAGCGGGCTGGAATTATAGAATTCTCGGCTGGTGTTATATCCGTACGCTTTCCAAAGCATCCAAGATCTTCCGAGATTGTCGGCTTCTTCCGATCACCAAATTCTCGGAAATTGATCAGACGGGTTTTTACGCAATGAAGGATTACTGAGCGTTTCCCATTTTAACTTTATTTATTAATTGCTTTTACTCAGGTCGGCCTTTGCCGCTCCACACCTATGCCTTATGGCTTTGACTGTTCTTGACTTCTTATTTAGGATATTGAAATATGGCCGTACATAATTATGACTTAGTATAAATAGTTCACAAGTTTGTATGGTACTTCAGTTTGATTATCAACGTTATTGACTACTCGTCTTGATTCCGAGTCCCTTACGACTTCCTTCCCGACTTTCCGATTTTCTGATACATCTGACCTCTCGGTAACTCTTGCCAGTCCAGGTAGTATGCACCTTACATCCTGTGGTGTTTGCTATTGATCCGACTCTTTCCAAATCTCCGAATCATTGGCTGACATCTGACCCTTCGGATCATCTCGACTTTGACTTGGGATATAACAGATATTGCTTTCGCCGTCAACTACCTCGCGGGTTTCCTCAACTGCTACGCCATTGCGCACTGGCAGGCAGTGATCCGTGTCCTCCGTTATCTTAAAGGCACCCGGTCGATGGCTCTTGTCCTTGGCGGAACTTCCCCTCTCTCGCTGGTCGGTTACACAGATGCCACTTTTGCCAACGATATGACACCTGAAAATTAATCATGGGGTACACTTTCTCCTTGGGGTTGGGCTCGATTTCTTGGTCATCATGGAAGCAGAAGGTGGTTGCTTGTTCCTTGACTGAGGCCCAGTATATCAGAGCGTCCAAGGGGGCTAAGGAAGCCTGCTGGCTCCGCATGCTCATTTGCGGGATGATGGTACCACCAACTGAGCTCTTTTGCAGCAATTCTACCATTACCTTGGCCAGCGATCAATCCCTTCACATCCGCGCAAAACACATTGACAACCATTATCATCACATTCGCGACTGCGTAGAAAAGGGAAAGGTCACCATTCCTCACGTCCCAAGTGACAACAACATTGCTGACACCTTCACCAAAGCTCTCCCCGCTGCTGCTTTCCTTCGCCATTGTGATTCCCTTGGTCTCGTTTAGAGGGTGTCTGGGCGTGGGGGGTGTATAGCAGCAGTGTCCATCTGCGGGGGTGAGTTGGACATTGGTTTTGGCATTCGGACACTTACCTACTATACTGTTACAATGCATCACATCATGAGTGTTGATATGTAAACCTGCCAGTTTACGACAAGCGCCGATGTCCTTATATAGCCACATGATTGATTAGAGTCATCTAATCAATTATCTTCCTTTTGGTGTAGTGGTCTAGCATGCGGCTCGGGCCTCTTTACATGATAACACCGTGACAGTGCGCTGGCTACCCTCACTTGCGTACCACCATACCGCATGAGGGTAAGTCATCTACACTCTTGTATCGACTAGCACTTATATTCACCTATAGCTACAGCTTACATTGTACTAGCTCCCAACTTTATCCTCATAAATTCTCTTAATTAGCTCCAATGCCTCTATGCCAGCAGTGAGAAAGTCTCTGACCAATATTTCTGCATTCCACTGGAGATAAGTGATGGATGAGTTAACAACTTTTCAATTGGTTTCAGATCTTCTAACATGTGTTACAGCAAAGTTTTGACCTTGCAGGGTGCTTATGGGTGCCTGCAGGCACATTTGTGTCATATAGGCCCCACCTCCACAGGCACTATAAAACCACCATGGAAGCCTGCTATCAATGGAACCCCAACCTGCCTCGTTGGATGTTCAGCAAGGTCAACTCCGTCTTCGCTGCCTGCATGCTCAACTTTGGCCCTTGAACTATTACCCTACCACACCTCAACTTTGCCAACCTCAGGTGGGGCTGGTGTTCCATCACTGCCCTGGGCAATTTCAACCCCAATAGAGGCAGGCATCTGATCTTCTGGGATCTTCAGCTCATAATTCGGTTTCCACCTGGCTCTACAATTTTCATCCCATCCACCATCCTTTGGCACTTGAATGTGTCCATCCAGCAAGGCAAGAAGTGCTTCTCCTTCACCTAATTCACTGCTGCCAGCATCTTTCGCTTCGTGTACAATGGATTCTGGACAGACAAGTGTAAGGGGTAACTCTCATTCTCTTAATACCTGGTCTTATTTTTCGAATGCTATACTTACTTACTTTGAAATATTCTCAATGTTTGTTACTTGTATCAGTAGATTAGTCATCTGTAGTCACATGATGATATACTACACTTAACCCAAAACTGCCGCCTCATCGACCTCTGACTAGTCTCGTGGAGTCCCTCCGAGCTAAGTCAAAGGTCATTAGGCGACCTTTACTCATAAGCGACTCTTCTATCCTGCTGGGATTTAAGACCTTTGATAGTGTTATCAATCTCTTGCTAGACTCTGATGAATATTCGGACAAGTCAGAAGCGTAGCATTCATTTGCCTGCGGGCTCGCTAGGAAACTCATCTATTAAATTCCTTATCACCTCGACTCACCCAGGTCTCACACAAGTCGCTAAAGCACTCAAGGATGACCGCTGTGCAGAAGGTGAAGAGGGCAGAAGATTGGAAGAATAGATGGTTTGAGGGGCTTGAAATATATTAAAAGTGGCCTGTAGCATCTGAGTGGACTTCCTTTAGTGCCTTTCTCAATATATTTCATTTTTGCCCAAATTTATTAATGCGCTCTGACAAAAGTTTGGGTCAGCCTCTTGGTTTCTGGATCCAGGAATGAGGCATGTGAATCTTTCTGCTGTGACTCAAGATCAGGTGCAGGGTATTCCAAGAAACCATTGCTAGTATATACCAACAACTGCTGTTGTACTTGTTGTGTACGTGCCCCCAATTCAATGATGTCCATCAAGTTTCGAGAATGGCAAGCTTTTCAAGCTGTGGTCTTTCCTCCCTTGGACGTCAACCCGAGTCTTCAATGTAGAATGTCAGGTACATCTTGTGTTTGTCCAGCACACCTCCAGGGAAGAACTGGAGCTGCAGCAAGTGGAGGTTCAGGAACTGGCACAGGAGGTTGGGGTCACATTTGGCCTTGCAGGATGGTGGAACGCAGGGCCTCACATGTAGTGTTGGCAGCTGAACAAGGCGCCTCAGCCATTTCACATTCAATCTAATTGGGTGTGATTATAAGGTTAAAGCAGTTGGCATCGTAGTCCAAGAAATAGTTCACAATATGTACAAATGACTGTGACTGTTCTTTCTCATTGCATTGCTCTTCTTCTTTCTCCTTGCTTTGTGTGGATGCGCCCCTGATTGTCCCAGTTTGCGGGTGCTTAGATGTGGTGGGGCCAGGCCCAAGTGTACCAGGCATGGCCTGCATGTGGGGTGGTCATGGGGAGGGGCGGCAGGGTGGCAATTGATTGGCCGTTGTTCCATGTCTGTCCAGTGAAACAGTAGTCTGCAAGGCACCTGGGTGGAGAACAACTGGAAGGAGGCTGTTAGGTGCCGATGTCCACGGCTGTGAGTGGGTAGACGAGATGGTGAGTGGGCAGACGAGATGTACAGTGATCACCTCCTGCATCTCATTGATGGTGAGCTTGTTTTTAAAGTGAGTCAGGATATAGGTGGCATGGAACACGTGTCCAAGCTGGTAGAGGGTGTTCTGGCCATGTCTGGTCATATCAACGGTGCAAACTCGAGTGGTCTCAAATGCACTGGGGGGAAATAAGTGAATATCATCAAAGTGCAGCCAACGAACCTTTCCTTCTCTTGATTGGTGAGGCCCCAGCAGTGGAGAACCTTCTTGATGACATGGTCTAGGTGGCATTGCTTGGCCTCCACAGTTGATGGCAAGTTCCTTGCAATGGGGACAACACTAATATTGCCAATACACTCCCTCATCTTGAAGCTATCTCTGTACCAATTCTTTTGGCTATTATAGCAGGAGATATCTTTCCAATCAACCAAGATTCAGATTTTCTTGTATGCACAAGGTCATCTGGAATTGCCATTGGGAGCAGGTATGTTTTTAAGTTGATTTTTTATGGATTCCAGTCCTGATATTCAGAAAGGGACAGGAAGCACCTCCCAACACCCATCCTAATTATTGTCAAAAGCAAGATAAATCCCATGTCAATCAAGGCCAACAAGCTCCTAGTCTATCTCAATGAGGCAATTGAGAACCTCAATGAAATGGAGCTCCTAGCTGAATTTTTACAACTAATCTCTTCAATTATTGAGATCTATGTAAGTCTGGCCTGCCAATTCATACATAGCTAAGCTCCCTTTAGATTAAAACAATGTTATATCCGTGCAGCTTCCGAGATATCCCGAGCTATTCCAAGCTTTTCCAAAGTTCCGAGGTTCCTGAGATCTTCCGAGGTCTCCGGGACTTTCTGATATTTTGGACTTCCGGGTTTTTATGCAATGAAGGCTTACTGAGCGTTTCCCGTTCATCCATCTTTTACTTCATCTTATTTTACTCATTTGCGGTCTTCACCGCTCCGCACATCTCACTTGCGGCTTCTTCCGTTTAGGATTACCTAATTAGGAATTCTGACTTTACGGCTGTACATAATTATTACTTAGTATAAATATTCCGTACACTTGTACTGTACACTATCTGGAAAATTTTAATGTTGTTCCATGCTTCCACTCATGGACTGAGTCCTCCTTCGTCTTTATCTTCGCCTCGACTCTGGATCTATATTTAGATCTCCGGACGTCCTTTCATATTTCGACTTCGCTTCTCTCCCTACGCCCTCCGACAATCCGACGATTCCAACTCCCGGGTGATCCAGGCTGATCATCCCTCCTTGGGATTTGCTATTTTGACATTACCGACATTTGCCTCACCAATCCATTGGATTCCGATCTCCGAGCCGACTTGGACTATTTTCGGATTTCTCGGATCACTCGGACCTCGCGATCGGCATTGGCCTCTGCCTCCTTTCGGAGTCCTCGGCTTCGGCCCCTTCTTCCTTCAGAGCTTTTGGTCATTTCGATGCCTTGGATTCTCAGATCATTCCAGTGTCGGCCTCGGGCCTCTGGCCTCAGCCATGGCCTCTTCCTCCTTTCGGAGTCTTAGGCCACCGCCTCCTTGCCCTTCAGCACTTTCCGCTTCTCGGGTCATTCCGTCGGCCCATCTGGGATTTCCTCAGAACCTTTCCTTTGCTTCTCTTTTCATTAGGTATTCTTTCCTGGCCTTTCGCATCCCTCTGGTCGTCCTTCTATTCCGAAGACTTCCGTATTTCATCCTTGATCTATTTTTAGATCTTCTTCCGGCCCTTCAGGCCTTTACCTATTCTTTCCTATTCTTTCCTTATTGCCCTTCGGCATTCTTCTTCGCTTCGCGACCGCCATTGCCTTCGGGCGTGACATGGCATCAATTCTGTTGCCATTTCCGGACTAGTACCATTTTTGGGCTAGCCTTCTGTGTCCCATCGCACTTCCGTCTCGTCCCGGCTTGACAGCCAGACAGTCGCACCACCCTGCTGAGTGTGTTGCTTGCGAGAACAAGCCAACCCTGGGACTTCAAGTCCTGCCTGGGTTTTCAGAACCTTCCAGTTTCGGACCTCATCGGGGCCTGTTGATCCTTCTTTGGCTCAGGATATAACATAGCAGTTTGGAGCTCACTCCAGCTCTAATTGTATACGGTGGAGGCAACGACAACCCCACCACCACCCATCCCCGGCACACAACCCCGCGAGCAAAGTCCACCTCGGCAACTTCGCTACCGTCCAGACCCCCAACCCCGGGTGGGAACTCCCTGTCGTCCCCGTACATGTCGGCACGGAGAACATGCCAGACAAGCAGGTCAAGGCTGTTAAAGCGGCACCAGACAAATGGGGCCTCCTCACTGGCTTCTGCCTGGAGTCGAAGCTTTTCAAGAACTACCCCAATGTTCACGTGGGCTACCTCAAGCCCCTCCTGGAGGTAAGATACGCCCTACCACCACTGACTGAGCTGACGCTGCAGTAGGTCGCGGGTCCAAATGCCAACGTAAAGCTCATCCAGCCCGACCCCAAGGTCCCCATCAAGGAGGTACGCTGGGGTAAGACCACGGGAAAAACTGACCGCTTCCTCCCTCCCATCGGCATGCTCGTCAGGTGCAGGGACCCTGCAGTCCTCAAAGAACTCATCATCCAGGCGACCTTTGCCTCCACCCAGACCATTGCCTTCCACATCACCCCTTTTGACATAGGCATCCTCTCGTGGGCTGTCAGGTTCTTCCGCACCGACATCAACGACCACCCACTGGGGGCAACGTTCAATTTATGGGCCCAGTAAATTATGGGAAAATCTTAAGGTAATTTTATACAATCCGAGTAATTACTTGTTATTTACCAGACCCGTAAATCTCAAGAATATTTCATACATTCTTGTGATTTGCCCGAGATTTACCACAGTGGAAAATTGTGGGAATATTTTAAATTTTCTTGACAATCACCTGATATTCGCCAAGCCCGTAAATGTCAAATTTTCCGCCTCCGTAATTTCAATCAAATGTCATGGCCAAACATCCTGAAAAGGGAATAATTCCATGAAATCCCAGTCATCTGACCATTAGGATTTCATTTTGATGCTTCTCAGATTCATCTTACAGCGTCTCAGATGTTGTGATTGAGCTTCATCTTGTCCTTGCCCCCAGCAACCTTCTCTCCATTCTGGTCATGTCGGCAGCCAAGCCTGGCCACGTCTGAAGATCTACCTTATCTGCAATGCCAGCAGCAATTTGGCAGTACTGCGCGCACATTATGCTCTACCTTGTGGTTTCAACGTGGGCGATAAGCAGAGTGGCAATGCTTGGACCTTCTGCAAACTCAATTCCTTAGGGGATACCTTAATCATGTGCAGAGGAATGTTGCCCCAATGCAGTAAGAACACCATTCTCTAATAGGGCACTGGGGAAATGCGCAAATCATGATGTGAGTCCCTCAGTGTGTGTATTACATCCTGTGCTAACAGCCCTTTGATTCCTTAGGTGCTTGCTTCACTCCAAATATGTACATGCCACAGCCTGTTTCCTTTACCTTTTTTTGAACATGCAGAGTTGTCTTGCTATTCATCTCAAAGGCACCATTCAAACAGCATACAAACTCGGATGTCCCATTGAATTTGTAGTCCGAATTGTCTAACTCCTAGTAATTGATTGTATTTGCAGAGACTTGAGGGATTTGCAGCTGTGGCAGCCTGCAAGGCTTGTTGCTGCCACCGTTCTGGTCAAAACTGTTAGTTTTGGTTTGGCTTCAACTTCAGGCACTTGGAAACTTCTTGCTTCAGGTATGTTTTCAGGTGTATTTATTCTGATCCTTAAACCAATGGTTTCAGATACGTTTTGAGACAGGCTGAAGCCAATATGTTTGCTGTGTGATTAATATTACCACTGCAGCTTATTATGTCATGTGAACACTCGATTATTCGAGTGTTCACGTGCTTTCTTTCTTGCGAGCTTCAATTTGATTCTCCCTGTGAGCATTTTTTGTTTTGTTTTGAATCCTCTTCAAGATGTTATTGAACATAAATAGAAACTGGTTTGAACAACACATGTGATGAAAGTGAATACAATATTGAATGTTGACAAAGAAAGGCCTCCCTGAGAACTGAACCTGCACTCTTTCCTGATAAGGAAAAAAGTCACTGCGATAATGAGTTGGTTGGATTAATAAGCGATTCGACCAACTCATTATCGCTGTTGACAGCTAGCTTATGTAAGTAATAATTTCTATAGAGTTTTATTATCTTGATGCTGAATTTCTTTGTCAGTTGCATAGCTGAGGGGTTATTGGTCTTCTTTTGGCTGCTGCTTGTTTTGAAATGGCTTTGTGTTCAATCCCCAGTGCGGTCAAAATTTTTTCAAGTAATTACTCTGTCATCCAGCTGACTCATGACAGTTGCTTACTGTGAGATATAAGCTCACTCGGAGGAATCCAGACGTTAAATCAACAGACGAGTTTCTCCGAATGAGCTAATGCTACTTATGTCATTGTCCATTATATAATAGAAACAAAATTTCAGCCACAGCAGGGATCGAACACAGAACCTGTTCAAAACAAACATCATTTTAAAAGAAAGCCAACAACCTCTTAGCCATGCAAGACATAAGAGTACTCAACATCAAAATTATAACCCTTGTAAAATTACTGAAGCTTCAGGTCATAGACCACTTTATTTTATCCCTCTCTACCCTGTTTCTGATTAAAGTTCCATAACCCAATCATCTGCTGAGGCTTCATTGCCTTCTGGTTGAGAAATTGCCATTACCAGCCTGCCATTTCTGAACTTGTATTGAAGAAAGGAAATAAATGCCTAGATAGCCACCTTAAAGTTGGTCATCATTTAGATAGAAAGGAGTGCATACCACCACGTGCTCATGAGGTGTCTTGTTGCCTCCTGGATTTGGCTGCTGGCACATTCATCTATGTAGTTTCTATGTATAGCAAGTCCTCAATGTATTGTGATCTATTTGGCACTGAATCTGAGAAGCGTCAAAAATGAAATCCTAATGGTCAGATGACTGGGATTTCATGGAATTATTCCCTTTTCAGGATGTTTGGCCATGACATTTGATTGAAATTTACGGAGGCGGAAAATTTGACATTTACGGGCTTGGCGAATATCAGGTGATTGTCAAGAAAATTTAAAATATTCCCACAATTTTCCACTGTGGTAAATCTCGGGCAAATCACAAGAATGTATGAAATATTCTTGAGATTTACGGGTCTGATAAATAACAAGTAATTACTCGGATTGTATAAAATTACCTTAAGATTTTCCCATAATTTACTGGCCCTGTAAATTGAACGTTGCCCCCAGTGACCCCCCCGAGCTCACTGGCCACTGCCTCGCCCATGCCATGCGCGAGGGCATGGAGGAATTCCCCGATGCCATCAGCACCTTTGACAGAGGCACACAGGGCGGCAGTGACCTCCCCCGCAACCAGCACTTCCACACCTTCGCCGGCACCTTCAATGTCCGCTACCTACCAAGCAACAACATCCCCGTGTACGTCCTCTTCACCAAGCCCTGCACCTCCGACCCAATCGTCTGGGACGCGATACGCGCAGTCATGCGGAAGACCCCCCTCATGGATGATCTTGAGACATTCAAGGCCTGGGGCAACTTGCACACTGGCCACAATCTCTGTGCCGACTGCCACCTCGACACCCACCCCCGCTACCTATGCCTATGCACCTTCTCCATCCTCGACCCCTCCTTCTGGGGGCCGTTGGGCCTCAACGCCATCAACGTGGAGCTTTGCAGGGAGTCCACCCCACGTGCATGCCAATAAAGGAATACGGGTACTCTGTGAGGGTGCTATGCACCCTACATGTGTCACAATGGATCTGCCAGCACCACGCGACCTTGGGACGAAGGAATACCCCGATTGGGCTTCCTGCTTGCTGGAAATGGACACTGTCCGACTGGGCCGTTCGACCTTTCAACCATCCTTAGGGCACCGCATGACCGTTCACTGGGGCTGAACGATTGTCCTCTCGGGCCATACATCCTGACGAAAGCACCATGACACCACAGGAGACTTGTTCCGACGGGATCGCCACCCTCACCAAACGTCCACAAGGGACGTTCTTCGCAGAGTCCCTTTCCTGCCCACATACCGCCCTGGAGAGCATCGAATCCATGTCCA
The DNA here is from genome assembly GCA_029289555.1 of Mycena latifolia. Classification (NCBI taxonomy): domain Eukaryota; kingdom Fungi; phylum Basidiomycota; class Agaricomycetes; order Agaricales; family Mycenaceae; genus Mycena; species Mycena latifolia. Next base: position 476,727 of record JARJLE010000028.1, on the reverse strand, counting down.
GGATGGCTCCCCCAGTCACCCATGCTTCCCACGCCTCCAGGAATCCCCATGAACTCGCCGAAAGGTGGTTCGTCCCAGAAGGCCGTTCACCAATTCTCCTTCTGTTACCCACCTGAAACCGTTGGACCTCGTTTCAGCCCCTCCTCGTCACATAATGCATGACCCAAAGGAGGTAGGGGAAAGGTATAAAAGGGAGATGGGAACGGACCCAGTAGTCAGTTGTTCCCAGTTGGTTCCCAGCTGTTACCTGGTCAATCCTTGGACTGCACTGTCCTGCAGTGTACCTTAGTCCACCCCCAATACCAGTTGACTACCACTCACTTGCCTCATGGCATTTTACTTCTAACCCACTTGCAGCTTAAGCTTTAAGCTTGCACTCATAATTGTCACTTCCCGAAGCAACCCTATCTTCTTTCACAAGTTGATAGCTAGCCTAGGCCCCCTTTGGCCCTCGACCAGTTTATTCACACACACACATGCTCCTTACGACTATTGTCCTGTTGGGACGACCACCCTCATTTATCACCACCAACCCAAAGGGCGATCCAATAAACCTTGTAATCCCCTAAAAATCATACTCAGAATCCCCTAGAGGACGAACAAGCTGTTGCCAGTGTAAACCAATTCACACACCAGCACCGCAGTCCCAATCACAACCCCTCGTGGTGGGCTCCAGTGTGGAGAATTTCAACAGGTGTATCTCAATTCGGATCAAGACCTAAAATAGTGAATTTTAAAGCCAGTTACGGCCTCTGGAGGAGTGAAACACACCTGAGATATCGAGGAGAGGGTTAACCTTATCCCCTGGCTGCGCTGATAACCAAGCTTCAAATTCCTCTGCGATAGAATCGGAGGTATGACCAGGGCTATTGGCCTTCATTTTGCGAGCCTTTTGAAGCAGTACATCTATCCAGTACTGCGCAACTTTGTCCTTCATGCCAGTGGAGGTTTGCATTTGAGAAATTGGAGCCTCAACGCTGTACATTGCCAGTTTTATTTGTTCTCCGAGGTTCTGTTTAGTTTCTGCTGCCAAGCGAGGAATCCCGGCCTTTACGCAGCATAATCAAAATACAGTAAATGATTGTGCAGACTGGCTCACAAAGTGCATTGAGTGATACCCTTCATCCGACCCTGTTAGTTCATGTGGTCCACCGGCTTTGCAGCGGTGACAGCCGCAATTGGTGTTTCCACCCATATGTGACGCCTCTTCTGACTGCTGGGGTTATCTGCCAAGAGACTTGGTACCCGCAAGATTACCTGACAGTTCCTCCCTGTTTTGGTGTTGTAGCACACAATAGGTTCCTTGTGCGTAGCCCTGTGAAGCAATGAAGTCAGTAAGGGCCTGAATTGAGGTGCACGAGATAGTTACTGTATTTGTTCTTTGAGAGCAGAAAATACCTCCGGAGATGTAGCATGTGGGGAAGTGGAAACGAAATGGAGGAAATACTCCTGTTGCAGGAGCTGCCCCGGTAAATTGGAGTTTGCCAAATACATATTGATGTGTTTGTTGTATTGTTTGGATTTATTCCCGGAGACATCATCTGCCCAGATTGGGACCATGACCACATATAAATTGTCACCTTGAGCGAGTTCACACAGCGAATTTGGCATTTCTGGTGCCTTGACATCAGCTTAAAGGAGGTAAGTCTGAAAAGCCTTTTTTATAGCCACATTTCGACGTACCTGCCCACGGTATTGTGTCCCCGATTCGCTCGAGTACATCATGATAATTATAGCAGAGGTCTAAAGCAGGAATAGAGTGCATCACTTCGGAAATTGTCCAACCAGTCTATGGGAATTCAGCATAGATAAACTGTCGGATGAATATATACGCACAACTGAAGGGGTAACATCAAAGCAGTTGGCGCACAGGACCCCTTCAATTTTAACCCATGCAGTAGGTATGACCAGCGCACCATTTTGAGCTCGGCAACCTCATCAATATACCATTGACGTAGACCGTGCAAATACATGGGTGTTAATTCAGACGGCATGAACTCTTTCCAATGTTGTGCCTGCCAAACTTCGGAGATAGGCCCGGTAGTCGTTTCCAGATAGAACTGTAGATGCTTTGCGACCTCGGGGTTCGCAAAATCCTGTAAGCAGGTTGGAACTTTAATACAAGTGTAGCAGACGGTCTACTCACCCTCGCTATGGTTTCATGGATATCATTCACAAAGAAAAGGTTCCCAACACTAGACGTGTAAGATTTTGGCTCGCTTCCGCACAGTGCACGGAGGCGTGTTTGCATTTTGCAGAAGCTATTATATGACGGGACATTCGAGACGTTGCACTCCTTGAGGATCCAGAGAATCATCTTGAACTGATTGCTGGACATTCTCAACCGAGGTAGATTGTCGATGATGTCAAGGAGCATGTTCTATACGATAAATATGTTACATCACCGGACGGTAAATCCAGACTGAGACTCGCCACTTTATTGGGATATGGAGAATAGGTGCTATCAGCTGGGACACTGGTGTAAGCCATATCGTCGTCAATCTCCTCATCTTCCTCATCTATCTCTGACCAATAAAATCAGGACGGAAGCACTGTCAATGGATGCAGGAGCAAACCTAAGTCTTTCAGTGCGTTGACAGTATCAGTGACTGTGATGTTGTCTTCGTCTTCACTGGTCCGTTTGCGAGAGCATTCTCTCCACCTCAGCTCTCAAGCAATTCCGCTCCTCATCAGGATCATGCAGTGCCATATATGTCGGGATTATTGGTGCTGCCATCGCTCTTTCTTATTCACGTCTTCTCCAAACACGGAGTCCCCTCACACGTCACTTGTGACCGAGGCTCCGAATTTATTTCCTCCTTCTTCCAGTCGCTCGGCGAACTCCTCAATATGGAGTTACACTTCACTTCCGTTTATCATCCGGAAGCCAACGGACAAACAGAACGCATGAACCAGACCGTGGAACAGTACATTCGGATGTATTGCTCTTATCAACAAGATGATTGGGCGGATCTTCTTCCGCTTGCTGAATTCGCCCTTAATGATGCGCTGAACGCTTCTACCAGCATTTCTCTGTTCTTCGCGAACAAAGGATATGATCCGGTTATCACTATTCATCCAGAACGTGATGTCGCTAACATGTATGCGAAGGATTATGTCATTGATCTGCAAAGTCTCCACAAATATCTCTGCAAACAGATCACATTCGCTCAGGCCCGATACAAGGAAACTGCCGATCGGAAACGAATTCCAGATCCCCGGCTCCAGATCAGAGATCATGCATTCATCTCTATAAAGTACATCCAGACGAAACGGCCTACTCCGAAATTTTCCGAAACTTTCCTCGGACCTTATGAGGTTATCGGGAAACCAAGTGCGGCTTCCTATACCATCCGTCTGCCGAAATCTCTCCAACAGGTTCATCCCATATTCCACATCTCTCAACTCGAGCCGCATGTTCCGAATCCATTCCCGGGCCGTGAGGAACCACCTCCGGCCATCGTCAAGATCATCAACGGCGAGGAACATTACAAAATCAAGCAAATTGTGGATTCTAAAATCGACAGAAGGTTCTGGACGAACAAACTCTGGTACTTGGTTGAATGGCTTGGCTATGAGAATACAGACGAACAGTTCAGTTGGGTCAGCGCTTCTGACGTCGACGCGCCGGAACATACCGACAACTTCCACCGGAGGTTTCCGAACAAACCCGGCCTGGAAGCTTAGTCACATTCGACTTATTCTCACTTTATTCGGATCACTCATTTTCCAATTTTTTCCAAGAAAATTTCAATAAAAATTACAAACGATATTCTATCTACAATTGTCTGCGGCAAGTCCGCTTATTCCTCCATCCCATCCTCCGGCTCCATCACGATCGGCGGCGCGGAGGTCTCCCAGGCGCCGGACCTCGACTTGGGGTGCTCCTCCTCCTTTTCTCCCTCCACATCCTTCTCCCCATCGCTTTCCGCGGAACCGGAACCTTCCAGTGTCTTCGCCCCACCATCATGGGACAGCTCGAAGCCATCAGGCCACATCGGCGACTCTCCGCGGCCGTCTGGCGATGCTCCCAATGGCACCGGCTTGTCTTCTTCACCCCAGTTCTGGGACTCCCCGTCTCCAGAACCCTCCGCCTCTTCATCCATCGCCGCCTCGGCCTCCTCCATCTCCCGCACCTCACAGAGCCCGTCCATCACGGGCCCCCACCTCTCCGTGATGTCCGGCCATCGTTCAAAAATCTCCTCGAGCGAGATTTTGGCGCCGTCCTCTGCATGCCTCATGTGGCAGAGAAGCTTGTCCGACCTCTGGTAAAAGTTCTGGAGGCGAGACATGAGGTCGTCGTAACGACGGTCGAACCGCTGTTCGATCACGTCGAGACGAACCCGCAGGTCATCTATGCGGGTCCGAGGCCCGGCCTCGGCAACCTCCGGCGGGACTTCTTCCACCTCCAACTCGATCATGCGCCACTTGTGGATACAGCGGCGCATGGGGGATTTCACCAGTTTGCGCGTCTTCCAAACGACCGGTGTGTCGACAGAAGATTCCATATCGGAATCTTTTCGGGCGCGTTTGCGAGCATGCTTGTCTTTGGGGGGCACCGCCGAGCATTTCGTCTTCGCTCAGCTGCAGGCCTTGCACGCCGTCCGGCCGAATTCAACGACGCAAGGGCGTAGGCGCCACTGGATGCAGCGATCACATCCTGGAAAAGAAAACGGAAGTTAGCGGAATATTCGGAGTCAAGGGGACTGCGACGTACGTTGGAGTGTGCCACTCCGAGACAGCGGGGAGCGCACGAGCAGATGGTAGCTAGCTAAGACACAAGGTGATGCTATCTAGTGGTCCCTGCCAAGCACGACCAAACTCCCTACTACAATGTGTGTCCTGCTCCACAGGACTGTCAACCTCCATGTTGACCTCGTTCTCCCTGCTGTTCTGCCCATCGGCACTTTCCGTTCGGGGACGACTTGGCCCCGGCGTTGTCTCCTTCACGGCTGCCTTGCGTTTGCGCTTCCTCGGCCATTCAACTTTGACACGTTCAATGGGTCCAGCTCCTCGCGGGCCACCGCCAACTCCTGGTCCTGCTCCGCATCTCTCCAGTCCCGCTCCTCCTGCCGCTCGGCCTCCACAGCGCGCCTCTCCTCCCTGCGCCTCTGTTTGCGCTCCGCCTTGTCTTTGGCTTCCTGCTCAGGGTCGGCCAACCCCGAGCGTTCCCGACCGCCTCGGCCGTCGCCCTTGCCGCCATTGCCGTTGTTCCCGTGGTTCCCGCTTGTTCTGTCATTGGCGGTGGTGGACATGTTACGGGATGATGGTGGCAAGTGGAGAGAAAATTTTAATGCACAGCCTTGCGGCTGCGCAACATGACTCACATCACTCACGTGACCAGTCTAGAACTTTCTCGGCAATCTCCGCCCTTTCGGCCTTCACCAAACTCAAATCTTTTTTTCGACAAGTCCACCTCGGATCTCGGTTCCTTGAGAGCAAGGAACGCTAGAGGGGGATACTGTTATATCCGTACGTCCTGAACTCCCAACGAGCTCCGTCAATTCCGGGATGTTCCGTACCTTCGGGAAGTTCCGGCGTCCGGATCTATGGACGCCGCCCGAACTGGGTTTTTACACAATGAAGGATTACTGAGCGTTTCCCATTTTTTAACTTCCTTATTTTATCGCACTCAACTCGAGCGGACTTCACCGCTCCGCAAACCTCACTTGCGGCTTCTTCCGTTTCTGATCACCATATATAGAAATGGACTTTATGGCCGTATGTAATTATGACTTAGTATAAATATTCCATATGCCTCTATGTAACTTCAGTTTGATTATTAACGTTCTTGACTATTCGTCTTGTCCTGAACCCTGCCTTAATCTTCCGTTCTCCGGAGTTCCGACTTTCATCGGAACCTCTTTTCCTCTTGCCAGTCCAGGTAGTACGCACACCCTTACCTTCCTGTGGTGTTTGCGATTGATCTGTAACTTCCGCTCCGCCATCATAACTCTGGCACCGGAACCTTCCGATTAACGGATCATTCCTCCAACTTCGAATTCGGGATTTAACAGACAGCAAACAGAGTTTATATTTCAGCATAAAGTTCAGCGCCGAATAATTGAACCGTCTATTCCTCCCCTACGTCAGTAGGGCAGTGAAATCTCTCAAACAGCACAACGAGGTCTTTGGAGTTCGTGTGTAGCTGCTAGCTAAGGAAGTTGGCGGTGCAGAGCCCGCAGGAAGTCGCCTTCAGCAAGTGAACGGGTGAGAAGTAGAGAGAGGGAACTCTGTAGAGGCACAAAGAGGGGTAAAGGGAGGAGAATTTGCAGGAACGTTATCGCGAACACATAAATTCCCCCGGTCCTACGATCTACGACTCAAAGATACTTCGGACGACTGTGGTTCATGGTCCAGGAAGCCCCCAAATCCATATTTCACCTCAGACTTGACGAATTGGACCCCGCATTGCCTTCCGAAGCTCCTCCCCAAGGAAGTGTGGAACAGATTCAATCTCCGTTAACCCGAGAAGGCTAACTAGGCATCGGAGTTCGCTCGGTCCACCCTAGCTAGTAGGATTTTGAACCAACTGTTCGAATCCTTGTACGGATATCCCCACCAATATTATTTAAACCTCCCTACGTACTTGTCTACCGCGACAGAACAAATTCCCCCTAGAGGACGAGCATTTAAACATAGCCTGGATCTCCCCACCATCTGGCAGTTTAAGCACCGCAGTCCGCATCACAACGTCCTTTCAATTTGATTATTGTGGCCATTGTGAGCTCTCGCTGATCACTTGTGGCATCAATACTTCATATACCATATCGGATCTTTGAGACATCCCACGGATCTCGGAGTCCTCGTGCGGTGTAGCCCCTCTGTGCTTCATTTTTCAAACTCTGATGGGCCAGTGATCCGGAAGCACCCAAATGTCTGGATTCAAGACTGCTCAACATAGAGTTGGTTACTACAGTTACAGCTCTTTCCGAAAACCTTGGCACTGCATCAACATTTTTGGTGTTGCTCAACTTTTGATACAAGGCTAAGCATTGCCGAATTGGGTTCGGATCAGCTGGCATTTCGGGATGGGTCAATGGCCACAGGTTACCCTTCCTCCTTGAAAAGCTTTCACTGTGCAACCCACAGGCAGTTTACATTATGTGACCCAAAACCCCTTCAATTAATGCCAGCACAAATATCTGGACGAAATTTCAGGTGGGAGGATTTCAGCTCGGCCATGGCTCGGCTGTCATCAGCTCCACTCGGCAACACCTAAACTGGTAATCCTTAGCATTCCATTAAAAGTTGATACCGGCGAAAAAAAATCTTGCAGTGTCAAGGTTTTCGGAAAGAGCTGTAAGCAAAGGGGTTTCTCAGACGCTTGGCAGCCTCTTGTCCAGCCTTATACCAGGAACCATAGTCCAGATTAATAATTGGAGTGAGAGCCCACCAGTACAGTACAAAGAAAAAAAGTATTTGCAGGCAAACTAAATAATTTGAGTCCACGATCATCGTGCTATGCCCATTTTTAGCAAGGCACCAACAACATCTACCCCGTCCCACCGCGAGTCTACTCCACCGGCGGCAACAGCATTCTTGCGTCGCTGAATATAATACAGGGTATTCCTGAAATGCCGCGTGATCATTTCGGGTGTTTGGACTCCTTCGATCAGACCTGGCGGCGCGCGTTGGGAGGGATGCATATCGGGCGACGAAATGTTGTCGATACTGGAGGTGATGAGCTCAACGAGGCTGTTAACAAATTTCGGCGCAACCTGGATGATGGATTCAGGCGACAGAATGAATGAACGAGAGTTTACGTACCGCGGGTGCGCCGTGGTCCAGATAATACAGGTAGTGATCAAGGGTGTCGCAATAGAGCTGTACGGTGACGATCTCCTCAATAGCAGAGCCAGCCACACGAAGCGACTTTTGCAGGCATTCGAGTACGCGTTTGCTGTCTTGATGGGGGTACTACACAGGAATTTAAGTCATTGGACGAGGGGGAAACGATCCGTAGTACCGCTTTGATGATGCTCTCTGCTTGCTCGTCCTCCACTGCAGGCTTCTCCGTTTCCTTGTTTTCTGCATCGTCCACCTCGCCCTCGGCAGGTAGCGACTTTTCCTGCCACCACAGATGGCTTGCTAATCCCACTGCCGTTGATTGGTGGCTCTTCTTCAAGAGTTTTGCACCATGTAAAGTCGCCTTGGTGATGAGCGTATCGTAATTGTCTACTCCGAACACCTTGGCTCCCTCCAATGTCCCGATTACCAGGGTAATTGCTTGCAGCTGAGCCCGGGACTCCGAAATATTGTCTTCGTAAACGCTGAAAGCCTGGACATAAAGGTCATACGCGAGATCCTCGAAGCCACATTCGTCGGCGATTTGGGCAGCGAGGAGAAAGAGACGTAGTGCGATTGTCGGTGCATCAACTTGGGATGCCAGGATAAAAGTTAGCTGTCGACAGAACTTGAGGATTGTGGAGACTTTGGTTTGCCAGTCGGTTTCCTATGCAGATGAGCTGGTGACTGATATCGCACTGACAAAAACCTACCAAATGTTCCCGGTTTTTGTACCGCCGGCACAGCTTGATAGAAGAGGTAATCAAAGCGGGGAACGTGAATCGCATCCGCTCGCCACCTGCATCAAAGTGCCGCCGCGCTATTTGCAAAAGCTAGAAATAATTAGCACAAGGTGGTCGGTTATGTGGGACAGAAACTAAACAAACCTCGAATTGTACGTCCAGGGAATCTGCTCGGAAACAAGTGGACCATCCGCGCAACCCACCCCTGCTCCTCTGCCATTTCTTCCCGCTCGACGGAGTACGGTCCATGCCTCCGCATGTCCTTCACGTTTCCCTGCGTCCCGTTTATCCCAGACCCGCTAGATACCGCGTCCGACTGGTCTTTGATGAGTACATGACATAGCTCCAGACGCCGTCCACATCCTCGGGAGTCTCGACAATCGTTTCATTCTTCAACACCGACGAAATGATCGAGTGCGCAATGGAGCGCCGGGTGGAAAAAAGTTGCTTCGCGAGGAGCGGTGCGTAATTGGGAATCGCGAGCAGGGTCAGAACGGATGGGTAGGAATTGATAGGTGCAACGAGGAGTGCAGCGAGATTCGAGGTTGTTTGCTGGGCGTGCAGATCCGGGCTGTAGAAAAATTCTTAATCCTCGACGTAAGCATCAAGGAAGCGCACCTACCTCTCAGAATACTCTTTGATTTTTTCTGCCGCAAAGCCTAGCACCTGGTCCACGTATTCTAAACGGTCAGGATAACAGCTCAAGGAGAGGTTCGTTAACGAAACGAAGAGGGCGGTTATGTCTTGGATCGAAAGATCCGGACGAGCCTCGAGGAGAGATTGATGTCAGCACATCTGGAATGCCAACATGCCAACAAGTTACGACTCGCACCTTTATGAGTTCAACGACCTGCTGCCAAAATACTTCAAAGAGTTGGACGTCCTCGGGCACTCCGCGGAACTTGCGCACAGACGCTACAGGCCGCTCGGTTTCCACAGGGCCATTGGTAGACACTTCGTCAGCCACAGTCGTGCCGTCCACTCCGTCCTCTGTCGGTGGTTGTTCCGACTCTGGATGACTGCGAGACGCCTGCTCGTTCTCGGCCTCACGAGCCGCGTACGCCGCCAGACGGTCAATCAGGGCGATCACGATTTGCTTGATATTGACCTTGGGGTGCAATTGGGCGGTCGCTGAGAGGAAGGGACCTAGAGAGTAAAGGTGATACTCGTCCGTGAACACCTGGAAGGAAGCTATCTGAGACGCGCGCGAAGAGAGATAAACACACAAAAAATTGTACCTGAATGACAACTTCCATCAGGTATTCCTGCGCGATCACGTCCTTGCAATTGACGACTTGCTCCAAAATACTTGGAAGAATTGTGCGTTGGTACATGTCGAGATCAACGCCGTCAAGCTGGCTGAGCCGGACCAGGTTTGTTCCAACTAAAATACGCAGCTCACGGCGTTCCATTTCCCGTTTTTCGCGATCTCTGGAGTGCCCTTGGTGCTGGAGACGAACCCAAAGTTTGTTCATTTCGATAAAGTTGGTTAGGACGAAAGATATCGAGTCTTGCAAATTGCCAGCAGGACTGGAGCGAGAAGGTCGTGTTAAAGTTTGTAAAAAAAAATGGCGCCCGCAGTGACTACGCACCCATTGTCGACCCCAACCGGTAAGTGATCTCTGGTTTGCCCGCTCAGATAATGGCGAAGAAAGAGGCCCCGGATGGGGTGGAGCACGCCGCGAGACATTTCCATCATGTCCTTCATGATTTCCTTGACGGGGGCCTCTGGCACAGACATGTAGACCGCGCCGACAGTGATCATGAGGTAAAGCCGAGGAATTATGTTGCCCGCATACTGCACCAGCTCGTACAGGTCTGCGAGATGGTGACGCGCCTGGGTGTGCGCGTCGTACAGATAGTTGGAAAGATGGCGCAAAGCATCGAATACAGCCATATCTATCGAGGCGGTGAGGCAAAAGCAGACCGTCGCCTGCGTTGAAACGTACACAGTTCATAATACTGTTTCGGCGAGAGCGACGAGGTGCGCAGCTCTGCGAGCATGAGGCTAGCGCTCTTGAGGGCGTCCATAAGTTGGTCCAACTCCTACCAAAGCGGTCAGACGTGTTATTTTATCGAGCTTGTGGAGGACACACGAGATGTCTTTTCATCTGCTGGACCTGTATTTTGACGGTGTTGAGGGCATCTACGAGGAGCTTGCCCTCTTCCATGACCGGCAGCGCCATGGGAGCAGGAAACGAGTAGTGTGCCAAACGCAGCAGGGAGCTGCGTATCGCCAAGTTGGTCACGACCGTGTGACTTTTGCGTGGGACACTTTCTTCCGTACCTCCATGTCGGTCCTCCTCGAGACATCCGTCGGCGACCTGGTCATCGATCTCGAGGTTGACGCCTGCCCCAGGACCTGTGAAAACTTTCTCAAGCTCTGTAAGGTCTATTACTACAATTTGAACGCTTTTTTCAATGGCAAGTCGCGTTGCATTAGAATCTTATTCCATGTTAACATCTCCTTCCCAGTTTCGAAGGACTTTTTAGCCCAGGTCGGGGACCCCTCGGCTTCAGGGACGGGCGGGGAGTCCATATGGTCCCTGCTCGACCCTCAATCCTCAGAAGCGCGATATTTCTCACCCGAAATCCGTCCCAAACTAAAGCACACATTCAAAGGCACCGTCTCGATGGCCGTCGCGCCTGCTCTAGAAGGCCATACAAAGGGTGGTTGCGGCAGCCAATTTTTCGTCACCCTGGCGGACAACATCGACTATCTCGATGGCAAACACGCCGTGTTCGGTCATGTTGTGGAGGGCCTTGAAACGCTCGACAAACTCAACGACGTGTTCACGGACAAGGACGGCAGGCCATTCAAGGATGTCAGGATCAGGCATGTCGTGATTCTTGGTAGCTCCCAAATAATGCGACGTAGGCTCTTGGAAACTGACGCATTTCACAGACGACCCCTTCCCAGATCCTCCCGCACTGGAGAAGATCCAGCCCCCCTCATCTCCCACCCGGCCCCCAGACAACTCCACCCGCATCGCAGAGGACGAAGACCCGCTGGCCACCCTCCCGGAGGAAGAGGAGGAGCGCATTCGGCGTGAAAAGGCCGCCGCCGCCTCGGCGCTCACTCTCGAGATGGTCGGCGACCTGCCATTTGCCAATGTCCGCCCGCCGGAGAACGTACTGTTCGTTTGCAAGCTCAACCCCGTCACACGCGATGAGGATCTCGAATTGATTTTTTCGCGGTTCGGAACTATCATGAGCTGCCAAGTAATCAGAGACAAGAGGACGGGGGATTCACTTCAATATGCATTCATCGAATTCGACCGTCGAGAGGATGCCGAGCAGGTGCGTATTCACGGCGCTGGCGATTCACCACAAAGCTCACGTACTATAGGCGTATTTCAAGATGCAAAACGTGCTCGTCGACGACCGACGGATTTGGGTTGACTTGTACTTGCCATTCTTTATCGTTTACCTGCCCTACTCACACGCCCATTTAGTTCCCAGTCCGTCGCGCGAATGAACGACTCGTGGTCCAACGACGTGAAGCGCGGCCCGCGTCTGGGTGGGAAAGGAGCCGGAGGCGGTGGATTTGCCGGGCGGGAAGATCTTGAGCAGACGCGGCGGTATCGCAAAGAGGGGGACGGGCGAGCCAGCGGCAGTGGCGGGTACGGGATGGTATTCGACGTGCCCGACTCTGGGCGGCGGCGCAAACGAAGCCGGAGTCGCGAGCGGACGAGGGATGTGGGCAGGGATCAGCGCCCGCGACGATCGAGATCCCCTAGTCGCAGAGACAGCGGGCGGCGGAGGAGCCGCAGCAGAGAGCGGCGCAGGTAATGCGTGTGTAACGAGCATTCTTATTGTAACAAAAATAAAACGTCAATGGTCGTCTGCCTTTTTCAATCCACTCAGATCCTTTGTTGTCCTGGTCGAGGATGAGTCGGTGCCACTGGGCAGAAAAGTGGACGCGTACGCACTCTACCGTCACGCCCAACACATCCACTGCGTCTATCCGCGTCTCGTCTGCCCCGCCTTGATTCGACACGACAAAGATCTGGCGGAGGATCAGCACACGCACAAGGCCGGGGGCGAGCGCAACATGCGTGTAAACTGGTCAGACCGTCTGAAACCTACAAAGCGTCAGCGGAATGGGCCTGGCCCTCCTTGACGTCGTCTTCCGAAATGTCGAGAATCTGCGCGACCTCGGGCTCCTCCGCGTCCTCTACGTCCTCGAACCCAATGGACGGGCGGTTGACGAGCAGCTTGACCTTCTTCGGCGCCTGCGCGCCGCCAGAGGACTTGATGACGATGGAGCGGACGCGGACAGATTGGTTGAACTGGGCAGGGTGAGCAGACGCGTCAGGCCGCGAAAGCGCGAATACTTGCAGGAATGTTGAGCAACAGTTGCTCGTCGGCGTCACTGAGCAAATAGCTGGAGGAGCTGTTGACTGCCTTGGCCGAGACGATGGATTTGAAAGGGTATTGGCTCGATTCATTGAGGCAGTTGAGCTGGGAGAGATCCAGCAGCTCGAGCAGGCTTACGTCGTCCTTGGTGGCCGCCATCGATAGAAAGAGCTCCAGTCACACACATCACGCCCCGTAAATAAATCCTAAGTAGCACTGCTAGCTAATTACACACTCGTCCTTGGCCTGCTGTCGCGTCGGACGTGCCCCAGCAGCGCTACGTTTGTTCCCCATCCGCTTCATCTCTGTCAGCCGGTTCATCGCCCGTTTGTTGCCTTGCGCTGCAGGCCACTGAGCACGGGCCAAAGACAAGGAAATGAAAACATAACACATACCAGCCGCGCGCATGTACCAACGCTTCGCAAACTCAATGTCTTGCTTGATGCCAATGCCCACCTCCGCATAGTACCCGACAGCATATTCGGCCTTGCTGAGGCCCTTGTTCGCGGCGCGCCGCGCCCACAAGTACGCCTCCGAGTCGCTCTGCTTGAGACGTTCTCGCTGCCGGTCAAGTACCATCCGCTGAGCGCGAGCTCGGCCTCCGAGTCGCCCTTCTCGGCGGCCTTTGTGTACCACGCGATGGAGCGGCGGGGATCCATCGGACACGTCAGCGAGCCGTATTCATAGCATTGGCCGAGCTTGAACTGCGACGGCGTGTACCCCAGGTGGGCCGCGCGGGTAAACAGGTTCTTGGACGCGAGCGGGTCCTGCGGAACGTGCTCCCCGAGTTCGTGGAGGAGCCCGAGCTCGTGCAAGGGCATGGGGGTTTTCCTCGTCGGCCTGCTCCGCGGCGCGTCGCAGCCAGTTGATCGCCTCGCGGGGGATTCTTTTGCTCGCCGAGGGAGCCGTGGAGGAGGATCATGCCGAGCTTGTACATGGCCGGGGTGTCGCCGAGCGAGGCGGCTTTGCGATAAAAGGAGGCTGCGCGCGAGGGCTCTCGGCGGGTGCCCGCGCCAATCTCGTTGCAGACGGCGACGCGGTACGAGGCGGCGGCGTGGTTCTGCTTGGCCGCCTGGAGATAGAGGTGGTAGGCGCGCTCGTGGTCGACGACGAGGCCGAGGGTGCCGGTGCCGTAGCAGTTGGCGAGGTAGAACTGGGCCTCGTCGTACGCATCGCCCTGGGTGGCGAGGCGTCTGATGACCTTGAGTGCCTCTGTTATGAGGACCTCGCTGTATTTTTTGGCGGCGCGCTGGTCCTTGGCATTCGTGCGGATGTTTTTCGCGGCATCGACGAGGTATTTGGCGTAGAGAAAGTGGGACTCGGGGTCGGGGTCGGCCTTTATGCGCTGGCGGTACTGGTCGATGTACTCTTTGGTATATGGCGGGGCGCTGAGATCGACGGCCTTGCTCTTGATGGAGGTGGGGGTGGCGCTGAAGGTTGTGCCGGCGCGGTTGAGCGGGGGGCGGAGCTCGAGCTCGGACGGCTCGGACGGGGGTATGTAGGACGAGCCGCCCGAGTGGGTGGAGGCGGGATAAGGGGCGGAGCGGGACGAGGAGAGGGAGGTCTGGCTGGCGGCGTAGTGGTTGTACGGACCAGGGGGCGGCGGGGGGTGTGAGTAGACGGGGCCGGGGGGCGGCTGGGAGCCCGGGGGCGGGCCCATGCCGAGGACATTCGAGGCTGCGGCATACAAGGGATTAAACTGCTGCGGGGGCTGCTGCCAGGGCTGCTGGGGGGGTGCATAGGCGGCGGGTGAGTCGTACGAAGAGGAATACGAGTCGTATGAGGCGTGTGGGTCGTACGGGCGCGAGTTGTAGCTGTCCTGGGACGCATAGGTGTCCTGAGAGGCATAGCTGTCGTGCGAAGGATGGCCCTGGGGGTCGCGGGGGTAGCTGTGGGGCTCCTGGGGCTGCTGGGGCATGCGGGGGGGTGGGAGGGTCTGTGCATGGCGGGGGTTGCGGGGGAGATGGGGGCCAGGGAGCGAGCGCATGGACATGGAGGACGCTGCACGCGGGACAGGGTCGCGGTGGTCATCGATGCGGAGGGCAGCGAACGAGTCTGCGGGGTCGTACGGGGCCTGGTCGTACTGCACCGGGCCCTCCTCGTACTGGGGCGGGTTGCCGCTCGGGTTGCCGTTCATACCTGGCCGCAGGAAGCAAGTTGTATTTACCTTGGTGATCAGCAACCAACTGCCACCGTTATATCACAAGTCGAGGGCATATCTAACAGAGGCAGAACGGGTATAGTCTACATGGCAGACGACTCTACTTGGATTACTAGCTTCAAACTTTCGACTATTCGATTCGCTGGTCATACTCTGTGATAATTATCTGGAGAGCGGTACAGAGGTTCAGCTTATTTAAATAAACTTGAATGACAGACAGACGTCCAGAAAAAAATTGTTTCGAGGGTTGCCAACAAGTGGTCGCGCGGTTCTGTCAGGTACAAGATGTGCTGTCTTTCGCTGCCAGACCAAGGCCAGAAGCTTGAGACTCGACGTGCCCGTTTGCGAGTGGAGGGCTTGGACTTGAGGCTTGAACATTTGAACTTGAAGCGGCCAGTGCGTTCGTTAAATGAAGTAAATGTGAATAGTATTTTGTAGAAGTAACCAAGAAACTGTAACCAAACAAACATGGAGGTCCTTGCGCTTGTCCAGGCAGTGAGCTCGACCCTCTTCCGCGTCGTTGCCTTCCTCTTCCTCCGTGTAATACCCTCCCCGCTTGCCCGTGCTGCCCTGCCCCCGCTCTACGCCGGGTACCTCGCCTCCGCCTATTTCGCTCACACCCCACCCGACGCCGTCGACGGCGATCCCTGGCTTACCGTCCTCCTCTCCCTCCCCGCCCGCTCCCCCCGTCTCCGCAGAGCCAATGCATTCATCAATGCCCTCGTCGTCCTCATGGCCCTCGAGTTCGTCGCAACCCCCTTCTTCGACTCCGCCCCAGACCTCGCCTTCTCTCGCATCGGTGCCGTCTCGTCTGACAGCGTAAAAATATCCGTTCGCTTCCCCGAGCCCAATGCGACCGCCCATCTCCTCTGGCGCGAGCACACGGATGCCGAGGTCCAAAACCCGTGGAGAAACGGCCCCGCCTTGGCCTTTGCCCCGGACTCGGATTACGTCCACACCGTCAAGCTCTCCGGTCTCTGGCCCAATACCTCCTACGAGTGTACTGTCCTCCCTTGTTCTCCTCCTCCTGGCCATGCTGACTTGCCCAGACGCCCTCGCCGACGCCAACAGGTCCCTCACCTCCGGCCCCTTTGCGTTCCGCACCTTCCCCGACTCGCGCCTCGCCACCGGCTCCCATTTCCGCTTCGTCGCCTCCTCCTGCATCACCCCCAACTTCCCCTATGTGCCCCTGCACGGCCGCACAATCAAGGGCTTCGACCTCCTCGCCCGCTATCTGTTTCCCGAAAACCCACCGGTAGATGCAGCCCCCCCGGCAGCCTTTGGCCTCTTGCTCGGCGATTTCATCTACAGCGACGTCCCCGCCTACATTGGCGACGACCCGGAGGCCTACCGCCGCCTCTACCGCCGCAACTATCAAAGCAAAAGCTTCAAGAAAATATACGAGCGCCTTCGTCCGTCCTTTTCTTGCTCCTTCTCCTCTGCTTTGCTCAATGTACGCGTCATCAGCCATATTCCACACTTATGACGACCACGAGGTGGGCGCGCGGCTGCCATGACTGCCAATACATCTCATCATTGTTCTAGATCAAAAACAACTTTGCAGGCAAGGGGAACGACTCCACCCCGCCGTTTCCAAACGCCTCGAATGCCTTCCAAATCTACAATGCCGACGCCAATTACGACTCGCTCGACAACCGCTACTACTACAACTTCCGCTACGGCGATGCCGCCTTTTTCGTCTTGGATACCCGCCGCTACCGCACCCCCGCCACCGAAGATGTGCCCGCCGCCACTATGCTGGGCGAGACTCAACTCGCGGCCTTGTATAGCTGGCTGGCACACGTACGTCCCGTCCTCCGTCCCCTCCCCTCTCCCTCAAATTCCACTAGGCAAACGGCACGGCCTCGTTCAAATTCATCGTCAGCTCCGTTCCGTTCACGTCGCTCTGGGGCCACGACGCCGCCGTCGACTCGTGGGCCGCCTTCCCCGAGGAAAAGGCCGCGCTCCTCGACGCCCTTCACTCGGTCCCCAACGTCATCATCCTCTCTGGCGACCGCCACGAGTTTGCCTCGGTCGAGTTCAACACCCCGCACATGCACACCGTGCGCGAATACTCGACGAGCCCCTTGAGCATGTTCGACATCCCGTTCGTCCGCACGCTTCGCATGCAGAGCGACGAGACCGTTCCCAAAAATCGCAGCGAGCTCGTCATGACCGAAGACGGCCCAACCTACATCGATACGACGGAACAAGTGCCGAAAGAAAATGTTGTAAAATACTTGGGTTCGTGTCTTGCTGTATCCCTCTGTCCCTGTAGCTTATACATCTCGTTTCTAGCCCGCGGCAACTTCAAATGGTGAGAGACACTTTCCTCGCGTACATCCCACCTAAACTCTTCGTTTCCAGGTCCACGTTCGAGATGGACACAAGAGATCTCACCCGGCCAACGCTGCGCATAGAACTTGTCATCGACGGCACGATTAGATATCGGTTCGTGGCTTCCTCTTCTTACTACTGCTCCTACTGATGAACCTCCCAGCGAGGAATTAGTCGGCAGTCCCGTGAAGCTGCAATCATCCAATGCGCTGGGTGTGTTTGTGACCACGGGTATCAAAGATGTGTTCAATCGTATCGGAATCAAGCCCAGTAGATGGTTTTAATTTAATGTACAACTGATTTACTTATTATTCATCCGACTGCCGCGAAAAGCGCTTCTGAATGTGGGCGTAGTGGTCCATTTCCGACTGGCTGACGCTCGGAACCAGATTGGCCAGCGCGAGGTCAAAGTCCCTTTGTGAGACGAGCACCTCGATGTCGTCTGCCGAGGCAAGCTCTGCGAGGTAATACTGCGATGTCAGTGGGTGCGGGTGGTCATCCAGGCCCGGTTGACTGTTCAGATGCGCGAGCTTGCTCTCCAGCGCCTCTGCCTTGCGCGACATGGCGTTGAGCATGGCGTCGGAGCAAAGCGCATAAAAGTCGGCGCCCGTGTAGTTGAACGGGCACTGCTCCGCCAGCCGCGCAAGATCGAGGTCGGGGTCGAGCCGAAACTTTCTGGTCAACGCTGTCAGGATGTTGAGCTGCGCTTCGTGCGTGTCGCTGACACCCAAGTACAGCATTCGGTCAAACCTGCCCCATGAATGAGCACTTGATCATTTTTTTTTTCAACCAAGGACGGTTGCGAACCTTCCAGGCCGGAGGAGAGCCGGGTCCAGCAAATCAGGCCGGTTGGTGGCACCAATCACAAACACGTCCGCTCCGCTACCGCCCGACATGCCGTCCAGCTCTGCCAGCAGCTGGCTGACAATGCGGTCCATCACGCCCCCCGAATCGCCATGATTCCCGCGCTTGGGCGCGACCGAGTCGAGTTCGTCAAAGAATATGACGCAGGGCTTCGCGTCCCTCGCTCGCTGGAAGACGCGTCGGACATTGGCTTCAGACTCGCCGATATACATGTTGAGCAACTCCGGTCCCTTGACGGAAAAGAAATTCAACGAGCACGATGTGGCCACTGCTTTGGCAAGCAAGGTCTTGCCCGTGCCCGGGGGACCGTAGAGAAGGATACCTGTAACGCATGAGCAACGAGCCGTCAAAAAACAAAATCCAATGAACCGGATCGCTTCTTTAGCCCGTCCGAAAAGAGCTCGGGATGCTCGAGAGGGAGTTGTATGGTGTCAAGGATATCGGACTTCACAGTGGCCAATCCGCCAACGTCGTCCCAAGATACATTTGGGATCTTGGGGGCTCCAATACTTTCAGAATACGCCACTCTAGCTTTCTCAAGCGCCGTTTCAAAGTCAGCTGCCGTTAGCGCGACGCCTACGTCCATCACGTCCACCTCGCTGCTGTTTCTATAGCACGGATGAGTAAACCGACAGGAAAGATCGAGGATAGGTCAGTACGACATCCGGGCAGCCCGTTCGATAGATATCGACTCTGCTCGTTGCACGAGACTGACAATATCAGCGGCGACCAAAGCCGCTGTTTCCGTGGCCAATTTTGAAAGCGACGCGTCTGGAGCTAGAACCACGCCTGTTACCAACGACTGAAGCATTTCGTGGCGCTCCGCTTCATTTGGAGCCTGGCCACCGGGGTGAGTATGTCGAAACCATTCACTTCTGGCTGATCTGACCTCCAAAGCAACCTCAGTGTTTGAAGCAAGACAAGATACCCATCGGAACTCGGTCGGCTTCGGCCGTTGTCGCAAACATCATGACAGGGTGCCCCGATATTCGCCAGCTGTTTTGCAGGTTGTCGATGCATTCTCGCAGCACGGCGGTCAGAATCGATTCTTTTGACAGAATGAAAAAAAAGGCGAGAGTTCCAGAGTTTGAGGGCCCACCTTTACCCGTTTCTAGCACTTGAGTAGTTTGTGCAAGGCCGTCGATGTGTCGAAGAAGAAGAATGCAGGGTGCACACTCTTCGAGCTTTTCGAACCGCGCCCTGAGGGTACCCTCTGTTTTGGTGTCATTTTCTCCGACAATGTCATAACAATTGATCTAACAAGGAGCATTTTAAAAAGTGAAGCCCGAGTGTGACAGATGACCAAGACCTCTAGTAGATGCATTCCCATGCGCTGAGCAACCCAGCATGCCGTAGTAAACTTTCCCGTACCCCTGGCCCCTTTCAAAAGTACGGATAGATGGAGCTGGTAGTCGACTGCGTCTCGCAGCAATGTTGCTGAACACAGTGATATCAACTTTCCGTACGGGCTAGAAGGCCGAAGGAGATGGGAGCTAGGGAGTCCATTCAAGAAGGCGAACAAGGCTCTCGGGCTGTTTCTATCTACAAAGACACGGGTCATGAGTCGGCCCCATGCTAGCTGAAACGACTTGCCTGGGGGAAAGTACGTTCCCACGTCAGGGATGCGACAGTGCTCCACGCCTGTTTGTATGAGACGAGTGACCGCCGGATCGATCCAGCAGCCCAGTTCGCCCATAGTAGAATCAAGATAGGGATCACGGCTTGAGATTTGGCCAGCACCGGCTATGACATCGTGTTCGATATTAGTGACGAGGAAAAAAACTATCTCATCATTCCGTCGAGGTGTCATATATCTGGGACGATTATTGAGAGAAGGAGAGCCCTGAATGTGAACAAAAAAGCTTACTTTTCGTCTACATCCAGTGCCTCCGTATTTTCCGCTTCATCCGTGGCAGCCACATCGGTGTTGATACCGACAGCGATCAAGTCACCTTGCTTCACGAGCCGTTTAGAGTCATTGAAATAACTCTTTAATGAGCGTAGGAAGGAAGGTTGGTAGGCTCGATCGACGGAAACAGGAGAGGCGACTCGGGCGATTGTGACGGCCTTGGCAGTGGGAATCACCGGTTTACCAGAGCCAAATGGGCCGGGGTGGAAAACGAGAGTTTGAGGAGAGAGCGCCGGAGAAAATGGACATATGTTGTGCAAGAGTATGGGAGAACCCTGAACCATAGCACTTTAGAGATTCCGTAAGGGTCGAGTCATACGTAGCAGAGGTTGCGCACTTGGACTGCACAAGGGAGTCATTGGCGATGACGCGAACGAGCCTGCGATGATTCGACTCAGGGGAGCGGACAAGAACCTTTAGGTTTTCAGTAGACGCAGCAGGCCGGAAACTAGAAAACCCACCCAATCTCCATTCAAACCGCCCACTCGACCAAGGTCCGTGGTACGTAAGTAAATTGTACAGTCTTCGTACGGTTGGGATCCGGGTTCATGCAGTAGTGCCTTGCATTGGAAGGTGATGGGTTGAGTCTCCTCCGCCTGGCTCGCATTCGCCTGCGATGGCGTGAAAAGCACTGCAGGCGCCAAGAATCCCTCGTCAATTTCAAAGCCTTCTGGATCGCTGTCGGAGTCTTCTTCAGGGTGAGGTGCAATGTCGAGAGTCAGGATAATCCTTGTTTCTCCTCTCACAGCATATCCCTGCATGACGGGTTCAAGCATGTCTAAACGATACTGGAACGGAATATTGTTGCTGTGTACACCACTCCCGTTAACCAACGAATCTTGGGTGATGGTGCATACATCTCCCTGCCGTAGTACGCGTCGCTCGTCACAAAGCCAGGAATCCAAAACATTAGGGCCAGCTTGATAGGCCTCCAGTGAGAGTGCTGTGACGACAAGCTCGGTCAAAGGTATTGGCCGCAGCACTTTGAGGGTGATCGAGGGAGCATCGAATACACTGCGGGTAAATCGTCAACCATGCAGGAGGAATGGCCAATTCCTCGGTCTGGAGGAGACGTGAGTATTACCGAGTAGCCAGAGAATAACCTTGCCTGTTCATCGAGGATGGCCCAAAATGACTACGCCGCGAACTCGACTGTTGGAAGCCGTCGAAACATAGAGCAGCTGAGAGTCATTCACGGGAGACAATAACTGTAAGAGACGTCTGCCAAGTAAGCGACGTCTGGGCCACGGTATTCAGGAGGCTTGAGCTTGAACGCGGTCTCTACCGCGAGTCGAGCACTCAGCAGGCTCATCGCGGTTTAAGACAGCGTGCGACAGCTGGCTCGATTGAGCTTGATTCCCGATTTGGGAGCTCACGTGCGGGCCCTCGCGTCGCTAATTTGAATAAGCTAAAATTGACTTAAAAGCAGGCCTCGTTTTTCCTTTGTTCTCCTCCACCGAGTCGCCATGCCAGAATGGAAGCGCGAAGTATCCGATGCATTCCAATTCCTCGGTCTCGACATACAGACCTGTACGCAAAATGAGGCAGCAAAGGCCTATAAAACGCAGGCTATGAGGTAGTGGCCTCCATTAGCGCCGAAATCCAGAGGGGATCACAATGTTAACCGTTGGTTAGGCATCATCCAGACAAAAATCCGGGTGATCCTGCCGCAACCCAGCGTTTTCAGAAAGTCGGTGCTGCTTGGGATATCTGCCAAAGACACTACGAAGATCCATCCAGGTAAATCATCGCAGTTTGCCCTCAAGTATCTGTCCGACATTAGATCTTCTCACAGAAGCTACGTCGAGGAACGCGGCTCGCGGCATTTCGATGACGACGATGATTTCGTTGACCCCGAGGACCTGGCTTTCTTCATGTCTGTTCCTTTCTTTATTCACTCACTGTTCATGGAGCTTATCGGATGCCAGGTTCATGTTTGAGGAAATGGTCTTCGGCACGTACTCTCGTTCTAGTCGTCGCAGTGCGTGCATATCTCTTTTAACCTCGCACTATATGACAACATGGATGTTTAGACTACCGCTCTCGGCGAGGTGGTCAACAAGGTCCTGGATTCTTCTTCAGCCCTTTCCCTTACTATCCGAGTGGATATTCTTCGGGTGGCTATTCTTCGAGTTATTCAGGAAACGCTCGGTTGAAACAAGACGACAATGGCGCGAATGAACGAAATCAAGCAAGAACGAAGGCGGACTATGAAAAGCGACTGCGGGAATTTGGTGCGTTCTGACTGGCGGATCTTTTCTCGGTTAACGAACGGCGAAACTAGAACTGGAGATCGAGGCTGAGCAACGCGAGCTGCAGAAGCGTGCAATGGAAAAATATAAGGACGAGAGCAGACGCGCAGTGGCCTACCAGCAGCTGTTCCAGGCTGCAAGGGTCGGAAAGTCCTCTACAGTGATTAATTTGGTGGAGGAATATGGCCTCGATGTCAATAGTCCCGAGAAGATGCCGAAATCGACGGCCAAAAAGACAGACAAGCCAGCAAATTTCCACACCTTGTTACATGCTGCCTGCCGATCTTCTGATGAGGGCCTCATTCTCTTTCTTCTTGATAAGGGTGAGTTATCCTGGCGGATTGTATGATCAAACCTCATGGTCCCACCACTCAGGCGCTATCTCTGACGCCCTCGACGATGCAAAACTCTATCCTTTTCATATTGCAATTTCTTGCGGCAATGTGGCCGTTGTTAAACTCTTCCTTCTGCGCCGTGTGAAGGGACGATTTACTCCAGGCTGTCACCCATCCAAGGCAGCCCCAGATGGTCGCACTCCCCTCCAGCTAGCGATTTCCAGTGGCAAGGCTGAGATGATTGCCCTCATGACTAAGGAAGCGACTGTCCACGATGTAGAACGATGCTGGCAGCAGACCGACGTCCCCGAGTTCAAAGAGATCCTTTCCGCGAAGGTCTCTCATTTCGCTAATATGTTGAACATCAATCTGACTGTTTGCAGAAAGGTTTCGTCGACCCAGAGACCAAGGAATTGCTCAGACAAGAAACCGAGCGAAAACTTGCGGAAGAGCGTGCTCGAGAGGAGCAGAGGGTGGCGGATGAACGAGCGCGACTGGCGGAAAAGGCCCGCCTTAAGGAGGAGCGAGCACAGAAGCGTGCTGCTGAGCAGCTGGCGCGTAAGCAAGAGCAGGAGGCGCTAGAACAAGAGAGGAGGAGGGAAGCTGAACTTGCGAGACAACAGAGGGAGGCTGAAGAGGCTGCAAGGAAGGCAGAGCTGGAAGCACGTTTGAAGATGGCCGCAGAGGCTGCGGCGCAGGACAGAACTTGAGGCTCGAGCCCAAGCCGAGGCCGAAGCAGCGAGGCAAGCAACTTGAAGCTCGCGCCAAAGCGGAGGCGCTCGCGCGACAACTCACTGAAGAGCAGGAACGAGCTCAGCGCCATGCTGAGGAAGAGGCCCGTCTCAGAAAGGCGGCTAAGGCGGAAGCTAAGCGACAACGTGAGGTGGAAGCTGCTGCTATACGTCAGCAGGAGGCAGAGGCAGAAGAAGCAAGACGGCAGGCCGCCGTTCAGGCCGAGGCTCTTCGCAT
Organism: Mycena latifolia; assembly: GCA_029289555.1. Classification (NCBI taxonomy): domain Eukaryota; kingdom Fungi; phylum Basidiomycota; class Agaricomycetes; order Agaricales; family Mycenaceae; genus Mycena; species Mycena latifolia. The sequence goes on along the minus strand of JARJLE010000028.1, from coordinate 453,010 downwards.
AGCCGCGGCTGAGAACGAGCGTCTGCTGCAGGCTGCTGCTCAAGAGGCGGAGCGTAATCGACGGGCGGCCTTGGAACAACAAAAACTGGAGGCTAAACGTGCGGAGACCTTGCGTCGTCTTCAGGGTCAAGCAGAAGAGCATCGTCGACAGGCCAGTGTGCGATATTTGGGGGAGTGAATGACACTTACATTTCAACAGGCTGAGGCGAGGATCCAGACTGAGGAGGTTGAGCTTTCTGCCAATATTCAGAAAGAATGCGCCGTGCCGCTTACGCACCTTTCTAGCGCTCCGGTAATTTCTCTGTTGCCGCGTCTATTTTTTCCCCCACTCAAATTACTACAGCGCCGAAAGCTTGCCAAGAAGCAGCCTCGAGAGCTTAGCGAACTCAGCGCCGAGGTATGGACGATTTGTACGGTAACAGGGCCGCTTCCTGATATATCCACCCCAGGAGTTACAGAAGCGCGCTGCACAAAGCGCGCGAGACAAGGCTCGCATTGCAGAAGAAAAAAGACGCAAGGTAATCTCCACTTGCATCCTCCATAATTCAGCTAACAGGCAGATGCACAGATGGAAGAGGCCAATGCGCTCCAACGGGCGGAGACTCCGGAAAGCACCCTTGGAAGCGGACGGCACGCCGAGGACTACATCCCTCCGACGCCGGTCTCGATACCCTCGCCGTCCCAACGGCGGCTGCCGCTGAATCCTCCCCTGGTCCCGCGCCACACACGACCGAACGTCGAAGCCAAGATCATTGGCCCTGTCTCCGTCGCAATGCTGGGCCCGGAAGACATCCAGACGGCTGTGATACCCGACGACCTGTTCGCAGTCGAGCGGCCTGTCGCGAACGTGGAGCAGAGAGAGCGCGCGCCGCTGAATTTCCGGGGAGATGGTCGTGGGCGGGGTTACCGAGGGCGGGGCCGGGGCCGGGGGCGGGGATTCCACGAGCAGCGGGTGGGGAATGGGTCGTAGTAGCCTACTAATAGCAGAGCCTTGAATAATGAGCGTGGATAATAATGCCCGCCGTGGCTAATTGTTTGCAACATCACCAAATACACAAAGCCGCACGCGGCTCGTCTCGTAGGCTCTCTCTGGCCTCGTCCACGACATAATACCCTGTTGTCGGGGCTGGCTTCGTCTCCTTCTCTCTCTCCCTCTTCTTCTCGCCCTTGTCCCCGTCTTTCCGCTCCCCTTCTCACACAACAATGGAGTCCAGCGACGGCCCACACCCCGCCCCAGCGTCGCTTTCCAAGCCCAGGCGGGAGCGTCCCCCCGCGCTCGACATCTCTGAGCAGTCCCAGGAGGTCTCAGAACGCGACGCCGCGCGACAGGTTCGCCTTGTCCCTTTTCTCTCATCACCCAATTCCCACCCATGATCAAACAGCCCAGTCTTCTTGTAACCCCCACGGGCGACGGAGACGCCCTTGAGCCCGAGTATCCTCCCCCCCGCTCAGCCTCAACCACATCATCTCTCGATCCGTACTACTTTGGCATCTCCGACTCGCCCGTCCCTCCGCTGCCTACAGCATCTATCAACCTTAGCACGACGCCCGAGCAGCTCCACACCAGCGAGCCCGTAACACCCGCCAGAGATCCTGCAATGATCGACAGACGGGGTCTCGTTGGCGTCGGGGAGCTCACAACCCCGCGTTGGACGCGTGCCGGGCACAACAAGGAGGACACCGTCACCCCCGTCCTGGACCCCTTGGGAGAGAGCTTCGAGGACGTGGGCCCCGAGGATGACCGGCCTGATGCACCGGATAGCCCGTGGACAATCGAGGCAGTGGATGGCGAAATGTCTGAGCGAGAAGAAGTGCGTCGTTCCTTGTCGTGTCGCGCTCGGTTCATTGACGCCGCTCTTCAGCTTCCCGATGTAAACCCAGCGCCGCGTACTCTCCGTGGGAGACCGTCCATGACTGAAGAGAGCGGCGGCGAGGAAATCCTGTATCCTCGCAAGCTGAACAATGGTCCAGCTCCGGATCTTCCTCCGACTTGGGAACCCTCTGCCGAACCATCTCCCTCAGTTGTGCCTTCCGAACTGGATGAAAAGGCACCACACGTCCCCCCACCCCTCGATCTGTCGCTCTCCGGGGTGCAGGCCTCCCCTCCTCCCAGCGCCTTTTCGCAGCCGAGACGGGCAAAGAAACGCACTTCGGACGAATTTGAGCTCGACCAATCCGGCACCCTCGTGTCGAAGCGCATCGGTTCCTCCAAGGACAAGGAAAAAGCGGCGAAAGACGACAAGACGCCGGTACGCAAACACAGGAGCCTCAATGTCGGCAGTCCAGGCAAGACGAAGGAACGACGTCGCGAGAGCAGTGGCCTTGCGCACAGCAGCAGTCTCAAAATTGTACCCAGTCCCGCAAGAGCCTCGGAGAGACACAGTAGACAAGCATCTACAAGTTCCTCCTCGTCGACTCTTGCCGACAACGCTCGGCGCGTTCACACCACTGATTTCTCACATCTTCCTCCCTCTCCGTCTTCATCTTCAATTTTAACTTTCCTCAAACCGGGCTCCGGTGTTTCCCAAACTCCACCGCTTGTTTCCAGGGACCTCCCACAGTCACATCCGTCCCCGAATGTTGCGCACTCTCTGTTGCGGGGAACACAAGAGGGTTGGTCGGGAATGGACGATGAAGCAACTGCCGAAGCTTTGCGAAAACTGGATGGCCTCAGCGGCAAAAGTGCCCGGCCTAGGGCTAGTGTTGCCAGCTTCACTCGCTCCACCGGCAGTCGACCAGGGACGCCGGCCAAAAGTGGTACACAGTGGGAAGGCATTGGTGCAATGGATCCTGGCCGAAGAGCCAGTGGAACCTCTAGGGACAGTAGTATTCCAAAGGAGCGGCCGCTCGTGGGGTTAGGTCTGGCCACAGAGGGAGCGGTCGAAAGCAGCGACCTCATTGGGAGCGCTATTAGCAGTGATGAACAGCCTTTCAGTCCTTCTACAGCCTCTGAAAAGACGCCAAAGAAGGGCACGGCCAGTGCTCGATCAAGCTTTACTCCGAAGCGTGGCTCCACTTCTTCTACAACGTATGCAAGCACGCCCACAACGAGCTCTCGCGATTCAGCTACGATGTCCGTTACGACCACCGCGACATCCATCTCTGCTGCGTCCAGCCGCCATTCACTGGGCAAAGCTCGGCGGAACAGTGCGGGAAGCGACGCATCTAGTGTCCACTCCAGCGACGCGACATCTCTCAAGGACCGTGTCGCGTCTCTCGCTTCAAACGGTGATGCTCCAGAGGAGACCATTGTGCCTCCTGTGCCGCCTTTGCCGAAGGATTTGTCGACGTACAGATCCCCGCCCCCCACGTCCACGGGTCTCACATTTCCCCTCCTTCCGAATCCTGATGAAGACAGGAAGCGACGCAGCCATGAAAGCGAGCAGGAGCGAATGGTTTCTCTGGAAGTTCCATCGTATGATACACCTCCTCCATCTTCTGCCGCAGCTCCTTCTACCTCTTCTGAAACCCGTCGCCGGAGCCAACATTATTCGGGATATACCAGCCAGACTTCAACGGCCCCGGAATCTGCGCCCGCGGTTCTTAAGACGCCATCAAAGAAATGGAGCTTCTCAAACGCCCTTAATCTTAGGCTGTCAAGCTCACCCTCATCCGCTTCCGCTTCTAGCCCAAAGTCTCCGCGGGCGGTCACCTTTGGTCAGCAGCTACGCAAATCCACTTCTAAAGACAAAACATTGTCACCGGCGGCGCCAAATAATCCTTGGGAGCAGCCAGCTGCAATGTCCTCAGCGGCTTCCCTAGCCTCATTGTCTTCCGTTGGCTCAATCCGTAGCCCCGGACTTCGACCCACCTCATCCAGCAAAACCCCCGATCGTGGGCCTGTTGCTAGTCGGACTGGCACCGATTCAAGTGCCAGTACCAACCACACGACATCTGCATTATCCCCCCCGCAGCCCGGACCACTCAGCCCGACTTCATCGGTCCGTCGTAATCAGTCGAAACGCCTGACCCCATCCTCCATTCCGTTCTTCCGTCGCTCATCTTCCCAATCGATGCAAATTCCAGCCACCGTCCCGGTGCCTTCATCTCCCACGCAGTCGACCGGCTATTCTTCTCTTTCGCAGTCTCGCAGCAAACCGGACAATGACTACAACCCCATATCGACGTCCACTCCCGGCAAGAAGTCTTCCGTACTTTCTCTCCTCAAGGGATCCACCTCGAGGCGGAGTTTGCACGCAGATTCCAAGGAGGCAGCGAAAGAACTTCAGAAGGCCAAGGATGCTGAAAAAGAGAAAGAGAAGCTAGCGAAAGCCGAGAAGGAGAAACAGAAGAAAGACGACAAGGATCGCAGCGAGAGCAGGATCTCTGTTTTGATGGGAAGGAAACGAGGAAAGGTATTGTGTGCACAGTATTTTATTATCGCCTTCAACTCATTGGCTTGCTTCATCAGACTCTTTCTTCTACGGAACCTCCAGTTCGAAAAACGAAGTCACCCGTTCACCTTCCTCCTATACAAATGGCTGCTTTAGAGCCAGCAACGGCCCAACGAGTTGCTCGACTCAAATCCACTTCTTCCACTAATTCGACACCTTCCTCTACCCCAAGCAGTACAACGCGGACAGCTTCTGCATCAAGGCTCACCTCGCAAACAGTGAGCTCCATGCAAAAGCAGTCTGATAGCTCGCTGCGCGCTCGCAACGTGTTACCCACGATCGCCGGATCTCCTTCCGTTGGAACAACTGGGACAAATGGTGTACAGGCATCAAAGGAAGGGAAAGAGCCCCCTCCATCGTCCTTGACCAACTCGGTTTCAGGCTTGCCGAAGGAAACGCCGACCAAGATCCCCCGTATTTCGAGTCGGACATCCACGGTCGGTTCACCCATGCAGAAGGGGGCCTTCAACAGCCGTCGTGCCAGTGCTACCGTCAGTGGAGTATCGTCTTCCACGAATCCTTCACCGACTGGCATGTCGGCGAATGAATTTGGTGTGATGGAGAGCGAGGACGGTCAGTCTAAAGCTGTCTCTGGTCCAGCTCGGAACGCGTCAGTTCGGGGGTCTCCCGCGACGGTGTCCACGTCTCGCGTTCCCCGACAATCGACAGCGACGGCCGCCTCATCTTCGTCAAGCGTCCTGACACGTAAATCGAATCGTGATTCTATTTCATTCACTGGTCTCCGCAAGTCGTCGACCAGTTCGGTCGCTTCTGCGTCCACAGCCGCGGCCACAGAGACATCCTCTCACCGATTCTCGGCGCTTTCCCCATCTCGGGGGTTGAAACTACTCAGTCCCAAGATCGGGCTTTCTTCGACACGTGTTTCCAACTCCACCTCCACCCAGAGTATTCAACAGGTTGCAAACTCTCCATCCTCGAGCCGCCAATCGTTGTCTACTCCGTCCCCAGCTCCTAGCTCTGTGGACGACGAGGAGGTTCAAGGTGATGAGGAGATGATGCACTACATCCGCCGACAGCAGGCCAAGAAAATGGCATCCGGGGCTACGCAAGAGGAGCTGGACGAGCTTTTGTGCTTTCCGGAGCCTTTACCACCAGGCACTCCTTCTACGCCAGCAGGTCAGTCAATTATTTATATGTCTATTCCTATCACCAGGCGCTAACCAACGAAACTCTTAGCGATCCTCAAAAGCTCCCAGAATCAGTTTCTCTCTGAATTTGAGCGTAAAGAGATTCTCGACTTTCCGTCTGTATACTGCATTGGTGCCAGGAGCAAGAAGAAGGCTGCAGTGTTGGATAACTCAATCAACAATTATGGGTACGATGACGACCGAGGCGACTATCTTATCGTTAACCACGATCATCTTGCCTACCGGTACGAGATCATCGACACGCTGGGGAAAGGATCTTTCGGACAAGTATTGCATTGTCGGGATCACTGCACCGGGGAGTCCGTTGCAATTAAGATCATCCGGAACAAGAAGCGATTCCACCACCAAGCACTAGTGGAGATCAAGATCCTTGACAACCTTCGCAAATGGGCAAGCTCTCCCTTTGTTCGCGATTAACTCTTCAGCTAACACATTTTCTTAGGATGCTGAGGAAAAACACCACGTCATCAAAATGACGGAACATTTCTACTTCCGGAACCACTTGTGCATTGCGATGGAGCTGCTCAGCATTAATCTTTATGAGCTGATCAAGGCTAACGGTTTCGTGGGCTTTACAACCGCATTGATCAGGCGCTTTACCAGCCAAATGCTGTTATCCCTCTCACTGATGCGGCATCATCGTATCGTCCACTGCGATCTTAAACCAGAGGTCGGTGTTCACATTATATTCCTTGTCCAAATTTTGATGCAGTTTGTTTAGAACGTACTGCTCCGCCACCCTGCTAAGAGTGCCATCAAGGTCATTGACTTTGGTAGCAGCTGTCTCGAGCATGAGAAAAGTTCGTCGAGTTCGTGGTCATGCCCGGCCATCGCTCAACACTAACCGGATGTTTTTAGTCTATACTTATATTCAAAGTCGGTTCTACCGGTCCCCCGAAGTGATCCTTGGTATGAACTACCATATGGCTATCGACATGTGGAGTTTGGGCTGCATTTTGGCAGAGTTGTATACGGGCTTCCCTATTTTCCCCGGTGAGAATGAACAAGAGCAGCTCTCCTGCATCATGGAGGTCCTTGGTACTCCGGACAAGGAGTTTGTGAACCGCAGCTCTCGGAAGAAACTCTTTTTCGGCGAGTCTCCATTTTATCATCTTGCGCAACATCCAGCTGATTTCCTTCTATAGATCCCAATGGGGCTCCTCGTGCAGTAATCAACTCCAAAGGCCGACGGAGGAGGCCTGGTACCAAGACACTTGCCCAAGTTCTGAGATGCAACGACGAAGAATTTGTCGACTTCATTTCAAAGTGCCTAGTCTGGGATCCCGAGCGGCGGATCAAGCCCCAAGCGGCCATGAGACATCCGTTTGTGACTGCGGGGAAACGCCCCAAGGCTGCCCCGGCATCCACGACGCCGAAAGCGACACTCTCGTCGTCAACACTGGGGAGTAGCCGCGTCAAACAAGTGCTGGAGACACCAAAGAAATCACTGATCAGTGCGCCAACACCTCTCACGGCGCGGACATCCCGAACGACTGGAAACGGTGCCCCGACGACCCCGAGTAATTCTTCGCTACCTTCAACGCTCGGATCGTCGCGGTCGTACAGGACCGCACAAAATCAGGGTCTCTCGACCTACCACTCCAGTCGAACACTGAATGGGATTGCTGTGAGTTTTTCTAATGTTCCTCGCGGAGAGTCAAGCTGACTTGCGATGCAGACGACGGCTGGAAAATGAGCTATATATTTTTGGGCGTTTTTATTATTCTTGACCATGCTGAGGAGTTTAGACTAATTCATTTAAAAGTCCTGGCTCATACCCGGTCTGCTGTATTCCCATATCTGCTTCTGTTGTTTTCGTTGTTCTAGTTCTAGCACGTACCATAATTCTGCAATCCACTCTGCAATTCTGGATAATGGAAAACACAGCCTTGATCTGCTTCCTTTGCTCTCATGTTGAAATCCCACGTCCGTGTGGAGCTCACCCAACTCCTTCAAAGATATGCCTCGTCTCCCCCGCGTCCTCTCGACCTTGCATCTCTCCTTTCTTACGGCCGCCCTGTAATATCCTACCCCAAGTCTTGATTTAGGCTCACCCGTTGTTGAAAAGGTAACCCCAACTTTGGTCCTGGCGTCTGTGACCTATGCCCTCGCCGAGATACCCCGGCGGCTCGCAATGCGCGTGCGGTCTCTGGAATCTCTTCCTTTCATAGTTGGAACCAACCCCTACGTTGCCAACACGCTCAATGCGTACAGAGACAGCTTCCAACTTCTTGCCACGTTAGCAGCTTTCATTCCGCAAAGCGGCAGCGGCAGGTTCATCCTCTACACAGTTATCCTGCTGTAACTACCCTTGAGCAAAACAAGCGGTTCGCGGAACAACTTGAGGATCTTGTTCAAAGGCACGCCAACGACATCCCGACGATGGCAAAAGGGTTCGTAGTCCCACTACGTTGCCTCTCCGCTGTGAAACAATGCCCCCAATTCAGATTTCTAGAGAGTGCAAAGTACATGTCTCCGACGCAAATTAGCAATTTCCTAGACGGCGCGATCCGCAACCGGATATCAGTGCGCCTCATCGCTGAGCAGCACATCGCGATCTCGCACGCACTGGAGGCTGCCTCTCAGGAAGAGGTCGGCAACATCGGCGTCGTTGACATGCAGTGTTCACCATCGCAGATGATCCGCATGTGCGAGTCTTATGTTACGGAACTGTGCTCGGCGACTCTCGGTGCGAGCCCTTCCGTCATGATCGACGGGCACCCAGACGCGACATTTGCGTGCGTGTTCATTTCTTGACTGTCCATCGGAGCTTACGAGTGTGCAGATATGTCCCCGTGCACCTTGAGTACATTCTTACCGAAATATTAAAGAATTCGTTCCGCGCGACAGTAGAGTACCACAAGGCGTCTCAACGCACCCTCCCGCCCGTGCGCATTACACTATCTCCGCCCACACCAGGAACCGGAGCCGTGCACTCCAATTTCTTTTCAATACGCATCCGAGACGAGGGAGGCGGAGTGTCGCCGAGTAATATGGCACGAATCTTCTCTTACGCATTTACCACTGCAAAGAGTGAAGATGTTGACCACGATGCGGACGGGGGAGGCGGGCCGTATGCTGCCCAACACGTTGGGGGGCTCGCTAACATCAGCGGCGGAGATACTAATCTGTTCAGCGAGATAACTTCCAAGGGTCTCCAGACTGGAATGGGGACAATCGCTGGGTTGGGCTATGGACTCCCCATGAGCAAACTTTACGCCGCGTAAGTTTCCGTGGTTTCATATGCATACCCGGGCTCAAATTCCTCGTCATTGGCAGGTACTTTGGTGGTGAGCTGCGGCTGATGTCTTTAGAAGGCTGGGGCAGTGATGTATTCCTCAAACTTCGCTGTCTAGACGAGGCTGGTGACTCTGCTATTTAAGCAGATTATGCTCGTATATACCCGTCCGTCTACCTTGATTTTCCTTGGACTGTGAAATTTGAAACTTGTATAATTAATTGAATTGTACCCACCTTGCAAGTTAACTAGCTTTGACCTGTTGCTTAAACTTCTTTTCGAACCTTAGGGTAGTTGATGAGATGACTCTCTTATGGGCGTATGGTGTAGTGGTATCACTCATGCTTTGCACGAGCGTTATGTAATCGTCTTACGTAAATCTTTGTATGCGGTCCAGGGTTCAAACCCCTGTGCGTCCAGCCCTTTTTGTTATTTGTTTTATGTTACATTACTGAAGTTTTTTCGACTATCATAAAACTTTGTGGAATCTGACTATGGCAGACTAATGTTCCGTCTCGTTTCCTTTTGCGAGTAGAACTTCCTTTCTGCCATCAGGTTAGCATTCCTTCTGCGTGGAATGGGCAAGAATAACCTCCAACGACCAAAAACAAGTATGTATACCCCGCGTTTCTTATTGTCGACCCTCGACTCGCTTGTCATGAAATTTGTGCCCATGATCCACTAACCAATCGGGCTCGATTTCAGTGATAATACGGATTCTGAGTTGGGGAAATTACGCCAGATCTACTTGACCAGATTGTACAAGCTCACTGAGTCTTTTTGGTTTCTTCCATTTCGTGAAAGATAACCCATCCAGAGCGGGGTTTGCGTGTGAAGAGTACTGACGTCGGGTGCACGTGTAACGTCTGGAGCAATGGTCAGGATAAATAAGATGATAACAGAACAACTGTCATACCCGGTTGCCTCTCACCGACCGGTAGGTCCCATCGGCAACCCACCTAGCTCCGTTGCGCCAATACCCGCTTACAAGACACCGGCGTAGTCGTTTTGCGTCCCCTTCACAGCTTTCGGTAGGCAAGTTGAAGCGTTGCATATATTTCTTTAGCTGAGAACGAATAGAAACAGCACGCGACATCGCGCGGAATGATAATGCGTGTGATTTGCACCACCCTGAGGAACGGCCATATCTTGTGAACGCATTATAGGCTGTCGGGGAATTAGAAAGGTATGTACGAGGATCGAGGGAACGACATGCCATTTAGCAATGTGAGATGGTCCTATGAGCTGTCCTGTAAGCTGGCGTCGCGCAAGGAAAGAATTAGAATTGACCCCTTCTTCCGCAGTGAATTTTCGTCGTTCAAGTTCAGCCAAAGCGCCTTGGGCTCCATCGGGGATCACAAAGACATCCTACGTGCATGCAATCAGAGTCGTAAAACAGAATGAATACATAACACACCTGAACAGATGTCATCGCAGCGATGGTCAATACCTCCTCTCCGCACTTTAGCTCCTTTGAACTAAACAACTAGACCAGCAATCAGAGACACTGTAATAGAATATTGTCGCACTAACCATTCGCGCGATGCCCACTTCAACGGGGCACTCTGCAACCTGCTCTCCGATCACAGTCAGGCGGCCGTCTTCTCCGATCATCCCTGCGGCTACGAGTCCTTCCAATGCTCTCAGGACACTCTCTGCGGGTGGTGCTGACACCCATTCAAATTTCATGAGATCATCTATACCTAGCGACTTGAGCTGCAGGATAGGAGTGGTCATGTCTGTCCGAGTAATTTCCGGCGGAGTCGATAAAGGAAGAGAGTTGAACACCGATATTGGGTACAGGCGATAGCAGATGCCAGGAGAGGTACGTCCGGCTCGCCCTGCCCGCTGTGTCGCCGACGCAACAGAAGTTGGAACAGTTGCCAAAGAGGCAAGTGCCGTTGTCGGATTATATACTCTGATCTGGGACAGATGCACTAGTGTCGGTGGAACGATATGATAAACACTCACCTTGACGAAGCCACAGTCAACCACGAACTTGATTCCCTCGATAGTCACGCTCGCCTATAGAATATAAATTTAATGCTTATTCGAGCGGTTGAGTAAGTAGAGGTTACTTCGGCAATATTGGTAGCGATTATGACCTTGCGAGTACCACGGTCAGCTGGTTCAAACACGCGTAGTTGCTCATCAGTCGACAATCCAGCATGGAGAGCCAAGGGTATCAAGCGCGTGGCCGTTCGAGGCAAGCTGGGCACATTTAGATTCAGGGAAAATCCTTGCAAAAAGTCACCACTAACGTTGGTAGCAAGTCCGAAAATTCCTCGAGACATCTTTCGATATCTTCTCGGCCCGTCAAAAACACCAAAATGTCGCCGGCGCTTTGCTATGAGGAGGGTTGGTGACAGACTGCGAGCCATTGATATGATCCCCACCTGCAAATTGATGTTCCAGGCGACTTCTGCTGCTTTCTTAACGTAGTCGGGGACGGGGTCTTGTAGATACGCCACTTCGACGGGATACATGCGGCCTTCGAGACTAACAATGGTGGCCTCCTCGGGTGAAGTAGACGACGTAAAATAGTCGAGGAAAGAGGTAGCATCGAGAGTGGCCGAAGAGACAATTAATCGGAGAGATGGTCGCTTTCGCCGTATTCTGATGCGTTGCATGTCAGTGGGGTTCAAGGCGACTGGAAATGCGTACTTCTTCAAGACACCCAGCAGGAGATCCGTATAGACGCTACGTTCGTGGGCTTCGTCGATCTGGCTCAAATCAGGGTCTCAGATCTAAATGAACGCGACTAACTCACCATGATTACGCTGTACCGACTCAGTAGGGGATCGACCAGTGTTTCACGGAAGAGCATCCCGTCCGTCATGTACAGTATCCGGGTTCTTTCCTTGTCACTGACATCTTCAAACCGTATGGTATAGCCAACCTAACGAATGGCGTGGATTAATAGGCACGCGAGAAATTTGCACTGCACGCACTTCGTCCCCAAGGATGGACCCGACTTCAGAGGCTACTCGCCCAGCAACCGAGGTGGCAGCCACGCGGCGAGGCTGAGTGCAAGCAACAATGTTCCCATTGTCTGCCCAGCCAGATTCCAGGAGATATTGTGGCAACTCTAAGAAAGAGTTAGGCTTGAACGGATGAATACTGAGAAACGTTACGAGTGGTCTTGCCGCAGCCGGTCTGGCCGACGACGATGATTACTCCATATTTTTCGACAGCGTAGAGAAGTTTATCCCCTGGAAGGGCAATTCAAGGCCATGTCTTGGAAGAGTGGGCGAATACGTGCGATGTTTGAATATAGGAAGACGTTCCCGTTGGTTTTGGATGGACAGGGAAGATATGGCGGATGGAACAGCAAAACCCTCTCCGTCAGTGTCTCGGTCAAGACTACTCCCGGGACCTGTGTTACCGGGTTTCCAAAACTGCAAGGCCATCACGGTTGTTTGGTCGAGAACAGAGTAGTAGTTTCGGACTACAAACACGGATTACCACGATTCAGCTCAGGTCTATCCGCGACTCCGTTACGCAAAGGTAGCCATAGTGCCTTTTGGATTGCGAACATGTCGCGAATAACACAAAAATTACAATAAAAAATTCCGGCCCAGGCGTCAACGTGATCGCGTCTGTCTTACCAGAGTGCAGCCCTCAGCTCAGCGAGCAACACGGGTCGCGCGAAAAAAAATTTAGGAGCTATGAACCTCGGAATCCTCCACGCCCACCACCACCACCACCACCACCACCACCACCACGCGCACCCCAGCTCCCTCCTCCTCCGCCTCGACCACCACCATATCCACCAGCTCCACCAAATCCACCAGCTCCTCTTGATCCCCCCCGGCCACGATCACCGAATCCACCCCTCGACCCTCCACGACCTCCCCCACGCGGACCACCTCTTGACTGAAATCCGCCTCGTCCGCCAGCCATGCCGCGCCCCCCTCGTCCGCCGGGTGCTCCTCTGCCGCGCCCTCGTTCTGTAACATACCTGAGTTAAAGAAAATAGACAAGGTATGCATAGTTGCGCGCTCACTGGTAACACCTAGCCGATTTTAGCAGTCAGTAGCTCGTTCGTAGTAGAGGACGAGCTGACGAACCTCCGGCGACTTTTGGTTTCGGTAGAAATCTATCTATTGGCAGGAGCTTGTCTCCGCCAATGTAGACTTTGTCGCCTTTTTTGAAGCTGCTCGCGACCATCCCTTCGCCCATCTTGATTGAAAAGTAGACCTCATTTATTGGTCCAAGGATTTCGTCGACCTTGCCGATGACCGACTTGTTTTGCAAGTAAATGGGAGCATTGAAGTAGGGGACCTTGTCGGGCATGAGAGACGAACACAGCATCTCATCCTCAACTGCGTGGACGAAAGAGCCCATTTCTGAGGAAGGACGTATGAGCGCAGAAAAAAAAATTAACAGAGAATGTGCCTAAAACAGTGTCCGGAGGCCCGAAATCGCGTTGCTGGAAGCCTCCCCGACCACCCCCACGACCTGTAACAAGTGAGAGGTAGCCAGAGTGCTCGACGGTGGGACATACCTCCGCCGCGGCTGAAGCCTCCTCGTTGACCTCCGCGGTTCATGCTTGAAATTATGTTTGGTGTTGTTAGAACGAGAAGCCCAAGCGTTCGCTCGATTATGTCTGCCCGTTCTTCCCGCAAAAGGCGCCGCTCGCAAGCCTTTCCCGAGGCCGACGAGCTCCATGGCGCCATAGTCGACGATGAGGAGCCTCCCAAATACGTCGAGAGCACCGGCCAGGATCGCCTCGACAAAGAACGCGAGGTGTGGGACGCGTTCAAAGATGAACACGTCGAAGGTAGCGTCCATTCTTTCTGGCGCGGTCCTACGATGTCCCGACCCAGCGGTTTACAGTCTTTGACTTGTCTTCGAGTTTATGGCGGCGGTTCGATTTGGTCCGCGAGCTTGACCAGCAAGATGCTAGTAGGTCGATTTACCTCGCGTTCAACTCGTACGACCTGACGCCACTTGCAGAGAACACAGCCAGTTTGCTCGACTCTGTAATGAAGTATGTTCAACTTCGCAGAGCTCATGCGCAGCCGCCACCCGTTGTTGGTCCGGTTACCGACCCCGAGCCTGAGACTTCGGAGGAACCGTCTACTGTGCAGGACTCGCCTCAAGTTTCAAACGAAGGCTCTTCCGCTTATCACCAGTCTATGCCGCCCGTATATAGCGCGTCGTCTCCGTCTCCTTTAAAACCTGCACCTGCTGTTCCGCTGCAGCCAGTGCCCTCGAACCAACCGAGTAGCCGAGAAATGCTCGCTATCATTGCCAAATTTTCTGAAGCATCCATTCGTGATCGAGAAGAAAAGGTCAATCTCACTCGTGCCGCTTGTGACTCTGTAGGTTTTCTCCGTCTTGCTATCGCCTCGATACTTTACGGTCCAACAGGTGGAGCGCAGTATACGGCTCATCGACCAAGCCATCCAAGAGCAGGAGCATGCCATCTCTCTTGGTGCCCGCCCCGGCACGCGTCTCGCACCTATCTTACTCCCTGAAATTGTCATGCCCAAATGGACCAAGCCTTTGCGGGTCAACATCAGCCCTGACCTGGATGACAATCTCGACGCAGAGCAAAAGGCCCCTACGCAGTCTCGTCGCAAGAAGGGCCGCAAAGGCCGCAAGAAAGAGACGCTTCCCAGCGAAGCTCTTGTGCCCCTGCCGCGACCTAAACCCCCAATAATTCCGAATGCGGACCCCAATGAGTCGCGGTACTGTTACTGTGACCAAGTGTCATTTGGAGAGGTGCGCGTGAACCCGCATACTTCTGCATTATGTTGACTAGTGGTAAGATGATTGGCTGTGATGACCCACGGTGTGAACGCGAATGGGTGAGTGAAGTTGTGCCTGAGGCGCGGCTGCCACTGACGTTCTATAGTTCCATCTATCTTGTACGAATCTTGCGGCAGCGCCTGAGGGAAGGAAAAAATGGTACTGTGACGATTGCACTATGAGGAAAAACCGGAAGCGCATCAGATGAGAGAAAGCAAAAAATATGTACACCATATTTATCATCGGAAGATTGTAGAATTATACTGTACAAGTAATCTTTCCGTCGCGCACCATCTGGGAATACATAGGATCCGATGTGCAGCCTGCACAAATGTACAATGTCCGAACCATAAACCTAGCGTCGTATGTTGGCGTAAAACGATCATGCAAAATCTACTTTCATGTTGAGCTTATTGGCTAAAGTTTCCATATATAAATCTACGGGACACGTCAGAAACAGGCGTCGGATAGCTTAGCATTCACCTGTGTCGTGTCTGAGCTTCCAGTACTCGGCCAGAAGTTGATTCAACTCGGTTTCGTTCGATTTCAGATGCTCCGCCATCTAATATCAAAAAAATTTAGCGCGACCGGACCAGCATATGACACCGCCCACCTTAGTTTCGAGCTCATTTGCCTCTCCCCGGATCTCCTCTACTTGTTTGTCGTTATCTCGCCGTTCTATCGCCATTTCGTCGTATTCCCGCTGTAGTCGGTCGATAGTCTTTTGACTAGCTACTTTCCGGTCCTCAGCGTGTCTCTGAGCACGTTCAAGTTTTTCTTGAGCATTGGAGAGTTGTTTTTGCACTCGCTGATAGCTCCTGAGTCGCTTAATCTTAAAAGAAAGAAGGATGGCAACGTACCTCCCGGCGCGCGTGAAGTTCCTTTCGCTCAATTTGTTTGTCCTCCAGAAGGTCTTTGAGGTCGTGGAGGTCCTTCTGCGAATCCTGCAACGAACGAACTTCCTTCTCGATCGTTTGAAGCTGCTCAATGCAGCCACGAACATCCTAAACCAGAGAGTTAACCAGGAAATGCTCGAGCAAGGATCCTCGCTCGCCTTTTCAATGTTCGAAAGCGCGTTGATCTTTGCTTGTAGATCTCGGGCCTTCGTTTCGTGCAAGGCGACCGTTTGTTTATCTTCTACGGCAGTAGTGCTCATCGTCGTAATCGTTCTTTTGATACGTTCAGGAGACTGAACGATGCGCGACCGAGTTCGCGTCATAGCTTCGGAAATGCTCGCAATTTCACCGTTGAGGACTTCCTAATGACAGTTGGTCAGATACACAAGGGTGAACCTGCCATCACGACTCACTTTGCGCTCGACAAGAGCGGATTTTTCCGTCTTCAAGTTTTCCACTTCTTGGATCGTAGCCGCCTGGAACGCCTTTGTTGCAAACAATCGTGAACGAATAGCATCGTTTTCTTTTCTTAATTGCTCGCATCTCGGCTCGTCTTCTGCCATTTTCGCTCTATGAAACATTTTTATTGAACCAGTCTGCAGCCATGCACGACGAAGACTCACCTCATCGTGTCGATTTCTTGTGTGATTTCTGCCAGTCGGCGGGATACGCGATCGCGCTCCGCGATAATCTCATCTGAGCGCTCGCGAAGTTTCTTGACGAAAGGCTCACAGAACTGTTCTGTGAATTTCACAAAATTGATGAATGCCGACAGAATATACAGCGTGCGGTCGCGTTCCGGGGATTGGATATCCTTTGAGCAAAAGTCCTCGACCCGGGAAGCTGTTGCCAGACGCGTGCTGGCTGTATATGAGAGTTGAGGTGAAACTTGAGTATGAATTGGCGCACAGATGGTAGAGCAAGATGTGGCTCGTCAGGGATATTGCGTGCAGGTCCTTGAAATGGGTGAGGCGCGCGCCGGATGGGGGGCTTCACGACGTCACCTTGTCATGCATCTTGGCTTCGTTAAGAACTCTCTGGACAGGGTCGCGAAGGGTTTCGTGGTTGATGTTTGTGACCTGTTGAAGACAAGCACAGTAGACGCTTTCGACAAAGTCCGGGGTGGGGCGAAGCAGCTGCTCCTGGGCAATTGGGACGCCCCATGCACCGAGAGAGTCAATTATATCGGGAACAGTCATGGCGGGGAATATCATTTTGCCCATGTTGGATGAATCGAGGCTGGGTTTGTGACAAGTCGCGACGCGAAACGAAACGCGAGGTCGTGATGTGACTGAGACTGTTTGATTCCCACGCGCGCGTTGTCCCTTATCACTCACCCTGCGCGGCAGACGAGGCATGTCGCTGAAGAACAACCTAAACGAAGTCCTCCGCCACAAAGCTAACCCAGCTACATCCTTACATGCCACTGTCCAGCCGCAGAAGGTGACCTTCCGTCTTTCACCCACGCTTGTCGTCTCATCTTTGCTTGCGTAGGCTGCCAAATTCAAGCCTGCAACCGCCACTTCCGCATCGGCGTCCTCCTCTAATCTTTCTCGTGAGGATCTACCTGCTTCCGATTTATCTCTTTGCCAATTCTTCTCCTCAAGTCCGGAAACAGGCATCGACAACGCTACCCTCTTTCTCTACCCCTGGATTCGGAAAGTCGCGGTCAAGTGGCTCACACTCCAGATCTAGCTTTCCCGAGGCTATAAACATATCCAGCGACTCCACCACCCCTTCTCCTGGCATCAAGCGTTCCTCTTCAGACTCGCATATTTCGTCCGACTCTCAACGGTCGGCCAAACGTCTGAAATCCGAGAAGGAAAACGTCTTCCAGTCCGACCCATACGCTCGCCCAAATGACAAGGGAAAGGGTAAATCCAAGGCTCCCCCTTCCCGATCCAAGGTCGAGCTCGACGACGATGAGCCATGGGCAAGAATGGAACCGGAAACCGAGGCAAATCCATTCACGAAACTCGGGATGGATTTTCCAGAGTTTCATCCACCGGCGCAGGCGACCCCTCCACCGGAAACGGCGACAAAGTATCCAGATCTGGTTTCGGTGTGTCTCATAGCGCTTCGCTTTCTCTTTAGGCACTTACGTTGTGGGCCAAGAAATCGACGAAGCAGTTAAACCAAATACTGCTGTCGAATCACGAAGCCAAGAGTCAAAATATGGAATCCATCGTGAATTACCACTCTGGCCAGGCCAAGAACCAGGATATCTATATCTTGGAGTCGATCAAGTACTTCCCAGCAGCTTCGTTCGCTCTTTGGCTAATATGTGATTATCCAGAACGCTCTTGAATGATCGGATTAGTGCAATAAAGGAGATGCTCAAGTATCGAGAGGACACTGCCCACTCGTGTGCATCTGCAACACCTGCCCCAACGACGCGCCTCCAGACACCATCTGTCCTCGTCCCTCCCGAGGTTCATCAGCTCGCGTCGCCTCCCACAACAGCCGTTTCAGCGACTAGGTCATACGAGGCCACCTCGTACGCCAGCACCTCGTACGCCAGCACCTCTGTGGTGAGAGAAGGATCGACTGTCAGCACCCGCGACAGCACCTTTGTTAGCGTTCGAGAAAGAAGCGTCCAGAAAACATTCAGTCTGAACGCAGATAATTTCGACGGCGACGACGAAGACGATGCGTTGTGGGCGAACGTGGACGACGTCCCCATGGATTGCCTTGACGAACCCATAGTGGCGCCCCCAGCACCTCTACCAGATGCCGAGCTCACAGGCCCGTATGCCAAAGAGATCAAGCTGAAGCTGAAACGAATCTTTCGACTCGACTCGTTTCGTCATAACCAATTTGAAGCCATCAATGCCACGATGGCCGGCCGCGATGTCTTCGTGTTAATGCCAACAGGGGGCGGGAAAAGCCTATGTTACCAGCTGCCTGCCGTCTGCAGGGGCGGGAAGACGAAGGGCGTCACTGTTGTCGTATCGCCTCTCCTCGCGCTCATGCACGACCAGGTCAACGGATTGAAAGCCAAGAATATCGACGCCGTCCTCTTGACTTCATCTACACGAGAAGAAGACTCCCAGGAAATACGGGATCGCTTGTATAGCAACTCCAAACCCAGCCTTTTGTACGTCACACCAGAGAGGCTGAAAGTCAGCTCCAACCTCAAGAGCATGCTGTCGCATCTCTACCGATGCAAGGAGCTGGCGCGGTTCGTCATTGACGAAGCGCACTGTATTTCGACCTGGGGTCAGGACTTTCGCGAAGCTGTAAGCCTCTTTTTGCCGACCTGTCGGCCCGTACTGAATACCGGGGCGCATTGCAGTATCAAGAGCTGCACACCCTCCGGGATGATTTCCCGGACGTCCCCATAATGGCTCTCACCGCAACTGCAGACCGCAAGACGGTCGATGACATCCTGGGACGGTTGAAATTACAGACTCCTGCCGTTTTCGAACAGTCATTCAATCGCACTAATCTCAACTATAACGTTCTTCCCAAACGATCCGTGGACGAGATGGTTAGTTTCATTAAACAATCTCATGCGAATCAGACGGGCATCATCTATCGCACGGGCCGAGACAAATGCGAAAAGCTCGCCCACCAGCTCCGACAAAAGGGTCTAAGGGCAAAGCACTATCACGCCAAAATGGAACCGGCGGACAAGGAGATGGTGCAGGCTGAGTGGCAAAGCGGTGAATGTCAGATCATTGTTGCGACGGTGATTTCGACTTGAAATTCTCTGTGATTCTGGATGCTGATCCATGTTCAGATCGCGTTCGGAATGGGAATCGACAAGTCCGATGGTAAGCGCTCTCCTCTGCGCGATAGCACCCGAACTGAGCGGTCATGAAGTACGATTCGTCATACATTTCGACTTGCCAAAGAATATGGACGGGTAAGCCTTTTCCTCGTCCACTATCGTCGCTCTAACGCATCGATTTCAGGTACTATCAAGAAACCGGAAGAGCCGGTAGGGACGGCCAGCCTGCCGATTGTGTCTTATGTGCGTGTTTTGAACATTAACAAATGCAACTCGTCGTGACTTTATTTTATTTTAGACTATGCGTACCGCGATCTTCAACCGATCCTCAAGATGATTCGTGACAGCAAGGACCCCAATACCACGAATGCATCCATTGAAAGACAAGAACAAGCCGTCCGTGCGGTGGTCCGCTATTGCGAGAACGAATCGGTGTGCCGACGCATCCAAATACTGCAACACTTTGGAGAAAAGTTCGACAAGAAAGATTGCCGCGGTCGCTGTAACAATTGCGCCAGCGAAGGCTTGCTCGTGACTCAGGACGTAACCAAAGAAGCCAAGAGTGTCCTCACTCTGATACAGTCTTTGGAGGTCGGGAAGGAAAATGTTACGGTGGATCATTGCCGTAACATTTTCAAAGGCGCGAATGTAGCCGCCGTCCGCGACAAGCGGCACGACCACCATCCCATTTTTGGAGCTGGTCGCGACATGCCGAAGGAACTCGTTGAACTGTTGTTCAACAAGTTGCTGTACCTCGATGCGCTCATGGAGAGGTCGACTCAAACGAACTCAAAGTGGCATCAACAGTACGTCAAGGTACGATATCTTTCCGTTCGGGCGAACTGTTACTGAAAGTACGTTTAGCTCGGTTCGCGTGCCCATGATTTCCTCACAGGCAAGCAAACGCTGCTGCTGAGCTTTCGGCCAAAGACTCCGAAACCTGGAGGCAAGGCCAAAGCCACCAAAAGTTCGCGAAAAGCTCCCGCAGCAAATCCACAGGAACCCGAGCGACCGCAGCCGTTGTACGCCGATGACTCGATGGACGAAATCGAATTTAGCCCAAAGAAGGCGGTGCACCAACCACCTGCCGACAGGCAAGTAGTCGAAGTCATCTCGGATACTGAAGATGATGCACCCAACACGGCTCTACACCCGCCGAATCCGGATCCCCAACAATTATACAAATTGCTCGTGGCTCATCGCCAGTCGATATTGGACAATGACCGTTCCGTCGTTGCGAATGATGTGTTGGACGACGAGACTCTAGAATTATTGAGTATTGCGTCACCACAAGGCAAGTTCCAGCACATTGGGCCTTGGTCGCGCTTAACGTGTTGCATTTCAAGATTTTCAATCCTTCAGACGCGTTATGATCGACGCCAGCAAAGAGAGGTTTGGCACTCTGGAGGAGGCGAAGAGACATGTCGACCAACGATACGGCGCATATGGCAGTGGCTTTTTGCATATTTGCCAGGGACGAACGGCAGACGCGTGGCAAGAGAAATATGGGTATCGTGGCCGACAGCCTTCAGCCAAATCCAAAGGTCCCGCAGATATAAGGAAATTCAAATTCACGAAGGCGCCGTAGTCTAGATAATAATAATTGATTTATTTGGCTTCTGAGTACTGTCTCGCCCCCTTTAAAACATTCATGGAAGCGGGAAGGTCCAGCCAGACCAATCCAATAAACGAGGAAGAGGAAAAAAAACATTGGGAGACGGGTGCGATGTACACTACAGAACAACACGATGTGGACAGGGACGGCGTGGTATTCACACCACTGCCAAATGAGTTTCAACTTAATAGCCTCCCCCTTCATCCGTCGTTCTATGAGACGCCATAAGCCGTCGCTGGGCATCCTCCCGTTTGGGACAATTGGAGATACCATGCCCCAGTCCTGTGATCAATTATATTTAGCATCGTCCTTGCAATAGACGTGGGTGACGTACCTCCACAGACGGGGCATCCTTTGACGGAGCCACCCTGGGCGTCATCAATGGTCGACAGGAACGGGGGAACCCTACGAAAACATCAGCAACGACGCATCAAGCGCGAGCCCAAACGAGACCGACTTTTGGCCCGCCTCCAGCAAGAGATACTTGAGATCGAGCAGCGTTGGCTCTGGCGTGTTCATATTCACGAATGTCGTCGCAATGCCCGTTTTCCCGCTGCGACCAGTACGCCCGATCTGATGCACATAGTCCTCGATCTCTTTCGGCATGGAGAAGATGATGACATGTTGGATGTCGTTAAAGTCGAGGCCCTTGGACGCGACGCCAGACGCGACCATCACGTCTTTCGCGCCAGACTTGAACGACTTGATGGCGTACTGTCGTTCTTCCTGAGCTGCAAAGAAAACATCAGATGCGAAGTCACGAATAGGTGTATGAACAACCGTACTCTTTGAGCCATGGATAGCAACAGCCTCTACCCCCTTCAGAAGCAGGTACTCCTGTATATCTAACTCGAAATGATCACTCTGCGAGTCTAATAAACCGCGCAAGTTTCACTCACCATCTACCTCGTTCTTGTTCTCACTGAATATAATAACTGGTGGCGGCGTCTTTTGGAGACACTCGAGGAGATACACCATCTTGGCCTCCTGTTTGACGTACTCGACGACCTGGAGTACATCGAGATTGGCCGCACCCGCACGACCAACATTCACCAGCACCGGCTTGATGAGAGACTGCTGCGCAAAATCTTGAATTTTGCGAGGCATGGTCGCAGAAAACAACAGCGTCTGCCGCTGGCCCTGGAAAAAAACGCTTAGATGTATTTGACACAGGACACGAATGGCCGCACCTTGAAGAAGCTCATGATATTGCGGACGTCGTCCTCAAAGCCCAAGTCGATCATGCGATCGGCCTCATCCATGCAAAGGAACTTGCAATTATTGAACGTGAACTTCTTCTTCTCCAACATGTCGATGAGGCGGCCCGGGGTGGCGACAACGATGTGCAGGCCCTTGCTCATGACGTGGCTCTGCTCGTTCATGGATATCCCGCCGATACACAGGAGCGTGTTGAGCTGGGGATACTTGCCGGACTTCGCCAGCGCAGAACACCACGCGACGACATTTTCGTACGTCTGGTTTGCCAACTCACGGGACGGGCAGAGGATTACGCCGACGGGGCCCTCCCCGCGGATAAAGGGTAGCTTGACCTCCTCCTCAAGAGCCATCATGATGAGCGGCAGACAAAAGGCAAGCGTCTTACCAGAGCCAGTGAAGGCGATCCCTATTAGGTCGCGTCCTGTGAAACTAAAAGGTCGGTTAGTGAACTAGAGACGACTGACTGGGATGCTTACGCCGCAGGGATGCCCTGCAACTGGATTGGGGTGGGGTTTGTGATGCGGTTGGACTTTAGGAACTGAAGGATGGGCTCTGGTATTTTCATATCCTGGGATAGGTCAAGCAGCAGGCCAATTGGAAGAAAAATTAGACATACGACAAAGTGCTCGATTGGAGGAGGAATGTCCTCGCCGTCCACGAGAATATGGTACTTGTCGCGGACCTTCTGGTGCTGCTCATTGGTCCGCTCGCGAATATATTTTGGGGGACGCCAGCTGGTGGTCAGTGACTCGGTGTAGGATATGCCCTTTGCGAGCTCCATGTCGGAGGCCAGTTTCCGGCGGCTCTTTATTGCCTCCAAGATCTCTGCGTCTGCCTCTGCGGCCTTTTCGAGCTCGGTCTTTTTGGCATCTGCGTGCGAGTCAGATGTGCTCAGTTCGGGTCTGTTACAGACACACCTTCGACCGCCTTTCGTGAGTGGACCTCCTGCGCCTCCATGAGCAGGGTGCGCTCCATCCGCGCGCGCTCCCTGCGACGCTCTTCCTCCTTCTCGGCATCCTCGCGCTCCTCTTGCTCCTCCAGTTGTTTCTTGGCCTTCTGCTTTTCTGTGGGGGCACCCCAGGCGGAGAGCTTTGCTAGCTTCTCCTGGCGGCGCTGGGCGACCGGGACGTATGGCTCATAGCTGTCGTCGTCGTCGTCGAGGGTGTAGACGGGCTCGGGGTCGCGGTCGACGCGTCTGCGCTTGGGCTGTGATTGCATAAGGCAAGCGTGAATCTCGGCCCGGCGCTACCCGGTGCGCATCAAGACCGTTTCAGAGAACAGTTCTGAGTCTGCTGCTGCAACCATGCCCGATTTCGACCCCACCACCCACCCCCACCGCAGATGTATATTTCCCCGTTTAAATCTTGTATTATTTCATTAATTTCCGTCGCAGTCAATCCCCTCACCGGCGAGTACATCCTCGTCTCCCCCCATCGCTCGAAGCGGCCCTGGCTCGGCCAGACGGAGGCCCTCCAGTCCACCGATCTGCCCCAGTACGACCCCGCTTGCTATCTGTGTCCAGGGAACACCCGCTCCGGGGGGATCGCCAACGAGCCGTACGAACACACATTTGCCTTTGAAAACGACTTTGCCGCCGTCCTCCCGCCCCCTGCGCCCATCGCCCCGATCGCACCCCATCCGCTGCTCACCACGGAGCCGGTGCACGGTGGCTGCGACGTGCTGATCTTTCACCCGCGCCACGATCTCACGCTCTCGAGGTTGGTGCTCGCGGACATCGAGCGCATTATCGAGGAGTGGATCGCGATATACACCAAACGCAGCCAGCAGGAAGAGATCAAGTATGTGCAGATCTTCGAGGTGTGTCCGGGAATGTGTTCTCTGTTATTATTATTTTTACTGGCACGCAGAACAAGGGCGCGATGATGGGCTGCTCGAACCCGCACCCTCACGGGCAGGTATGGTCGCTCTCTGCGATCCCGACGATCCCCGCCACGGAGCTCGCGTCACTCGAGCGGTACGCGCAGACCACAGAGACAACGTCCGAGGCACCCAAGGGCCCGAACGGTAGGCCACATGTTGCTGCTGTAACCCCAACGCGATTCTTACCGTGTGATCAGGCAGGCCATGCATGCTTTGCGAGTACGCACACGTCGAGATCGGTTTCGCGGGAGATAAGGGGCGGGTGGTTGTCAAGAACGAGCACTGGGTCGGGGTTGTGCCGTGGTGGGCGACCTGGCCGTACGAGATTCTCCGTGAGTGGGGCATTGTGCTGGCTGCTGGACCGGGCTGACGGGGGTGCAGTGCTGCCTTACAAGCGGCACATTTCTGCGATTTCAGATCTTGGCGCGGAGGAGAAACAGGCGTTCGCTGACGTGCTGTCACAGATTACTATCCGCTACGACAATTTGTTTTCGTGTCTCTTTGCGTATTCGATGGGCATCCATCAGCGCCCGACGCTGTCTGGGGACGACGTGGCCCATCTACACCTGCATTTTACGCCTCCGTTGCTCCGGAGCGCGAGTGTACGCAAATTCCTGGTCGGGTGCGTGGAGCAGCACCATGGCGAATTTTGCTGATTTCTTTCTTTCTTTTTTTTTTTCAGATACGAGCTGATGGCAGAGGCGCAGCGGGACCTGACTGCAGAGCAGGCAGCAGCGAGACTGAGGGAGCTGTCGGGGACGCACTTTCTCGCGTAGAATGTGGTAGACCTAGATAGGAAGTGTGACATTGTGACTGGCCGTAATCATTGCCTGCCCTTTCAGAGTTTCTCCTTCCGCCCCGCGCACCCATCCTGAGCTGAGCTTCATTCCTTGTTCCCGACGGCCATGTTCCTGCTACGCACCGCGCCCTGTGTCCTTCTCTCTGTCCTCGCCTCCTCCGTCTCTGGTTTGTCCCCTTGTCCCTCTCCGGCTCCGACTCGCCGCTCACGAGCTCACCCATTATGTAGCCTACTTCGTCGTCACTGCACCCAAGCTGCACGACCAGTGGGCCAACGGCGACGTCCGCATGGTCTCCTGGAGCAAGGGCGCCAACGACGGCATATCTTCGTTCGACATCGAGCTGTCCCAACTCAGCACTGACGGCCTCACCCTCATTGCCAAGAACGGTCAGTCCTTGGCCGCACCGTGTTCTTGCCAGTCGTCCTTACTCGCCCGCAGTGCCCTCATCAGACTCGTCCCAAAAGTCGATAAACATCCTTCTGCAAGACGTGCCCCCTGGCGACGACTACTTCTTGCTCTTCATAAACTCCACCCACGGCGTCATGCACGCGACATCCCCGCGCTTCTCCATCCTCGCCGCGGGCTCGTCCTCCAACTCGTCTGGAACGACCAACCCCAACGTCGCGACGGTCACCGTCAGCGGCGCCCCAAACCCGACGCAGCCGTTCGCGACCACATTTGCCATCGCCGCCAACGCCGCATCGCGGCCGGTGCTCCTCCTCCGCGGCGGGCAGACGTGGGGCGTCGCCACCGCGATGATCGGCTGTATGCTCGGTGCGGCGTGGACGCTTTTGTGGTAATTGTGGTAGTGTTTCGGCGCGGACACTAGACTGGTTACCTTATTTTATATTTTCCTTCATTCACGCTCGTTTGCTCTGCTTTCCTCGTACTGTTGTAGGGCATGATCTAATTCATCGTACATTATGGGGCTTCTATTCATGGTTTACAGCTCAAGTCATACAGAACAATAATAGAACAGCTATGCTACATACAAAAACGGCGGCTATGCATACTGCAAAACGGTAAGCGCACGCGCAGATGCGAGACGGCAAGGGCTTACCCGAGTGAAGGTCCCCATGGTCATAAACGTCTCTTTCCTGGCCGTGTCCTTTCCTGTGTACAAGCGCACGGACGGCCTCGCTCATGCCTGCCTTGCGCTTCGCCTCTTCCAGCGCCAGGGTACTCCGCAGCGAGTTGCTCGCGGTTGCGATGCTCGGGCCAGCGATCGCGGCCTTTTTCGCGGGAGGCTCCGCCGCAGTGTCCGTCGCCGCCGCCGCCTTGCGCTTCTTGGACTTTTTAACCGGCTCGAGCAGGCGCTGGGCGGCGAGGCGGTCACGCAGGCGCTCCTCTTCCTCGGGCGCGGGGTTGAGCGGGATGCAGTCGAGTGCGTGCGAGTACTTCGTCGCGCACTGCGGGCAGGTGTCCTTGTCCTCCGTCTGGCCCTCCGGGGGCGTCGACCGCACGGCAGCGAGGCCGGCAACGGCAAAGACGCAGCCGCACGGGCGGAGGTAGACGAAGGGCATGACGCCGTTCATCTCTTTGAGCGTGAGCGGGCAGACGAACTGGAGACGCTCCGAGGGCTCGGTGGCGGGCAGAATCGGCGCAGGATTCGGGGTGAGAGTGAGAGTTTTGACGTCCTGGTGGGGATGTAAGTAAAACGAATGGTTGAAACTGGAACGGAAACGGACCTTCAGCGAGCGGATGTGGCCGCAGATGTTCTCACCGTCGCCATAGGCGTCGCGGTCGAGGAGAAACTCGATGATGGCGTCCTTGTTGTAGAGTTTCCCCAAGGCACAAGAGACAATCGGTTCTTGGAGGCGGCGCTTGGAGAGGGCACAAAAGTTCCAGCGGGCACGGGTCTGGTTTGCCTTGTCGAGGGCCTCTGCCTTGGGTTTGCTGCGGACGAGGTCCCTGCGGTCGGGGATACTGCCACCATCATTGCCCATGGTGGGGAAGGAAAGAGAGAGACTGCCTCGGTGATGGATGAGTTAAGAGTCGGCCAAGGGTTATCTATCTAAAATAAATAAATAAATAATACATAATAAAGTCTTACATAATCAGCAGTAAATCACGCTCAACCCCGGAGTCGGGCATGTGATTACCGACCCCGGCCGCGCCATATAAGTAACAGCCAGCCACGCCCGCCTCTCTTTATTTCTCTCCCCCACCATGTCCTCCAAGGCCGCCGTTCTCGCAAAGCACGACGACGACGTGGTCATCGTGGCCGCAATCCGCTCCGCTCTCACAAAGGTCTGCTCGTCCCCCTTCACATTTACACTCCAAACTCACAGCGCGTACAGGGCAAAAAGGGCGGCTTCAAGGACACAAATCCCGAGGAAATCCTCTCACATGTCCTCAGACACGTCTACAAGTCCGTCAACCTCGACCCCAAGCTCATCGAGGACATTTCCGTCGGCAACGTCCTTCCAGCCGCCGGCGGCGCATCTGCCGCCCGCATGGCCGCCCTCCACGCCGGCATCCCCAACACCGCTGCAGTCAACACCGTAAATCGCCAGTGCTCCAGCGGCCTCACCGCTATCAGCCAGATTGCAAACGAGATCAAGACGGGCATGATCGACATTGGTATCGGCGCGGGTGTCGAGAGCATGACCAAGGGCTACGGCGCTGCCGCCATGCCCCCCGACTACTCCGAGGCCGTCCTCGCCACCCAGGAGGCTGCCGACTGTCTCATCCCTATGGGCATCACCTCCGAGAACGTCGCCGCCGACTACAGCATCTCCCGCGAGGTCCAGGACGCGTTCGCCGCCCACTCTTTCCAAAAGGCCGCCAAGGCCCAGAAGGAGGGCCGCTTCAAGGCCGAGATTCTCCCATCGAGGTCACCTGGGTCGACCCCAAGACCGAGGAGGAGAAGAAGATTGTCGTCGACTTTGACGACGGTGTCAGAGACGGCGTCACCAAGGAGAGCCTCGCCAAGCTCAAGCCCGCGTTCAGCAAGGACGGCAGCACCCACGCGGGCAACGCGTCCCAGGTCAGCGACGGCGCGGCTGCCGTCCTGCTCGCCCGGAGAAGCGTCGCGAAGAAGCTCGGTCTCCCCATCATTGGCAAATACATCGCCGCTGCGACCATTGGTGTCCCTCCGAGGATCATGGGTGTCGGCCCTGCCTACGCAATCCCCAAGGTATGGCCCTTTTATATCTATAAATTTATTTCCGAGCTCATTTGTTCCCAGGTCCTCGAGAAGGCGGGCCTCTCACAAAACGACATTGACTTTTTCGAGATCAACGAGGCGTTTGCTTCGCAAGCCGTCTTCTCCGTCCAGCACCTCAAGATTGACCCCAGCAAGGTCAACAAACACGGGGGCGCCATTGCCATCGGCCACCCGCTTGGTTGCAGTAAGTGCTGGCATTTTATACGCGATGCATTTGCTGACCGTGCTCGCAGCTGGTGCGCGCCAGGTTGCAACCGGGCTCAACATCGCCAAGCAGTACGGCGAGAAACTATTCGTCACAAGCATGTGTATTGGTAGTGGCATGGGGATGGCGGCGGTATTCGCCAGCGAGCAGTGAGCAGCGGACGTGTAAATTGTATTTAATGTCTTTATATGGATTCCGAGTAATGCAAAACACCTGCAAGCGCATGTCGCGGCGCACACTGTTAAGTCTCAGCTGCCTTGGCCTGCTTCTGCTGCTCCCACCCACATTCCTCCGCACATCCCGACCGCTCTTGCACCGCGCCATGTCCTCCAAGCCTTCCCTCATTCTCGTCCTCCGTCATGTCCGCCTCGGAGGCAAAGTTGGTTGTCCGCTTGTGTCTCAGCTGCGCGCTGAGCGCGCCCTAGATGGATCACCCTCAAAAAAATAAAGTACAGCGACGCCGAGGGAAAAGAGGTCCGTCCTGGGCCATCTCTCTCCACCCGGTCGCCCTAAGCCAGCCTCCAGCGCCTGTGGGAGTGGTGGGTACATTCATCGTACACGATCTAGCGCCCTGAGTCATCGCGCCCCACAGTGCCGAGCGCACCACGCGCAAATCGTCGGGCATCGATGGTACGTCCTAATCCGCACGTCTCGCGCGCATGCCCTCGACGCCCAGACAGCCGTCGCGGTCCTGGCGATCATCCGCTCCAAGACCAACGCGTTCCCGCTCTCGACGATCGTCATTGAGCAGTACCGCCCGCCCATCGATAAGTTCATCATCGGTAAGGCCGCCGCCGCTGGTATGTCCTCCGCTGACCTGCCCCTGCAGAGATGCCCGCAGGTGCGTCGTTCGTACTGATCCTCCCCGCCGCACTTGAAACCCATGTGCGCCCTGCAGGTTTGATCGACGAGGGGGAGACGCCGGAGCAGGCAGCGATCCGCGAGCTCGAGGAGGAGACAGGATACAAAGCAAGCGGCGTCGTCGAAGCCACCCCCGTCGTCGTCTGCGATCCGGGTACGCGCTGCTTGCTCGCAACTCAGAACATACAGATTCACTCCTGCCAGGAATGACCACGGCGAATATGAAGCTGGTCGTGCTCAACGTGGATCTCCCGGACAAGATGGAGACGCCCGAGCAAAAGCTCGAAGCGGGCGAGTTCATCGTGAAACGCGTCGTAGAGCTGTCCAAATTAAACCAAGAACTGAAAGGTCGGGTCGCGAATATTTAATTCTGATGTCTTGCTGATCAGCATCTCACAGCGTACGACGCAAAGGTTGGGTTTCAAGACGTGCTGCATTGAAATCTCTGACAGTTAGCAGGGTTTCGTCGTGGATGCCCGGCTGGCGCATTGGGCATCCGGGTACGAGTTGTCGCGCCGCATTGCAGGAGGAGAGTTCGCCTGAGTGCCCAATATACAAGTCCTGTACTAATAGTTCTACATAAAAACATGAATCACTTTTTCGACTTGTTAATATGGGCGCGCAGTTTCTGCTGCTTCTCTCTCAGCGACGCCTTCTTCTTCCCCCGCACAGCGTTACTGCCCAAGATCATCATGATAGGCTTGTTCCGCGCCTTCTCCCTATTCGTCGAGCTGCTCGGCGTCTCCTTGTTCTTCTTGCCCTTGTGCGACCCGAATTTCTCGCGGCCCTCGCGGCCCTTGGCAATCGAGGCCATCCGCTCGGCATAGTCGGATTTCGCCTTCTTGCGCGGTCCGAGGATGTCGTTTTCAGAGATGAACGAGTCCTCGGGCTGCTGGCCGGCTTGGACAATCTTTTTGTTTGCCTCGAGCGTCGCCAGCTTCCGCTTTGCGCGCGACCCACCGACCGTCTCGACCTCCTTGGCTGCAGCCTGGATACGAAGGTCATTCAGCAGTGCAAAGTCCGCAGGCGTGAGGATCTGCCAGTGGTCATCAGATTAGTGAATCAATAAAAAAAACGGTGTCGACCGACTTTGGTGGTCGCAAGCGTGGATATTCGGGTTGACGGATCCTCGGGATTGACTTCTCCATCTGGTGGAGGATCTTTGGGCTTGTCTTCATCCTCGCTGTCAGATATGTGCAGGTCTTCGTCTTTGTCGTCGACGTCGATCCAGCCTTCAGATTCCGAATCACTAGAGTCAGAGTCGACATCCCAGCCTTGCCATGCCGCTTCGTCATCCTCTTCCATGACGATGTTCTCCTCGTCGCGGAGCTTTTGCAGGTGGTCCTCCAGGAGCTAAAAAAACAAATTTAGAGCCACGACGACGACGCGGAGAAGCTGGGTCATACCGCCAATCCTTCGATATCCACAGCAGCATCGGCGCTGTGCCCAAAGGCAAGGGGTTGCGTGCCGCTCGCCATACCCATACTTGCATCTTTACCCTGGACACAGAGTGAGTTTTAGAGGTGGACACAAGGAATCCAGCGTACCCGCTCTCTTCTCTTCAGCATCCCCGGGTTGACCTCTCGGAATAGCTGAAGAAGCCCCCGGGCAGCAGAGGTAACGGCCTTGTCTCTGCTCTTTCTATATTCGACGAGATCGCCCAGTAAATCCTCCTCCATCGACCAGGGCTGCCGCCGGCAAACCTCGCGGATCGCGTTGAGACCAGCGGCGATAACCTCGCTCGCCACTCCGGGATGCACGAATTCGTGCGCGAGCTTTCGGATAACGGGCGTGACTGCATCAGGAGGCGTGAGGTCATGAACAGACTGCGCTAATGCAACGAGAATAGCAGGGACACGGAGCTGGCGGTGGGTGAGATACTTGACTATGTATGTGTAGAACCCGAGGACACAGAGTTTATGTGCTCCCATAACGCGCGACAATAGTTGCATCAACAATATCTTGTGATCCAGCGAGAAACGCTTGTCGTAACGATTAAGAATGTCGTACAATTTTTCCCCGAACGTTTGAGGATCATTAAGGAGCTGAAGACCAGAGAAATTGGCCGTAGCTTCGGGCTTGTTATGTTTTTTCTTGGGCAAATAAGTAAAAAGGGTTGTTCAGATGGAGAACGACATACCTTTTTGGCCGCGTTTAGCTGTTTCTGGAGTTTCTTGTCTCCACTCCGAGTCTTCTTGTTGATCTCCCGCCGATGATGCATTGCCCTGACATCAGCAACCTAAAGAAGCACAGTAAATGCGTGAACGGAGAGTGAGAAAGCGGGCCTACATCTTCGGCTTCATCGTCACTGTCCTCTTTTTCGTCGTCGCTGCCGAGGAAAAAATGGATCGATGCACTCTGCACCTTGACAACGGGATGGAAGCATCCCAGGGCAATGATCGACACCGGTTTGGCATCGGTCCTACTCTCGATTGAGTTCAACCCAAATTATGAGACAAAAATGCTCACCAGATTCCCTTCCTCCACAGCTCCTTGGTTAAGATGACGGCCCACATGGCCTCTTCGCCATTGTGTGCCATTCGGTCGGTATTTCCCACAGCAGACGCCCTGACCTTGCCTTTGTCGCCCACAACCTCCCCCTCCATTCCTCTTTCAACCATTCCAAACAGCATCGCCTGTACGGCACGATTAAGTTTGTGGTTTTTGGAACGGATGTTGGCGGTTCTAATATCGGACAGTATGGTTTTCCGGATGAACGACCGTAATGTCGAGGATGTTGTACGAGGCAAAAGGGGGAACAGAGACTTGAGAAGTCTACAAAGGTTGTCGGTTCAACGGCAAATATCGAGCGTTCAAATCACGCACTCGATAGACGTGATAACATCCTTGTTTCTCAGCATGACTAGATTCTGGACGAGGGTTTTGCGGGTTTCCGGAGACAGGGTGCCATAGTTTTCGAGTAGCAGCGTTGATATATGGGATGGGAACTCGGCAGTCTCTTTCGGGTAGCAAGTTGCGACCTAATTCGGTGTAAGACGGTGCACCGGAGAGGGGAGAGAAGGGAGTTACCTGGGATATAAAGGCGACGAGCTCCCTAAAATGTGCCGCCTGCTCATCTGGGTTTGTAGCGAAGATGCGGCGAATAGAGTTGTAATGATTCCATTGCTGCAGAAATTCTTCTTTGTATGCTTCCGGGTCTCGCTTGATGAGGTTTTGAAGCTGCGGCAGGTTTGAAGTGAGCAGTATGCCTCGTCCCATTGTCTGGCTGCTCTACAGAGTAATGAAGGCGTTGAAGCAAAAAAATGAAGCTGATCGGCGCCGCAAAACCAAACAACCGCCCCAGTCTCGATTTAGGAAACCGTCTCTTTCTCCCCGCCCGCCATGCGGTTCTTCAAGGCGTTCCCCAGTTTCCCTCTCCTCCACCGCAGGTCCAAATCCGACTCGTCCATTCCTAAGCCCACTCCCGCCAGGGACCACATCCTACCCCGCCCGCAGTCCCTTGATGCTGCACAAACCGCAATATTCACTGCCGCCGTTCCCACATGCCCACAGACATTCCTCTTTCCTACCCCGTCTGACGCATCCAACGCCATTTTTGAACTCGAAACCGCCAATTCACGACTTCGGAGCGAGGTTTCCGTCTGGGCGGCTGACTGTGCTGACCTTCGAGCTCAACTTGACGCGACGCGGGCCGATCTTTTCACACAGCTTCATCGAACCTCCTCACTCCAGCGACAAGCCCAGGCGGATAAATTGGAGATTGACGGGCTGAAAGCCCAACTCGCCAAATACGAGCGCTTTTTAGGTCTCATGATCAACGTCGGCCTACATCAACGCGTTCTTGGGGATGCGCATGCCGCCCTGCGGGCTGGTATCGATCCTGACTTGGCTCTCGTGAACGCAATCAAAGATGCGGCGGCTATCCCGGGGAGCGCATGGTCGACTATCATTCCCAGCGTCACTGGTCCACGAACGCCGGACGAATACAGATCTTCCCTCAATATGACTCTCAAGGCCAGGAAGGAGCTCAGAGATACAAAGAAGATTGCCAAATTCTGGAAGCGTATCGCAGTAGAAGAAGGTCGTGTCGAGACCGTCACACCCTCAGTGTCGACTATTTCTTCTATTCATGAACCTCTGCCCGCCGACCGACAGAAGGCCGTCGAAGAACTGATATCTTCGAGACGTCGCGCGTCACTTGTCTCCCAAGATACGACAGGCGGAGATGCTACGCATCGCACTTCACTTGCCTCCCAAGATGCGCCAGCCGAAGACGCTACGCTTCCCGTTTCGGCTTCCGCATCGTCAGAGTCTACATCGTCTACACCTACCAACATCACCCCTTGCAATTCTGGATCCGAGCTCCCTTGTCTCTCACCCCTAGCGAGCGACTCCTTCAAGAGTGAATTGGCTAGTATCTCGTCTCAGACCCGCCTGTTCAAACGCGGAGTTTCGTCATCCAAACACAACCGCCCTGTTTTAGGCCAAATGGATACGAATGTGAGGCCGAATCCGCTCCAAAATGGCGGTCAGCAACGCGGCAAGCCATCAGTGAAGCCAAGGGTAGACTTGAGAGCTGAAAATGTGCCTCAGGTATTCATTTATTCATTTTAATCGTAGACCAATATTGACCAGTGCCCTTTCCCTAGCTGCAAACAGTTGTAGATACTCCACCTGAAGTTCGGCCTCGTGTTCGAGAGCTTTCTGTGCCGAACGTGGTTCCTTCGTTTTCCAAGCACAGCCTTTGCACCAGTCAACTGGGACCTTTGGGAAGGATCGAGGAGGAACGAGAAGACTTTGTATCATTGGATGCGCTTGGAGAGCCGGATACCAGCCAAGACTCCAACTTGGGGAATTGGTCCATGCTTGATTTCCCCGATCATGACCTTTCGTTCTCCTTTTGTGACACGGCCATTTCCACCCCTGCGACGACTCCTGAAAGGGCCGTAGCTGAAGCTGAAGAGATCTCTACACCCACCAAGATGTCGCGCCTTCCCAAGCCAGTTTTGAAACAGTTGAACAGGATGTCCTTGACCAAATCCGGGAAGACTGAGGCACCTCAAATAGCCCCTCTTGCTATTCGAAAGAGGTCAACAGGCGGGCCGTCAGCCACACGGCTTCCTGTGTCTGTACAAGGCAGACGGAACATTTTGCGCGCATGATCATATTTTAGAGTTGTACTTTTCAAAAATCAAAATGGGTATTGGGAGTAGGATGTGATGTACACGATGAGTTCGACTAGTAGCAAGCATGGAGGAGCGAGGATCATGAGGCTTCTTCTTTCGGTGCAGCGGCGGGGGCGCTGGGGGGCGCATCAGATTCCGTTGATCTGTCCGGTCCTCCAGCCGCCCCACCTCTTCCTCGTCCACGTCCCCGACCGCCTCTAGCTCGAGGTGATCCTCTGGGGCCAGCTCCGCGAGTCCACCCACCGGAGTCGTGGGCTGTAGGGGGAGACGTCGGAGGGGGGCTGGGGTTTGACGTCGCCTCCTCCTCCCCGCCCGCAGGGGTCGTCTCTGGTTTGGGAGCCTGGCGCTGCTTCCAGTCGCCTCCACCGACGGGCTTGCCCGAGTCCCACTCCCTGTTTTGCATCTTGTCCAGCTTCCGTTTGGCGTTCTGCTCTCGCGTGCGATCGACACCTTTAGAGGATGATTTCACCCTCGGTATATCTGTTCCGTTTCCCAGACTGACCTTCCTGGACCTTTCGGCTCTGGGCCAGTTTGACGCGTTCGGTTTCTTGAGTCTTCTTGAAAGCTTCTTCGTCTGCTTGAACATCCTTGGGTTTGCAATAAGACGCGCGCGCAATGTCAATCCACGGTGTACACGTACCAGTCGGCGCTGTTTAATCTTTTCATTCTGTTCTCGCATACGAGCCATGCGCTCCGAGAGAGCCTCTTCGCTCAGTTTATCCTAATATTCGGGATTAGATGGCTACTTGATAGGATGGGCGACGTACGCGTTGGTTCCCACCCGTCTTGACGCGTTCGGGATTAACATAAGGCTTCTTCTTCTCGGCGGGCTCTACATCCTGAGGAGGAGACTGGGGAGGCTCCTCAGTTTTCGACTCTGCCTCAGGGGGGTCCTGTATTTTAAGCTGGTCGAAATCAAGCCCTAGGGAGTTGGCGGGAGGATCCGAGGTGCTTGCCATGACGGTCGAGCGGAAGGAGTTGAATGCAGTCACACAGACGTGATCTTTTCGTTTGTTTCCTTCCAACCACCATGTCTCTTTCAAACAAGCTGTCTATCACTGACCTTGAGCTCAAAGGACGGCGCGTTCTTATCCGCGTCGATTTCAACGTCCCTCAGCAGGATGGCAAGATCACGAATCCTGCGGTTCGTCCGACATTATCCATCCATCCATCGTTCTGACTAGCATCGGTAGCGTATCGTCGCTGCGCTGCCCACCATCCAATACGCCCTCAAGAATGGTCGGATCCGATCTATCTGTCTCGCTGGTCTGAAATCCTCAATAATTTGCAGGCGCATCGGTTATCACTCTCATGTCCCACCTTGGGCGCCCGGATGGCAAGGTCGTCGAGAAATACTCTCTGAAACCCGTTGCCGTCGAACTCGAGAAGCAACTTGGCACGCCTGTTACATTCCTCCCCGACTGTGTTGGCCCGGACGTTGAAAAGGCCGTCAACTCTGCAGCGCCCGGTTCCGTCATTCTCCTCGAGAATTTACGATTCCACATCGAGGAAGAGGGCTCCGTAAAGAACAAGGATGGGACAAAGACCAAGGCCGACGCTGCTAAAGTCACCGAGTTCAGAGAAGGACTCACAAAACTCGGCGATGTTTATGTCAACGACGCATTCGGCACAGCGCACCGCGCCCACTCGAGCATGGTTGGCGTCAAATTGCCCCAGAGGGCCGCTGGTTTCCTCGTGAAAAAGGAACTCGAGTTCTTTGCCAAGGCTCTGGAGAGTCCCGAGCGGCCGTTCCTCGCAATTTTGGGCGGTGCAAAGGTCTCGGACAAAATCCAACTTATCGACAACATGCTCGATAAGGTGCGGAGTACAGGACTCGGTAGCGAAATTTCATTGACATCTTTACAGGTTAACTCCCTCATCATTTGTGGCGGCATGGCATTCACTTTCGCGAAAATACTGAACAATGTTTCGGTAAGATCCATTCCCATCGCAATGTATTCGCGCGATACCTATATTATCTGTAGATCGGAAACTCCCTCTTCGATGCTCCTGGATCTGAAAAGGTCGCTGGGCTCGTTGAAAAAGCCAAGAAGAACAATGTGAAGCTCGTCTTCCCCGTGGACTACGTCACCGCCGATAAATTCGACAAGGATGCAACGGTGCGTAATTCCAGTGTTGCCCTGGAATAGTCGTTGAAAAAGTTACCAGACTGGGACCGCTTCCGAGGCCGAGGGGATTCCGGATGGCTGGATGGGTCTGGACGCAGGCCCAAAGAGCCGAGAGCTGTTTCGCACGACTGTTCTGGAGTCGAAGACGATTCTTTGGAACGGGCGAGTCCCTTGTCCGCACCTGAATATATGTACGCTCATCTTTGACGTAGACCCCCGGGCGTGTTCGAGTTCCCCGCTTTCGCGGAAGGCTCCAAGGCGCTTCTCGAAGCCAATATCCAGGCCGCCAAAAACGGCGCTGTCGTCATTGTCGGTGGAGGGGACACTGCGACCGTCGTTGCGCAGTATGGGGCGGAAGACAAGTTGAGCCACGTGAGCACTGGCGGAGGGGCGAGCCTCGAATTGCTGGAGGGAAAGACTCTCCCGGGAGTTGCTGAGCTGAGCGAGAAATGACTAGATGGAACTAACCCAAAGTTGTAGAAATCAAAAATGTAGTTGTACGTAACCATAGACAGTCAGATTTGTTTAGTAGCCTTTACTCCGGGTGTGACATACATTTCTTCCACTTGCTCAAATGGCAAAGGGAAAGCGTCGGCCAACTCGCAGCACTGCACCTGCCTCTGGGCCCTCTCCGCTCTCATCTCGCGCGTCGACCCCGGAGGCAGCAGAGCCGGCCGCCGTCTCCCATGCAGCGGAAACTTGTCCAGGCTGCACAACCGAGTCTAGCGCCTCCTTCAATCAGTTCGAGAAGGAGAATTGGATACGGTGTGATGTCTGCAAGACTTGGTACCACTGGCGGTGCGCAAGCACCGAACCACCGTCTTTCCTGTCCGAGGACGAGAAAAAAGACTACACTATTGACAAAATAGACAAATGGCGAGTGGAGCGTTCTGCACACGAGGCCGCACCATAACTCTACTTCGTACAATAGGTACTGCAAACCTTGCTTGGACAAGGATCCCAGTCGTACTATCACGTTCAAGGCTCCTGCTCGCAAGTCGGATAGGAAGCGTAATTACCAAGACTACGCCAGTCTCAACCTGGGTCTTGCATCCGACCCGAATCGGTGGTTGCGGATGCTCGAGAACAAGACGTTCAAGAAGGAAAATTTCAAGAGGATGCATGGGAGCGACGTTACTGTTGAATGGCTAGAAGAAGATGAAGATGCCATGACGGAACCCATTGTCGTGGAGAAACCTGATGGCCTTGGAATGAAGATGCCTCCCAGCGACTTTACCGTTGAGGATGTGGCTGAGCTCGTCGGAGAAGAGTCCCCGGTGGAGGTTATTGGTTTGTGTTTCGTCTTTTGTCTCTGTAAGCCCGCTAAGACTGAAACTAGACGTTGCAACTCAATTGGCGTCTCCTGGGTGGACTCTCGGCAAATGGGCGGACTACATAGAACTTGAGCCCGAAGCTCGCGAGAAGATATGGAACGTGATATCCCTAGAGGTCACCGGAACCAAAGTTGGAGATCTGGTTCTGCCCCCGAAGTTGGTGAGGGACCTCGATTGGGTGGAGAACTTTTGGCCCAGTACAAGAAAGGGAAAAGGCAATGCATATCCGAAAGTCCAACTGTATTGTCTGATGGGAGTCGGGTCGGCGTGGACGGTAGATGCCTTTTTTTTTTTCTCCCAGCGAGTTTCCCTAGCTGAGTTAATCCAGGATTGGCATGTCGATTTTGCTGGATCTTCAGTGTATTATCACGTCCTCCGTGGATCCAAAGTGCGTTCAATCATCGGTGTGCCGCAAAATCCAGTCTCACCATTGAAACAGGTTTTTTATTTTATCAAGCCTACGCCTGCCAACTTAGCTGCCTATGAACGATGGTCCGGAACCGAACTTCAGAGCTCGTGGCTTGGAGATATGGTTGACGAAGTGACCAAGATTGTATTGACGGAAGGAAACACGATGATTATACCGAGGTGCGCTAACTTGGGCATTATACCTCAACATCGACTCATGCCTTTTCCTTCCTTTTTCACAATACAGTGGGTGGATACATGCGGTATACACGCCTGTCGATACAATAGTGTTTGGTGGAAATTTCTTGCACTCGTATTCCATGCCCATGCGTAATACAACTTTCGTCCCACGCAACCCTCCAGTCTCAACGATTTTTCACAGAACTCAAAATCAGAAAAATCGAAATTGCGACGCAGGTACCCAAGAAATTCCGATTTCCATTGTTTTCCAAGTTTGTGACTGTGCTACTGGGTGAAATGTCCTGGCTTATACTGGTATCCAGGCTCTGCTGGTACGTTGGGGACAAGTATCTGCGGGATCTCAAATCGCCGGCGGGAGTCTCTTATCCACCGAGAGTTCTTACGTCGCTGCTCGCTCTCGCCGATTTTTTGGTGTCGGAGGTCCGAATTCTTGAGCGAGGGACGGAGCAGGCCAAGAAGGAAGTAAAAGACCAAATTCCGGCTGATCGTGTGAAAGACCCTGCTGTTGTTGCGCGCGAGTTGCGCTGGCGAGTGAGGCTTGCGGCGGGGAATGCGAGTGACGATGAGGGCAGCTCTGTCAAGCCGAACGGGCTCGGGGTGAAGCGGAAGCGGACTGGGGAAGACGACGAACGGCCGCGCTTCAAAAATTTCAAGCCGCGGCAATGGGACAACATGGTCGAAAAGTCGGAAGAGGGCGAGGCGCGCATGGTCAAGGCGCGCAAGCCATCGGACGACGACGGGACGTGGAGAGAGCGATGGGTCGAGTGGACGGATGGGGTTGCGGACGAGGACGGTGCGGAGGTGGAGGTGAAGAGCCGGACGGAGACGTTTGTGCGGGTGCGGCGCACAGGGGAGGGCGTGGAGAGACAGCGGGTGGAGCGGGTTGTCGAGTCTTGGGCGTGGCAGTAGCATAGGATATATTATTATTATGTGAATTAATTTTGTTAAGTGGCTTATTCGGTGTGTGGGAGCATTTGTATAACTGTAAACGCGATCACGAGGCAAGTTGAAGTATAACCATGTCCACGGTCAAGACGCCTTCTCGCCGTCGAGTACGCTCAGAAGCCAAGACGCCGCTGACCCCGTCTCTTCTCTCCGCCTTCAACACCGTCTCCATCGACAGCCCTATCAAGCGCGCAACATCCACCTCCATCCCGCTCTCCGACGCCTTCCAGCGCCAGGCCAGCGCAGGCGTCATCCGCAAGGGCGGTGTCGAGAGCAGGATCGACGTCGTCACCTTGGACTATGTCCCCCCAAAGGCGGCAGAGGTAAAGCGCTCCAGGTCTACCCCAGCCATTGTCAGTCGCTTTGTTGCTCTTTCACTCCTTCCTCCAGCTGATTGTCCCCAGAATCGCTCGGAACGCGACCGCTTCATCTCTTCGCGTGACCACACCCTCGAGGTCTCTGCCACCCTTGACCAGATGTCTCTCAACGCCCCCTCGGGCTCGCCCTCCCACACCGCCCGCCTGGCAGCCGCGGCAGGTGTTCCGCTCAACCGTCGTATCCTCGGGTACCATCTCCAGCCGCCCTCGGCCTCGTCGGACACCACGCTCGCTCTCCAGCGGGAGTTTGCCCGTCCTCTCTATGCGAACCGCCCAGGTGCAATTGCCACCTCGACAGGTTCCACGACAAACAAAACTCGCAAGATCTCTACTCAGCCCGAGCGGGTTCTCGACGCGCCTGGCATGGTTGACGACTTTTATCTCAATCTTCTCAGCTGGTCTTCCTTGAACTGCGTTGCTGTAGCGCTCGAGTCCAGCACGTACATCTGGAAGGCCGACACGGGAGCTGTTGTGCAAATGGGTGAGGCGCCAGCCGGCACCTATGTCAGTAGCGTCAATTTTTCGAACGATGGCGCGTTCCTGGGAATTGGGCTGGGGACGGGCGAGGTTGAACTGTGGGATGTCGAAAGAGGGACCAAGTTGCGCACGATGGGCGGGCATCAAGCTCAGGTCGCCGTGCTCTCCTGGTGGCAGCATCTGCTCAGCTCCGGTTGCGGAGACGGCAGTGTGTGGCACCACGACGTCAGGGTTCCGCGGCATAAAGTGATGGAATTGCTTGGACATAGCGGGGAAGTGTGCGGATTGCAATGGAGGAAGGACGGAGAGTTAATTGCGAGCGGGGGCAACGATAACGTGGTCAATATCTGGGACGGCAGAGTAGGTGACACGGGGCCCCCGGTCGCGGGCGACGGGGTGGCGACTGGTAACGCCAAGTGGACGAAAAGGAACCACACCGCTGCCGTCAAGGTATGCTCAAACCTTCCTGTCACTTCGATTTCTTAGTAGATTCGTTCAGGCTTTGGCTTGGTCCCCGTGGCAGCCCAACCTGCTCGCGTCCGGCGGAGGCACAAACGACGCCACTATCAACGTATGGAACAGCACTACTGGGGCGCGGTTGCACACCCACACAACCCCTTCCCAAATCACAAGCCTGCATTTCTCTCCGCACCGCAAGGAATTATTGAGCACCCACGGCTATCCGACGAACGCGATCGGCGTGTGGTCGTATCCGGGCCTAGAGAGAGTGGTACGTCTCTAGTGCGGTCTTGTTGTGTATATATACTGAGGGTGCGCATCTTTAGGCAGAAATCCGGGATGCACACGACTCGCGGGTTTTGTTCAGCGCGGTTTCGCCCGGGGGAGACATGGTTGTGACAGGGGCAGGAGACGAGAGCTTGAAATTCTGGAGGATCTGGGATATTCCTGCGGGCGAAAGCAAGAAGGGCAAGATGAGCAGCGGGCGCGAAGGGGTGACGCGGAGCGGTGTTCTATCCATTAGATAGAGATAGTGGCTGTACATGTAGCACGAGTGGCTGTGCTAAAAGTTCCTCTCCTTGCACTTTTCTTACCATGGGCCGCATTACCCATGCCCTCTTCGAGTCTGCCTCTGGATATGCCGTGTTCGAGGCAAAGCTGTCCGACGACATTGGTGCGCGGACCCAAGCCGTCCAGGAGTCGGTCACCGATCTCGCAAAGTTTGGCAAAATCGTCACCTTGATGAGCTTTTTGCCCTTCAAGAGTGCTGCCCAGGCGCTGGAAAACGCCAACGATGTATCAGAGGGTACCCAACTCCTTTTCCCCCTCGCGTTTTTGACCTGCAACTTTGTCCTAGGCATTCTCAACGACCACCTCAAATCGCTGCTGGAATTGACCGTGTCCAAGACTTCAAAAAAATCCCCCGTCCTCCTCGCTGTCTCTGACAGCAATCTGGGCAAGAGCATTAAAGATGCTCTGAACGTCAACTGCGAGGTTTCCGAGGAGGCGCAGGAGCTCATTCGTGGCATCCGGTTACATGCCTCCAAGATGCTCAAGGGCCTCCAATCCGACGACCTCACAAAAGCACAGCTTGGGCTGGGGCACTCGTACTCGCGCTCCAAACTCAAATTCAACGTCAACAGGATCGACAACATGATCATACAGGCTATTGCCCTGCTTGACCAGCTCGACAAGGACGTCAATCTGTTTTCCATGCGTATACGAGAATGGTATGGATACCATTTCCCAGAGCTTGTTCGCCTCGTCCCCGATAATCACCAATATGCCCGCGTCGCCCAATTCATTGGCGACAAGGACACCCTCAGCGAGGAAA
The DNA here is from genome assembly GCA_029289555.1 of Mycena latifolia. Taxonomy (NCBI): domain Eukaryota; kingdom Fungi; phylum Basidiomycota; class Agaricomycetes; order Agaricales; family Mycenaceae; genus Mycena; species Mycena latifolia. Next base: position 411,264 of record JARJLE010000028.1, on the reverse strand, counting down.
AGCTACCTGATTTGGCGGCCATCCTCGATGACGACTCTACCCTCGCCCAGAACATCCTTGACGCCGCACGCGGCTCCATGGGCTCATCACTTTCCGAAATCGACATGCTCAACATCTCCGCATTCGCGACTCGTGTGGTTTCCATCTCCGATTATCGGAAATCCCTCGTGTCGTATTTGTCGGAGAAGATGAACCTGGTGGCGCCTAGTTTAACTGCTCTCCTCGGCGAGAGGATCAGTGCGCGTCTCATCAGCCATGCCGGGAGCCTTACGAATCTGAGCAAGTACCCTGCAAGTACTGTTCAGATCCTCGGCGCAGAAAAGGCGCTATTCCGCGCCCTGAAAACGAAGGGCAACACACCCAAGGCAAGTCTTACTACCGAAAGTGACTGGCGCATGTTTTCAACGTGGATTGTAGTACGGCCTCATATATCATTCCACTTTCATTGGGCGCGCTGGACCTAAACACAAAGGGCGGATATCCCGGTTCCTCGCCAACAAGTGCTCCATCGCATCGCGGATAGATTGTTACTCCGGTTCGTCCCAACTCTCAAGCCATGGGTTGTATGTTAACAGCAGCTTGTATCAGACAACCCGACACCCAAATTCGGCGAGGCTCTTCGTGCCCAAGTCGAAGAGCGGCTGAACTTCTTCGAGACAGGCGCTCCGCCATCAAAGAACGCGGACGCTATACGCAAAGTTTTGCAAGACTTGGCGCTAGATGAAGACGAGGACGACGCCGATGTTGACATGCCTCTCACGACTCTCGAGCCTTCTCCGCAGAAGAAAGATAAGAAGAAGAAGAGGAAGAGCGAAGCAATGGATGTTGATGAGGACGAAGATGAGGAGCCTTCACCGAAGAAGGCAAAGCTGTCTAAGGAGGAGAAAAAGGCTCTGAAAAAGGCGAAGAAGGAGGAGGCCAAAGCTGCAGATGGCGTGAGTCCATGATATGCCAGTCCAAGTATGTTCCTTAATGGCTCATCCGATTTACAGGATGGCAAGAAGAAGAAGAAGGACAAGAAGGACAAGTGAGATCCGAGTGGATCTTATTTCGCTATACTATTTGTTGTCCTCCGTTCTTAATCTATTACTCTGTTCTTTGTTGCGCTTGTCATATATGTCCCGTGGAATCTGTTACTGCCTCGCGAGTCCTTGAGCGTACTAAGGATAAGGATGGTATTCACTTTGGGCTCGGTATACCTCGGATTGGTACACGTTCACATCCTCGAAGATGTATATTTTACTTGATTACAACACTGTCAGCCGCTTCTACCTCCACTTTCTAAAGCTGCCAGCCGCCAGCCTCCGCTCTTCCTCCTCCTCCAACATGCCGAAGGCAAGCAAAGCCAAGAGCACGTCCAAAGCATCGCGTCTAGTAAAGTCCAACCCGTTCACACCCGTCCGCCGTCTTTTCTCCAAGCTCGACCGATTCAGACCTGGCAATCGCCACCGCGCCCAACACCAAGAGCCATCCCGTCACGGCAACCCCGAGCCAGACCCGGTAGTAGACACACCACCAGAGAAGCCCGCCGCCCCAAGCACGAGCCGCACATTCCCACACCCCCACGCATCCGTCGGCAACACGCCCGCGTGCATGGCCCTGCAAAACGACGACCTGGCCGAGGACGCGGTAGTGATTACGGCCCTTTCGACGCTGCCCTTCTGCTGCCACGAAGACCTCCTCACGATGTCACGCACTGCGCTCGTCGGCGTCGCCGAGTCGCTCAACGCCAAGCTCCCCGCGGTCCTGCGCATTTCCGTTAGCCGCACACGCACAGACGCTACCATCCGGAACGAGATTGAGTTCGTCGTCGGACTCCGGGCAGAAATGGAGGTTCCGCCGGCGCCGCGGGCGGAGCGCGCGCGCCGGGAGGATGGAGGGTACGTGCCGGAGGTAGACGCCGATGAAGAGATGGACAGGACACCACCGACCAGTCCCTTGGCGCGGCGAGGAAGAAGGATGTTTCAAATTTACGGGACACCAGGGACTCCGCTGGAGCGCCTCGCGGAAGAGGAGGAGGAGGAGGAGGACAGACCCATGAAGCGGCAGAGGTCGCAATCGACTGTCAAGGAGGCCGACGATAGCATGGATGTCGATGTGGCCGCGACACCGACACCGCATCCCACCCGACCACGCGCGCGCGTTCTTCGCATCCACTCAGAGCATGTGCCTTCCTCGCCGACCCCAACGCCACGCCCTCGAGTTCTGCGTTCGCACAGCACAAAGCTCCCGGCCGAGATGGCGAACGTCCAAGTCGACACTGCGTTCATCAACACCAATCGCCCAAAGTACCGGAAGCGAGAGGACGTCGAAATCGGCGGGAGACGTCGTGCAAGTCTGCCCGCTTTGATTCGCAAGCCGTCCACTCCGAAACAGAAAGCAAGGGCGGCCAGCACTGCCGCCGCCTGCCGCCCGTTCTTGGCGCTACCGGAGGAGAGCACCAGTATGAGCTCGTTGACGTCCCAGTCGAGCGTGGAGGTGTCCCCAGCGTCGTCGGACTCGTACAGAGTGGGGATGAAGAGAAGAAGGAACAGCATTGAGGCAGAGAAGGGAATGGCGTTCGGAATCATTGGGATGGATATGCGCTCGAGTGCAGGTCGCGGTGTTGACATGGATATGACGGAGTGAGCTGTAGAAACTTTGTGTATTTTTGGCTTTTTTTTTTTCCCCAACAGGGGCACGTCAGGAATTGGCATTCCCTTCCGGGAGGACCGCGGCTACCTCTTCCTCCTTCACCGCGGCAGGGGGGCGTATGGCGGCCTCGAGCTCGGGAAAGCTTTGTATGAGAGCCTCGTTGAGATAGTTCCGATACGACTCGATCGCCACGATTTTGCCGTTCATGAACTGGTTTTCCGTGGCGGCACGCTCGAGACGCTCGCGCGTGAGCTGCATGGGATTGCGGGAATTGTCGATGTCCGCGAGCACCTGCATGGGCACCATCGTGCGGAGGCTCTGGGCCATTTCGTCGATGGCCCCAAGGTGGTTGATGACCTCGTTGACGCGGAGGCCGACTTGCTTGCCACCGCCTGGCTTGTCGCGTTCCTTGGTCGAGTCGTTTATGACGGTTGTGCCAAGGTTATAGAGGGCATTCGCGAGGCCCAGCAGCTCGAGCTCGAGGTCCCCTTGGCTGCCGGAGGGCGGAGGAGACTGGGAGGAGCGGGGCGAATCTGGCGCGGCTGGTGTTGGCTGAGCCATAGTGGTAGCGGACCAAGCTGCGATACAAGCGCACACACCGCGCTCACACTTCCTTCCTTCCGTCCTTCATGGCCAACACTACCGTCTCCGGCGCACAGTCAATCCATGGCCAGAATCCCCAGGTACGCGCCACCTACGCTGGCACCGCGTTGCGCTCTAATTCACCCAGTTTCTAGTCGAAACCGTCATCCGGAATCGTATTTGGGAGTCCATATACTGGAAGGAGCATTGCTTTGCGCTGACAGGTTCGCCGTTTCACCCTCTTCCCTCCCATTTGACTTACAAGATACCCAGCCGAAAGCCTTATCGACAAAGCAATCGAAGTCCGGTTTATTGGCGGCGTTTATGGCAACCAAAGACCCACCGAATTTCTATGTCTTCTGCTCAAGCTGCTGCAGATTCAACCAGAAAAGGAGATTCTGGTCGAATACATGCGGGCGGATGAGTTCAAGTGCGTCCCTGTGCGTTAGACTTCTCCCAGTACTCATAAACGCGCTATGCAGATATCTCCGCGCGCTCGCCGCGTTCTATGTGCGGATGACTTTCCGGGCTGTAGACGTATACGAGCTGCTAGAACCTCTTCTGAAGGACTACAGAAAGCTACGATTGCGAAATATGGGTGCGTCCAATTCAATTTTTGTCTGCTACTTGCACTTATTCGGGCAGCTGGATACTCCTTGACTTACATGGATGAATTCATCGACCAGCTCCTCACCGAGGAGCGCGTGTGCGACATCATACTCCCCCGATTGACCAAACGAAGCACACTAGAAGAAAATGGCGAAATCGGCCCCCGGCAAAGCCGGCTCTTGGATGCTTTGGAGGGTAAAAGCGAGCATGGAAGCGCGCGCAGTCGAAGCCGCAGTGGGAGCAGGAGTCCGAGTCGCAGCCCTCGCAGAGCCCGGAGTCTCAGTCGCAGCAGCCGCACGCCGTCGGATGCTGGCTCGCGGTATGTGTCGCGGAGCCCGTCTCGCTCCAGGTCCCGCTCAGGCTCGCGATTCCGGTCACGCAGTCGTAGTATATCGCCAGATCGTATGGAGACAGAACCTAGTTGATTACTTTTTTCTCTTCTTCTTTCCCTTCCCCGAATCAAGCTCTTCGTCTCTCCACGTACCAAGCTCTTTGGCGAGCACCTTCCAGCGCTCTTGGACGAAAGGCAACGACTCGACAGTCTGCAACGTGCCCGGAGACAAGTATCCTCGGTTGCGCATTCTGCCGTACCAGACTAAGTGTAAGGTCAGCACCAAGTCGCGTTGGAGGTGCGCGACACGACTCACCGATGTCGTCGCGACGCGTAGGAGCTGCTTCTATGCGGTCGGTGCGGCCCTTGACGCAGTCGCGGAGTGCAAGGGCATTGTAATATTTGCAGACCACCTTGCCGCCGTTGCTTTCTATGGCTTTAATGGCGCTTTTGGACGCTCGCGACGGTGTTATGTAGATGGGTGTTTTAAAATATTGTGCGCCCTGCGGCTGGTGAGCAACGCGCAGACAGTCGGATAGTGGAACGCACGTCGCCCAATATCTTGATGCCGTCGTGGACGTCGTGGATGCAGCCACTGAGAAGGAGCTCGCGGGCGGTAATGGGTTTTTCTGGGGACGAAGACAGGCGGCCCTCGTCTATCCAGTGCTGTATTCGGTCGAGGTTGAGAGGGGCCCATGTTTTTTCGTTACTGGAAGAGATTGAGGGCGGTCAGACACCGGGGCCAAGCGACGCACCGGTTGACGAAGCCGCGCTTTGGAAAGAGCTTGGTTATGGGCGTCTGCCCACCCTCGAAGCCGGGTTTTATGCCTGGCCCAGACCTGGATTTCTGGCCATTAGCACCGCGCCCAGCGGTGCCGCCGTAGCCAGATCCCTGCCCTCGTCCGACACGTTTTTGCTGGAGAGAATTAGGACGGTGAGCCTGGGGATGTGAGAGGGGGTTACATTGTGCTGGGAGGCACGCAGAGGCTTGAGGTTGCGGAGACTTATCCTCGACGCGATTCGGGAAGAGGACATGTGCGGTACGGAAGTTGCCGCGGCAACTCTTTGACCTTGCTTTCAACTTAGCCAAAATCTCTCCCATGTAGTATTTACGGTTTTCGATGGCCCACTTCCGCTTTCGCCGACACCTTTTTTTTTTTGTAGATACTACTTGTAGTATTTTCGAATTTCGAGATGGTCCTCAACGATTTTTTGGGCGGACATGCGCGACAAATAGCGACAACCAGACGCGTCGGAGTCGACCGCGATGACCCTCCGTCCGTTGATTGCAATATTCGGTACAACAGGCGTGGGCAAGTCCAACCTCGCAATCCAGCTCGCCCTCAGCCTCAGCCCGCGCGCTCGCGCTCGAATCATCAATGCAGACGCAATGCAGGTATACGCGGGCCTCGACGTCCTCACGAACAAGGTCCCCGAGCCCGAGCGGCACGGCGTAGAGCATCTGCTCATGGGCTTCAAGCAGCCGGGTGAACAGTACGTCGTGGGCCAGTGGGTCAACGACGCGATCAGGGCGGTCAGTCGACCCGCACCTCTCGGCCGGCAACCCGCCAATGAGCCCGCCTTGTAGATCGACGAAACCCACATGAGAGGAGAGATCCCAATCGTCGTCGGGGGGACATCCTACTGGATGCAGCATCTCATGTTCCCCGACCGTCTCTCTGGCATGCAGCCCGAAGCATCGCCTGTGCTGTCTGAGAACATCGTTAACGCCCTCGCTTCTCTCCCGCCTCATCTGCTCGAGCTGTTCAACTCGCTTCCACGGCAGCCCCCAGACGCCGCTGTCGATCCCGAGGCCGCTGCGGCACTCCACCTTTTGTTGCACAACCTTGACCCCGCTATGGCTGCGCGTTGGCACTGGCGAGACACTCGAAAGGTGTTTCGCAGCCTGGGTATCGTAAAAGACACGGGCCGTCGTCCGAGTGAGATCGTAAGCGAGCAATCCGAGACTCTCCTGAGGCCTAGGTGTGGCGCCACAATACCTCATATCCTCCGACTCTCATTCTCACACAAGATACCGCACTCTTTGCTTTTGGCTCTATGCGGAACCAACCATTCTCAATAGCCGGTTGGACACTCGTGTGGATGAAATGGTAGAGGTTAGCGCGTCCCACTCGAGCGCTCCCTACCTCTACCTTACCTGCTGAACCTCCAGAAAGGCCTCCTGGACGAAGTGCGCTCTCTGCACGACAAGACGGCCTCAGGCAGTGTCGACTACACGCTCGGGATCTATCAATCTATAGGTCAGTGAGGCACGTCGCGAACTGTCTACATCCGCTGATGCCAGCAGGGTATAAGGAATTCCACGCATACCTGTCAGCGCCAGCCCAGACGGAGAAGGCGTTGAATGAGGCTGTGGAGAACATGAAGATTTCAACACGCCAGTACTCGAGACGGCAGATATCTTGGATACGCAACAAATTACTGCCCGCAATCCATGCAACCAACGCGCAGGAGTTGACAGTCCCCACATATTTACTGGATGCAACTGGTATTTTTTTTCTTTCTCGGACGCAACTCTCTTACGATCTCCACAGACGTAAGCGACACTTGGACTTTAAATGTTCGGGATCCTGCGGTGCAAATCGCTGGAGGTCAGTGGGTCTCAGACTCGTTCTTCAAAGAGCTGACGTAAACAAAGATTTCCTTAACAATGAGACCATGCCCGATCCCCTTGCCTTGTCAGAAATCGCCCGAACGATGCTAGACGTCAACGAGAAACCTGTAGAGTATGTCCCCTTTCGGCCATCGTCCAGACACAAATTACATTTTACCAGTCCGACCCTCGTCCTGAAAGCACAACGCAAGGTTGTCTGCTCGATCTGCACAGTTGACGCCACGCAGCCCTTCATGGTCGATGAAGACCGGCTCGCTGATCATCGCCTGGCGCGCGCGCACAGACGACGGGCGAAAAAATTGACTCCGGAGCAACATAGGGAAACACACCGGCTGAGGCAACTGGAGCAAGCACCCAAATTTGAGACGGACTCTGGTTCTGAAAGCGACATGGATCCGGGTTCACTGTTCGAAATTACAACCTAAATGTCTTGGATGGAGGTACTGTAGATTGTAAATGTAATTTATGGCCGGGATGAAGAGCCCAATGCATGATGACGAAAAATGTCAAGATGAACTCCAGGTAAATACTGGACGAGGCGTGCAGATCCTGCGCGCTGGAATATCTCGGGATTTACCACCACTCAGGATCGTTGGCGTCGCAGAGTCAGCGCAAAATAATAATAAAAATAGAAAGCCGAAGAACAGAAATAAACGGTGCGCGGTCAGTGTTCTTGGTACGGCGGCACCCCCAAGGCTAAGCGTCCATGTTCTATGTATTGGCATTATTACGTCATTACTAAAAGGTGTCCGTGAATACAGCGTTACTCGACCATCTGGCGGAACTTGTCTTGGATTTCGGTATACAGTGCATCCAACTTCTGCACAATTGGCTCTTTCCCCTGAGATGGCGACTGCACGGGGCTCAGCATCTTTGTTCATGAAAACAATAAATAGCCAACAAACCTCAAACTTCATCTGCGACAGCTTGAACATCAGGTCTCCGGCCCCGTCCTTGATTTTCGCAAATGTGATGTCACCCTGGCCCTGCCCCACAGCCCGGATCGCGGCGTCGTGGAAGCCGACGAAGCACTTGAGCATGCCGCTGGTCTTGTAGAATGGACAGTATCGGTCGTACTCGCTCATTCCGTTCTGCTGCAAATAGTCGTCCTTAAGCATGCGGGCCACTTCGAGAGTGATCTTGTCGTTTTCGCCCAGTGCGCTCTTCCCGACCAGCTGGACAATCTCGGCCAGATCTTCCTCCTTCTGCAGGATCTCCTTCGTCTTGGTCCGCAACTCGACAAATCCGGGCGCGTCAGATTCGTAGTATGGCTCAAGCACCTTGGTGTATTTAGAGTACGAAAGCGACCAGTTGACGGAGGGGAAATGCTTCCGCTGCGCGAGCTTCTTGTCGAGACCCCAGAAGACCTGGACGATACCGAGCGTGGCAGATGTAACGGGGTCGGAGAAGTCTCCTCCTGGGGGTGATACGCTGCTCGGGGGTTAGATGGGGGACGGGGATGAGGAGTGAAGAAACTGACGCTCCGACAATGGAGACAGTCCCTTGTCTGGCGGGGTTTCCGATGCACACCACCTTTCCAGCACGTTCGTAGAAACTGGCAAGCTTGGTCCCGAGGTATGCAGGATACCCAGAGTCGGCAGGCATTTCAGCCAGACGACCTGAAATTTCACGAAGGGCTTCAGCCCATCGAGAAGTGGAATCGGCCATCATTGCGACGTTGGTGCCTTGGTCACGGAAGTATTCCGAAAGCGTGATTCCGGTGTAGATGGATGCCTCCCGAGCGGCGACAGGCATGTTTGAGGTATTGGCGACCAGGGTTGTCCGCTTCATGATGGGTTCTTGACGATCGCCCACTTCCATTGTCAGTTCAGGGAACTATAGAAGATCATGAAAAACGAGGTCAAGTATCAAAGCATGAAGCCTCCTTTACCTCCATCAGTACTTCCGCCATCTGTCGCAATATGAATAAAAAAGAACAGGGGAATGCAGGTTGACGGACCTCGTTTCCGCGCTCTCCACACCCAACGTACACGATGATATCGCTGTTGGAGTATTTTGAAAGTGCTTGAGAAATGACCGTCTTTCCGCATCCGAAAGCGCCGGGAATTGCGGTAGTGCCGCCTTGCACACATCTGAAGGCAAGTCAGTGCCTGGTTAGTGAGCGCCAGCGGAAGACGTACGGGAACAAAGCATCGAGAATCCGTTGTCCAGTTATAAGTGGGTGGTCTGCAGTCTGTTTCTCGGCGACGGGCCGAGGTGCACGCACAGGCCAGAGTTGCATCATGGTGTGTTTGGTTGTCTTGCCTTCGAACTCGGTTTCAAGCACGATGTCCTGTAAGGGAGAGTAAGAACTGAGTAAGTGTATGGTTAAGGCATCTCTTACGTTGACGGCATAGCTCCCTTTCTCGGCAATGTGGGTAATTGTGCCCAGGGCCCGCGGAGAAAGCATGACCTTGTGGTTGTCGACCAGCGAGTTTTCGTATACGCCACCGAATATGTCGCCTCCCGAGATGTGGTCTCCGACCTGGAGTTGAGTCAGTAGGTGTTTGAAGGGCGGACAGGAGGACATGGACCTTGAACGTCGTAGGTTTGAAGTCCCATTGGAGACTGCGGTCAAGAGCATCGGTGTTGATGCCACGGGGTATATATATCGACTTGGAGTGCTCTTGAATAGACTGGGGGCTATTGAGCGAACTGCGCAGGGATTGTTGCGATATGACTTACGCGCAGGGGTCGTTGAATACCATCGACGATGTTGCCCATAAGGCCTAGAGCGGACATTAGCCATTAATACCGATGATGAGAAAGACGCACCAGGTCCGAGCTCGACACTGAGCGGCTTGCCGGTGCGGAGGACAGGGTCGCCGACTGTAACGCCGGAGGTCTCCTCATAGACCTGAATTGTTGCCTTGTCTGCCTCAATCCGAATAACCTCTGCAGCAGGGTGAGCTCTGCTGCAAAAAGGCGAGATTCTGCGCACCCCCTACGAGCTCATCATGGCCCACTCGCACCAGCTCGTACATGGCTGCGCCGACCATGTTTTCTGCCACAACGACGGGGCCTGAGACACCAAAGACCTGGCCGAAGCGAGATTCCCTGTCTTCATCCCGAATCTTGTTGAGGTCGCGCTTTGCGTTCTGGAGGGCTCCGGCCATTCTGGCTGCTACTAAAGAGGTAAGAGTCCACGTGAGCGGTGGCGGTGTGAAGGAACCGTTACGCGTCGCCTTTGCTCTCTCTCCATCCACCACCACAATGCCCCCCAAAGCGTGCGTCCTGTTATCTCCCTGTGGTCCCGCTAACTCCCCCACAGCGACTGGGAAAAGTACGAGAAAAAGGCAGATGATAAGGACGAGAAGATTGTCGCTCTCGACGACAGCGACATCCAAATTCTCAAAACATATGTATGCAGTGCACTCCCAAGCAAACCTGTTTATTGATCTGCTTGCAGGGACAAGGCCCGTACGCAGCCAAGCTCAAGGGCGTCGAAACCGACATCAAAGACATCCAGAAACGAATAAACGAGACACTGGGTGTTAAAGAGTCCGACACCGGCCTGTCTTCTCCCAATCTCTGGGACCTCGCCGCCGATCGCGCCCGCGAGGAGCCCCCGCTCCAAGTCGCGCGGTGTACCAAGATCATCCCTGTCAACGCCGCAGCCGCGGAAGCCGCCAAGGCCCTCAATCCTCTGGGTGCACTGCAAGGCCAGAAGGGTGCTGACGAGCAGGACAAGTATGTCATCAACATCAAGCAAATTGCCAAGTTTGTCGTTGGCCTTGGCGACCGAGTCGCGTCGTCGGATATTGAAGAGGGCATGCGCGTTGGGTGCGTCTCTTCCCCTTCTTCCATCCTCCCAAGAGTCTCACTCGCCGGCTAGGGTCGACCGGGTTAAATACCAAATCCAAATTCCGCTACCACCCAAGATCGATGCCTCTGTCACCATGATGCAGGTCGAGGAAAAACCGGACGTCACTTACTCTGATGTGGGCGGATGCAAGGAGCAGATTGAGAAGCTCCGCGAAGTCGTAGAGACTCCTCTTCTTTCGGTGGGGTTGAGTCCCTTCTTGTCCCGTCTGTTCCTCATTTCTCCCTCCAGCCAGAACGTTTTGTCAACCTTGGTATCGACCCTCCAAAGGGCGTGCTTCTATACGGTCCTCCCGGAACCGGCAAGACTCTGTGTGCCCGTGCCGTCGCGAACAGAACCGATGCTACTTTCATCCGCGTCATTGGATCCGAGCTTGTCCAGAAATACGTTGGTGAAGGCGCACGAATGGTTCGGGAGCTCTTCGAGATGGCGCGCAGTAAAAAGGCTTGCATCATATTCTTTGATGAAGTGGACGCCATCGGTGGTGCACGTTTCGACGACGGCGCTGGAGGGGATAACGAGGTGCAGCGAACCATGTTGGAACTGATCAACCAACTGGACGGGTTCGACCCGCGGGGGAACATCAAGGTCCTGATGGCCACAAATCGGTGAGTTTGTTATCTGTCGTCCCGAGCCAGCGAATTATTGACGGCCTCCTAGACCCGATACCCTCGACCCCGCCCTTTTGCGACCTGGACGAATAGATCGCCGCGTCGAGTTTTCTTTGCCAGATATAGAAGGCCGCGCTCACATCTTGCGCATTCATGCAAGAAGGTCTGAACGAGTCCTCTTTTCTTGTATCTCTTCCGCCTAAACCCTTTCTTTTTTACCCCAGCATGAGTGTCGAACGAGACATTCGGTTTGACCTTATTGCTCGCCTGTGCCAGGGTACGACGGGTGCTGAGTTGCGGTCTGTGGCTACTGAGGTTTGCCTTTCCTCGTTCGGTTGTCCTTAACCTTCTGACAATATCGTAGGCTGGAATGTTTGCTATCCGTGCCCGGCGGAAAGTTGCATCGGAGCGGGATTTCTTGGATGCGGTGAACAAGGTGGTCAAGGAGGGTACCAAGTTTTCCAGCACGTTCGTCGCTGTTTCTTTCCCGCCTTCGGTCATATGCTCACCATTCGTCTCTGCAGACCGTTGTACCAAGTGTATAATTAGACTACATGCAATGATTTTAATATCTCTACTGCCCACAAATCGGGATATTCTGTCAAATCAGATGGATCGAACAAGATATGGGTCTATGTGGGTCCAAGTTTAATTGCTTCGCCAATCATTACCGAGTCAGTTCAACTAACAACCATGACCCCCGCTGACTCTCCTGGCGATTCCAAGAGTGCGTAGTATTGCATAACTCATTCGCTGTGGGCATTGCAGTTTGCGCAGCGAAAGAGGCTAAAAGGGCGGAGAAGCTGGCAAAATTTGCTGCAAAATCAGGCAAGTAAGCCGCGCCCGCGCAAAGCAAACCTGCCATATGGAAGGACGTAGTCAATGACGCCATGTACGTGAATACCACACCGAATGGCGAGAAGAAGGGTACGTACGCAGGTATCCACGCCGGTGCGCGCTGTCACCTCAACACCAGCACAGACCTTTCCCACCCTATAGATCCTGCGTATAACCCCGCCGTTGTCGAGGCAGCGTGGTACGACTGGTGGGAGGCCCAAGGTTTTTTACCCCGCAGTTCACGCCAGAAGGAAATCCCAAGCCCGCGGGTGTTTTTGTCATCCCTGCCTCGCCTCCCAATGTCACTGGTAGCTTACACAACGGCCATGCATTAACCGCCACCATTCAGGATTGTCTAATCCGATGGTCGGCGAATATATTTCTGTTTTGCTGTTTCCCTATGCGCTCATAATATTATTTTGCCTCTATGATAGGAACCGCATACTCGGCAAAACAACCCTTTTCGCGCCAGGGTTCGACCATGCCGGTATCTCCACGCAGTCGGTCGTCGAGGCACGTCTGTATAATACGTCCGGGAAGATGTGCCATGATCTTGGCCGCGAGCAGTTCCTGAACATTGTCTTGCAATGGAAGAACGAGTGATTTGCCCAAGATTTGCCCCTGCCTCTGAAAATGGTGGGATTCCTGAATAGGGGTTTCTAGGTACCAAGAACGCATTACTCACCAGTTCAGGCGCCTTGAGGTAGCTATGACTGGACTCGAACTGCGTTCACCATGGATGAGGTTTGTCCATGTATACATTAGACGGACCCAGCGCTTCATTCAACCATGTGGGTTTGTCAAAGGCAGTGATCGAGGCCTTGTGCCATCTGCGTTGGTGAACTGGTGTGTAAAGATGAGCACGACACTGTCCAATCTAGAGGTTTAAGATCGATCCTACATGGGATTTCTGACGACTGACCGGCATATAGGTTGAAGAAAAGGTCTTGACCGTACATTGTTGAACGTCCCAGGATATGATCCCGGGGAAAAGCTTGAGTTCGGCGTTATGACCTCATTCGTCTATCCATTAGGATACCGTGGCCATCCCATTGTATTGAGGATTTGCACCAGATGGAAGGATTATTGTTGCTACTACACGACCTAAAACTATGCTGGGCGATACAGTGATTGCCATCCACTCGAAAGATCCTCGATATACGGTACTTCAGAATTATTCCTGGGTTGAATTCCATTCAACCTGCTTCCCAGCATTTTCGGGGAAATTTTGTTATCCATCCGTTCGCATACCAATTGTAACAGACGACACCATTGTCGACATGGAGTTTGGTACAGGTGCCGTGCCCTGCACATGACACGAACGACTATGAAGTTGGGAAACGGCACAATTTGGATTTTATTAATCTCTTGAACGACAATGGCACCTTCAACTCGAATGCCGGTGACAGATTTAAGGTATGTGTTCCATTACCTCCAGCGCCTCAAATCGATGTCGATTTTCAGGGTATGAAATGAAATGGTATCATGTGGCGGCCGAGCAACATGCGACCTGAAGGACGAGTTGCCTCGCAGAAAAAAAAAGCGTACTTTACTCGCCGCACCCATTGAGATCCCTGCCAATAGGGCCTAGGTGGCTCAGCACTTGGCTGGCTTGCGACCTGAGCCTTATTACTTTCTGAGCGCATCGCCGCCGGGCATCGGGCGCGACCTCACGTTTCTTGCTCACGAGAGCCCTTCGGAGCTCTATATATTTTTGAGACTTTGGGATGGCTCAGAAACTCAAAGGTGCTGCCCGTGTGTGGGCAGTCGGAGTGAATAGCCTTTGGAGTTGTTCCGACGCGACTCGAGTGTGCATACTTACATGCCGTCACGGCAGCGGACAGACTGGAAGCGGGACAGAACAAAAAGAAGTGTGGTGGGCGGGCAAAAGAAAAGGTGAAGGGCTGAGAAGCAAAACGGACGCGCAGACCGCTTCTGAGCGCGGTCGCGATCAGAGGAAGAGCCTGGGGCGAGACAATGTTTGGCGTTGTTAGTCGCAAGGGCCTTCGGCTGGCTCCGGCTCTCTACAAGACCGTGACTTTCTCGTATCCGAACCCATGGTATCCTCTGTCCTTGTCGACGCGTTGTCTGACCCGACGCGGTCGTTACTGGAGCTCTATGATGAGAACCAAGATTTAGACAGCTTCCCAGCCAGAGTTGCCGCTCATTTTGCCGATATATTCGCGTCAAAGGACGCGTTCTCTGAGGTACGTCTGCGGCACCCATACTTCGCATGCTCACTCTTTGCTCTAGATCCCCAGCATTTATGCCGTAGATCCTACACAGAACGATCGCTGCCTAGTTAGTTTTCGAGCGATGGTACAGGACACTTCGCCCTCGACGGAAATGTACCTCGCGAAACGGAGCGGCGGACGATGCGGCGGCTGGGGCTTGGCTGATGACGAGCCCATAGACGATCTCGACTACTCTGATCTGAGAGAAAACGTGGTGATCTGGGCCGTCAGCATTCCTGCCGAGAGCCCGTGGGTCGCAGCAGAACTAGACGCGGGTCCAAATGGTATGTGAACAACCTCTATTGAGTTTCAATGTGCGAGGATCGTTCCAGCATCTAGTTTGACACGTCCTACCACTCTCGAATCCCATCCACACAAGTCACATAAGTTCCCTATTCCTGCCACACCGCACTTTGGTGTCCAAGTCAAGGTCGGTACCATTTTTCATATTTTTGGTCGCTTAGTGGAAACCTTTAGATATATGACCGTGTGGACTCCCTTCAAGCCACTGATGTAGTGACTTGGGTTGGAATTCTGACTATGGAACCGTGCGTCCGACGCGTTCTAGGTTGTGACATTATCCGATTTCTCTGTTGGTAGCATGACCGCCGAATTGGAATCTCCAAATGCCCTCCCTGTCCCCACACTTCACGTCCTTTTCTCCCGGGAGCTTCCTCCGACAATTGCACCCCGTGTATTCCCATATTGCCCCGTGGTTTCCACTCTCCAGACGTTCAGGGGTAAATTAATATCATGGATAGCCAACGAAGGGTTAGCCGGGGATAAGGATGCTGCTGAATGGGTTCTGCTGAGCATCATAGCAAAAGTGTATGTTCAAGTCTTTCTGTGGAACAGAGTGGATTTTCACTGGGATCTAGTCAATCAAGGACGCCCGCCCTTCTTCCTCCATCCTTGACAATATCAAGATTCCCTTCACCGATCACTCAAACATCAACCCCAAGCCTCTCTACTGTTCTTTCACATCTCCTCCCAATCGTGGTCACACTTCCTCTCTCCCTTGAAGTCCTCAACAGCTCGTCATTTTACCCGGAGTCCAAGAATGAGGATCTTCACAGTGGCCGACTCCAGCTCCCTCGCGGCAGCGTCTGCATTGTAACAGAAGGCGGAGTAACGGAGGGTGGGGTCTTCGACAGAGGTGCGTGTCAACGCTGCGTCTCACACAGTCGATGCTAAATTGACAATGATGGCCCCAGGCGTTATGAATCTGCGCGCGCTGCAAGAAATGATGACTGGCCAGACCCTAGAATATGCCTTCCCCTTTAGCAGATTCGCTTTCCAAACGGACGTCGCGTTTTTGATCCTTTCCGAGGGCAAAAAGAGCACATTTTTCCAGGTACATACATACCGATATTGTCCGTCTACTTTGCCTTCAATTTGTTCTCATCCACAGACCAATATAAATCTTCCACTTCAACCCAACAAAGCTGGCGAGCTTTATAAGGAAGAAGTTACCCTACCCTCTCCCGAAACGTTAGCGATTTTCAGGGATTTGGTGGGTGGTGCGAAGATCGGAAGCGTTACTATCGGAGACAGCGTTGCCGAGGTCTGTTTGATCGCGAGATTTTCATCGTGGCTTGACATCTCGACAGTATATCCAAGAAGATTTCGTCTCAGAGAGAAAAACTGCACCTACGCCTGCAGAAGCTGTCACTTCGGAGGATCTCATTCACCGAATGATAATTGCTCGGTGAGTGCCGGATGCACGGTGTATTCCCGTCTTACTAGTTCTCTGCCCAGGCTGTTGACACTATCTATGCACCAAACCGAGGTGTCAATTAATATTTGGGAGCGTGTAAAAGCGCTGGAGGCGACGAGGAAGATGAGACTGGTTGCTAAAGGCGGCACAGCATGACACATTCGAACCATGTATCCTTCCGTTCACTGCTTGTATTTTCTAGCGTGCATATGCTTTCGTTATCTCACCTTGGACTGCGTCAGGGACGACCCAGATTATGCTTCTCCGCTTGCATCCAGTTTACTCCAAGTTCCTCAACCACCTTGAACAAGACATCCTGCACTACGGCTGGTTCTTTTCCGCTAGCTTCGATATAATACTTGATTTTAGGTTCTGTTCCGCTCGTTCTAATCGTGCGTCAATATGGGAAGACCTGGTATTGCGTATAACACGAACCGCGTGGTCAATACCATCTTTGTGCCGTCCTCTTTTTTAACCGCTCTGAACTGGATCATGTGTCCAGAAGACAGGGGAAGGGCGGGTTTGTAGGTTGGGGGGTTAGTGCTGTCGTATCCCGTCGTTAAATCGACGACACTCGTGATTTCCATGCCGGCGATTTCATGCGGGTAACCGGGTTTGACGGTCGACTGTAGGTGGTTAGACCGACCAAAATACATCTGCAGTTACACACATCGTAATTCCGGAGGCGCTCAAATATCTTGTCGATCGTTTGAGGTTCCTTGCATACGAAGTAGCTGTTATTGGTCTGTGGAAATAGTCAGACAGCGGACAGTAATAGACACGAGTCTTACTTGGAAATAACCATATCTACATTTCTGTGCAGTGAGATCAACGCCCCGGGGTGATAATGCGTTACTCGCCGCTGATACAATTCTTGCAGGTAAGAATGCACGGTTTTCCCCCGCTTCATGAGAGAAGTGACCAACTCCGCAAATGACACCTGAAAGCAGATGAATTGAATGTAGGCTTGCATCTACTGGAACTCACCGTGGCTGCAACGCCGTCTTTGTCTCTGATTTGAGACCCAAACATGTAACCGATAGCTTCTTCGTAACCGAATGGGACTTCGTAACCTTCTTGCTCGAGATTTAACGCAGTGTTTCCAATGAATTTGAACCCTGTGAAAAATATCGATATCCTGGACCCGCATTGTGTCTTACAGCAACTAACCAGTTAAGCATTCAACGAATTTGAAACCCTCTTTCTCAGCCATAGCTTCTATCATCTTCGAACTCACAGTTGAGGCGACCATAGCCAGTTTCTCCATCCGTTTCCCAGAACCTTTGTATAGTTCAAGGGCTTGCGCGGCAAACAATGTCCCAAGTTGATCTCCCGTGAACACGAACCACCCATGGAGGCTGGAGGACAGTGAAAAAATATCCAGTACGGTTAAAACCACGAATACCCTTTTTCCGCAGCGCAGAATCGATCCCCATCCGGGTCCTGCGACAGAACATAAACTGCGCCACATGTATCTGCTGTCTTCAGGGCAAGATCCTGCAGAGGTATTTCATCCGAGTGCAATCTGCAACACCGAACACGATCGAACTTACCAGTGCACCTTTAAGCCGTTGAAAATTGCAATCAGCCTAGAATTCTGTCCTATACTATTCACAGGACCTTTCTCCTCAGGATTGGGAAATGCTACTGTTGGAAAAGCAGGGTCCGGTTGTTGCTGTTCCACCACTGGAGTGTATGGTGGGAATCCGAATGAATCGAACGCTCTGGAAACAAAGGGGTCGCTGACACCTCCACGGTGACACTCTAAGTGGGGCAAAAGTTGCATAGATTGAGGCAAAACGAACCGTGTAGAGAGGTATTGACGAATGCGACTTTCGCTTCACCGTTTAACGATCTTGAGGGTGAATTTAATTCAAACCGTATGGGCAAAATTGAGATGCTTAACCTCGATAGATTGAGTGCAGATAGATTTGAAAAGTACGCGTCCTTCATTTCTTGAGTTCGATCTAAGCACAGCGGGGACAAATGCAGTTGTTCCATTAACCACGTCTTTGGTTCGAGGTTGGCCCTTATGGACGCGGAAATCCCTTTATCGTGGGGGCTGATGATCTTGGGCGCTGAGGTCAGTATTCGATGGAATGTCCCACGCTGCGACGACGCACCTGCACGGCATTTTCCCAGTAAACCTGAAGCCGCATGAGTATCAAGGGAGAAGAGGCTGTTTTCGTTTACTTTGTAACCGTTGTCATCCTATGCCAGGCATTTAGAGACGCAATGAGTAAAGAATCAACGCTAATACCTTTGGATTATGGCTCGCAGTTATCATCACCCCGCACGCAGCATTCAGTGACCGGACGCTGAATGGTACCCTAGATAAAAATTAATACAATGAAACAGACAATTCAGTAGTAAGCACATCGGGGTATGGACCAGACCGCGATGGAGATATACTTTGAACCCCGAATTAACGAATGCGGCGGCAGTTAGCTCTGCCCAGCGTTCCGAGTTGTACCTGTGATCGTGTCCGATAACGACGCCACGAGAAGCTGCATTTTGGACGCTGGTCAGGACGTATTGGCAGAGTCCTTGGGAAGCCTGGATCACGATCAAATCTGCTCCCGTTGAGCCGGCAGGCTGGGCATAGAGGGGAAGAGGCCACCATTCATGCATGCCCACCCGGCGGCCATTTTCCCTCGCAAACCTGGCAATTATCAGGAAATTGATGGGAAAGCTAACGAGCAATGTCTGTTTACCAGCAGTGCCGAACTCAATTCGGGTCCTAAATCCAAAATGATTTTGGTACCAGTGGTAGATACTCGGAATCCTACCTCATCCGTTGTTCAAGCTCGGTAGTTTTGCCTTCGTCCGACATCTGCTGTATCTCTTGTCTGGTAGTTTCATTCTTGGCAGTCATCAGCTCGGTCTACTAGTGGTGGGATACGCAGTAATTCACTTGGTCAAGACGAAGCCATTCGTTCACGAGGGATTCCAGCGAGACCATTGCGCCGGGACTAGCCATTAGCGCCGCTCCTCTCGACCGTGTCAGTTGTACAGGCGAAACTACACTGGTTAGAAGCCGAAAATAATAGTGATTAGGCCTGAGGACAAGTTGGTCGACGGAATCGATCGCAAGCACGTGAAGAACTGAATGAGGAAGGTCGTCTGCCTTTTCGGGACATGATACATGTATGCACAACTTTTCTCGGTAAGATCTAATCTTTTACAGCAACCTCATAGAATCCGCTCCGTGAGCCCCAAGCCTTCGCTTTCCAACTTCTCCCGGATAGGATCACATATCTCCTTGGAATAAGGTGCATGCACACCAGGAGTGCTCAGCACGCCGTCCAAGACTAACTGAGTTGCGATACCACAAGGCAAGCCGACCGTGAGCGCCATGGCAGAATGGCCGTTGGGTGTGCCATAGGCCTCCAGAGTCGAGGTGATGGTTTCCTGGGTTGTTCAATTGAGTACAAATGTCGAAAGGATAGCATAGAAACTGACCTCCTTGCCGTCCTTCCATTCAACAATGAACTTGTGTTGAAGCATTACAAGATCACGTTCGCCCTCCTCATACTTCATGAGCCCTTCAAGTCGGGCGCAGAGTGTGTCCAGGAGGTTCCCACTACGCACGGCGACTTTCTCTGCCGAGAACATGCCGATCCATCGTAGTCCAGAGATGATCCTCTCGCTTTCAGATTCCGAGGGGAAATTGCACATTTGCTTGATCCGGGCAATGAGCGAACTGCAAGCAATGTCAAGAAGGTAGAAGATAGGTGATGAGAGTGACTTACGCCTCGTCGCTCCCGTTAGTTCCGCAGGCCATCTTCGTCACCACTTTCCACTCCATTCCTTCTACGAGCCACTCCTTTACGTCGCTCTCAAGCCACCCGAGCTTCACTAACGCGGCGATGAACTCCGGGAAACCCTGATACCTCAGCGTGCCTCTAACAACCGTCTCCGCTTCAGGAATGTTATAGAACTGCTGGAAAGGCAGAGAATCGCGGTTGGGATACGCAACAAAGGCGAAGGCAGGTGAGATGAAGTAGGGCTTTGCGTGGGACATCAACTCATGGCCTGGAATGTGGGTGGCGGACCCGGAAGAAAGGAACGAGGCCGGGTTGAGGAGAGCGAGAAGCACCCCACGGGAAGACCACGAGAACTTGTATCCAAGAGGGTTGCCTGACGATTCGGGGGATGGAAGGCCACCGCAGTAGGACAAGAAGTGCTTAATCTGATTTTGTGTGAGCCAACTAATATATACGTACACAATAAATGGGTGCAAACCTTTCCGCCCTTGGCATGAACCTCCTCAACGATCTTGACAGCATACAGGTGATCGATACCAGGGTCCAATCCGATTTCATTCAAAACAATGATTCCCGCTTCACGCGCCGCGGCATCCAGCTCTTTCATCGCCGGCGAAACGTAGGAGGTTGTGACCACGTTCGTTTTACCCTTGATGGCAGCTTTGATTACAGCGGCATGGAAGGTGTACGGAATTAGTGAGATGACAAGGTCATGGGCAGCCACGGCCGACTCAAGGGCGGCGGAATCAGAGACATCGAGCGAGATGGGAGTAGTGGAATCGAGCCCTTCGCAAAATGCTTCAGCAGAAGTAAGGGTACGACAAGCTTGAAGACAAGTCAGCAGCTACCACGCGAAAGCGACAACCGGACTTGCCAACGGTGACCTCATTCGAGGGCTCTCGTACTAGATACTCCGCACATGGGCGGGCGACGAATCCGCTGCCGAGTAAGAGCACCTTTTTAGACTTTTTCCCGCTTGCCTTCGCTTCGGCTGCTTTCGCCGCCCTTCCGAACACGGGATGCACATCTTTGCCGTCCTCGAGGAGGGCTCTGCCAAATTCAGGGAGCACAAAGGCAGCGCTGTGCACATTGCGGTTGTAGTATCTCGTCTTCTCGACATCGCGAACGGGTGTGCGCAAGTCACGAGTGGCGTCTTTGGTGGCGACGATGAACCCAATTTGTCCAGAAGGATAAGTAGGAATGGTGGTAAAAGCATACTCCGATACAGGAAACAATCCCTTGGTCATTTCACGGAGTTCTTTGATGAGCGGAAGATGCAGCCACAAGCATTCTCCTTGTGTTGAAATGCTACCTCCCGGAGCAAGTGCGTCATGCAAGAGCTGGAAGTACGGCTTCTGGAACAGGGAAGCCGCAGGTCCAACAGGATCCGAAGAGTCCGTCACAATAACGTCGTAGGTGGCTTCATTCTCAGCCAAAAACTTGAAGCCGTCCCCAATATGGACTGTGACTTTCGGGGAGGCAAGAAGCGCCGACATGTGAGGCAGGAACTGCTTGGATACGCGGACGACTGCCTATAATTCATTCGTTCAGTACATAAGCCACGGTAGATGTGGATTCCGGTACCTCATCGATATCGCAAAGCACGACGTGCTCGACCGATGCGTGCTTGAGAACCTCACGCACCACACCGCCGTCGCCGCCGCCAATAACGAGCACCTTTTTGGGATTGGGATGACTGGCGAGGGGGATGTGCGCAATCATCTCCTGGTAGCTGGATGTCCGTTGGATCGCGGTCGATACCACGGCGATTGCTTGCACTTACGAGAATTCATCGCGTTCAGTGCATTGAATGACACCGTCCAGCACGAGAACATTTCCATAAGTGACAGACTCGAAGACAAGGACGTCCTGGTACAGGGATTTCTCAACATGGAGAATTTTGTTGACCTGCAGGGTCATTGCCTGGCCAGGCCATTGGGACGAGATTTCACGGAACCAGCCATCTGAGAGGATCTCCTCAGGAGGGAAGCTCGGGTGGACATAAAGCACTGACCTTGGATGGAGGGGTGGGTCAACGGCGCCATCGATGAGAGAGGTAAGGAAAAAGAAGCAACCGAAAAAAACGGCGTCCCGTCAAATCAGTCAAAAGATAAGGCGGCTAATCTTATCAATGAAAGTTGGCAATATCTTCAAAAGTAAATACAATGAGCATCATGCGCCTGCAAGGACTTCGGGTGCAATCCTCTGCTCGACTTTGTTGAGCTTGTCCACCCATTCCCCCAAAGTCTTCGCCAAACTACCGATCTGCTCTCTCGAAAGTACCCGCGGCTGTACCCACGTTATTTGGGCCTTTTGGTCCACTTGGTCGAGGGAACCTCGGATCAGCTTCAGACTAAGACTCGGTCAGAAACGAAATGCGGGCAGAAAATGTTTAAAATACCTCAGAGCTTTCATCACCAGATGCTCAACTTCATCCAGCGGTAGTCTCGTTTCCTCCGCTATCGTCTGGAAGGACATGGTGCGGTTGTCTGCTGCCCGCTTGAAGACACTCTCTATCAGCGCCATGAGACAAATTTTCTGGCGGAGGAACGCGTAATTTTCTTGCAGGATCGGCTGTCGGAAGCTTAGACAGTGCGAAGTACGTATGTAGAACGACCGCGCACCTCTTTCGGGAACAGAGGCGCGAGGGCTTCGAACTTGCCGATATTCCCTTCATTGAAGGTGAAAAGGAGTTTCTTTATCCACTCGTGCGGGCTGCCATCGAGAGAATCCAATATTGGGTGCATAAGCTGGCGTATAATCAGCCAGGTCGAAACAATAGTTTGATATAATACACACCAATTCACCAAAATTGTAGATCGTGTCCCCGAGGAAGGCAGATATTCCCAGATCATGGGCACGGGCCAACCGGTCTTCGGCAGACATATCGGTCGCGAGATTGGGCACACATGCAAGGAACAGCAGCGAGTGTCTGTAGTATGGCGCGTACTCGGCTTTGGCCTGCCATGTGACGATGAGACTAGCATTCGCAGGGAATGGACGGCATCGCCGCACCTTGTAATAATCGCCAGCGACCTGGTAATACGCAGCGTTAACACCGTTGTCCACTCCTTCGAGCCGATCGAGCACGGCCCAAGCCTTGTCCATGTCCGTTTTAGTTCCCTCGAGGTCTCCATACAACAGCTTTGCCCGCGCGATCGTGGCCAGAAGAAGCACATTTGCTTCTTCCGACTTGGAGCTGGACGCGGCGGAGGTGATGCGGGTAAGCAGAGACGTGAGGAATGTCAGGTGTGTTTGTGGATCTACGAACCGAACGCTGGGTTTCAGAAATGTGCGGTTGAGCTAAAACAAATTAAACGCACTGTCAATCTCTTTCGATACTTTGACGCCCATTTCGACGAGCCTGAGCTGGTTGATTTTGGACTCGAAATCCCTCACGAAGGACTCGAAGACCTCTACTCGATAGGGCTTCGATGCGGGGTGATCGAAGAAGGAGAAGAGTTTGAGAGTCAACTGGTGCCATAACCTGTGGATGAAAATATATAAGAAAGACGGTCCGAGGAAGGAGATATAAACGCACTTCTTGTTGTACAAGACGCGGAAATTATCGAAGAAGGGATGCAACTCGGGCGGAGTTGCCGAAAGGGCGGTGGCGATGAAGTCGTCTAGATTGAGTTTGAATGGTTTGGGAGGGTCGACAGGGATGGGGGTCGAGGACGACATGAGATGGAGGACGCGTACGCGTGTGTTTGGTTGCGTTGCGCAACAGCAGGACCCGGCAACAGCTATCAACAGAGATCGTATTGCTACAAAATGTATGTACTGCATAGATCCCACGGAGGCAAATGTCAGGCACGCGCACCGCTGTCCACCAGCGATTTGTTTGCTTGGGGGGAAGTGCGCAATGCAATGTCACTTAACCGAGGAAGCCTGATTTTCAGGGAAGGAGTGACTGGTGGCGCTGCGCCGGTGGACGAAGTCGAGGACGAAGTGGTGGATAGTGTCTTCGCCGGACGCGTTGGACTTTGGCTTTGAGGATTATTCTTCTCCTTCTGCTTCTCTTTTCCCTTCCACCCCTTCTCCTTTGCTTCCCTTTCAGTTCGGCTTTTCTTCAGTTGTTCAACCGCTTCCGCCCGATCTCTCTCGTTGTCTTCTGACAAGTCGTCTTCCCTCTCCTTCCGTTTCCGCCCTCGCTTGGGAGGTTCTTCTCGTTCAGGACCTTTCTGCGACGGCCGTCGAACTGGCCGACCCCTGGAAGTCTGCCGCGGTGTTAGAGGTTGTCCGATAGGGACTGGATTGGATGTACCTTCGATGGCGATGCGGGAGATCCACTGAATACATCCACGCCATTCTCGTGTTCTTCCATTTTCACACGAACCGCTGTTCTCGAAGGGGTAGAAACGAAAGGATCGTCCAGACTGCTTGAATCCTGTACGCGCCGATGTGTCAGTGGAAATCGGAAAAAGACCTGTATTTTAAACTTTAAACACCTTCGAAGAGACGCTGATCATGGACTCTACATGTCTGCTTCGAGGGCGTAGCTCTCTTGTGCTCGGAGTGGTTGGTTGGGCGCCGTTAATGTTCCGTTTCCGCTTAGCAGTAGAAGTTGAAGGGCCGGCTTCCGCTGGATTTATAGGATAGCCTGGTGTGTGCGACTGACCATTGGTCACAGCGGCCTTGTTAGCTGTACGCTGCACGAACCCAGGCATCAGGAAAGTCCAGCATGAGCGTAGAATGTAAACCGTGCTACCTTGAGAGGGCTGGCTTTCGGGGGCTTATTCGCAACAGGAATTAGGTCGGATTCTGTTTGTACTGCGCGATCTGTCATTGTACGGGAGGAATCGTCTTCATGCTCTCTTCTCGAGAGTTGGAAGTTGCAGAGCATCTGTCATTCTTCAATCACAGCGCCTAGAGCAAAGGCAAAAAATCTCACTTGCGCCGCCCTAAGATCGTCAGCGTCATGGGAGGAATGGTGCTCGGCGGGTATTCGTTCATCCGAATCATCCAATGAGCTCAGAGACGTAAGTGGAGACGACATCCCAGAGACAGGCCGTTCCTCCTCCCTTTACGATGGATATTTGAGTCGTAAGCAATAAGTGGGATTCGGGCAACACACCTTTCTACATTCCCCTTCAAGCTGACTTTGTTCCAAAAATCCAGGACGACAATGCGCTCAGGGACCCTGTACCGGCGGCCATTGATCAAGACCTCCTCGACTGCCACTTTCTTGACATGACTGGTCGATGCCGTTTGGGGATGTATGATCTCGATGATGCCATTGTTAAACTGCTTGGGTTTTGAGATCTCGATAGCGGCCGCTTGCTTTGGAATGCGGAGCTTTGGGAGCTGAGGGGTATGGGAGTGAGTATGATTGGAAAAATAAGCCCATGGTAACTCACCAAAACTCGCTCGGCATGATTGGGGCACATCCATTTCTTGTTGAGGGGAGGCATTGTCGGCAGAGGGGGGTCGAGACAATCCAAATGCCAGTGCAGATTGCAATAGTCACATGAAACGATGCTTTTCCAGATTTCAGCGGTTACGGCTCGAGTGGAAGATCTTCGAGCGCGTTTGGCGGCTGGAGCGGAAGCTGCTAGCCCTGTTGGTAATGCAGAGGTGCCACACTTGAAGCATAACACGGGGTCCCCATTTTTGTCCCGTAAGCGATGAGCATCGCGGTCTTCGACGAGGCCGAATCGGCTGAAAACCGCAGGGTTAAGAAGAGTGAATGGGATACATGAAGATCGCGAACTTGAGCTTGGGTTGTCGGACGACGGAGCTGTCGACATAATTACCTTTGGGGCCGGTACCGACTGCAAGAATCAGATCAGGCCGTGTCGGATTCAAGGGGCGAAGAACACACCATCTTTGAAAAAAGTCCGGACCTCCTCGGGAAGCTGATATTCGGTGGGGATAGTAGTTTGTACCAGGTGTATTAGTGGAGAAAATAAGGAGGGAGGCGGTCGTCGTGGTGGATGCTGACACGTCATTTTAGGACGGTCGAAGGGAGGAACATACAAGACGACACTCACCTTCCGAATAACACAGGCGGGACAAAACCACCGGCTATCGCCTTCATCGATGTGCTCCATCGGAGGATTGAGACACCAGAGATGGAATGCACGAGGGCATCCATCACAATACACCAAAGCACCGTGAGAACGGCACGAGGAGCAATGGTCTTCGTTGTTAATCTGGGAAATAGAAAGTTGAGCGGGCGGGAAATGGCAACGTGAATGCAGACGCACCTGGTTACTGACGAGTGGCTCAGGAGTATTCAAAGAGACTGCCTTGGGCTCCTCTTTTACTCGGATGGGCAGCTCCGCCTCCTTCGCCTTCCCTTTGCCCTTGGGCCTCCCTTTTCCCCTAGGTTTCGGCTCGGGAGCTGGAGCGCTGCCTTCCTGTAAGTTGGGGGTAGAATTTGAGCGAGAGGGCGAGGATTCGTCATCGAGAACCATAGTGTAAGGCTCAGAGGCCACCGATATTGGTTGGGAGAGGGACGAGCCGCCGACCTCGCCTTGAGAAATGTCAGGGGCGGGGGCAGCACCGTTGTGGTTACGGGCTGAAGCACGCTGAGCGCGACCTGTGACAGTGCTGTTCGACGAGACGGACGTATCAGAATGGCACAAAGAGAAAAAGAGGGTTCAGTCAGCGAGCTCGCTCTGTGTACTGGTGCAAGGAAGGGGAAACTCACCTTCTCTTGCCCTTCAGATTGCGGGCACCCTCTTCGTGGCCGATTATAGTGCCGTGCACAATGCCCGAGTAGGTGGATCCTGGATCTGTGGGGTGGAGATACGAGTAGACAGGCTTCCTGAGATCCCGTTTTTGCGTAGACTGCTGTACTGAAAGCAAAGAGGGCGGCCCTGGTAGAATTTCTGTCGCTAGAGTAGCGTCCCCCTCCAGATGAGACGGCTGATAAACCGGGACCGGTTCTGGCAAAAGATACGCTGGCATGCTCGTGGCTGCCATCCTTGAGCGTCCCAAGGCTTATCAGCCGGGTTCACAGAGATGGCGCCAAAGTCAAGTCAAAGGGCGGGCCAATCGGACTCCCAAGTCGACGGGTGGTGGTCGTCACAAAGCAGGCACGCACAACAAATTAGACGACTAGTAAAAATTCTATACAAGGCTCCTCCACTTTATCGCAACAACAAGAACTATCGACCCGGGCCATGCCTCGATCTCCTTCATTGATATACCCCAATGCACGACATTCCAACGTAAGAATCAAAGTCTCTAACGGTGGGCATTTAGCATAGCGCGATAATGGGTACTGTGCGACAATATATGGATGCTCACTGAACAAAAGACATACACTTCGAACAGTTGGACACGAGCGAGATGAAGAGAAAATTAGGCATAGAAAAGTGGGAGCCGAGTCATATGTCCCTTTCAGTAGGTTTGTGTGAAAGAGAGTCAAGAGAAGATCCTTGCAGGAGTGTTGGCTGCGAACAGCACAGGGATCTAAGGAGTGTGTGTCTAGGTGTTCCCGGAGGTTTTCATCGGAGCGTTGCAGAGACAACATATCCCGAGTTCGTTGCTCGTCAGGATCCAGCCAGAGGTTGAGAGGTCCCAGATTTGTAGAACTCTAGTATAATGATGAGCGAGCGCATACCGAACAACCACGGCCGAGCAAGTCAAGAGAACGAGAACGACCGCGGTCGATGTCAAAACGGATGGCCACTAACTACACAAACACTCCAAGACAATTATTGAAGTCTCCGTTCCCTGCATTCCATGATTTTCGGCCCGGCGCATCGCATTTGAAGGCCAGCTGTCGTGTCCAAGTCGTTCCTTCCACGTATTCAACCGCGCGCATATTTGGACAAGAGCAAGATCACCCTAACTGAACCTTTTCCATGTCTAAGCCTCTCCGAGTTGCCTTCATCCACCCAGATCTCGGAATTGGTGCTTCGGCAGGTCTTCAGCGTTATTTCCCCTAATGCCGTTCCTCAGGTGGTGCCGAACGCCTTGTAGTCGACGCAGCAATAGGTTTGCAAGCGCTCGGCCACTCTCTCGTCATTTACACGTCGCACCACGACCCAAACCATTGCTTTGAGGAGACCAGAAATGGTATGTTCGATTCTGTTTCGTGTGGCCCGCGCTGATAGTCGCAGGCAAACTTGAGGTCCACCATGTTGTCCCACCGTTTCCTCGTTCAATAAAGGGCAAATTTCACATTCTCTTTGCGCACGCCAAGCAGCTTCACCTCACCCTGCATCTGCTGTGGCCATGGGCGCCCAAATACGATGTTTATTTTGTGGACCAGCTCTCCACATGTGTCCCCTTTCTGCGCACAATAGCACAGACGCCTGTCGTGTTCTACTGTCATTTCCCCGACAAGCTCTTGGCAAACGGGGAGTTTATCGAAGGAAATTTGAAGAAAAAGCGGGTGGGGTTATTGAAGCGAATTTATCGATATCCTATGGATTGGTTAGAGGAGGTTACCACGCGTACGCCCTTGATTATCGTCGTGAATATCTTCTTAGTTATGAACGCGCAGGTCAGGCGGACGTGATTCTTTCAAACTCTAATTTCACTGCGCGCGTATTCAAATCCTACTTTCCTACTATTCGCCAAACACCACAAACGGTGTATCCAGGTATCAATATTTCCGCGTACGAAACGCCTGTAGACACATTAGATCCTGATATTGCCGCCGTGACCTCGTAAGTCGTCCGAGTCGTCCTTGGGTTGTTCCTTACTCTACTCCAGGGGTGTTCCAACATTACTCTCCCTGAACAGATTTGAAAAGAAGAAAAATGCAGCCCTTGCGATCAAATCCTTCGCGAAACTCAGACCCAGAGTCCCAGAGATGAATATGCGCCTTGTCCTTGCAGGTCTAGGTTCCATTTAGGGTATCTACCCCCCGTTTCTGACTTCGATACTAGGTGGTTACGACCCTCGGCTGGAGGACAACATGCAGACGCTCTACTCTCTCATTGACCTCGCAAGGTCGCACTCGCTTACTTTCAACGTCCTCACTTCTTCCTCCTCGTCTGTGAAGATTCCTCCTCTAAACACCACGCCCGTAAACCCAGATGTCCTCTTTCTGCTTAATTTTTCAACCCAGCAGCGGACGGCGCTTCTCACTGCCGCGTCGACGCAAGTACTCCTGTACACGCCCGCGAACGAACATTTTGGCATCGTGCCTGTCGAAGCCATGTGCTGCGGCCTTCCCGTGCTGGCATGTGACAGCGGAGGCCCGACAGAGAGTACCGTCAGCGAGCCTGCTGCCGACCGAACAGGATGGTTATGCCCACCCGATGCAGATCTGTGGGCAGAGGCACTGACGGAGATCGTTCGCATGAGCCCGAGTGAACGGGCGGCGTTGAGTCTGAGGGCGAAGGAGAGGGCGCGGCTTGTGTTTGGGATGGAAGCGATGGCTTCGCGGCTGGAGGAAGCCCTACGGGAGGCAGTAGCGCTGGGCACACCAGAGTCAGGGAGAGTCTGGTGGCTCATGTTTATCGGATTTCTCCTCACGTACTTTGTTTCTTCGTGGGTGATGCGATACGATACGATACATTGAGCTATTAGTACAAGAAAATTGATTCAACACTACTGCATTTAATTCCATGGATGAGATTAGTTTCTAGACTGCCAAATCAGCTGTGGCCAAGTTTTATTTAAGCTGGGAAGATAAACCTGAGGATCGAGTCACTGAGAAGCACCGCCGTGGTCGAAGCTAGCCACGGAATGACCCCGAGGACAATACGAACCCTATGCAAGGCCCTCCACTTGTCCAATTGGTCGAGGACATGCTGCTGCTCCCAAGGCTCCATCGGTTTCAAAGAGCTGGAACGCAGCATGCTGATGAGGTTTTTATTGACGGGCAACATGAAGAAGATGGTAAACGCGGCCATGGTGTACGCGGCGACGGCGCCTGCGGCCAACACATTGCGAAGAGAGCGCTCAGAAGTGAGGTAGGCGGATGCAGAGAGGCTGATGGCGGAGATCAGGTTTGAACCAGCCATATGTTTCTTGAAAATCGTGTATTTAGACTCTGTCTGGTTGCATGCCCAGTCCCGGCAGCCCACCTTTCCAACCTCATAGGAGAAATTCCAAAGCGCTAATCTGTCTGCGACAGGAAGGGTCGTATTTCCTCGGGCTGTCGCGGGCAGCACGCCGAAACAAGCGCCGCCTATGTTGGCAAAGGTGAAATAGGATGAAGACACAAGGCTAGTTACTAAAACGAGGTGACCAGGAGAAGGCATTGGACTCGGAGGAGGAGCCAGTGTGACAGACAACGATTGCCGTCACGCCACTCAGGTCATGTGAACGCGATTTTCTTGCTTTGACCTTGACCTCGTCGCAAAATGCTGTCTCATTCGTCGTCGCGAGCAATATGCAAACATCTGTGCCAAGTATCCATAGAATCAGGTTCGCTGCTTCTTGCCACGGCTGCCTTGATGATGAAACGCGCACAGCGCGCCCGAGCGTTTCTTCGCCATGTCTACGTCGCGTCCTTTGTCGAAACATGTCGACAAGCGATGATTTACATCGGAGAAACTCCAGCGATCCCTCGGGGTGTGTGGCATTCATACCTCTGAACGCTTTTTTTGATACATGTTATTCCCTAGCTCGGGACCGACTTGGGACCACGTTTTCTCCAGTATCAAGGAGATGCCACCTCAAATCCCTCATTCGCACTCTCACCCAGGCGTGGGACCCCGCCGTCCACGACGGCAGACCATGACTGCACAGGAAATTAACGCTTTCAATGAGATTTTCAATTTAATCTTCGACTCCATAAGCGAGAAAGGATCTGGGCGCAGCTCTCCCGTGGACATTAGCGGCGCGGGAATGGGTGATCTGTTCGGCACCCTGCGGCGACACTCGAAGAAGATGAAATGGACTGCTCAATCTGACGAGGACTTGGATCGCAAGAAAGACGAGATGGACAGATGTGAGAGCGACCAACAATTGCTGGATTGGGCGATGCACGAAGTTTTCGGCGAGTCCCAATTGTATGCACAGGAGGTCGCAACCGCGCTACAGGCTGAAAATCCGGAATTGCCAATGCTGCTGCAACCGCCAACGTACCCCCATCTCATTTCTCTCCTCATCCGGACCTTCCGGGACAAATACCGTGACCCCCACCTGGCTCTATCCATCTTCGACTATGCCCGGCACCTATCAATTGCTTCCTACGTTTTTGGTTGTTCCACAAGTGCCTACAACGAGCTAATTGAGACTCGATGGAATTGCTTTCGAGATCTCAAAGGCGTCCACGATGCTTTAGAAGAGATGACGGTCAACGGTGTTGACATGGATCACAAGACACGGGAATTAGTGGAGAAGGTACGCCAAGAAGTCGGGGAACGACATCTATGGGCAGAAGAAAATGGGATTGGAGGAGGGGGAGTTTGGGAAATGCTCAACGACATCGAAAAATTAGCCAACCGGATGGTGGTTTCGCGTCCCAAGAAATCCACACAAAAGAACTCTGCTTTGTGGAACGGTTGGAGAGCAGGCGACATGCCGAACAATGAGTTCAACAAGTGGTAGCGGATTATCGGCCACCAATACAATTATCAGGGCGGACCAGAAAATTTGCGTGAACTAATAACAACTATGTAATCAGCGTGGAAGTGCAGATTGAGGTCCCTGGACCAAGAAGCTCTATAAGAACACAAAACACGATAGCTACGGTACATTACGCGCACATGGTACTTATTCTAATGTTGCTTGCGCTCTCCTTCCTCGATAAATACCCCAAGCGCAACTAATTTTCGGTATTCTCCCACACAACGCGCGGCCGTGCCGCGCTCGCAGCCATGAGTTTCCGCCGCTCGCGCCACGCAGCGAGCGCGCTGAGGAGGATCGCAGCAAAGCACGCAGTGCCGGTGAGGCCCAGCGTCGCGACGTAGCAGCTGCGTCCCTCGAGACACTGATGCGCCGCAACACGCGCGGCGACGGCGGCGGCGGCGGCGGCGGTGCTCTCGCCCGGCTCGTGTGAGTCGAGGTTCCGTCCGAACGCGATGGAGAAGAGGTTCCCGCCGACCAGCGGCGAGAGCGAGAGGAAGCCCCAGTTTTCGGAAAAGTGCGCTGGCGGCAGTTAGTAAGAACGCACGGGAAGCATCAGAGGGCCGCACATAAACCGAAGAACTCGATGCAGACAGTGGGGAAGAGCCCGAATATGGTGCCATACGAGAGGCCGACGAGCACGCTCGCCTTCCATAAGTCCGTGACGTCGGTTATCTGCGCAGCAAGTAGCTGGGAAGAGAAGAAGAGCAACGAGACAAGAACGAGCGAGTACGACCGCGGAAAGCCGAACCGGTTCTTGATATTGTCCGAAATCAGGCCTGTGGAAATGTCAGCTACATTCGGATGAAGCGAGGGAGCGATACACACCGATGAGTATGCGGCCAGAGAAATTCATGATGGAGATGGTGGACACCTGCGCGGCCTGCCAGCGGGATGCTTCAACCTCGTCGTAAGCGGGGTTGCCCTTGGCGAACAGCGCCTGTGACATGGAGCCGACGTTGTTGATATCTGCACGGACTCAGCATTCAGGAAAAGGTAAACAGCGACGGGACCTACACATCAGCCCCGTCCCACTCACTACAGAAATAAGTCGAGATCACTGGACGGGAACGGATGACGCACACAGGGAGAGGATCGCGAACAGGAGCCAAAAATCGGGGTTGAGCCATAGCGCGCGTCCGTAAATGTTCGGGCCCTCGATTACGTCGTGCTTGTTGCGACTGCGGCTTCGGCTGTGGGACGTCGGGCGGCCGGTCGACTGACTGCGTGGTGGGCTCAGTTCAATCCCTCTTGCGTCTGGAACGTACTCTTCCGTAGGGCTGGGGGCGGTTTCCTCGTCGAGAAGCGGTGTGTGGCTGTCGTTACCGTGGTGGAAGATGGTCGCCTCCGCTTCGGCCGCGACGGTCCCGACTATTGCGTGCTCGCTATCGTCGGCGGCCGACAACGGGATCGCACGCACGAAGAAAAAGCCGAAGGCGGTCGTCAGTGCCGTCCCGCAGGAGAGCAAGAGCAAAAATGAAGAGGTATCGCCCGGGAAGAAGATATGCGCGAGGGTGGAGAAGAAGAATGCCGAGAGGCCAAAGCCAGAGAGCACCAGCCCCGTCGTCGTTGCGCGCTGAAAGATGCGTGAATGAGATGAGGTTATCGTCGAAATTAAATTGTCCCGGCGTACCGCTTTGTCCGGGAAGGATTTTGCAGTTGAGTTGATCGCGCCCGTGAAGCCGGCGTTTCCGCCCGCGCCGGTCATGAAGCTGCAGGCGATAAGAAGACCCATGCTAAGGCTGGACAGCGTCGATTCGGGCGGAACGCCCGTATCGTAGAAGTGCCTGATCCCTGCGTAACCCAGGAAGAGGAAAACAAAGGAGAAGGCGAGTGGTATGCGGGGTCCCCGTGCGTCCACGATTCGACCCCAGAATGGTCCGCTGCTGTACACACCAACTACAATCCACAGCCGCGTTAATTCGGTTCCTCCACCAAGAAACATGGCGCACCATTGGCCGCAAGACCGACAATATTCAACTGTGTATGACTGATGTTAAGGCGCGTTGCGAGTTGAGGTGAATACGCTGGAAATGAACGGTTAGCTTAACCTTCTGGAATCTCGACCGCTCAAGCTTCACCAGAGAAGACCTTGAGCAAGCATTCGCTCAGCGTCGACGCAGATGATTCGGGGAACGCACATAATTTGTTCCCGATCCCGTGGCGACTAGTAAAGAAGCCAAGAGAGTTGTTATCCGGGGCACACTAAGCAGGCCTGGGACGGCCGGGGTCTGGGGAGCCATCGGCTATGACCAGAGATATTCGGGAGGGAAATAAGTAGACGAATATCAGGGCCACGTATTGGGAAACATAAAGTGATAACGAGAGTTTGAGGCCAAAGATAACCGCGTCACGCGATGTAATCTCGCCAAACCAGTGGATTGGAATTCGCGCCCTGCGGAAACTCTGGGAAAGGAAGTACACGCATGGGCTATACTCGGGCGCCGTCCTCTCAAGGGATGGCAAAATTTAGGTCCATTTCCACGCAACAGGAGAAGAAATTAATTATTCTAGGGCCAACATATGCATGACATTCCGAACTCATCCGTACAGCAGGGAGGCTAAGCCCGGCCCAAGTATACAGGACGTTGGCTTTGAGCGCGTCCAATCAGTGGTGACTGATGCTGAATACTTGGTTGCTGCCCGAGGGAGATTTGGGCGCTGATGGCGACCCCGAGTGGTGTGTTGCTGTCGACGCTCAGTATTTCTTTTCTGGACCAAATGTCTGCCCGGCGCTCCGATCCCAACCCAGAAGCAAGTGCAAGCGTCTTATAGTCCCTGGGCATACTTACAGTCCCGAGGATGGGAGAGTCAGGATTAACACAAGCGGAGAGAGAGACCCAACTCACTCGATCGATTCGAGTACGAATCACCATGTCCAGTATCGTTCCTGATGACAAACTTCCGAATCCACATATTGTTTAGCTCAGAACTGAATCTCTCCGTTAGGATCCTCGAGAGAGCGAGATATAACACGCATCGGAACTGAGGAAGACCATGCGGAACGGATGTGAAGCAGGACCACGCCGTGCGCACCGGGCAGGCGTGTGATGACGATGTTACGCGGCTTGAAATCATGGCACCAACCAGCTACGAAGTCCGTAGTTGTGTCCACAGATAGTTTCAACTAAGCTCGGCGCTGGATGTATTCGGGGACCCAAACCCAGGCAGTCTCCTTCGATAGAGACGTAAATTACACAGAATCAGTTCCGTGGCAACTTGATCGTGAAATTGAAGGGTATTCCAGCATTGAGCTAAGAAGTACGGCCGTGTTTGTGACTACACCCACTTTTCTTGAAGAGCAAAGTCTCGCATGTAGTACTGTGGCCACTCGCCCGACGGATATCATCTGCACAGTGAGGGTTGCATAATTTTGAGTACTGGTGCGGTACTCGATAGCAACAGAAAACCAAAGGCGCAGGAGAGGGGGGACAGAGTGGTGGTTGGGTATAAGGCCGCGGCTGATTGCTGACCAAGCAAGGCTGAATCGACCAACAGCATTGTGCGGGTTGGTCTCGCACTGGGCTGCACCAATATGCTGCGAATAGTAGCCTCCGTCTCGCGCCCCTCTTCAGCGCCTCTCCTCGCTGTTGCCAGTGCGCGCTCTCCCTTTTTATCGTCTATCTCGTTGTCGTTAATGCTGTATAGACCGCAGAAATATCGCCTCCACGTCGGCGCGCCAGGCCGACATCACCCTCACCGTCGATGGCAAGGAGGTCACCGTGCCCCAGGGTATGCACTCTTTCCTCTTTTCTGCGCTGTCCATTGAGTATCCGTAGGTTCCGCTCTCATACAGGCCTGTGAGGCCGCTGGATCGCCGGTACCCCGGTGGGTCCACCATTCAACTCTCTCCAGTTCGCACTGACTCTCCGTCGTCCAGATTTTGTTATCATGACAGGTACGTATGCGTCTCTGCCAGGGAATCCACGCATTCATGTCCTTTTTTTTTTTTGCTAGACTCGCGATAGCCGGCAACTGTCGGTATGCCCAGTTTTTGTGTATACATTCCACTGTCCTCTAACCAGCTCTAGTATGTGTCTAGTCGAGGTCGCCCGCTCGCCGAAACCCGTCGCTTCATGGTGAGACTCCCTCCGTCCGACCCCCATCGCGCTCACGCCTCCCAGTGCCGCCCCCGCCGCGCAGGGCGCGATCGTGTTCACAAACACCCCGCTGGTGCATGAGGCTCGCGAGGGCGTCATGGAGTTCCTCCTCGCCAACCACCCCCTCGACTGCCCCATCTGCGACCAAGGTGGCGAGTGCGACCTC
This sequence comes from Mycena latifolia, assembly GCA_029289555.1. NCBI lineage: Eukaryota > Fungi > Basidiomycota > Agaricomycetes > Agaricales > Mycenaceae > Mycena > Mycena latifolia. The sequence goes on along the minus strand of JARJLE010000028.1, from coordinate 375,734 downwards.
CAGGACCAGTCCATCCGCTATGGCTCCGACCGCACCCGTTTCCACGAGATCGCCGGCAAGCGCGCCGTGTCCAACAAGGATCTCGGGCCCATCGTCAAGACCTCCATGAACCGCTGCATCCAGTGCACGCGCTGCGTGCGCTTCGCCAACGAGGTTGCGGGCGTCGAAGACCTCGGCACCACCGGTCGCGGAAACGACCTCCAGATTGGCATGTACGTCGAAAAGATGATGGATTCGGAGCTCTCGGGCAACATCATCGACCTGTGCCCCGTCGGTGCCCTCACAAGCAAGCCGTACGCGTTCCACGCCCGCCCCTGGGAGCTCAAGACCACTGAGAGCATCGACGTCCTCGACGCCCTTGGGAGCAATATCCGCGTCGACTCGCGCGGCGTGCAGGTCATGCGCGTGCAGCCGCGCACCAACGACGATGTGAATGAGGAGTGGATCAGCGACAAGACCCGCTACGCTTATGACGGACTTCGCTTCCAGCGTCTCACAACGCCTCTCGTCAAAGGCCCCGACAACCGCTTCGTCGCCGCGTCATGGCCTGACGCGCTCGCTGCAATTGCGGCCGGTCTTACTCGCAGCGGGGCGGCAGGCAACGAGATCAAGGCAGTTGCTGGGCACCTCGCGGACACGGAGGCGCTCGTTGTGCTCAAAGATCTCGTGAACCGCCTCGGATCGGACAATCTCGCGAGCGACCTCGCAGGCAAGTTCGGCGACTCGCCCCCGGTGCACGGCGTCGACGTCCGCTCCAACTACTCGTTCAACAGCACCATTCCCGGTGTGGAGAATGCCGACGCCATCCTGCTTGTCGGCACCAACCCGAGACACGAGGCCGCCGTGCTCAACTCCCGGATACGGAAGAGCTGGCTGCACACGGAGCTGGTGGTCGGGATGGTTGGAACGCGTGCGGACACGACATATGGATATGAGCACCTTGGGGAGGACGCAAAGGCGCTCGAGAAGTTCCTCGCTGGAAAGACAAAGGGGGACTTTGCCGACCGCTGGGCAAAGGCTGAGCGTCCGATGATCGTTGTCGGGAGCGCGATGGCAGAGCACGCTGACGGCGAAGCTGTGTTCGGGATGCTCGCCCGGTACATGGCCGCCAGCGGCAACCGTGTCGTGCGCGAGGACTGGAATGGGTTCAATGTGCTGCAGCGCGTGCGTGTTTCCGTTCCTTATCTTAGGTTCCCCTGATACGATTATGTTGTAGGTCGCCTCCCGCCCAGCACTGTACGAGATCGGCTTCGTCCCCTCTCGAGCAGCCGCCTCTGCCACCCCCAAATTCATCTACCTGCTCAACGCCGACGAGGTGGAGCCGTCGTCCATCCCATCCAATGCATTCGTCGTGTACCAGGGCCACCACGGTGATCGGAGAGCGGCCCTCGCGGACGTCTGCCTACCCGGCGCCGCCTACACGGAAAAAGGTTCGACCTGGGTCAACACCGAGGGCCGCAGCCAGCTGGGGCGCGCCGCGGTGCCGCCACCAGGGGCGGCTCGGGAGGACTGGAAGATTGTGCGGGCGCTGGCAGAGGTATTAGGTGTAGATCTGCCGTACGACGACCTCGTTGGGGTGCGGGATCGGATGTGGGCGATATCGCCGTCGCTGGTGCGGTGGGAGGGCGTAGAGGGGACGTCATTAGAGGTTGCTAAAGCTGGTCTCGGATCGTTGAGCGGAATCGGGAAGAAGGCACCGAGTGGGGAGAAGATGGGGCTGGTGGTGAGCAACTTTTACCAAACGGATGTTGTGTCGCGGGCGTGAGTCTTTTCTTGCTGTATGTTTTGTGGTCTGACCCACTGGCAGGTCGGTAACGATGGCTCAATGCACGCGCGCCTTTGTGACGCGCGAAAAGGAGGAGCTGGACGCGGTGGGGAAGGCGCCGCTTCAGGCGCATGCATAGTAGCGTTGTTGTAATAGAGCGGCAAAAGCAATATTTATGGCAACAAATATTTTTGGGTCGGCATCAGGCCATGTGACCGCGTTCAATACACACGTCGTCGATGACCAGCAGTCTTCGTCCTTCCTCTTCTTCTGCCAGCAGAAGGTTGCAGTAAGTTGTTCAGTCCCCGTCTTACGTGTCTGTTACTCACATTGTTCAGCGCCTGAGCATGTCCTCTTCTTCGTCCACAACCACGCGTGTGACCGCTGCTCTCGAGCAGAAGGCCCTCGAAATCTTGTCCCTCAGCCGTGATGCTCTCGTGAGCGGCGGCTGGTGGTACCCGCTCCAGGGCGTCCTCTACTTTGTCTCGCACGGTTCGCTCGCTGCCAGCATTTTCCCCGTAATCCTGAATACCCTGCTGGCTGCGATCGTGATCACCAGCGCGATGTTTTTCTTCACGTACTTGCCGCAGGTCGCGTTCTGTGCACTCTTCTCGGGCCCTTTCGCCTTTGCGACCGCAGCGCTCCTGGTTTTGGGTGAAGCACAGTCTCCTCCTAAGCAGCAGACGCTTCTCTGACCTGGATCGTCTAGGCGAAGCATACGCAATCATACTGTTTGTCTCAAAGGCCTTCTTTCTTGGGCATGCCCAAGATCAATTATGTGCGTTCAACGCATCGATCGTCGGCGGACGGCGCTCACTCGGATCGCAGTCAATGCGGTCTTTCGCCAGCAGGGGATCAACCTCGTTTATGTCGAACCGAAGGGCAAGAGTCGGAGCTTCATGCAGAGTGTCTTCAAGGGCGTGAGCAAGCCGCTGAGTCGATTCAGCAAGGAGGGGATGCTGCGCTATATCGTGTCTCTTCCGCTCAACCTCGTTCCTGTGGTTGGAACGGTCCTGTTCCTCTTATACAACGGCTAGTGCTGCCCATATATTCTTTGGATTCTCTGTGCCAACGGCTCGATTCGCAGGCGCCAAGGCCGGCCCCACTTTCCACTCGCGGTACTTCCAGGCGAAAGGGCTGAGCCCCGCCAGCCGCCAAGCCTTCGTGGACAAGCGCAAGGGTGCCTACACTGCGTACGTCGGATTCTTTTTCGGTGATTCGTGATCATTTTCACGTCGGCGAAACAGATTTGGTGCCACGACGCTGGGACTGAACCTGGTGCCGGTCGTTGGTCCGATATTCATGCTGACCTCGACGGTTGGGGCAGCTCTTTGGGCGTGTGAGATGGAAAAGAAGGAAAAGAAGGAAAAGGAGAGAGAGACGAGTGGGCGGCACGTTGCCGAACCCGAGTCCAAGTAAAAATGTACGCCGGGATCCAACATATATTTGTATTGGGCGTGTAGTCCTTTGTGTAGTCCATCTATAGCTTCCAGTCGACGATCGCTTACATAATCGTTACCGTGGTCAATATTTCCCGCCTCGATGGCGGACCCTCAGCAGCGAAAGGAAATCGACGCATTCTTCAACTTCTTTGCGGCCTTTGACCTCGCCCGCCCCGTCACCACCATCTCCGACCTCGGCGACGGGGCTGCGCTCTTCGAGGTCTTGTCGCTAGTGTGCGCAATACCCTTGCTGTCGCCTCCTTCGCTGATTCCACGCGTCTGACAGCGATGCGGACTACTTTCGCCAGTCCACGCGCCCCTCGGCCCAGCCATCCGACAACTGGGTCCTCCGCTTCAGCGCGCTCAAGCGTCTCTACCGCCTCATGACCCAGTATTTCGCCGACGTCCTCCAGAAGCCGACCAGTGGCCTCGATGTCCCAGACCTCCAGGCCATCGCAAAGGACCACGCCGTGCAGGCTACCCTCACCATGTGTCGCCTCACCATTGCTATTGGCGTTCAGTGCGAGAAGAACAAGGAGTTTATAGACAAGATCCAAGGCTTGAGCGAGACGGATCAGCATTATCTCATGAAGGCGATAGAACAGGCGCGCCTCATTCGCACTCACGGGGACGAGCAGATCGCTAACTCACACTCAGGTTATGGCACGAATTAACATGTCCGGAGGCGTAGACGTCGGGGAGGCAAGCATGACCGAGTGCGTGCCACGCCCCTCCTGCCTTCGCGGAAATCTAATCTCACCCAAGGGACGATCATTACTATCAAATTCAGTCAGAGAGAAGTCAGGTTCTCTCCGAGAAGGAAACTCTCGAAAAGGTGTATCAGTCGTTACTCGAGGAGCACCGAGCACTCCAGACCAACTACGACGACGTCGTCTCGGAAAAGGACGACGCCCTTGCGCGCCTCCGAGACGTCAGGAGAGAGGTCGACACCAAGCGGAGCGACAAAGGCGACGGGATGATGCGAGGCGAGATTGACAGACTGCGCGCCGAACTGTAAGTTACGCGCACTGCCTCCGCGGTCGCTCATCCTATCCTATGGCACAGGCAAAAGAGCGAAGACAACCTTGCCGTCGCCGAGTCCGATTTGGACAAGCATGTGCAAATGGTTACCGACTTGACGAAGAAGAACGAAGAACTTCAAAACCAGGCAGACGAGGCCGTGCGGTTAAAGGACAAGCTCGATGAGTGGGTCGTGATTTTTCACTCAACAAAGTCGATGTTAATGTTCTATAACCAAGATATCGACATGCAGCTGACAAGCTGCAAAAGACGGAGAACGTTATGGAGAAGTACAAAAAGAAACTGCAGGAGGGAGCAGACCTGCGACAACACGTCAAGGTGGGTCAGCTAAGCTTCGTACCAGGCCCCGCCCTAACCAATAGACTACAGGCCCTCGAGAAGCAAAACGCAGACCTCGTGGACAAGAATGCCTCGCTCGAGGAAGAGTACCGCAAAGTCTCTGCCTTCAAGCCTCTCATGGAATCGTACAAGAACCAGATCGCCGAACTCGAGACCAAGCACTCCGCGCGAACGCAGGAAATTGACGCCCTCAAGTTCGAGCTGAGCGAGAGCAAAAATAAGCTCAAGATTGCTGTCGACGAGCGCGCGCGGGATTCGGAGACGCTCGAGCTCTACCAGGAGCGGGTTCGGGAGCTCGAGCTGACGTCGCACCGGCCTGTGGGCACTACGAGCAAGCCGGCTCATGTTAACGGTGCCACCGACGAGTTTACCGAGGCTGAGCTCATGGGTGAGTTAGGCGACGCCGACGCCGATGACCATGAGGGCCAAGGGCTAGGCGGGGAACTTGATGATGCGATCGCTGGAACCACCATGACGGACCTCAAGCTGCAGATTCGAAAGCTCAAGAGGGAGCTCGAAGCCATCAAGAAGAACGAGGCAGACGCAAGCCGGGTTCTCGTGCTGGAGAATTTGTTGGAGGATGCGACCAGGATGAAGAGTCGCTATGAAAACGACTATTTGGCGGCTCACCGAGAGAAGCTGGTTCTCCAGAGAGATCTGGAAGAGATTCGCAGCGGAAAGTCGATGGGTGATGGGTCGGTGCCATTTTCATCTTGCTCTGCACCCACTTATGTATGCCGTCACAGCGCCGAGGCTGCCATCGCATTGCGGCAGCGGTTAAATGAAACTGTAGACCAGCTCGACACCCTAAGGAAAGAGCATGCAGAGCTCGAGGTTCAATTCGAAACGCAAAGTCGAGAACTCACCATCGCGAAGTCGGATCGTGAGTGCTGTTGTGCATTCTAAACTGGGCTTTTCCTGACGCAGTTGGCAGTGAACCTTGTGAACAAGGATCAATTGGACATCCTCGCTACCTTGCGAGAATCGGTCAACGAAGACAAGCTCGGACTTGAGGCAGATGTGGAGCGTCTCAGGCAGCAAAACAAGGAGTTGAGTGACAAGAATCGCATGCAGCTCGAGCAGGTCAATGCTCTGCTGCTTGAGAAAGTCAGCATGCAGAGCGAGGGCATCGGCCACCGAGAAAAGATGCTCCAGCGCGAGCGGGACTTTGGGTGCGTCAGCTATGTTGTATTACCTTGACTCAACTAACGCACCCCAAGCGACTTGCGGGCGTCGTTATCCGGCAAGGATCTGCCGGAAGATATCAAAACGCGTCTACTTGCGCTGCACGAGGAGAATGTGAACCTCAAGGAGTCTTACAAGACCGCACAGGCGCAGCTGGCGAAAGCGCGTTCGGTATGCAACCTCACAAATTCGTGTCCCGTCATTCACTTTTGCTGCCCAGTTCATTAAATCCCAAGACAAGCTCTTCAAGGAGCAGCATGCCGCACAGGCTCTCTCTGCCGCACCTGCAAGTATTTCCTCAGTTCTGACACTCCATGTTTCTGACCGCTTGCGCAGGGGACGTTCGAAGAGGCTGAGGCCAGTTTCCGCTCCCAAATTAGAATATTGGAAGAGGAAGTAACGCGGCAGAAGGTACGGTTCCGTCTCAACACTTCTGAGCTCGTCCACTCATCTCTTTCGGCGTGCAGCGTTTAATGAGCGAGTCGACGAAGAGATATCGTCGGGAACAGGAGCTCATGCTCGGCGCTGTGCACGCGATGGGGATGCGAACAGCTCGCAACCATCTGGGAGTCCCCCAACAGCAGCCTTCAAGTTGGATGAGCCTGCAACGGAAAACCGTACGTCCCGCTCCAGTCAACCTGGGACAGATGCTGATATTATTCTGTAGCTGTCGCATACTTTGTCGCGGTGATGAGCATCATGCCTTTTCTTAGATCTATTACTGGAGCGCATTAATTCCTATACCCTCATCTGTGCATTATTTAGCCGCATACACTTGTCCTACATGTATTATGTCCTTTTTTTCTAATCATCGGAGATTACATGCGCTAAAAGGTCATTGCTTGTCCTGCGTTTTCGAGTTTCCAGACTGGTTGCGCTGTTTGGCGACTCTGAAGCCGCGAGAGGTCGGCATCGACGTCGAGCTCGGGCGTGTCAGCGTCCGGAGTTCCAGAAGCCCTGATATTTCCAGGTTTGACTCCAAGAGTGGAACAGAGGGCTCGATACCGAGACTGTATTTGGCGCGAAAGCTTCACAATATCGAGGTCTGAAGACGAATCGGATGCGGAAGGGTTGACGCGAGGAAACTGCGAGATGAGGTCCAGGAGATGTCGGATGTGGTGCACCTGATGCGCTCCGTCAGTCGACGATACCACGAAAGCGAAGAGCGTACCGCCCGACTGGAAGGGAGCAATTAGACTGGCACGTTGCAAAGGAACGTTTGCACAAACTCGTCGTCGCGTCCTTGGCTGGTGTAGATCGCCTTCCAGGTGAGCGCAAAGCCCTCGTAGAACGCGAGCTCCTCCCACATCTCGAAGCCTTTTTCGCGGCCAAGAGCGCGCCCTTCGATTAAGCCGTGAATGCGGCCATGAGCAAAGCCATCCTCATAGCCCGAGTCGTAGAAGCTACAGCAATGTCAGGTCGAAGTATCCCACAATTTGCCCGGACGGACGTCTGCTCCAGGTCCACCAAAGTCTCCAAGTCGAAGTCTGCAGCCATGAGCAAGCTGCGAAGGACGGTGACACAGCCACCAGACGTTTCGCCTCATTTCGCTCAAACGCCAAAACGCGGACAGCATAAAATCATACTCTACTCATACTCTTCAAAGAATCTCAAGTCTCTAAATGTCTGTCATTCAAAACGCGTACGGCACAAAATCTCGGTACTCTTCAAAGAATCTCGACATGGCATCGACATCATCCTCCATGCTCGCGCTTTCATACAACTCAGAATATAACCGCCCCTTCTGTCTCAACACCAACACATTTCCGGCCCATGGAATCGACATCCGGCCTCCCGTTAGGGCCGCAATGCACTTGTTCCGCGGCGAGCCGTCGACCTGAAAATCGCCCCCGTACATGACGACCAATGCATGGTCTAGCGAGGGGCCGTGGCTTCCCAGCCTGCTCACGTACTTCATCTCTAGCACTTGCAGAAATCTCTGTAGAGTCCGGGTATCAAGGCGATGGTACGGTGTCGGCCCTTCGAGGCCATCTGTGTCGACCCTGTTTGTGTACGGGATATTCACTAGGACAGGTACGGCGCCATCCACGGGAAATAGAAGAGCTTCTAAGACTGGCCGATTCGCTGTCCGGCACGCAGCCTTGTGGTTTTTCCAATCCTAATGACGATCGTTTTAGTCAACTTTCAACCCTGGCCATTCCAAAAAATTACAGCGGCCATATGTGCGGGAGAGCAATAGTATGCCTCGTGGCAGCGAGAACATCGCAGAGATGTAAGCATCCCACAGCAAATGCATGGTCTCCTCGTGGCGTTCGGCAGAGGAGCTGAGGTTCTGGAGAGTAGAATGGCGAAGATAATAGCGAGGAGGAGCAACAGGTCGAGCGACATGATGGTGTATTGCAGGAAGACGAGGAAGGCGCCGCCGGCGCTCTTCACAGTTATTTATACAACACGTTCACCGATAAATAACTTGAAGCATGGAAGCCACACGTAAATTACGAACGAGGAGTCCGCAAGACGCCAACACAGCAGAGACCACACCAACTCCTCGCGGACTCACCAGGTGTGCCGTGAAGCCCGTTCCTCAGCCAGGACTGCTCTGCGTGCTGCCATAACCTTCTGAATGTAATGGATAAGCTTCCGAATGTCGGAATAGAGAAACATAGGAATAATGACGCCCATTAACGGCAGAGCGATGATCCAAAATCTAGATAAAAGATTACAGTAAGAGTAGGAAAAAATTGTAAGCGGGCGGGATAATCACAGGACGTCGCTGTTATTGTTGACCGACCACATCGCCGTAAAATTCATTCCCTGAAGAGCGATGAGTATCAATGGCGGGTGGGGAGGGAGGGGTGCATACAAAATAGCCCGTCAAGAGTGTAAGAGGGAGGAAAATTATCGTCGCCAAAGTTAGACGCCGCATAACTTGATTCATCTCGTACGAAGCCATCTAATAGGGTACAAAGCGCGTGAGTTTCGACGGAGCGATAATATGAATGTGAGCCGGCACACATTGAACGCATAATTTATTAAATTCTCGGAGATCCCAGCAAACATATCCAGGCTTGTGAGAACGAAATCCATGTGATCGTTTACATCCGCCTAGTTTTCTTCCTTCAAAATTCAGTCGAATGTGGAGTGATTCCACGGACCAGATAGATCTTGGATTTGTGGCTCATATATCCTTCTGACTTTATTAGATGCTTAGCACCGACGCCAACTCCCAGACCAGCATCGGAACCGTAACGGTCCGCGTCGAATTGTGTTTGATTCGCAGGGATGTCGTTCCCGAAACCTAGCGCAGCACATCTGTCCTGATCGTACCGCCTGAGCCCGTAGAGCATCGATTTGATGGGTTCGAGGGTTCGCTTGTGCATTATGAGGTCACCGGAAAGAATATGCACTAGCCGGGAGGGTGAGCGATTGAAAGGAGCCACCGGGGATCTCACGTACAGCTTCGCACAGTGGTCATTCCAGGCTTCATGAGGATGTCGTGTTCCAGCTGATGAATCTTGTCTTGGTATTCGTCCATAACTTCGAGGATCCTGTCGACGACTGGATTCCAACTGCATAAGCAAAGGAACCCATGAAGAGTAAACACGCCCACTCAAGTCGAGCAGGCCCTCCACAATCATTGCGGGGTCCTCCGACGTGCGCAGAACCGAGTCATGCTGGTGCATGCGCTCAGTCACTGGCCGTGTGAACTCGAGATTCGCAGTCGGATGAATAGAGATGACAGTTCCTGGCCAATTGAGTCTTGGGAAAGTAGTGGGTAGCTAGCAAAATACCTTCACGCAGGAGAAATATAAACATAGGTTCGTGTTTGACGACGACTCTCTCGCCTTTCGTAAGCGCCGCGATGCGAAGAATTTGTTGTTGACGGGCCTGCAAAGGTGCATTGGTTCACTTGGATGTACGGGGCACGCGTTCAACTGACGGCAAGACGAAACCCACTCAGCGCTGAAAAGCGCACGTGCTTCCGTTCATGGTCATTCAACTGTTCTTTGAGTCCGGCCAATTTTTCAAAGTCGTCCCGAGGTTGCTGGTCGTGGGAGCGAGGATACTCAGACACAGCCTCAGGGCCAGAATTATGGTCTTCCTCGGTCGGAAGAGAATGGCACAGGACACGGAGAAATAGGTGCTGCCGGTAGTAATCGGCCTTTGAGTGGTTGTGACCTTGCTCCTGTAGTATATCCTCTAGGGCAAGAGCATGGAGGTCTGAGAACCTTCTCAGCCATCCTCTCACTTTTCAACAGAGACCGGCGAACCGTATCGCAAAGCCAGAGCGCTCATAACGTCCCAGCTGATTCCGCCAATATTAATCCAGCGAAGGGGTCTAGTAACTGGATTCGCTGGTTCTGGCGGCGGCTCCTTCATCAGCGCGACAAAGTCTGCGTTGGACATTGTCGTGATCTCGAAGTGGTCATTGGAAAAGTCGGTGACTTGGATGACACACTTCTGACTGAAATGACCGTATTTCTGGTCTGCGTTGTCGCCTCGGGGGTTGATCCCAGGCTCGGATCCCACACCACTATGTCGGCGCCGAAGGCTGGTAGCAGCAGCGAGTGAGCTGCGGTGGCGCACCCATTCGTCCCGGGAATGGGTGCTTGTTGGACGGCTGGATTGGACGCGAGAAACTGAGCTGTGCGACGCTGTCATGGCGCGAAAGAAGAGACATTGACTGACGTCCGTGGAGTTGCTTCAGGTAAATAAATAAATAATTTCAGCTGCCAAGTCACAAATTCTCTTTGCTAACTCCTTGACTTGGTCTGACTCTTGGTCTGACTCACTACTAGATCTTATAAGTTGCATCTTGTCTCCTTGCATTGTTTCCCCACGTCCCAATGAACACAGCGCTCATCGACGGCAGCATTCTCGAGGGCGGCGGTCAAATCCTCCGCAACTCAGTCGCTCTTGCTGCGCTCCTGGGTAAGCCTCTGTCTATACACAAAATACGCAACGGACGGAAACCCCCCGGCCTCAAAAACCAGCACAGAACAGGTCCGTCGTGTACTTGTCCTAGGGCGCATCTCGTAGACGCTGCCCAGGTATCGAGCTTGCCGCAGAAATCGCGTCTGCGCGCGTTACGGGCGCGACGAACGGCTCGTGTGAGCTCGACTTTGTGCCAGGACGCATCGCGCCGGGCGACTACGCCGCTGACCCGGTGACCGCCGGCGCGGCGACCCTCCTCCTCCAAATCGCGCTGCCCCTCCTGCTGTTCACGCCCAGCCCCGCGCCGTCCACGCTGACGCTCAAGGGCGGCACCAACGGCACATCGGCCCCCCAGATCGACTACATCCAGCACATCTTCCTCCCGTTCGCCACTCGTCACTTCGGGCTTAATGTCCAAGTGGAAACGAGAAAGCGCGGGTACTTCCCCAGGGGCGGCGGCGAGGTGCACGTTACGGTGTCCCCGGGTGTGGACGGCGCGAAGCTCCGGAGCGCGAGCGTGATGGAGCGCGGCGCCGTGACGCGCATCGGCGGCATCGCGCATATCGCGGGCCTCCCCGCGCACTTGGGCAGGACCATGGCGGACAGCGCCGCGAAGCGGCTGGCCGAGCACGGCTTTGGGCCCGACGCGTCTGTTCCTGTGTCCGTCGAAATCGAGAGTAAGCGCGAGAAGAACGAGAACACCATCGGGGCGGGGAGCGGCATCGTGCTTTGGGCAGAACTCGAAGGTGGAGGGGTGATAGGCGGCAGTGCTGTGGGAAGAAAGGGCACAGACGCCATTACCGTGGGCGAAGAGGCGGCCAATGAGCTGATAAAGGGGCTCGAAGCAGGCGGATGCGTTGACGAGTGGCTGGAGGATCAAATTATAATCTTAATGGCGCTCGCCGAAGGCACGTCCGAGGTAAGGTGCGGGAAAGACGGGCTGACCCTGCATACCAAGTGCGTAGTGTTGTTTCATTGACATGTCCAGAGCTGATTTTGCATGCCAAGAACTGCGATCTGGGTAGCGGAGCAACTCACAGACGCTAAATTCGACCTCACCGTCGAGGAATCGGGGCATACGGTCATTCGCTGTAACGGTATAGGGTACACTGCGCCTGAAGATTTATCAAATAAATAATGATTATAACGCAAAGCGCTAGGGCTAGATGGCGATGCGGTAAGTAGAACTAATACACATGCAATAACGGAGCGAACGGTCAATTTTTATTCCATGAAAGTAATGTCATATCTCCCAAACGTCTAAAAGACAGAAGCAGTCAGAGGCTGTTGGTCAGACTTCCGTGTGTGAACGCACCTAGGTTTGATAAGATGCCGGGCCGTGCCGGCGATGGCGAGGAGGACGAAGACGGAGGCCGCTCCGACGTACGCCCACCCGAGGAACGAGTTCTTGCCACCTATCCATGAGACGGTGGAGATGACCACGGACTTGGTTCCTTTGTACGGGAGCACGGGGAAGTCTGTGGGTGTCTTGGTCAGGGAAACTGAATAGCCAATATAAAGCAAGATACATACTCAGCCCGACGATGATCTGATATGTTCCTGCTTTCATGGTGTCCTTGTCGTTTCTGCCGTACAGCTTGGTGAATGTCGGCAAGCCGGCGGTGCGCATCCAGTTTTGGAAGCGCTCGTCGGTCTTCAAGTCGGGCGGGGGCATGCTAGAGTTGTACGTGGGGTAGCGGAGCTGCCAGTTTGGCGGGGGGGTGATGTCGTCGTAGGACGCGTATCCGCCCGAGGCGACGGGGTCGCTCGAGTATTTCTTGGCTTCGCCGGGCCAGGCGATATTCGAGGAAGAAAACTCGTATACGGTCGTGGCGTCGTCGGATCCTGGGTTCTGGAGGACGGGGTTCGTGAAGGTGTCTGCAAAAAAAATGTTAGGCTTGGCGGGGGCTGCGGCGGAAGCGGACACACCGTTGAAAAGGGAGTTGGCGATGAGGCCGCACGGGTAGATGGCCTTGCCGTTCAGCGTGGCGAGGGGCTTGCAATCGCCGCTCTCCAGCGACGAGTTGCTGACGCCCTTGCCCTTGAGCTGGTCAGAGTTGAGGCTCTTGACGTAGCGGCGGTGGTTCTGGAAAAAATTGGTGAGCTTGTAGTAGAAGAGGATGCTCGGGTCGATGTCCGCAGGGACGTCGAACTGGATGATGCACTGCTTCTTGTCGGAGGGGTCGGTGACGGTCTTGTTGTCTGTGCTGTCGAGGAAGGCGTAGGAAGGAGCTGTTACGGCCTTCTTCGAGTCGGAGGAGCGGAGGTTGTACTTGAACTTGTCCGAGGGCATGGTGGTGAAGGTGAGGGAGCCGTTTCCGGCGGAGGGGGGGAGGTTCTCGCACTCGGTGTAGTCGAGTGTTATTTCGGAGACGAGGGACGAGCCCCAGATGAGGAGGCCGCCGATGGGGGCGAAGAGGATGCCGATGATGAAGAGGGTGGGGAGGACGGTCTTGGGGGTGAGGATGGGCTGCCATGCCTTTAGTCGCTGCTGCTTGAAGGCGGTGTCTATGGACCGGTGAGCTCGCTGGTGGGGTAGAGGAAGAGATGAGACGTGCTTGCGGGTCGCCGCCAGCCACCCTTTTCCTTCTTGTTCTCGGATGCATCGTCGGACGAGTCTGCTCGTTTGGGCTTGCGGTTGAAGAGGCCCATGGTGGGAGGTGGGTAGTGTCGGTCGGAAGTTGCCGTGGGTCAATCCCGCTGTGTCATCACGGTTACCACTTATTTGGCTCTTCCGAGGCTTCACTTCGACCGCGACGTCCCTCAGCACCGAAAGCGATGGCACCCATTCATTTGCACCCTGTCAACCATCCCGAAACATTTTTATAAACCGCGAAAATTACGTTGAATAGATCCTGGCCCCTCTACGGCGAAACTTGCAGGACTTGGCGGTCCATGCTCGCCTGGAGTCGTTGCTCTCCGCGACTGTCCTTCCAACGAGATTCGATGGTTTTTATAGCTACTTGGGCTCGTCAAATGCTCAACGGCGCTTCGAAGAGAACCTGGTTATTCGGATGTACTCATAGGATGGGAGTCTACTGATGGACCATCCTTCGATTTCAGATCCTGCAAGTGAACGACATTGCGTTCAATTCATCCACGATTCCTTCGAGGTAATCGGCATGCAAATCGGTTTCACAGAGGGCCTTCAAGTGCTCCGGATCAGGCCCGAGTATACACTATTTAAGAGCAGGATTATGATCAATGCTTGCTTGAAGATCCCTCGTTCCCCTTCGATTGCATTATGTTCTGTCTTGTACTTTATATTTTATTGAAACTTTCTTTCGCATCGATAGTTGCCGGTGCGGTAGAATACTCGACGGCCGTAAGACCAAACATTTGGCAACCTCGGCTCGGGGATTGGCCACTATGAGGTGCTCGCTGCTCGATCACCCAAAATTCGGAATGGGCCTTTGCTCTTCCTGACCACCATGTCCCCCGTCCCCCGCATCGCCGCACTCGTCTCCGACGTCCTCCTCGATGCCCACGCGCCCCTCCCCGCGCCCGACGCCGTCCAGCGCGCAGTCGCGGATCTCCGCTCCGACTCCGCTCACACACCAACTCTCGTCCCCGTCCTAGCCGGCGCAGATCCCAGCGCGGCTCTTTTACTCCATGCCCCGACCGCCAGGCTCGTCTCGCTCGTCGCCGCCGCAACCCCGAAGCTCGTCGCTCATCTCGTCCTCCATCTAGCAGACTTGTCAGACTCGCCTGTCGTGCTCCATCTCGCCGTCTCCGATGATCTCTCCGATGTCCTTCTGCTCCGCCCCGCAGTGCCCTACTTTCTGCTCTCGTCCTCTGCCCAGCAGGCCCACGACAACGCGTTGCTTGCGTCGCGTCTTGCGCGCGTAGAGCGCAGGCTCGTCATCCATGCATTCAATGCCGCCGCCTCCGATGCCTCTTTAGAGGAGCTCCCCGCGGATAAGGTCCTCCCGTTCCTCGTCGGGCCCGCGCCAAACGGCATTGCGAACGGCGTCAATGGGAAAGCCGGCAGCAAGGACCCGTCCATTCTCCAGCAGCTGTTCAAAGCCTACGAGGCCGCAGCCTTGTCGACGCTCTCCCTCGTTCGCAGGCCGTTTCGCCCGCTCGTTGTCCGGGGAACACCGAATCCGCACACCGTGCTATTCATTCTCGGGCTAAAGGACTTTGCTTTCACGCTCGAGGGTGTATCCTTCGTAACTGTCACTCTCCTGAACCCGCTTCCTCCCAGCCGCATTTTGAACGCGATCCCCGACTCCGTGTCCCGGGTCATCGTTCTTGAGCAGATTCACCGATGGTCCGTAAAATGGACGCCGCTTTATCTCGACGTCGTCAGCGCGCTCCAGGAACGCGACACCGAGCACCGCCCAACTGTGCAGACGGGTGTCCTCGGCGACACAACGTCCTTGACCGAAGCTGATGTCCTCAAATTCCTGGAATCTCCGGAATCACCGGCCCGCCTTCAGCTCGGGCCAGCTCCAGCTGCCGGCAAGGCGTCTTCCCTCCCTCCGCATATCCCCAAGCACGAGCTGTCGTACACCAAGATCCTTTCCCACCTGTTTGATGACCGACTGGAGGTCTCCAACTCCCCCTCGCTCGTTCCGGCGCAGGGCGAGATCGCCACGAGCCCAGAATTTGCCCTCGGCCGTGTGCGAGGGCAGCTCGACCAGCGGGCCGAGCTCGTTCGTGCCGTCCAGGACCTACTGCAAAGCAAGGGCTTGGACGCAGACCTGCACTCCCTCCTTGCCAAATGGACGCTGTCAAAGGATGATCCTGCAAAAAGCAGAACCCTTGGGGACGCCATCATCAAGAGCCTCGAGGAAGCTCCCCTCGAACACCCCTCCGCGGCTCACATCCTCGCGCTTCGCGCCCACTTCCCCTCCGTGTCGCGCTGGATCATCGGCTCCGATGCATGGTCTTATGACCTCGGCGCGTCGGGCCTGCACCATGCGATTGCCTCTGGGCTCAACGTCAATGTCCTCCTCCTCGACACCCTCCCGTACTCTGCCCGCAACGCTGCCGACCCGAACCGCAGAAAGCACGATGTGGGGCTGTACGCGATGAACCACGGCGACGTCTACGTCGCCAGTGTGGCCGTATATTCGTCGTACTCGCAGGTCCTGCAGTCCCTCATCGAGGCCGACCGTTTCAATGGCCCAAGCGTCGTGTTGGCGTACCTCCCTTACGAGACTGAGAGCGCTTCCGCGCTCGACGTGCTCAAGGAGACCAAGGTTGCCGTTGATACAGGTTACTGGCCACTGTACAGGTGGGATCCCAGCAACGAGCGCCAGGGCAAAGAGCCCTTCTCTTTGGATTCGGACGCCGTTAAAAATGACCTGCAGCAGTTCCTCGACCGGCAGAACCACCTCTCGCAGCTCGTGCGCTCCAAGCCGCAGTTGGCGAGCGAGCTGGTGAGCAGCCTCGGGGAGACGGTGCGGGAGGCGCGCAAGAAGAAGGCGCAGCAGTCTTACAACGACCTGCTGACCGCCCTCGATGCGCCCCCTTTGCTTGTTCTGTACGCCTCCGACGGAGGCGCGGCCGAGAAGTTGGCGAAGCGTTTGGCAAATCGCGGCACAGCGCGGGGGCTGTCCACGACGGTCGCCACGATGGACTCGATGTCGCTCGAGAGCCTCGCGCAGGAGGAGTACGTCGCATTCGTCACTTCCGTTGCAGGGCAGGGCGAGCCGCCTCAGAACGGGCGGACATTCTTCAAGGCCCTCAATGCGGCCGTGGCGCGCGGAGACCAGGCGCTGGCGAAGCTCCGGTACACCGTGTTCGGCATGGGCGACAGCCACTATTGGCCGCGTCCCGAGGATGCGCACTACTACAACAAGCCTGGGAAGGACCTCGATGCCCGCCTCGAGAAGCTCGGTGGAGAGCGTGTTGCTGCTCTGGGGCTCGGGGACGACCAGGACGCCGATGGTCCGCAGACGGGGTACAAGGTTTGGGAGCCGCTCGTATGGAAGGCCCTCGGCGTCGACGCGATCGAGGTCACTGAGGCGGAGCCGGAGCCCATCACCAACGAGCACATCAAGGCCGCCTCCCAGTATCTGCGCGGCACCATCTTGGAGGGTCTCGAGGACACGACCACGGGGGCGATCTCCCCGAGCGACGGGCAGCTCACCAAGTTCCACGGAATTTACCAGCAGGACGACCGCGACATACGGGATGAGCGCCAGGCGCAGGGCATCGAGCCGGCGTTCAGCTTCATGATTCGGGTGCGTATGCCCGGCGGGGTGTGCAAGCCCGATCAGTGGCTGCAGATGGACCAGATCGCAGACGAGCATGGGTGCGGCACGTTCAAGATCACGACGCGCCAGACGTTCCAGTTCCACGGCGTCATCAAAAGGCATCTCAAGCCCGCGATCCAGGACATTAATCGGGTGTTGCTCGACACACTTGCAGCCTGCGGCGATGTCAACAGGTATGCATTCGGTCTTTTTTTTTTCTTGCAGCGTCTTACGCACGCGCTTAGGAACGTTACTTGCTCCTCCATTCCGACGCTGTCGAAGCTTCACGAGCAGGTCTACCAGTTCTCGAAAGACGTCAGCGAACACCTCATTCCCCGCACGACCGCATACCACGAGATATGGCTCGACAAGAAACTGGTGGCTGGGGAAGCGCTCAAGGACTTTGAGCCTCTCTACGGAGAGTTTTATCTCCCTCGCAAGGTAAACCATCTCGTCGATCTCTCCATTTTTCCTATCTAATCAATGTGATCCAGTTCAAAATTGCTGTGGCAGTGCCTCCGAGCAATGATGTCGATGTATTCGCCAACGATCTCGGATTCATTGCCATCGTCGATGAGAAAGGGCAATTGGCCGGGTTCAACGTCACCATCGGCGGCGGCATGGGTGTGACGCATGGAAACAAGAAAACCTATCCTCGTATCGGCGACATTATCGGTTTCTGCACCGTTGAACAGGGTAAATACGTCGCCGAACAGGTGATGTTGGTCCAGCGAGATCATGGGAATCGTGCAGAGTAGGTCCTTTCTTAAAATCCATCGCATCAATGACTTACCCGTATTTAATAGTCGAAAGGTAGCGTTCGTCGCGTTTGCTCCAGTTCATAGAGCTGATCATATTTAAGAACGCTCGGCTAAAATACACCATCGATCGGATGGGCCTGGATGTGTACAAAGCAGAGGTCGAGAAACGACTAGGATATGCATTGGCACCCGCTCGGCCGTTCACTTTTGACAGAAACATCGACGATTATGGTTGGGCCGTCGGAGAAGATGGCAGACATCATTTCATGATGTTCATCGAGAACGGGCGGGTCCAGGACGAGCCGGACCGAAACTTCAAAACTGGTCTGCGGGAAATTGCGAAAGTTCTGAAGGGTTCGTTCCGGCTGACGACCAACCAACATATATGCATCTCGGATATCGCGCCTGAGGACGTGCCGCAGATCAAGCGCCTCCTTGCAGAGTACAAGCTTGATAACCTGGAGCACTCTGGTCTCCGGCTAGCTTCCTCTGCATGTGTTGCATTCCCAACTTGCGGTCAGTCTTCCTCGGGGGTTTTTTTTTTCACATTCCTCCAGTGCTCATCGTCTTACAGGTCTCGCGATGGCAGAGTCAGAACGAGTGAGTGTTCCTTTAAGGCTGTCGACTGTGGCTGACGAAGTTTTCGTTGCGTAGTACCTGCCGATACTCGTCGACAAGGTCGAAGCCATTTGCGAAGAGAACGGTCTACGGAATGATGCCATAGTCATGCGAATGACTGGGTGCCCCAACGGCTGTGCGCGGCCTTACGTCGCAGGCGAGTCTTTTCATTGATTGAATGGATATCGCTAATTGATCTTCGCAGAGGTTGCCTTTGTAGGAAAGGCACCCGGCGCTTATTCTATGCTACTCGGCGGTGGCTATTACGGTCAAAGAATGAACAAAATTTACAGAGGTTAGAACCCCTCCCATGCCACAACCGATAGAGCTCACTCCATCCACAGAGACCGTGACGGAGCGTGAGATCCTGGCCATTCTGAAGCCGATGATCAAGAGATACGCACTCGAGAGACTCGAAGGGGAGCGGTTTGGAGATTTCACGATCAGGGCGGGTTACATCTCCCCAACGACGTCGGGCAAAGAATGGTACACTGGTATGGGTGGTGAGGGAGAGTACAGGGAGATATTGGTGTAAATGAATATCGTAGAATGACACGCAAATGTATTTTCAGTGAAATGATCGCGATTACGTACACTATCATTTCCTTTTTTTTACCGTGCCGTGACATATCGCTTAGACCGAGATTTTGATGGCATACGAGCACGCTATGAGATCAGGCCGTGGGCCGGGCGGGACTTGGTGAGCGAACATTTGAGTGCCTAACACTTGCGTCCCACGATTATCAAGTCGAATGTAAGATCAGGCGGACCTCCTACATCTGCGGCGCTAAGGGCTGGGTACTTGGCGAATGGCCACATAAAAGGAATTAAATCAGAGGGTCTCTCTCTTGGATACATTTGGCCGGAGCTCCCGCGCAGGTTTATCATTCATTGAACGAAGGGACCTACAGTCACACGGGCATCATAAGACACAAGCGGGTCGCTACAGGTCAACAGCCGTATATGAGTCCCCAACTATGACAGAGGCGTGAGCAACTCTAAACCACCGCCGAAAGCGATGCATGAAGGAACGAACGGCTACACTATATTTGCACTACTTGGAATTCTTTCCCATCTTGCGCTCTTTGCGTTTCCGACCTATCAAGGCACCAACACTTTGACCGGAAGTTTTCGGTGTATCCTGATTAATGGATTCATCTTGGGGTGCAGACAATCGCCTCTTTTTCGTCGTTCGTTCCTCGACGTTTCTCTTATCTAGCTTTCCTGGCTTCCTTATGGCAGAAGTTTCGGTCTCCTGAAAATCTATTAGACGCTCGGCCATCTTTGGAAAGAAAAGGAGCGTACTGAAACTCGTTCCTTCTGCATGGTATTGCGTCGTTGGATTGTTGTGATGTTTTCAATCGAGAATTCGACGATTAACGTCCCTCTGCTCTTTTTGCCGTTTCCTTTCTCGAGTTCCTCCTTGAGCCTCTTCAGCCGTGCATCATCTCGGTCCCCATCGGCTTTGGCCTTTTCCGCCTTGATTAAGTCCTGGAGTTCATCCTTCCACCACGCTTCGAACAGCGGCCCTGCATCGGGGTTGTTGTTGGCCCACCGTAAAACTCGAAGCGCGTCGGCATGTTTTTGCATCTCGACGAAGCCGTAGCCTTTGCTCCTCCCTTTCCCGGTAACAGGATCCACCCGTTCAGGTTGACGCACAATCTTCGTTTGCTTCACACCTGTTCGTCGACCGAGTAACATCTTCTTCGACATCTTCTGCTTGGGTTTGGCTTCGTCCCCATCCTCCTCGTCCCGGACTTCCGCGAGCTCATCTGCGCTCAATTCGGTTCTGAGTCCGGCTTTGACATCGTCTTGGAATGCGCGGACAGCATACATTGCGAGTCTCTTAAGCAGTCGCTCGGTCACGAAAATGGGGATCTGACGGACACTGAGACGGGTCTTGGAGATGAACAAAGATGGGTTTGATTTCAATAGTGTCCGCCTAGCGTTATAAGACGCTGTTCGCCGTTCGATTTCAGTCGAGGTAAGGGTGTCCGCCGCTGGGGTGTTCGGCAGGATTACTGAAGAATTCGTCAGATGCTGGGTTAGACCATCGGGCGTTCATCACTTGCCTCCTTCGCGCAGAAGGTACATGTTACGCTTGTCAGCCTTCTCCCGCTTTCTTTCGCCATCCTCTTTCAGTTTCCCCGCGACATCGCGAGTGACCGCACGAACAACGTCGAGGGTTCGTCCTTGGAGTACAAGACTCCTGGCAAGAGTGGAGGATGGATCGGGAGTAAGGATGGAGGGCAATGTGAAGGGGTTTTTCTTGGGCTGCTAGAGTTGGTACGTGTAGGATGTCGAATTGCATACGTGACGTACCGCTTCCGACCCTGTTGTTTCCATTCGGAGCAGTTCACTTTGCTGGACAACCTTGTCTGCATCCTCCTTATTCCAAAAGCACGCAAAGCCGGTGCCCCGAGAACGTCCAGTTGAAAAGTCCATTGTGATTCGAGCGTATCGCAACGGTCCAAATGCTCGGAATCTAGTCTATTAGAGCCGTCGAAAGGAATAAATGATAAGACTCACAATGTCCGCAACTCATCCTCGGTAGCTGAAAATGGAACATTGCGTATGAATAATGTTGTCCCGTCTTCAGGAGGAGGAAGTTGGGGTTTGATTGGTGTTTCCGCGTCCTCCCCGTCGTCTTCATCGCCACTGCTACCGTCGTCACTGTCCTCCCTGTCGTGGACACCCATATGTCCATCACTCTCATCGCTGTCGTCGCTGTCGCTGTCGTCACTGCCGCTATCGCCACCACTCTCGCTCCCGCTCTCGCTGCCGGACGCATCTTCCATTTCGATATCCGCGCCGGTGCCCAGTCCCATTTTAGCTTTCTCCTCCTTCCACTTATCCTTGCTCAACGCCCAGTCGACGGCAATAACCCTCTCCATTGCCCTTTTATCATCCGTTTCCTCTACTTCCTCGTCCTCGTCATCCTCCCCGGCGCCGGCCTCCTTCATCTTCATCTTCAGCTCCACGCGCCGCTGTTTCTTTTTCTTCTGTTTGTCTGTGACCATTCCTTCCGCTAACCCGGCGCGCACAGTCATCCCGTTGCACCCTTCTATCGCTCTTTCAGCATCTTTCTTGCTCAACATCCAGACGAATGCGTAGCCCTTGGTTCGGGCAGGACCAGGCGCTTCCGTCTCAGGCTTCTTCCCTTTTGCATCGGCGGGAGGAATGTGGATAGAATAAACGGGCCCATATGGAAGGAACACCGCCCTCAGATCCTGCTCTGTTGCATTGAATGGAATGTTGCGGACGATGAGGCGGCTAGCGTGGCTTGGGGTGGCCGCAGCTTTGGCTGGTTTTCCGGGTTTGGCGATGGGCTTTGCAAGAGTGTCCAGGCGCTTTTTCAGCGTGACCGAGAGCAAGCATCCTTTAAAGACATGGGCGTGAAGTTTAGTAACAGCCGCTTGAGCGTCGGTGGGGGAGGCAAACAGCACATGGGCTGTGGAATTAAACGCGTTTTCAATAAAATTAAACTGCGCGCGAAGTGTTACGACGCACCTGTACCCGGATCCTCCGCTCCATCCTCATTTTTTATTGGCCAGTCGACCTTTTCGGCCCCCGCATATTTGCGGAATTTTTTCCAGAGTACTTTAGATTCAATTGGGGCGGGCAAGCCGGAGACAATAATGGTGCGAATGGCCAATGGATCGTGGGGGGCCTGGACGCGGGGTGGAGGACGCGGCTTGGACTCGGTTTTGACCCGTTCACCCTTTTCTTTGGGCTGCCGGACGGTCATTAGAGTCCATCTTCTGAAGTCGGTGTGAACTCACCTTGGTGTCTGCCCATTGAACCCGAAGGTTACGGCCCACTAGATTAATTCCATCTTTTGAGATGGAGTCGAATGCGGACTGAGCGTCTTCTTTTAGGGCAAATGAGACGTATCCAACACCCTTTGATACGCCTGTTCCGGGCTCGGTGACGACGAAAGCGGAGCGCACTGGGGCGATGTCAGAGAAAAGTGTCTGCAGGTCGACCGAGGTTGCGGTGTAAGGTAGATTGGATACAAAAAGGGTGGATCTGTGCGCTGGTGAGCATGGAAAATGACTTGGGGAAGATGGCGAACCCATGGGCTTCCTCGTCGCGTTCCTTCCGTTTTCCCAGCGTCGAAGCCATTGGATAAATTTGGTTGTTTGGACGTGTTGAGTCCAAAGACCCTTGGACGGTTACGCGTACGCGTCGAGCCACATAATGGACAGTCAAGCTTCAACATCGTCTGGCGCAATGGACGAACGCAGACAGAATGCCCTCAAGAGCTATCGCGAGGCTTGTGCCTCCCCTCTCCTTCTTTCGCATCTCTGACATCCATTTCAGAAAATGCGCGCTCACGAGACGAGCAGCGAGAGCCTCAAGAATCGTGCGTGTTCATGTCTCTCTATGCCATCCGCACCATTCAAACGACTCTCTAGTGCGCTTCTCGTTGAAGGACCTGGGCAAGGCGTACGAAAAGACAGAAGAAGATATTAAAGCCGTCCAGTCGATTGGCCAAATCATTGGCGAAGTTATGAAACAATTGGACGACGAACGATGTGCGCAACTATCTATCGTCGCGTCCCACAGTGTCTCACTATTTCTCCCCAGTCATCGTCAAGGCATCGTCGGGCCCTCGCTACGTAGTTTCGTACCGACCAACGCTCCCCGTGGCCAAGCTGAAATCCGGCACCCGCGTCGCGCTTGACATGACCACGTTGACAATTGTTCGCATATTGCCCCGGGAAGTAGACCCTATGGTGTACAAAATGAGTCTCGAAGACCCTGGAGGCGCTTCGTTTGCGGGGATCGGTGGATTGGGTGAACAGGTTCGAGAGCTTCGTGAGGTGCGATTCTTCTCCAATCCAGACGGTTCTTCCAATAATATTCGCAAAGATAATCGAACTGCCTCTCTTGAATCCGGAGCTCTTTTTACGCGTCGGTATCAAGCCTCCGAAAGGCGTCCTGCTGTATGGGCCTCCGGGGACAGGCAAGACGCTGCTCGCTCGTGCAGTCGCTGCAACACTGCAAACCAACTTCCTTAAAGTTGTTTCGTCGGCCATTGTCGACAAGTACATCGGAGAAAGCGCCCGCGTGGTGCGGGAGATGTTCGGCTATGCCAGAGACCACGAGCCATGCGTGATCTTCATGGACGAAATCGACGCTATTGGTGGCCGTCGATTTTCAGAGGGTTCCAGTGCCGATCGGGAGATTCAACGGACATTGATGGAGGTTAGTCTGTCGAGGTCGAGTGTGTTCAGAAGTTGAGCATTCTTTGGTTGCAGCTGCTTAACCAAATGGATGGATTCGACTCTCTCGGCAAGACCAAACTCATCATGGCCACTAATCGGCCTGATACGCTCGACCCGGCTCTGCTGCGGCCGGGTCGTCTTGACCGTAAGATCGAGGTTCCCCTGCCAAACGAACAGGCTCGTCTGGAGATTCTGAAAATCCATGCTGCACCAGTCAACAAGAACGGTGAAATAGACTATGAGGCCATTGTCAAGGTGAGCGCCCCACCGAAAGGCGCTTGTACTAGTTGTAACGCACGTTTGCAGCTGTCGGACACTTTCAACGGAGCAGACCTGCGGAACGTGGTGACGGAGGCAGGCATGTTTGCTATTCGGGACGATCGGTGAGTACCCCTCGAAATCCGCAGCCGTGCCTGACATCGGACAGGGAGTACATTATACAGGAGGATTTATCCAAAGCAGCGAGGAAGGTCGGTGAGGCCAAGAAGCACGAGAGTAAGCCCGTTTTTTTCGCGTGCTATTGTCTTGGGTCTGATTTTTCGCTGCAGCCAAAATCGAGTACTCGTAGACATTCGCTACTGCTTTGTATTTTCCGCCTAATTACTTTTTCTGTGATCGGCTCGCAGAGCCAATGTGCCCTAATTAGGATCTCAAACCTCCTATCAGCTGACTGTTTATCTTGGCAGGATGCCATAACTTAACGTTGCATTCACTTTCGTTTCTTTCTCCCATGAGCTCCTCCGCTGCCAGTGGCGCTCTGCTCCCCGAGCCACAGGAACACCCCCCTGTTGCAGCAGTCGAGCTCGAACGCGTCGCCAGCCCTACACCGTCTGCAAAGGCGAGATTTTCTGCTCTTCAGCGCATTAAGAAGCTCGGCGGGAAGCTCAAGAAATCAAAGAAAGTCGATCCCATGCCCGCAGAGGCTGAAGCCCTGGAGCAGGAGGAGCCGGAGACTGTCGCGGTGGAACAGCTTGACATCCCAGAGCCACCCGAACCTACCACTTTGGCACAGCGAATTCGCGCTCTCATAACCTCTCTGCCCACGAATGGCCCAGCGCACCCGCCCATCGAGACGGATCCTCCACCAGTCGATGCCGATGGCCGCCCTATCCCCCCTCCCGGCGCTATGCCCATTAAAGATCCCAAACTCATCAAACTTCTGTCGGATCCCGACTTCATGAACGGGTCCCTCGATGACGGGCGCGCCAGTGTCTGGGAGGCGTTGGAGGCTCTCGACGCGCCCAAGTATCGCAAACCCACGAGCAGCGACGATGCTCCCGGACAATCCGACGGCGAGCCCGGTGACGATGACGTGCAGAGCCAGGGAGATGTCATGTTATACTGCCCCCTGCACCCCACCGATGATTCGGAGGTCCAGCTCGCCAAGACGAAGATCGTAGAAGTCCCTCTGACTTCGATGGACACCTTTTGGCAGTCACGTTGGAATTTCCTATGGTCTCATACCATCGGGTTGGTGAAATCGCAGCCCCCACAGACGAAGCTGGTCAAGACGTGGGTTCCGTCTCCAACCAAGATCTCGTTCCAAGCCATGTGGTGGGGTTACCGAATGTTTGTCTCGTGTTTATTATACCTCTTGCGTCGCTGACACGCTGTAGGTACCTGCCTCCACCTATCATAGCTAAGCTCTCTGAGGATGAAGCTGAAGTAGTCAAGATTGCGACCACGATCACCGCCGCACTGACGTGGTTCCTTGCGCATGTCAACGCGTCCTCAGTCCCTCCGCCTCTCCTGCCTGCATTTCTTCTGCTCCAAAAGCTGGGGCCATATGCCGGATACATCGGGACCTTCATTGCGTGGATCTGGGGCACCGTGAAGAATACCGACAAGGGTGCTCGATCTCCTCATACGCTTGTCACATAAACTTACCTTCTTCCGCAGGCCTCGGTGTTGTTCTAACAGCGACTTGGATCTTGCCTGTTGCCCTCATTCCTAGTGCTATAAAGCCTACGACTCCTCCCGACTCGGATGCGCCTGCAACCGCGCCTTCGACCACTACGCCGCCGCCGGTTCCTGCACCGGATTCGCCAGACGCCGGGACTACTCCACCCACCGATCCACCTGCGAAGGCGACTCCTTCATAAACCGGGTTTTGTATGCACGCCAATAATTCTTATATCATCTCAAGGGAACAGTGGGCCTGTTTTATTCCATAATTTGCATGTTACGACGTTACGACCTTGACACGAAGAATACTACGATGAACCAGTATTCCCCCTCGCATTTATCTTAGACCATTCTCTTATAATTCACTACAATTTTATACGATGTAGCCACGAGCGGACTGCCTGTGAAACTTTGTCGATTGAAGCATTTGAGCACACCAGAAGCCTTGGATGCCGACCATCAACTAGCTTAGATGTCTTACATTGACCGGCGATGTTCCCTTGAAGCACAAGGTCACGTAAGGAAAGGACGTGGCTCTGCATTTGCCTTTGTTATTTCCTGACCTCACTGCGTTCAGCGGCTTGATAGCCGAAGGCTGGCCAGCTGTTGCGAGCTTCGGCTAGCCTTCGGCACGCTGACCTAGCCTATGCCTAGCCGAGGCTAGCCGCAGCTCGCAACAGCTGGCCAGTCTTCGGCTATCAAGCCGCTGAACGCAGTGATATCATCACAATATCATACTGTCTGAGAGCGCGCGTAGCAAACTCTGCCTCTAATACTGAAGCTTTGATACGTCTGAGGAATGAGCTTCCCGTTGTGGTGTACGAGAGACTACGGCAGCCGGTTAATCAGCACCTGAATCTGATTGCTGCGACGCCTAAGCACGGGGCCCAAAAGTGTGGGCTTCATCCCATCATTCTGAGGTCGAGTCGGCGAAACAAATGAAGACGGGGAGTCGTGTGGTCCTTTTCTGCCTTTTTGAGCTGTGAGCGGGAGTGAAGCTGTATCTGGAAGCGCCTTCAATCAAAAGTGATGGCTCGCTTGAAGTTGTCGCAGCTTTGGTCGTGTAGTGCTACGAGTTTCATCGCAAACAAGACGCGTCTCCTGCTGCCATGTCGGACCCCACGGACGTCGTCCTCCCAATCCCCAATCTCTCTCTCGCGCAGAACCTATTTACGCTTTCCACCCCTTCCCTCGCCCGCTTTCATGATGCCGCGCGTACTGCCCTCCTCGAGGGAATCAAAGCAGATGAAATGGGTCCCTGGTATCGTTCCCTGACCCAGGCACCTTCCACCTCTACTGCCGATCCTCAAGCACCAGAAACATCGCAGTCTTCTGCTTCCGCCCAAACTGCCCCTCCTACTCCCACAGTCGTCCCATTCGACGCGACCATACTCGAAGAATTGGAAAAGAAAAACACTGCCGCTCTTGAGAAGCTCGATGAACGATTGAAGCACGCTCAGGAGACAGAGGGAGAGTCCGAGATTAGCGACGCTCTCAGAGGTCGCGCTAATTATCTCACAAAGATCGGCGACAAAGTAACAACCTACCGCCTTCCACCATTCTTCTGTTTGACACCCTTCATTTAGGACGCGTCGGCAGCACAACTTCTCGCATTCGAGAAGACCCCGGGTCTTGGGTCGCGTATAGACATCGCCCTGACCCTCGTCCGCATCGCCTTTTTCTGGGGAGATCGGCAAGATATCACCAAATACCTCGGCAAAGCAGAAGTGTGCGTTGCGCGTCTTGCTTCCTGATTCTTTAATAATTACTCCCCGCAGGCTCATTGAAGAGGGTGGGGACTGGGACCGACGGAACAGATTGAAAGTATACCGTGGCCTCTACATGCTTTCGATTCGACAGTTTGTGCGACTTCCGCTGCTGCATGATTGTTTGGAGAATCTTAAATTACTACAGAAGAGCGGCGGCGACTTGTTCATAGATGCCCTCTCCACATTCACCGCGACCGAACTCATCAGTTACAACGATTTCGTCGGCATGACTGTAATTGCGGGTGTGCTCGGCCTGACGCGTGTTGAACTGAAGAAGAAGGTACGCCCACGATTATGTCTACTGCGGCAGACTCTCTCACCTCTCCTAGATCATCAGTTCTCCCGAAGTCAACCAAGTGCTTCCTGAGATCCCCTTACTCGGAGAACTCGTTAACAATCTCTACGCATGTCACTACGACAAGTTCTTCTTGGCCCTAGGTATCCCCACGTTACTTTACCCCGTTCATTTATTGACCGCCTTTATTGTAGCCGAACTCGAGCAAACACACCTCCTGCCATCCCGCATTCTTGCACCCCACACACGGTACTATGTGCGCGAGATGCGGATACAGGCCTACAGCCAACTCCTAGAAAGCTACCGAAGCTTGACTCTCGAGAGCCTGGGCGGCGCGTTTGGCGTCAGCGTCGAGTTCATTGACAAGTGCGCATCTCCGTGCATTTCTTCGCCAGCATACTTACACGTTGGCAGTGAGATATCACGTTTCATTGCGGCGGGCCGCCTGCACTGCACCATCGACAAGGTGCACGGCACTGTGGAGACGACAAGGCCGCTTAAAAAGAATGCGCAGTATGAGACGGTGGTCAAGCAGGGAGACGTGCTACTTAATGAAGTACAGAGGTTGTGCAAAGTTCTGTATTAAGATACGCCGCATACTATTTAGTCTTTCAATGTCCGATGTATCGAAAAGTTTGAGATTCCACAGAAGACCTGTGGTTTTAAAATTCCTCTTCTTTATTCGAGTTGTTCCCCAAATTATTCAATCGTTTACGGTCACCTCGGGCGCTCTTGTTGCCTGTGCAACCCTCTCTCTTTCAAAAGAAAAAAATGACACAAGAAACTAATGAATTGGTCGAGAAAGTTACATCGGCGTATGGACGGAATTCATGTATACAAATACAGAGAGCGAGAGCATCGGGAGAGCGTGTATTGCAGCCCCTGTTCAGGCGATGTTGATGCGCTTCGGGGCTTGTTCTGGAGTGGATTTCGGGAATGTGACAGTCAAAATGCCATTCTCCATGGCGGCCTTGACTTCACTTTCCTGAAATTGAACAGTTCAGTGAATCATAAAGCGGCGGTGGTCTCGACAGTACTCGCCTTGACACCTTGGGGTAGCTGCAAAGTTCTGGCAATCTTGCCGAAGCGCCTCTCTCGGATGGCATACCCGTCTCTTTCCGTGCGACTCGGAAATCTTGCTCTCGGCGGCAATGCTAAGCCTGCCGTTGTGCACATCGATTTGCACGTCTTCCTTTTTGATCCCGGGCAGCTCGAACGTCGCTGTCACGGTGTTGCCCGTTGAATCCTCGTGGAGATCCATCCTGAGCTTGAATGTCAGCGACTAGCCAAGAGCAGGGAGAAAGTGCGAATTACCTCGGCCTAATAGCACGCTGAACGTCGTCGTTTCCGCCGCCGTTATGACGCTGGAGAGCTTGGCTCTGGGGCGCGTTGTTCATACGACCAAACGACTCGTTGATCATACGCTCAACATCGTAGAAGGGGTCGTAGTAGAAGACAGACATTTGGTGAGAAGAGAGTGTAGTTAGATGGCTGTGGTTGAATTTACTATGAGAAGGATGGGCGAGAGTAGCGCTGCATTTATACCGCACGGCGAAGACGCCGGAACGATACCAGAAAGTTCGAGGCCTGGGGATGCGTCATATTTTCCGAGAGTTTGAGGTCACCGAGGGTCATGAGAATGCTAAATTTGTGTAGAATATTCTGGAACTAGGACAACTTTGGAAAGCTGACAAGCACAAGAAAAATGTGCATCGACAGAAAGTTCGAGATCCTGAGCCCAATTTAAAGGCTAGGTTATAGAACGGCGACGAAAGGTGGGGTGATCATGAACTCTTGAATGTAGAACATTCCAGATCCAGGGAAACAGCAGAGAGATTCACAGTCCAGTCACCGCGCCGTCGTTTCCAAGGCTTCCGGATGAGCAAAGTGTACGGCCTTCAAAGGGTCCGAGCCCTGCCTTGCTGAACGGCTCGGAGACATTTCGGAGTCGAGACGGAGTCAGAGTGAGCGGCGGCAGTGTGCACTGCCACTAAGCTTACGCACTCATAAAGCACCCCCCACAAGCTCTCTCTGTACACTTTTTCCCTAATCCATCCCAGTAGCCATAATGACCGACCTTGATTGGGATTCCAAGACCGTTATCGGTTCCAAACGCTCGGTGGCCAAGGTCACCAGGAAAGACTCTGATTTGAATGGTGCGTGCCAGGTGTGTCTGCATGCACGCGAGTAGCTCACCTCTCCCCTAGCTGTATGCACCCTCCCTTTTATAATCCCTCGGCGTTGCTGACCCACTGCAGGCTCGACGAACAGGCGCAGTCGTTGGAACAGACAAAAAGGTCACAGCCGGCGGCAACAAAGCGCACCAGGGTCAGCGTTTCTGCCTACCTCTTTCACCGCCCGAGCTCACTCTACCCAGGCACCGACCACCAACGTATAGCCAAGCTTGACCGCGAGAACGAAGTCGCGCCGCCCGCAAAGATCGCGCCATCAGTCGGACGAGTAGGCCACTCGCAAACCCGGCAACCTCGAGGCTGACGAACCATCCGCAGGCTATCCAGGACGCTCGCATGGAGCTCAAACTTTCCCAGAAGGATGTAGCTCAGAAGATCAACGAGAAACCTTCTGTCTTGCAAGACTACGAATCGAGCAAGGCTATTCCAAATCCCCAGATCCTGGGAAAGCTTGAGCGAGTACTCGGAGTGAAACTTCGTGGTACGTATCTTTGTCTCCGCCCTCATTCCCTCGTTTGACACGCTACTCAAGGGGCAGATATTGGGAAGAAACTGGAGGGGCCGAAAAAGTCAACCTAGTTGATCTATTCCACCCCCTCCGCTCACCGACGTGGTTTCTCATATGATCTAGTGTTTCATCAATTGTAGAGTGTTAGAATTGCATCCAGTCCCGTTCATCGAAAGCAAGCACAAAACAATGAGAACGTGTACACATGAGGTTATGCTACAGATATATCTGACCATTCTACGCAGGTTGGTCACCGTCCTGCGCACCCTGTGGACGGTTTTGAGAATAGATGAGGACGGTTTTCAACTCTAAGACTCACATAAGTGATGTAGTCGGGGCTCTCGCATGCCTTGTACTCCTTCATTAACTCTTCGCATGTGGCCCTGCAGTCGCGTGTGAGCACAGTTGGTTAGCATACAGGCAATAATGGCA
The DNA here is from genome assembly GCA_029289555.1 of Mycena latifolia. Taxonomy (NCBI): domain Eukaryota; kingdom Fungi; phylum Basidiomycota; class Agaricomycetes; order Agaricales; family Mycenaceae; genus Mycena; species Mycena latifolia. Next base: position 345,149 of record JARJLE010000028.1, on the reverse strand, counting down.
CCTTGCGTCGTCGAATTCATCCAGACTGTTTTCAAACATTCTCTCCTTCCTGTACTGTTCCAGAAATGCGTTCTTTTTTCGGAGCTTGTCGAATTGATCGAGCATTTGCTTGAACAACTGCAAGTATCGTTGGAATAACGTAAAGATGTAAGTGGCAGCGCAACTCACCGACGCTATGCTGGTATGGTTTGCCAACATCAGGCCACTAACCCGGTGGTTTGTTGTAATGTAAGGCGATTTACGCGTCAGAGCCACTTGAATTGAGGCTGGTCCCCATGGTATGAAGTTGGCAAGTTGACGCTCGCGTATCCGAAGTAGTGATTGGTGAACCTGGTAGTGCAAGTCGTCAGTGGCCGATGGTGCAACGGACGGGACATACATCTGTAGGGTCGACATCCCCTTGAATGATGTTTAATATCGAAATGTAACACGCAGTTTTGCTAGGCCGGGTTGACACCATGCGGTTTTTTGGCTGCAGTAAACGGCGCATAACATCTAAAACTGTTGTTCGCCTAATTGGTTTCGCCTGTTCCCACATTCAGCGAGGGGCACCGGCACAGAAAGAGACGCTACTTTGTCAATTTGATCACTCGTGAAAGGAGTATACGAAGTCATTAGGAAATGACACCGTGGTGTTGGTATGAGGGAGGCAATGATTCCAACCAAGTCGTTGTTCATGTAACCCGGGTATCTGAGTGTTTGGGTGCTGGCTGCCATGACGGTTGAAACCTGCGAAGGTTTTGATAACGTTGTAAAGGATTGTCGTTTTCCGAGCTAGCTCACAAGTTGATTTGTTTGGTCAAAAGTGGGCGTCTGAACGTGAAGGCGGTCTGCAGATATCCGGGCCAGAGCGCCGTTATCGAGAACGACAACAGAGTCCGCGTGGTTAACGAGCCGTTTCAGAGTTAGAATTGAGTTATAAGGTTGGACTATGACATCGCTTTCTTGTGCGTTGGGGAACACACTGTATGTCTGTATCAGCTTCTTAGGAAATCTATCGTTTAACCGTTCCAGGAGGAAAGAGCCGAGACCCGAGCCCGTTCCGCCGGCTATTGAGTGCATGGCCATGAAACCCTAGAAGACGGCCGTGTGAGTGGAATTCATAGAAACGACCCTCCACATACCTCGAGCGAATCACTGCCCTCTGCTTCACGGTCGATCATCTCCATTACTTCCTCGTATATCCGCTCCCCTGCCGCGTGTCCTTGAGCCCAATTGTTTCCCGCGCCGCCCCCATCTTTCGAGACGAATATGTTTTCAGGGTTGTAAAGATTTGCGTACGGGGACGTGAGGATATTGTTGATCACCTGTAGTGTGGCTCAGTGAGTTGAACGCGTCGTACTTGGGATGTAAGCACCCTAGGCTCAAGATCGACGAGGATTGCACGCGGAATGTAGTGCTCATCGTCTGCCTGGTAAAAGAACACGTCTTTTCTGTCGCCTCCCTCCGTTGCCCATTCCTCAAGAATGCCCTCCTTGTTGATGCCATGTTCGGCGCACAGACGTTGCCAAAAGACGGACCCCACTTCAATTCGGAGGCTTATCAGGATAGATTTGTCGCGGCTTGGAGATTCTCACTTTGGTTCCCACATTGGCCCAGCTGGAGAGTAACGATTTCGCGAGGCATTTGGAGAGATCAAGTCGCGCGTAGTCACGTTGTGACACGGTCACACCAAATTCCTTTCTGGATCCTCCACCATGTCTCAAGCCGTGGGGAATGTAAGCATTTCTCTACTTCAGTGACCCTTGCAGTAACAATTGCAGACTGCTCTCGCTTATGCGCGGGTTTGGCACCACGTTGATGCCTCGGATCGTGTCCTGGGCAAACTCGCGGAGCGCATAGCTTTGGTCCTTATGGGAAAGCACAAGCCCATATACGACCCAGGAGGTATTTAATGCGCCAACCTTGTCCCTAATAACAGCACTGAGTGCCACCGCCAGTTGACTGTGGTGACTATGTCATCGTGACAAACTCAAGAAAGGTCGTAGTGACTGGCCGGAAAAAAGAGCAACTGCTCTACAGAAAGCACTCGATGTACCCCGGCGGACTCAAAGAAACACCCTATAAAGACATGATGATTAAGAAACCGGACGAGGTGCGCCTGAGTATTGATTTCCAATGCTTTCTTTGCAAACATATTTTACAGATCATCCGGCACGCGGTCTCGGGGATGTTGCCAAAGAATAAGCTGCGCGAACGCCGACTGGAAAGACTGCGAATTTTCCCGTCGTACCACATGGGCAAAATGGGCGGGAACATTCTGCGCAGCTGGGACGACGGGACCTTGCCGCCAGATTGGGATCCAAGTATTCCGACGACGACAATGACCCTGCAGCAAAGATTTGGCAACAAGCCTTGACGCCATGGTTTGTCCCGGATTTCTCCTGTGCAACGGGTGGAGTGACGCTTGTATATCTGCTCTCTACTTGCATCCTGTACTTGTTTAGATATCGCCCCAAACCCGCTAATGATATTGACTGCGGGAGGGAACTACACGCGATGAGAATAGAAACAACGCGTCTTGTACGGTTCCACAAAGTCCACAGCTTCAAAAATCGTGTTTATTGAAGATTTTTGGCGTCCCCGGACTCCCCGATCAATGCATTAAGTATAAATACAGGAAAACAACGCGTCTTCCCACTTCCTGCCTCCATGGCTCCCAAGTCGACAAAGCCCAGCGGCGATGCTCCGAAGCAGAAAAGTCTCATGACATGGTTTGGCAAGGCGCCTGCAAAGCCTGCCCCAAAGTCCACCCCGAAAGAGCCTGCATCGAGCGCGTCCAAAGTGCCACAGACGCCTCAATCCAAACGCCCCGATGTCAACACTCTCAACTCCTCAGCGGCTGCCTCAGCGTCCTCATATGGTGGCAGAAGCTCCAAGGAGACTCCCCCCACCAGTGACGCGGTCATCGACGTCGACATGCTGTCCTCGGGGGAAGAGGATCGACGCGTCCGCGTCAAAACCGTGCGTCTTCGACTGAGCTGGTCACTACGCGCCGACTCACATGTTATCCAAGGGCAAACGCAAGATTATCATGGAAGATTCAGATGAAGAGCGTATGCTGTCGGAGGCTAGCTCTGTTCACCAGGGATCGTCTCCCGAAGTAAGGAAAGGTAAGATGCTTTGATACATTCCTCAACGACGCGGACTTATTGGTACCCAGCGCCCAAGAAGCCACGTCTGTCCGCTCTCTTGTCCGATGACGAAGAGGATGAAGCCGCGAAAACGGCCTCGAGTTCTTTCTCCAAACGTATCACGCATTTCAAGAAGTCCCCGGCAAAAAACGGTAGGTGCCCTTGTATTCACATCTCTTCCGCATATTCAACTTCTCAACAGGCAGAAAATCCCGTTCTGTCGCTTCGGACGACGATGCTGACTTTGTTGAGCCCTCGGACTCGGATTTTGAAACAAAGTCCCACAAGTCCTTTAAATCTGTCTCGTCGCGCTCGGGTTCTTCTCGGCGCTCTGCCGTGTCTGACGAGGAGTCCGAGGATGAAGAACCGGTCAAAAAGTCAAAAAGCAAATCTACGGCCAAGAAAGTAACCGCGGACAAGAGCGCCCCTGTCGGAACATCGGGCACCCGCTCCTTCCTCACGGCAGCAGAACAGCGTGAACAAGACAAGAAAAATGAGAAGAAGGAAAGCGAGAGTCCGTACGCATTTCTTACCGACATTAGAGATGTACATCATTTCCAACTCCATTGTGCCTCGCTTACGCGCCGCTTTTATTCTAGAAAGATGGTCTTCGTCCCGACGATCCTAAATACGATCCAAGAACACTTTACATTCCTTCAAAGGCCTGGAAAGAGTTTACCCCCTTTGAAAAACAAGTACGTATCTTCTTGTCCTACGGTTCTGTGCCTGATTCCGTTCACTACAGTTTTGGGAGATCAAGCAAAACCATTATGATACGGTCCGCCAGATCTTTGCCTTCTCTTGCCAGTTTTCTCATACGGTTTTACCTTGTGCAGATTTTGTTCTTTCAGAAAGGGTAAGACCCAGTGTTTCTGTTGTTGCGGCATATCTCACCTCGTTATACGACCAGGAAATTTTTGGAGGTAGATTCAGTTAGCCCTACTCTCATCGATTTCACTGAACATCATTGAACTAGTTGTATGAGGATGACGCCCGCATCGGGCATCAACAGTTTGACCTTAAGCTCACACAGAGAGTGAAGATGTCTATGGTGTGTTAACTTTATATGCGATCGGGTGATCTCCCTTACAAGGCTTGCAGGTCGGTGTCCCTGAGTCGTCGTTCAACTTCTGGGCTGCGTGCGTTCCTTCCGAACCCTCTTACTCCTCCTGCTGACGGTGTTTTCTTCTTAGGAAATTCCTTGGAAGAGGCAGGTATCTTGATCCGTTCGGTAGAGTTTGGCTGATACAGACTCACGCAGGTTACAAAGTGGGACGAGTAGATCAAGCTGAAACAGCTCTTGGCGCCGAAATGCGTGTCAAGGCAGACAAATCGAAAGGGAAAATAAGCGCTGACAAAAGCAAAGAGAAGATTGTCCGGCGGTGAGATACAAGATTACTCGTTCGTCTGGTTGTTCACTCGAGTTTTATCAGCGAATTGAACAAAGTCTACACAAACGGAACTCTCCTCGATCCAGAGATGCTTACTGACGACCAAGCCGGTCACTTCATTTCTATCTGCGAGAATTTTTCGGAAGAGGGATCGGACTCTCTTAGTACTTTTGGAGTTTCCGTTCTAGACTGCTCCACCTCTCAGTTCAATTTGAGCACATTTGAAGACGATGTGTGTCGCACGAAGCTTGAAACGCTCATGAGGCAATTGCGACCGAAGGAATTGCTTTTCACGAAGGTGAGAACGCTTCCTCGTTCCTTACCATGATCTACTTCACACAGTTTCTCGTGTTTCAGGGCAAGTTGTCTGTGTCGACGACTCGGCTATTGAAGTCCATCCTTCCAGCTGCTTGCTTGTGGACAGGATTGCGAGAAGTAGAAGGTTTCGGATTCGACCAAACAATGGTTGAGCTCAGGAAACTATACCCTGCAACTGCCGAAGAAATGGACGACGACGCTGCTTTGCCTTCCAGTGTCCCAGAACCCATTCGGGAAATGATTAGCTCTCGTAGTGCCATCGAGTCACTCGGATCCATGATCTGGTAATTGTGGGTCGCGGTTTGAAGGGTGCATCTCTAACCCCCGACCATAGGTACCTCCGGCAACTGAATATTGACAAAGATATTTTGAGCATGAAGAATTTCAACGTCTATGATCCCATGAAACGGGGACAGGGTTTGATCCTTGACGGGCAAACGCTGTCGCACATCGAAGTGAGCATTTGCTTCCACTTCCACGCCGAATTAACACATTCTCCAGGTGCTTCTGAACAATGAAGGTACTGAAGAAGGGTCGCTTCTAAAGCTGCTGAGCAGAGCCGTCACCCCATTTGGTGCGTTGCTCTTCCTCCTCCGCAATCGATGCTCATGGTGGTATTTTTTCAAGGCAAGCGACTTTTCCGGATTTGGCTCTGCATGCCTCTGAAGGAAATTTCTGACATTAACGCTCGGTGAGATTAAGGTTTCTCATTATCACCAGCTTCATTGCCTGACTTTCCTTATAGCCTCGACGCCGTCGAGGACATTATGAATCACCCGACCTTTGAGAGCGATTTTATGGAGATTGCAAAAGGTCTCCCTGACCTGGAGCGGATTGTGTCACGGATTCACGCCAAGAATTGCACAATCAGGGATTTTTTGAAAGTACTTGCCGTATGTTGGTCATCCTTCGTCTCTGAACACCCTCTGAAATCGTGAGCCAGGCCTTCAAGAAACTGAGCCACGGCTTAAGTCGACTTGCTGACACTGCCGAGAGCTTTGAATCAAAAACCATATTCGGACTGCTTCGTAGCGCACCCGATGTCATTCAGAACATCAAAAAGGTCCAACTCATGTACGAGAAACCAGAGTCAGAGAAAGGTTGGGCCCACTTCCTTTCTTAGATCCCGTTAACATTAATTATATCAGATGCGAGTGAACTCGTTCCTCAGGCTGGCAAAGACGAGGTGTATGACAACATTATGGAGGAAATCAAGGGGCTTGAAAGCGAACTAGATGATCAATTGGATGAGTTTCAGAAGAAACTCAAGTAGGTCTATCTACAAGAAGCACACCTGCTCGTTAGCTCACAATATTGCAATTAGATGCAAACTGAACTGGCATCATAGTTCTACCGGAACCAAGGTACGTACTTAGTGGCTTGAATCTATGGCTGGGCGCTCAATATGGCGAAAGGACATATACCTCGTCGAAACGAATGTAGGCCAGGCCACACCGAAGGATTGGACCAAGAGTCAGTCTCTGAAAGTATGAAATTCGATCCTCGCTTGTGGATCAAATTGAAAGATTTTTTTCACCTTAGAACAAGACGCGTTGGCTAGTCGGTTCTTTGCAGCCGACAGTTCGCGCTCTCAAGGAAGCCCGCGAAAATCGCAATGCTGCCATCAAGGCTTTCAGGTTCCGCCTCTTCGCCGAATTCGACACCGATCGATCTATTTGGTTGCGCGCTGTCAGAGTTTTCGCTGAACTCGACTGTCTGTTTTGTCTGGCCAAAGCCTCAACTGCTATCGGCGAACCGTCGTGCAGGCCGGTCTTCGTGGAAGGGGATGCAGCGTGGGTGGACTTCAAGGAATTGAGACACCCGACATTGTGTCTCAACGCGAACCTCAAGTCATTTATTCCTAACGACATCAAGTTGGGCGGCGAGGCGGGCAATGTTGCGTTGCTAACAGGTGAGATATCTACACTAATCATGGGGTATCTCAGCACTTATTCTTCCTGGATAGGCCCTAATATGGCGTAAGTTCTACTCGCAAGTCGGTATCACATTCTGACATTCAGGATGTTGTAATAGTGGAAAGTCCACGGTACAATTTCTCAATCCATTGCCCCTTTGTTGTGTCTGACCTGAACCAGGTTATGCGCATGACGGCCACTGGCGTGGTACGCATCTTCCCAATGTCCTCCAGTAGACATGCCAAACTCATTGTCGACTTGTAGATCATGGCTCAATTGGGCATGCTCGTCCCTGCCGCGGAGGCACGGTAAGATCGCCGCCTGGCTTGGTATTCCTCTGCTCATCTGCATCTCAGATTGTGCCCTGTCGATGCCATTCTCACGCGCATGGGTGCATATGACAATATGTTTTCTAACGCCAGCACATTCAAAGTAGAGCTCGATGAATGGTGCGTTGAAGACACTCTTCGCATCATTCACTTACGAGACCATGTCAGCTGCAAAATTCTCCGCGATGCCACCCCCAAATCTATGGTCATATTAGACGGCAAGTGTTACCGCACATCTTGTACAACTTAGTGTCTCATTTTTTCATCAGAACTTGGCAGAGGGACCTCAACCTACGTATGTTGCTTGTTCATTGCTGACGGAGATGTACTCATTCATGGGTCAATCTAGGATGGAATGGCAATTGCAGGAGTGCGTCATATTCCACAAGTAATTCCCGGACTAACTTGATTTGCCGTCAGGCCGTACTGCACCAGCTGGCTACACACACGCTGTCCCTTTCAATTTTCGCAACTCATTATGGCTCGTTGACGGATGATTTTGCCTATCACCCCAACATAAGGAACGTCCATATGGCGACTATTGTAGACGAAGACAAACGAGACGTGCGTTAATCGGCCGACATATTCTTTTCCTTTCCATTTCGAACTGACATTTGTACAGATCGTCTTCCTTTACAAACTCATAGAGGGTGTCGCAACTTCGTCATTCGGTACTCACGTCGCCAACTTGGCTGGCGTTCCTCTCGAGGTTGTGGAGAGGGCAGACCTTATCTCCAAGAAATTCGCGCAGCAGTTCAAAGAAAAGTCGTTGGAGAGACAGAAAAACAACGCGGCTGGTCGGCTACCCCTTGCCGCGCAAGCAGACTTTGCGTACCTGTTCGGCTTGGGCACCGGGAAGATCGAAATGCATGCAGATCTCACTCGGCGGAAAGAGGTTCTTGCGCGGCTAAGAAAAACGGTGCAGTGCTATGTGCAGAAATAGAGTGCTTCCGAAATTGTACACTCATTATAATCAATCCAAAAATCCTTGGGAAATAGCTCCGGTGACGGGACAGTGCATATGACGGAGGATTGTATACGAAACAGTGTGTAAACGAAACATGGTGTAAGTGATGCATTGAGCAGAAATGCGTGCGTGATGATGTGGCCTTGAGCCATGTAGTATGAGTATGTGCGATGATGGCCTTGAGCCGATGCGAAACCTCCTAACTTGATACAGTAGTCTTATATACGAACCTAGATAAAAGAAGACGATGATGATGGCAAATCGAGGGGGAAATAAAATAAACAGCGCAATGCTGCAGGGATTAGTCCAAGTCCATGTGGATGCGAACTGCACGTTGAAAACACAGATTAAAAGAACATCAATTCTTTCGGCGAGGAAGTTTCTTCAAAATCCTCGGCCCAGGCGCCGCGGGAGGAGGGGGAGCCCCGATGGTGAACAGTGAGCCTCCGGCAGGTTGCTGGGGAGGCGGAACCCCACCAGCACTGAAGGGCGACGATGGTTGAGCACCGTACCCTCCGCTTCCAAAGCCACCCGGCGTTGTTGGTTGGGGGAGGCTCGACGGACCACCAGCCGGAGAAACAGGCTGGCTCGCTCCAAATGAAAAGGCTCCTGACTGCTGGGGAGCAGGTGCAGCGAAAGAGAACGGCTGGTTGAAAGTTGACGGGCTGTTTGGTGCAGAGCCACCAGCCGGTTGAGGAGCGAATGGGTTGGAGTTCGTCGCGTTCCCCCCACCAAAGCTACTGAAGCCGGTGCCCGCTGAAGAGCCAGAGGGTTGGAAGGAGAACGATCCGGTGGTGGATGGCCGCGGGGCCGCGGTCGACGAACTGGATGCATTGTTTTGACCAAACGTGAAGGGAGCGGAAGAGTTTGCAGGACGACCGAAATCGGGCCCGCCGAACGGCTTGTTTTCCGTTGGAGCTGGGGCAGCGAATGGATTTGGATTGGAGCTAGGTGAACCAAACGAGAAAGGCGCGGGCGCCGGCGGAGCGGGGGCTTGGCCAAAAATCGAGCCAGACGAAGGATTACCGAATGAAAATCCACTGCCCGCACCACCTAGGGTTGGGCGAGGTTCAGCTGGCTTGGTTTCCGCTTCTCTCGTTGGGCTCTCTTCCATTCTAAACTCTTGCATGTCATTCCGCGGTGTCACGGGCCTCGCCGAAGGTGGGAGCACAGTCGGCGTGCCGAAGGAGAACATTCCTCCTGCTGGTGTGCCGGGTTTTGGATCTGTGGCAGCGATGCCAGTGCCAAACGAAAATGTGCCAGTGCTCGCAGGAGCTGACGTAGCAGATGATCCAAAAGTAAAAGGAGCAGCCTTCCCCGCGTCTGCAGTTACTGTCGCACTAGGTGCCCCAAATGTGAAAGGCGACGACGTGGCAGGAGAAGATTTGGGAGGCTCCTTCTGCTGGCCAAACGCAAAACCTCCGAACGCTGGTTTTGGAGCGTCAGAGGCGGTAGTGCTTGCGAAAGGATTTGATGCTGGCGCTGACGCCCCGAAGATTGAAGGCTTTGGGGCATCTGCCATAGGTGCAGATGTCGGCTGACCAAATGCAAACATGGATGTCTTGGGGACCTCAGCTTCAGCAGGGGTGCTGGTATTCCCAGTCGATCCAAAAGGCGTGACTGGCTTTGCCTCATCAGGCTGTCCGGCCTTGGGGGTCTCCAGAGAAGGGGCAGCGGAAGCCGAAGTCCCTCCAGCTACGGACGACGTACCGAACGACAACCCACTGGTCGTCGGGGCGCCAAATATCGAAGACATGGCTGAGTCATCCTTTTTTGCTGCACCGAAGATCGAGGCAGATTGGGTAGATGTAGAACTACCGAACATAGGCGGGGTGCTGCCAATTTTCCCCAAGGTTGGTTGGCCCGTCCCGTCCATCTTCGCCCCGAACAAGGACAGTTGGGGGCCTGTGCTATTCTTCTCATTATCGCCCTCCCAGAACGGATTCTCGCTGTCTTTGATGGGGGTGGGGACAGGGGTAAGAGAAGGGACAACGGAAGGAGCAGGCCCTGGCGTAGACGGGAACATCATACTACTGGTCGATGGTTTTGGGGTGGCAACGGAATCGGTGGATGGAGACTCAAGAGGGATAGGATCAGACCCTCCAAACGATGGGATGACAGGAGGGAGAAGAGAGCCAGCAGGAGCCTGTGAAAGCAATTTACTAGAGGCGAAAAAATTGGGGACAGTATCGGCCTGCTTCTCAGACTCGGCCGCTTTGTCGGAGACGGTCGGTGTCTTGGCAGAGTCACGGTCGAATGAAAATGCCGAAGTGAACGGCTTCGGTTGGGGGATGGCTGCCGGTGTCTCGGTAGGGATGGAGAGGGGAACAGCTGGCTCGGCAGGGACGGAGGGTTTTCCAAACGAAAACGGCAATGCGGCGATGGGAGGCTCTTTTGCATTTGCGTCATGTTCGACGGGCTTCGCATTCTGAGAAACATGATCAGACCCAAAAGAGTACGGCAATTGGAGACGAAAACGAACCGGTTCTTTGGCGAAACTGAAGCCGGGCGCGACCTCGAACACCGGTAACCTCTTAGCAGCTTCCTCCAGTTCCTGCCGCTCCTTCTGGCGCTCCAAATCTTCCCCATCATCCATGGCTTCTTCAATTTCGTCTTCATACGCTGCAGAGAATTTTTTAGAGGGTCGTCCTGGTCGGGCGATATGGGTACGTGAAGTCTTGGTACGGCCGACACGCAGTGAAGAACCAGACGATGCCGGCTGCGACGCTACGGTTTTTTGCCAGTCCGAGGGCACAGGCGGAGGGAGAGACTGCGAAGTTTCGAGCATACTCTCATCAGGTTCTTGGGAAAGAGGGTCGTTGACAGCTTCCTCATCCTCCTCAACTTCTTTCATGCGCCGAGCCAGCAACTTCTTCATACCGCCTTCCCCTGCATACGGCTTTGTTTCGTTCACCTTTGCCTTTTTCTGCTTACCCTCTTTGTCCTTGGGTTCTTCCACATCCAAAAAGCTATAACTGCTCTTTCTCCCCGAAGCGCTAGCACGCCTATCGTCCCGCATGAGTAAAAGTGAAGAACGTCTTGGCCGGAACATGTCTGACGGGTCAGAAATGTTTGCAGGGAACGATGGGTGGGAAGGGGATGAAGCGTTGGATCGAAGTCGACTACGGGTCGGGAGAAGAGGCGTTTTGTAGACATCCAATTCATGAAGGGCTCGTTCAGCTGGGGCCGGTTGACGTGCTGATTGCCATGTGATGAGACGCTCACTTCCAGTGAGAAGGGCAAGTAGCTTACTGTTGTTTGGCTCCCCTGGCTGGGGCTGCGAACCTGAGCCAGAGCCAGAACCAAAGAGAAGGGAGCTATGCTGTCTCATCGGCGAGCGTGTCTGTAAAAGACATTGGTGTGAGTTGAGTGGGTTTCTAACGTGGGAAGAACGTACACTTCGCTGAGATTCAACGAGGGAACCGAGAGTTGACGACGAAGATTGGCTGGATAAGCGCTGATGGGAGTCGGGAGGCGGTCTAACAAACACCGGTTTCTGCGCAAGGGCGGAGAGCGGGGGAGGCTCTGAGGCCTCTCTGGGCTGCGGCGGCTGGGGTGTCAGAGATGTCCGCATGCGGAACGAGCTACGGGCAGCCGGGAGTGGCATAGAAAGGTCCCGGGGAATAGATGAAGATGTGCGGATAAATGCGGATGGTTCCATCGAGGTGTCACGGTCGAGGGGGGTGAAATTCATGGTGGCATCGCGAGAAAATGAGACGGAATTGTGGGGTGGATCGATGGACATTGTGCGGGAGAGGCCAGAGCGGTTGTTGGTATTAAATTGGGTTAAACTAGGAGCAGTGATGTTGACGGAACTTGACCGATAAAAATTACTCTGATTATTGAAGACCGAACCGGGGGGGTCAAGATAGGCTGCTGGCGGATGAGAGTACGCCGGAGTAACATAGGGCGGTTCAGGATGGAACTGGATCTGGCTGTCTGGGCTTTTCACCCGGGCCCTCTTCGTCCGGGGAGCTCCCTCGCTGTCATCGGCATTAGTGCCGGAATTTGGGGGAGCATGGCGCCGTCGTTTTCCTTTGAGGTCAGGCGAGTCCTCGAAGTCGTCCGAGGTGGCAAACCAGGTCAACGGAGCGGTCACGATGTTTTTTATCGTGCCCAGCAGCGACGAGTTGGAGCGCACGAGAGGCTTGCGGCGATGTGCATTGGTGGCGGCCGAGCGGCGCCTGCTGGTGTTGTGGGAGGTCGAGGACGACATGGGGATCATGGCAATTGCGGTACAATGCCAGCCCAACGAGCGAGCCCACTGAAGGCTCCGACAAGAGAGCGAGTCACGAGTGTCACTCGTGTGACGGTCACATCGGTCAAACATCACCAAACGCGACAACGCTTATGTAGATCCCAACAAGGCAACCACGATCAACTTGGCAATGCCTCGAGTCTTGCTCCCACACTGCGATGAGTGCTCCAGACTCTATTGAACATTCCGGGGAGGTAATTCTCGGTTCAATTCTGTCGAACGTTTGAACGAATTCGTCAAGCCCTCAGGCTCACGCTGCACCCATCCTGCAACCCGCTCCCCCGATTGTCTTAACCTGGCCAGACCCGGATGCACCCATTCCCTTTGGCAGTCCTCCTGCGTGCGTGGCTCACCCAATTACTTGAATTTATTTAATCCATATGTCGTGCGGTCAGATACACCCAAGCGCGTGTGCCTCTAGCGGCGGTCAACTACACGTTCTCGCCGCAAGCTTTCAACACGATGCTGTTGTTGCCACCTTCGGATTTGCAGGAGACCCGCCCGCAGTACCATATTAGCGTCGCGATGAACTGCATGAACCCCTTCTCCTTCATTACTACCGTTCACAAGGGGGCTTTCGACTCGGGCCCCTACGTGGGAGAATTTGAGATGGGAATCTCAACCATTCCCGGCACAGTTTGTATGGGAAGCTGTCAGAAAACGCTCAAGGATGCGATTCGCTCTGAACACCGCAGGTGGGTGTGGAAGTTCAGAGACGACCCAAGCCAGCACATCCGTTGGGAGTTGAACAACTTCAGCACCGGTCTCTTCAACGTCAGTTTCCTCGTCCGTTAGTTAGAGTATGGTGATCCTGACCTTCTCCAGTGCTTTTTCGCCTCTGACCGACATCCTGCATCATCACATCTCAAGATTGCGCAATTTAGAGGGGCTCCGTTCAACCAGAAGGGTAACGATCGCACTCCACCATCTGTGTTGCGAGTCTACCCGACGGGACAGGTGGGTCATTCTGCCTGCCTTCCCCGCATTGCATGGGCTGAGTCTCGACAGGCATTATTTGACGACATTATCGTCTCGGTATTGATAATGGAACGAACGCGACTTCAACCACCAAAGCCGAAACTACATGCGCAAGAGGACACTTTGATTTGGTGGAGTTGAGAGGCATGTTACAAATACATAAAATGATATTGTTTACTTGCACGGGCGAGGACATCGTTGTACACGGTTACCGTATTGTTTCAAACATCTTGAATCCAGGAGTTTGAAACGGGAATGGGTCGTCGTCGATACCGATTTCTCTGCACAATATAAGGATATAAAAATCATCAAACGACTGACGCACTCAATGGGTCCCAAGACCCGCAGACCGCGCACATGAGTGTCCTTGCCACCCATGTGGTTTGCCACGACAATTATTTGAAGGACATACGCATAGACAGGTTTTCTTCCGGGCTATTAGCGGCACCAAAAAATGCGGGGTCTTGGACTTACAATGCATCGCCATCATCCGTCGGCTCAGAAGAGACATCGAATGTGATCCATCCGTCTGGCCGGTCAAAGGTGACCATGCGGACATCCTGAAGATCGCTGGGGCCTGTCCCAGCGCGAATAGCGAGTGCAGATGGGGTGTATGAATCATCCTGTGGGTGGCTAAGATATATACAAAGTTTCTAGTAAAAATAGAGGTCAGTGTAGTCCGTCTACAGATTGTAAATACATGCCTGAATTGCAACCTTGCGAGGAAACTCTATTGTCACGAAATGAGGCTGCGGTCCGTCAGAACTGGACCAGACATGTGAGCTAGAATAGTGAAGGGCCTGTCTAACGCACTGCCAAAATGTATCCGGGTCACCATCGCGCAGACAGTCTGCCCCGAAACCGAATTTGAACGACGAGACGGACCATTTAGCGCGCGACGAGATGTCTGGCCACGGCAGCTGAGGAGGGGTCTTGTTGGCTGGGGAATGTTAGAAGACACACCAGGGTTCATATTGTGGCCTGACCGGAATGTATGACTTCAGCGCGACCTTCGGTTACCGACATGGACGTGGTATTAGAGTGAAAGCGAAAGCGTGACCGTGAGTTGGCCTTTGACTCCCTACGCGCGTCGGCCATGCAGCTTGCTCTCGACGATTATTCTCGCTATGGACGACAGATGATCCTCGATGGTTTCGGGCTCCCTGGTTAGTCGGTACGGTCCACCCTGAAGCTTCGCTCAGCCTGCCGAAGGACAGCTCAAATTACAAAACTCATCGGTGGCCGTCGTTGGTGCCGGTGGTTTGGGATGTCCTGCCTTGCAGTATCTCGCAGCTGCTGGAATAGGTCTACCGAACCCGCCGGATTGAGGCTCTGCAACTAAGATTCGGCCCAGGTCGAATTGGAATCATCGACCATGATGTAGTTGAGGTATCCAACCTCCAGCGGCAGATCCTGCACGATGAATCGAAACTCGGTATGCCCAAGGCAGAATCCGCCGCTCGTGCTCTCAGACAGTATATAATTGTATTTTGCTTGCCAGAGCTTTGCTGACCAGACTTTTTAGAATCAACTCAAGGCTCGCCATCGACGCTATGAGCAACGCCTTGATTCCTGAGAACGCCGTACAGTTACTGTCACCTTACGATATTATCCTTGACTGCACCGATAATGCACCAACACGATATCTCCTCTCCGACACCGCCGTTGCCCTTGGAAAGCCCCTTGTTAGCGGCGCTGCCCAAAAATTCGAAGGCCAGCTTTGCACATATAACCTTGGTTCAGAAGGACCGTGTTACCGGTGTCTATTCCCCACCCCGCCTGCTCGAGAACTCGTGGGAACATGCGAGGAGACCGGAATTTTGGGTGCAGTAACGGGGGTAATAGGAAACATGCAAGCTCTCGAAGCTATCAAGATTATTATTGGATTGCATGGTGAGTTCGGCTCTCGTAGCCAATTTACAGTCTACTTAGCAGGTTAGATAAGAAGCCGTCCCTCCTACTGTTCTCTGCTCTCGGATCCCCACCCTTTCGCAGCATCAAACTTCGTTCCCGAAAACCTACCTGTCCTGCCTGCGATAGTTCTGATCAGAAAGTAGGGCAAATCAAAGAAATTGATTACGTCCAATTCTGTGGGGGCCCTGCGCCTGACTGGGAGAGGCGGGGTCTCCTCGTCGGCGAGCCAGATCATCGTATTTCTGCCAAGGTATTCGTCTCCTTCAACGCACGGATCCTGCTAAAAATCAGTAGGATTTCTCGCAGGCCCTGGAGGCGAACCGGGATGATATGGTCATTATAGATGTCCGCCCACCCATCGAATTCGGGATTTGCTCTCTTCCGGGGTCCATTAGTACGTCTTTTGTCCCCTTTCCTCTGTGATGCATCATGTTCTCTTTAGACGTTCCCTTGAATGAGCTCACAGCCAATCCAAATGCACACCTGACAAAGCGGGAAACGTTTGTCGTTTGTCGCTTGGGCAATGATTCGCAAATCGCTGCCATCAGTTTGAGAGAAGCAACGAAGGGAGATGAACGTGTGGTCAAGGATGTTATCGGTGGACTGAGAGCTTGGACGCGACACGTTGACCCCACGTTCCCTGTGTACTAGACTAGCAACGGACCAGCAGTAAGGGTCTTTACGAATGGAGAGAGAACCACTTCCGTCACTATTCTTGTATCTTTCTCAATTCTCGTCAGAATCACTTCAAATAAATGTTCATTAAATACCCCAATCTTTGGCTTCACCTAAGTTCCTATTAGACACTGACACTGTCATATTCCGCTGCACTGCCACTTCACACGGATCAAGTTCGAACATGATCGTTCGATCGTGTTCGGCAAGATTGACAATGATCCACCCGGGCCGTGTCGGAAATTTTTGCTCCGAGACCGTTACATGGAAACCTTACGGAAACCCATCACCCAAGCCATGCTATGACCAAATACCTTTGCATTGGATACCGGCCAGCTCAGGCGACCTGCAACTTCGACTGTTTCCGGAAAGCCATACTGAGTACGATGACACCAGAAGCCTAAGATGCTGGCAACCAGCTAACAAGGACAATTGCGGGGACCTCTTCTTGCTGGGTAGCACAAACGCCTCGACATAAACAACGTTCCTGTCGACTTGGCGAATGCATAATCGGGTCTCGATGATGCGCGAGAAGCAGCTGACTCCCGAGGTTTATGATCTCTTATGATTTTATGGATACCATCAGAGAGGAGGCAGCTGCACAAGCTTACAGAAGCCCGCGCACAAGGTCTTGCACATGTTAAACTTGTATAAGGAAAGGACGCATTGACGGTACTCTGCACTTGCCTCTGCAATTCACTCCCTCCCCCTCCTTCTCCGTCGTACCCCGCAGTCCTTTCAGAATGTTATCTCTCATCGCCGTGCAACTTGCTGCCTTCCTGACCACTGCTGCCGCCCAAGCGACATATTATGACCCTCGGCTGACCGGAGGCAGCATGCTGACTTTCCAAGCAGAACCATTGAATGTCGGTGCTAATATAAAACTAAGTTATTATATACTAATGCCATGCTCAGATAATTGTCTCTGGACTCAGTTCTCCGGAGGCTCTTACTCCTCGTGGTATCGTAAATTTTGGAAATGCTCTTGGCTAGTGGGTCCCTCGCTTTGAATACATGAGCGAACATTAAGCTAATTCACTCCAGCGGTGACGACTGCTTCGGAATTCATCTCGGCGGGCCACAGGCGGCCAACCTGGGGGACGGGAATGGCTTCGTGAACCAAACGCAAATGATGGCAAGTGCCCTTAAAGCCTTTGAAGCAAGTCTAACTCCCAATGCTATCCATAGCGTGAAGACTATGGGAGTGTGGCCATTGGGACTTGTTTAGGTGCGGCAGTGTTTCCAGCTTTCGGCTCGCGCAGGTTTCCTTACTTGCTGCAATGAAGAAACTTTAATGGGTGGTAATCACTATCGGTGAGTCGTATTCCATTATGATGCCTCTTAGCGCTAAGGTGCGTGCAGTGTATTCCGACAGAACGGATCTCAGGCGGATAGCGGGGCACTTTTCCTTGCGTGAGTGTTGTTCTCTGTTCTTCTATTTATTTATTTTACACCATGAATCGCAGTGCTTCCAAGGAGGATGTACGCATAGCCCACGCCTTTGTTCATGTCTCCGTTAACCATTCCTCTTCAGCCGATAACGGAACAGCACAATATAGTAAGCGACGGCTATGACATTGGCCGGTGGGTACTAATTAGTTCGGTCGCAGCTCGTCAACTGATTGTGTTATTTAGTGACCAAGTCGTTGCGGAGGCCACTGGCGGCGTTATCTCGTTCAGTGGTGTTGACTACACCACCACCGTAGAATATGTTACTGGTCTACTGACCCCGGGCGCCGAGGGAATAAATCACAGTCAGTTACACTTCATATATCTGAATCCGTCCACCTCAGACATCTGTCTCCAGATATTTCCATCGACGGACGGACCGCGATCTTGACCATCACTGCGTCCACTGTGAATTCTGGATTCGACTGCAAAGGTTCCAGTCTCTGTGGTAGTCTGAATGCTGCATCTTGCGATGCCGCCCGGGACAAACTTGTTAATTCGACTGTGTACCGTACGGATGGCTCTGCAGCTCAGACTGGAGTGTGCAGTGGCCACTGTGGTTTGTTCGTGCAAGGGACAGACTGCAGGTACGACGGGTACACAATGCTGGACGCGTACAACGAAATTCGTGGAGCAGGTTGCCAAAAATGTGGGTCGAAACGGTATTTGGGTAAGTGCTTTTTTGTCTTGGTTATCGTCGAATTCTCAACCATCTCAGACGGATGCCAAATTACTGTCAACTATGTATCATCCTGCTAACCTATACCAACTACTTGACTGTCGTTCTTTACTTCACGTTCATTGTTTCATGTACATATTTCCATTGTATACGCCAGTCAGAAATGCGCCAACACTTAATTGAGTGCTAACCCTAGATTTCAACTTCGGAAATGGAGCTACAAATCCAGCGACGATACTACGTACTAGTGGAAAACTTGTCTCGCTCATCCCAAACCACTGGTCCAAATCCACGATCCTTGCCTAACGCAGCATCGACGACTCGCATCATAGCCAGGACCTTCTCATCATCCCACTTTCTTCCGACGAGTTGGACACCGACGGGCATACCCTTCATCGCGACGGGATCGTAGATGGGGTTTTTGCCACGGTACAAAGCAGTTTCGACCAATGAAGGCAAGGGCGCCTTTGTCCACTCCTCTGTGAGCACGTCCTTGGCCGGGTCAACCCTGGTGACGGGAATGCACCCGGACGGGCTATTGACGACGTTGTACAGAGTTGTCGCGACAGCGAGAGAAAAAAGGGTCGTGAATTTCCTAGGGTTAGGGTTAGGGTCGGCTGCTCGCAAATAATTTCTCATATACCCAGTAGGGACTTGAGGAAGTGCCTGGACCGGCGCAATGATACCGTCCAATGCATGTTTATTCCACACCTATCGCAATCGTCAATGTACAAATTGTCTCCATCTCCGAGGTACCGTACGTACCTCGGTATAGAACTTTGAAATATACTTGTCGCGCCGTGCCGTCCATTGCAGAAATTCCCGAACAGGTTTCGCTCCAGACGAACGTATCTGGTGGGCAAATTTAAAATCCTATGGGACGGTCAGAAAGCATTACGACCGGGCGAGCTTAGCGAGACCTTGAAAAACGTCTCAACCAACCAAGCGGCGATTCGGCGAACGAATACTGGCGTTCGTCAACAGCGTACATGAGGATACATAGCTCGTAAACTTACGAGGAAGATGAGTTGCATTGGCGACGACGAGCAAGGAAGAGTCCTTCGTGCGAGAGTTGAGAGAGCTTTCAGCAAAAACATAACAAGAAACCGTACCAGGGGATCCGACTCGATATTTGATAACAACGTTTTGTACCCATCCGCGGAGGTCAGACCAACGAAGATATTAAAAGACTCGATTGCTGGCCAAGCATTGATGAGTAGGTTTTATACGAGCGAGAATACATTTCCTAACGATCAGGGACTTCGATTTCGATGCATTCGTGTCCTTGGATTCGCAGGGCGGCTACGGTCTCCAGTACGGCTCGCTGGTTCGCGGGAGACGCTTTGGTATAGTAGTCTACAAAAATTATCGGCCGCAGTCCACACACTGAGCACGAGAACGTACCAGTATAATAGCCGAAACAAAGCTTCTCCGGCAGCTTGAGCTCTCGATATAAAATTGGAGCAAGCTCGGGGCTCCGGCCTTGAACTCCAAACGCGATGCGACAGACGATGTCGAGGTCCTCGACCGAGCTTTCAACGTTGAGTTCAGCTGTTGAAAGTGGGACGCGGAGAATGGTGCACATACCGCCCCATCGGGCCAGCGACACTGGCTATCGCGTCAAATCCGGGGACGGGAACTTGGGGGACACAAAAGCATGTGAGGACCAAACAGTAACAAGGCCGCAACACTCACCTCCAGCTCCAACATATGAGATGCGCAATGGGCTCGGCTTGAAAGCATATATTCCGCAGAACGCGGCGGGAATACGCAAACTACCACCAACATCACTCCCTAAACCCAAAGCCGCGCCGTCCATGGAAAGGAGGGCGGCTTCACCACCTGAACTGCCGCCCGAGGTATACCCGCTGTTATACGGATTCGTGGTACGTCCGAAAATCGGGTTGCAACATTCAAACGCGAACATCGTCTGGGGGACATTGGTTTTGACGATGGGAATGGCCCCGGCGGCTTTGAGAAGCGCGACGAACTAAACGCGCGGATTAACGCAGCGGCCATAACGGTGGTGGAAGACTGAGGGCGTACATCGGCATCGGTCGCAGCCGGTTTGTGTACGAGGGCACTGAAGCCCATCGAGGCGTCAATTCCCGCGATATCATCTGTGCACGGTCTTGCGTTACTTGATTTTTAAATAATAGTTCGAAGAGGGTAGGACTGACATTGATCCTGCGAGAGTCGCGTTAGCGCTCGAGCCGGTTACGCGATGTACCCCGGGCACACACCTTAACGCTGATCGGAACCCCATGCAGCGGTCCCCGCAAGGACTTGCTAGCAAGAAACTCGGCGTCGAGGTCTTTCGCCTGCTCCAGTGCCTCCGCGAACAGAACTACCGGGTCCGTAAGGACTCGCACTACTACCGGTGTTGTTCGCGCGATCCGACTTGCCTTCTGTAATGCAATTCGTCGTCTCCTGGGCCACCGCCGCCCGCGCAATGTACGCGCCAACGACCTGCGAGGACGTCCACTCTCCGCGTTGGATGTGACCGACGATCTCAGAAGCGGTTGCTTTCAGAAACGCGCCGTGCTCGCTGCGGTCGAACTTGGGCGCCGCAGAGATGGCGCCGGCGCGCTGTTTCTTCTTCTCCTCGGACAGGGCCTTGTAGTCGCTGCTGGAGAAGGGCCACATAGTGGTGGCGCTGGACAAGAGGGTCCTCAGTGCTGATCAACAACTGCCAACTTGTTCATGTCAGGGTCGCTTCAGCCTCTAGAGTATGGGTGAGATCAGACACTCGGTCAGATCTGGCACACATACTATAGAGGTCAAGCAGCGGGTGAAAGAGACTTTGAGAGTGGTGGGCTCATGCATATCGTTCGCATATACATCACCGCCGAACGAAGTGCAAATCTCAATAGCATGTTGACCTTGCGAATAATTTATAAACGACACTAACACTACATGATTTACTTCTTATCATCCCAATCGTGGTGTTCCCCCGCCCAATAAGCCCTGCAAACAAGGATTCAGCACATTATATCACTAAAGAGAAACGAGGACAGACGGCGGTAAGTCTAGGTTCGGAGCAGGGCCTGGTGGCGGGATATTTGCATACGTGAGCGTAGAATCAGGCCCGCGGGTAAACGGCTGCGACGGGGGGCACGCGAATCCGGGGACGATCCAGACGGCCGAGTCGGACTGCACGTCGTTGCCAATCCCGGGGAATGGGACGCGGAACCGAAAGGCGTACTGCGCGGTCGGATTAGACAGTATGCGAGGGAAAGCTAGCCGACGACTCACATCCCAGCTGAGGATTTCGGTGCTGAAGGTGGGCGGGACAGACAGACACATCGCGGACTGCATGTGGACCGTTCGGCGCCAAATGCCCTTGTCCTTGTCCTTGCTACTGGGGATCCATTCCGGCGGGTCCGCCTCCAGGAGGCGGGTCACGCTTCCAGGAGACTCGCCCGTTTCGCCAACGAGAAGGACTGTTTCGGCGGGGCGGGCATGCCTATGGGAGGTGCGCAAGTGCACATTCCGGATCAGGGTTAGCTGGAGCTGCGAAAAGTTCATTGGAGGGGCGGGGAACAGTGGCTTGGTCTTCTCTTCAGGGCCGTCAGTGCGCCTCACCGGCTTCGTCTCTGTGGTGATATGTATGCGGAAAGGGAACATGGTGGACATGGGGAACGCAGCGAGCGCAGGCATCACCAGCTGAAGGACGGCGTTCAAGTACAGCGGGATGGGCAATAAAAACCTTGTACCTTGGTCTTGACAATGGAATAGTCTCCCCATATACCCCGTCTGATCTTGTCTTCGTGAACGACTGCTTTCCATTCACCTGACCAACCTTGAAGCAGAAACTGCTGGAAGCCGAGATCTTGGGGAGCGGCAGGAGGGACGAGAGAGAAGACACTGGCGATTCGCCGATTGGATTTAAAGATGCCCGGACGGTCTGCGACGACCTCGATCGCATAGCTTATGATCCCTTTGCGGTCGAGAACCGAGCAATGGAACGAAGGCGGCAGACCAACGGGGAGATGAAACTGGAAGGGCAAGCTGAGGATGCCGGCCTGTGGACCAATCCCCTGTGTCCACAGCGAAGCATCGGCATGTAGGACTTCGATGCGGCGACGCTCAGTGGACGAAGAGCGTTGGCTACCACCATTAGCAGAGTGGGTAGTGGTAGATTCAGTGATCTCGACGTCTGAATCGCAAGGTTGGTCAGAACATTGAGGATACACACCGAGGCGCACAGATGGATCCACGAAGCTTGACTCGGACGTGCTCAATGCCGTCTTGGAGAGCCAGCGGGACATTCAGCTCGACATGGCCCTGAAGGACCTCGCCGGATATACGAACGCGGTTCTGGAAGTGGAGAGTAATGGGTTGCATGGGTAACAGGAGGCAAGGGACATCGCCATTATAATCGTTGAGACTCGGCGGAAAGCAGTGCTTGGCTCGGTGTGTCCGGTCAAAAGCACGCTCACGTGAGCTCGAAACTTGGAAGACGCGTTTTGCCGCGACGACTACAGGCGAAGTCGCCTTTTGTCGAGTGGGTGCCCAGTGAGCCTTGTCATGTCAATGTCATAGTTAAATACATGTAATGCATGACGGTGTTGTATTAATAAAATTCGTGTACTCCCCAAGCCTTGCAGCTTCAAGAGGTTTCAAGTTCAATACGAGCTAACCAAGACCTTTTGTGGGCCTTGTGACCGAAAGCAAGCCAGTATTACTCGTTTCTTTCTTACAGGCGCATAGCATCAGTGGCTGTGCCACGTCTCCCACTTGGATGCTCCGTCCGTTGTTCCTTCCTGGGAGAAGGCTCCTTCCTCTGCGCCGCCATTTCTCACCGACGACAACCACCCACGACCAGGCACCCTTGCGCGCCCGCGTCTTTGTAGACGCATTCCCTGTCGTTCTCGGCGCATGGGAGTTTGTCGCCTCGTCCTTGCTTTCTGCTCCTGTCCTCATCCATCCCCAGTTTGCGACTTTACTTTGCCCTTGCGCGCGAGCAGCACATCCTAGAGGCGCTTCAGACGCGTCTATCTAACAATATCAAGGCTCACTCCTTCACCATCGTCGATATTAAGCCATATCTCAAAGATGGCGGCGCGTTTGTTACTTTTGACTACACCGCCAGCGACCCGGAGGACGCCCTCAGGACGATAGAAGCCGAGCTAAAGGCGGAAGCAAGTAAACACGGCGGCCTTCCGTCGTGGCTCGGCGCAGGAGCCGGTGTCTGGCGCGCTGGAGCCGGTGTCTGGCTCGTCAAGGGAAAGCCATGGCTGGAGGTGAATTTCTCCCATCTTCGTTTTTCTACCGGACTCACCTCGGCAGGACATGTGGCGCTTGCCGTCCGCATTCCTCAATGTCGCCTTTGAGGGTCCAGATATTCGCGAGGAGCGCCTCTACAACCTCTTACGCGTAAGTGACCAGAGCAGTATCTATCCTGCATACACCGACTTGCAGTTTTCCAGCCCTACGGTGAGATACAAGATATCACAGAGCCGACTCCAGTCCCTGCGGGCAGCCTGCGATCCGCCACTATCCATTTCCGCTATCTACGCTGTGCTACCATCGCCCGCAATGCCATTCACGGCCTCGAAGTATCCGCACCCGGCGCCGCTTCCCCCACAAGACTCCATATAACATACACATTCCCTCTGAGCGCGCACAAGGTCTTACTCAACACGGAACCTTTCCTTGGGCTAACAGCGCTCATTCTTTTAGATCCAAGACTGGTTGGCTAGTCATCCAAGGATTGTGCTGCCCATTGTCGTCTTCCTCCTGGGTACCTTGACATACACGGTACGTTGTGCGACTCTCCAACTGCGTCCGCTGACCTCTCTAGATCTTCGACCCGGTACGCTCGCTAATGGTACAAGCGAAGATGCAAGACTGGTTTGCAATTCGGGGTACGTCTTCGGGCCGTGTATACATATCGAGCCTACTCAGCTGCCACCAGAATTCAGACTCTACCAATGGCTGCGCACAAAGTCGATGGAGCTGCGCATATTCACGCCGCAGCCCACGGCCTCGTCCGCGGAAGAGGTCTGGAAGGAGCGCAAGCAGGCCGAGGCGGACGTGCGCGCCTACCTCGCCGACTGGCCCTCCACCATCGCCTTCGTGCACGGGCCGCAAGGCAGCGGCAAGACCCGGCTTCTGGAGGCCGTCCTCAAGGACGCTGGCCGCAACGTCCTCACGATCGACTGCCGCGCACTGCAGAACGCCACCTCTGACTCGCAGCTCATCAGCATTCTCGCGGGCCAAGTCGGCTACTGGCCCGTCTTCTCGTTCCTCAACTCCGTCAACCACCTCATCGACCTCGCGAGCCTCGGGCTAATCGGGCAAAAAGGTGCGCGTGCCCCGACGTCTTGGATACGCGCACTGACTGCTCTACCTCCGGCACAGCAAATATCAGCAGCACGCTCACCGAGCAGTTGCGCAACATGCTGGCGGTCGTGGGCACGGCGCTCAAGAGCGTCAACTCGTCGCACGCGCAGGAAGTGCAGCGCCAGATCCGCCGTGCGGCGCGGGCGGAGGAGCACGCGCGGATGCACGCCCTGCAGCTAGAGAAGATCCAACGCGGCACGTGGCACGACGGGCGCCTCGACTGCGTCGCGGGGAACGGCGTCATGTCCGAGCTCGGCATCGGAGACGAGCTCATGGACGACGACGACCGCGTTGCGCTCACGCACACCGATGACGAAGGTGCGGATGAGCAGGAGAAGAAGAAGAAGCAGATGGGCAAGGCAGAGCTTGAGGCGGTGAGGAGTCTGCCCATTGTCGTAATCCGTAACTTCGCCGCGCGGGGCTCAAATCGTGAGGAAATATACGACGTCCTCGCGGAGTGGGCGGCGAATTTGATAGAGAGCCAGGTGAGTCCCGACCCCCGAGAAACTCGCTTGTGACTGAAATATAATATTTCTAGTTTGCGCACGTCGTGGTCATTTCGGACAACCGCGAAAACTCTAAGCGGCTCGCGAAAGGTCCGCCATCCGTCTAGTACTCCTGTAGCTCGATGCTCATTCCCCACAAGCACTCCCGTCGAAACCGCTTCATGCCATTGCGCTGTACGATGCAGATGCAGCGAGTGCACTTGCGTTCGTGAAGCGGAAGCTCAAGGACGCCGACATCAACCTTGACTATACACCCGAGCAAGTCGCGTCCGTCGAGCGCCTTGGCGGAAGGGCGAGCGACCTCGAAAGCGTGAATTTCTGCTCACCCTCATTATCTGTTGCTAACATTGCACATATAGCTTATTTACAAGGTACGCAGCGGCGCGAAAGTGCACGACGCAGTCGAGGACATCATCGCCCGCGGCGTGAGCGAGCTGCGCAAGAACGCATTCGGGGACGACACAGAAGACGCAAAGAGCCTCCCGTGGGGGCGCGAACAAGCGTGGTCGCTGTTTAAGCTGCTGTCCAAGCAAACCGAGGTGCGTATCTCTTGGACAGTAACAGCTTATGAATGACCGCTCGCAAGGTTCCGTACCACGAGGTGCTTCTTGAGTTCCCGTTCAAGGGCGATGAGGCGCCGCTTCGCAGCATGGAGCACGCAGAGCTGATATCGATTGGGACGCACAACGGTATGTTTCAGCCAAGGTTGGGCGCCGTTCACTACTAATGCAAGCATACCAGGCCGCCCGTCCACGATCCGCCCAGGGAAGCCCGTGTACAAGTACGTCTTCGAGCGGCTGGTGAACGGTGCGTACACCCCTCTGCGCAGTCTTACTTGGCCTCACACTTGCTTGCGCCCAGACTCGATTTTCCAAGCGACGCAGGACATCGCGTTCAACGAAAAGCTGATCGCCAGCGCGGAGAGCACCGTCAAGGCGTGCGAGCAGGAGCTCTTGGCGCTGAAGGAAATCGGCACGGACGCGGAGCACTGGTGGGGCGGAAACTCGGCCTCGTCGTCGCGGTCGCGCTATCTGCTGGCCAAGATGCAGGCGTCGGCGAGCAAGATCGAGGCGCTGGAACAGAAGAACCTGGAGCTGAAGAAGATCTTGGCCAAGGGCGGCTGATCCGTTGTGTTTTTGCGACAACTCTACTCACTTGTATAATACGAAAGATTCTAAAGCCTGAATCTTTTCCATGATTTAGTCCACCGTACCGGTGAACATTCAGGTTGCCGATTCCAGATGGCCGGCGGAAGCCGGGTCGAACCACGCGATTTGCCAAAAAAAGTCAGTCTCGGTAGTTGCAAAGAAAACAGCAGTCTCCTTCAACGAATTCGGCTCGGCTACGACTAAATTAATATACAGAGACTTCATAATGTCATTACAGGTCGTGAGTGTAAGGAGTGTGTTAAATACAATACAATATGTACAGATAATAAATACTACAGAGCGAGGGTTGGGATCCTGCTGAGCCGTCTGGAACCAGACACATCGGCGTTTTCTTTTTCGCCCTGTTCCACAGCTGGATTCGACACCTTCGCCTTGGCACTAGCCGTGGTGCACGCCAATGAGGAAGAGCGAGTCAGGGTCCTTGTGGTTGTTGCGGGTGCGCCAACGAGGGAGGACCGGGACCTCAGCGGTGGCGGCCCCATGGACCCGCGAGTCGACTTCGGAGGCGTCGGCACGGCAGTCGTGGAGGAGCTTAGACGTTTGCTCTTGCTCAAGGCGGGGATTTTGGTGCAACTTTCTGCCGAAGGTTTGCGTTCCCGGCCAGAGTCTGCACCAGATTCAGATGTGAAAGATAACGGCCGTGACGCCGTTCGAGGCGTCGTGTACACCGAAGAGTCGCGGCGTTGGAGCGTGGATTTACTGGACTGGGCTGGGGTATTCCCTGCGGTGCCGCGGACGACAAGACGTCGCTTCAGCTAATAGCACGCTCGTCAACGACAAGGAGAAAACACACGGGGAGCAGTAAACGCACCAACTCCAGTTCCTGTTGCTTTGAATCCAGCGCAATATTCAACCCCTCCAGGTCTTGCTTGTCTTGGGCACGCTGTTTGGTGATTTGGACAATGTGGACCTCCTTGTCTGCGCTTTCTTGTTGCAGTTCGCGGGTTTGGCTCTTCAGTTGCACGATCTCTGCCTGGAATTCACACAACGTCGTTTTCTGGGCGTCAATCTCCATTTGCTTGTTCGTTGCGTCCTGCAGCGCAGCCTCGAGTGAAGCGGACTGCTCTCGTCTCATTCTGCTCATCTGCTCCCGGAGCTCTTCAATGTCCGTCGCCCGCTTAAAGTTGCGCTGAGAATCTTCCGCAGCTTCGATATCTCGGCGCCGAATATTATCTTCGAGGCGAGAAACGTTGTCAAGGGCGTATTGTCGCTCGTGTGCCAGCTCGATAACGCGGTTCTCGCTCGCTTTGAGCTTCTGATTAACGGCATCAAATCGAACATCTCCTTCTCGAATCCGCTCCTTGAGCTGGAGAGGAAATGTAGGTTGAATAAAGATAGATAAAGGACGCGGCATACCTCTTCTCGCTCCTTTTCTAGCGATTCTTTGATATCCCAAAGCCCCTGCACGTCGTCTTCGAGTTCGAAAACTTTGCGCTCAGCCACCTCCGCTGTGGCCGTCTTCTCTTGAAGCTTAATCACTTGAAGCTTTAGGGAGTCACGCTCCATGGCCAGGGCACACTTCCCCGCCTCCGTAGCTTCGCACGATTCGGCCGCTCTCTCCGCACGACCCTCGGCGGCGGATAACTTGGCGTTCAATGCACCAATCCCGTCATCACGGGCCCTCAGTCGCTGCTTCAAGTCGTCCAAGTCGGCAACCAGCCCGATATTGCTGAGCTTGATGTTGTCGGTCGCGAACAGCAGATCCTCCTTCTCGACCTGCCAGGCCATCTCGATCGTTTTGTGCCTCTGCTTCTCCGCTTCGACCTCGACCATCTGCTCGGTTCCCTTCTGCTTCCTCTCCTTCTCACTCCGACCGCCCAACGACTCCCTGAGCATCGCTGCTTCGTTGAGCCTCTCCCCCGCCAACGCCTCCAATCTCCGAACCTCCTCCCGCAGCACCGCTTCGGTCCGCCTCCATCCATCCCGCTCCCGCTCGAGCGCGGAAATCTGGCGATGCAGCATCCTGAGAGCCTCCGAACTCGCCTCATCCATAACACTGCGCTCCATGCTCTCCTGCCGCGATCCCTCCACCTCGTCCTCGAGGAACCGACACGTCCGCTCGAGCTCGCCGACCTTTTTCTTCCACACCCGCAGAAATTTGCGCTTCTTCGCGTCTTCTTCCTCTGCCTCTACGAGTTTCTTCCGTAGAACCTCCACAAGCTCATCCCGCGCTCGCAGATCAGCCTCGAACTGCCCACACAACTCGTTCTGCATATCAAGTTGCGTCTGCAACGAGAATATGATGCTTTCCTCCTTGGAGGCCCGACGCACGTGGCGCAACGAGCCTTGCGGCGGTGTCGTGGGGATCATCGTCTGCGGCGTGTAGTAAGTCGTCGCGTTGGCACTGAAAGGGTCAGGTTCCGGAGCACCGGTGCTCTCCTTCCCACTGGACCCAGCAGAGGGTTCGGTGTTCGCCCCTTCCGCGATCTTTGGTGGTGAAGCGCGCATCATGGACATGAATACCGTGTCGCTGGCGGAGCGGTGGCGGCCTACGCTTGGGGACGACGACGACGATGACACGTCGGAGATCAGCGACGACTCTCCACTGGAAGATCGCTTCGAGTCGGAGTCGGCCATGGAATGAAATACGGTTTGTCCGAAACTGAAAGAGGTGCTTCGGTCGTGCGAGACGGGAGGAAGTTTTGGAGCCCTGTCTTTCGCGCGCAGCTTTGTGGCCGGAGCAGTCTGAACGGGACTTTCTTTCGACCCTATCTCCTCACCTCCGTCCCTGTTCGGGGTGGAGGTAAGAGCGCCAGGAAGATCACTATTAGGAACGTGGAGGCCGGGGCTGAGGGAACTGATGGCCGAGACATCCAACTTGTCGAAGAAGCTGGTGAGTTGGCGTCCTTGCTCCAGAGGTTGAGAATCCTTTGAGGAGTCAGACGGCGAGAAAACATCGGTAACGGAAGGTCTGCTATATCTCGAGGGCGATGCAAATCGCGGCATTGCGCTCGACGCGTCGCTGCTCCCGGAATATTCGAGGAATGTTTCCTCGGGCGGTGTGGATCGGGATATCAGGGAGCGATGGCCAGTCTCCCGAGACGGTTCCGGAGGAGCGATATCGTACGCGTCGAACCGCACGCTTTTCCCAGTCCCAGGTGTATTCGCCTCGCGAAGGATAGACCTGACTGAACCACCAAAAGTGGCGGCGCGATTTCTCGTGTGAGGGGATTCCTCCCGACGCGACATGGAGCGGGGGGTCTCCGGCGCACCCCTCAGCGCGTCAATGGAGGGACGGCGCGTGATGAGGATATTGAAGGACGAGCGTCGCGTTGCTTTGGGACGAGATGTGCTCAACATTTCTGTGGAGGGCCGACGAGATAGGTCGTTTGGTGCCGTGTCTGGGGTGAGGGTGAGTTGAGAGCCTGCCATGGCATGTGAGTGCACGCTCTTCAGCAAGAGCCTGGACGAACGTACTGTTTCCATGGAGGCTGAACGTCGACTTGACCTTTTTTGGGATGTTTGGGAGCTTCAGGGGGGAGTTGAGCCTGAGGGAGCCGTCGTCGCGGTGGAAGACGCCTTTGCGCTTTGAGGGAGAGGTGGATGGGCCTGCCAGGACCTCTGAGGATTGTTCGTGCGCAGGGCCATCCTGGACCTGCTTCGACTTCAAAGCGTGGCTGAGTTTTGTCCACATCCGAGTCGCAGCAGGCTCAGGCACTCCGTAGCAGTGGTGGACTAGGGCAAAGTTGGCTGGCTTCACGTGACCGCGCGGTTGACTTTGATGCAGTGATGCAATGATCGCCATTAGCGCAAATAAATAATATTTATTCCTTTGTGCTGTCCACCACCATGTCCGCCCAGACGGACGACGGCGAGGAGAGCTCGCTGCAGGCCCTCCTCAACTCCTTCTTCATGATCATTGCCTCGGAAATCGGCGACAAGACCTTCCTCATCGCCGCCATCCTCGCCATGCGACACCCCCGCGTCGTCGTGTTTTGCGGCGCATTTGGCTCCCTCGTCGTCATGTCCATCCTCTCCGCAG
The DNA here is from genome assembly GCA_029289555.1 of Mycena latifolia. Lineage (NCBI taxonomy): Eukaryota > Fungi > Basidiomycota > Agaricomycetes > Agaricales > Mycenaceae > Mycena > Mycena latifolia. The sequence goes on along the minus strand of JARJLE010000028.1, from coordinate 315,136 downwards.
AGATGGGCCACATTCTCCCCACCCTCATCCCCAAAAAGTGGACCCAGGCAGCCGCCGCCGGCCTGTTCCTGGTCTTTGGCGTAAAAATGTTGCTCGAGGGTCGCGCTATGAAGGCAGGAAACGACAAAATTCGGGAAGAAATGAAGGAGGCCGAGGAGGAGATCGAGGGGGACGATGCAGTGCACGAGGCGAACGGTCAATCTGCGGGCGAAGCGATACCCTTGGAGGACCTGGAGGCCGGGAACGCCGGACTCCGAACCCCCGCACCCGCCGCGAAAGCTCACTCAATAACGGAGGGCATGCGAAATTTCTGCAGCTTCTTCCTGGGTCCCGTATTCGTTCAGGCGTTTGTCCTCACCTTCCTCGGCGAGTGGGGCGACCGCAGTCAAATCGCCACCATTGCTTTGGGGGCGGCACACGTTCGTGTTCCTCGCATTCGCCAGGCATGCACGCTCACGTTCCTCAGAACGTTTACTTGGTAACAGCAGGCACTATTGTCGGCCATTCTTGCTGCACCGCTCTCGCTGTCATCGGGGGACGCTATGTCTCCACAAAAATATCGGTCAAACATGGTCAGCTGTCCCCAAACACATACATTCCGCACTCTGACGGTAGCACCAGTGACGCTCGGGGGCGCTGCCCTCTTCCTAATTTTCTCTGTCATATACCTATACGAGGCGTTTGGCAGGGAGCGGAGCACCGAGATAGAGATGGCGATCACTGGCGAAAGTAGCATATAACGATAAGCGAGGTGAGTGAGCTGCTTTCTTTCCTTGTTGCACCTTATATCTCGCGCATGTCCTAGTGGCCCGCGGTGTATTTATATTATTATTGTACGGACGAACTAGTAGTTCATAGAATGGATTGAACATAATTGGACATGTACATCGAATCAATACGCGCACATTGATACTCTACCACAACCACGCACTAGCTCGACTGCATGGCGGAACCCATCCGCGATGGCCCGGGCCACCTTCTATCGCTCAAGGTTATGCGGGTTTCCGTGCGTTTCTAATTCCACCAAGGTGGTCGCGCCATTTTTAACCAGGCTCCAGCGTCCCGCCTTGGCAAGCGCATGGCAGCCCTTCTACTCCAGTTCGCCCTCCTTCTCAGTGGGTGGCCTCAAGTTGCATCTTTGCGCATAGTTTGACGCGCTTCCAGGCCCACTCTACCGCGTCCATCCTCTCGCTCCAGGGCAAAACACCATTACCTGGTCATCCGAAGACTCTGCGGGACCTAACACATGCATCCGAGCTGCTCACCCTCCCGTCGGCCTTCGGCTCCATCCAACTCGGTGAGACCTTCTCCAGCTGCCTCTGCGTCAACAATGAAGCCCAAGTGGAGGTCGAGGCTGTTGCGATCAAGGTCGAGATGCAAACGGTTACCTCCAAGGTCTTGCTCGCCGAATTCGGTGGTGCGGACACAAGGCTGTCTGTTGGCGACACCCTCGAGAACGTCGTGCACCATGAAATAAAGGAATTAGGCCAGCATGTGCTAGCGTGCACGGTCACCTACCGACTACCGCCCGGTTCACGCACCGCGCCTGGACCTGCCGAGGACGCGGAGGATCCTTCCCTGCAGACGTTTCGGAAATTTTATAAGTTCCCAGTACGTGATGCGCGCTCCCAGCAGTTTCGTCCGAACTAACTGAATGTCAAGGTGACCAATCCTCTGTCGGTGAAGACCAAAGTACACGCACCGAGGTCACCATCGGCTCTCATGTCCAGCTCAGAACGAGAGAAGGTGTTCCTAGAGGTTCACATACAGAATCTGACTGCAGAAACAATGTGGTTTGAACGCATGCGTTTCGAATGCGCTGACGGGTGGGATGTTGTCGACGGCAACGTTATTGACGTGGATCGCGAAGGCGAACCGGAGAGCATATTTTCTGGCTCCACTGCGCTCATGCAGCCCCAAGACATGCGACAGTATATCTACATTCTCAGCCGCAAGTCCACGGCGCTCATCCCCGTCGCTCCTGTACCTGGGAGCAGCGTCGCGCTTGGTCGCCTCGATATCTCATGGCGCTCGTCTTATGGCGAACCCGGACGTTTACTGACATCTATGTTGTCCCGGCGAATACCGCTCCTTCCTGCCCCTGCCCAGCAGCCTGTTTCTGCACTACCTCCATATTTGAAGCGCAATGCAACAACAAGTGCCGGCGGACCCCCACGCCCACGCTCTCCGCAATTGCCCCAGTCGCGACCGGGCTCGCCGACGCCCTCGCAGCGACCAGGGTCCCCCTTCCGGAATCGTCCACCATCGTCTGTGGTGGGCCGACCACAGACACCCCCGCCACAGCCGGCACCTCCTCCAGCGTCGGACATCGACATCGGCCTCACTGTCCGGGACATCCCCCGGGATTCAATAAAGCTAGAAACCCCGTTCAAAATTTCCTTCACGCTCGCCGTGTCGGCGTCTGTTCTAGCGGGGCGGCGACGCAGCCTGTCTTTGGCTGTGCAGCACCTGCAGCCCCCTCGCATCACATCGCCTACTGTTTTCCCGCCCAACCCTCCTCCGCCTGAGCCATACAGCCCCCGATTTACCTCTCCGGGGTTCTCCACCCCGTCCCCCATGTCCGCGACGTTCAACTACGCCCTCGCACACCAAAAGCTGCTAGCGGTTTCTCCGACGCGACACGGCTTGGATGATGGCGGCAACGCCAACACATGGACATTACCCCCGCCGTTCTTCGAAGGCGCAGATGAACTCAAGTTCGCAAAGTCAGGGGTTGTTTTCTGCGGCAACTCGGCTGTGTTTCTGCCACCGCTCCAGTTCATTAGACCGGAAGGCGATGCGGAAAAGGCAGATGGCGACGAAGAGGTCAAGGTGCAACAAGTGCACGATTTTGAGCTAGATTATATGCCGATCAGTCGAGGGTTCAGCACGGTAGGCGGACTCCGAGTAATACTATTGGAGGACAAGTATCCCGAGGAGTCCGCTGAGGCGGCCGACGACAAACCGCCCTTCCACCCCGAGACGAAAATATTGAAGGAGTGGGACGTCGTCGCAGAGATCTGGGTATCTACGTAGTAGGGTTCAATTCCAAGTCTATTAGGACAATATATTAATATGCGTGGAGTACAATGGCGGCTGTCCGGTTATTTAACTTGTCCGAGAAGAGAGAAAGCGCTATACGGTCACCCAGGGCTGGCTGACCAGCTGTTGTACGGATAGTAGAGCACGATACCGGACGTCTGAATCAGTGTGTGTCATGAGCTCCATGACTCTGGTCTTGGCGCCCATGTCTGTAACGAGCCTGCAAATGGAATAAGAATGATTATGCGAGGATAACAAGTATACGCACTTTTTGCCCCGCTCACAGTGTTTCACATATTGTCCAACATCGTGTGCAGCCACTGCGAGGACCACCGGATCCGTGGACTCTTTAAGGAGCTTCACGAGAACCCTAATAACACATTAGTTACGGCCATTACGAACGAGACAAAAAAAATACTTACTTCAGCTGCTCGTAGTCCTTGTCGTTGAGCTTCGTTGCGTTCTCCTTCCAGAAGTCGTCCGACTCGTGTACTGGCGTCCATGATAAATGCCCCGAGGTAAGCTCAGAGCTGTACTCGTCGTATGTCCTAAAATGTGGCGATCAGAGAATGTAATACAAATAATAAAGGCAATAACGTCAAGCTCTGGAAGTTAGTGTTCAGTTCGTCCCGCAAGAACTGGACATCTTCGATGATATCCTCGTCAGACCACTTGCGGGTGCAAAGATTCTTGGCGAACGGGAGGAGCTGGGCAACAAGCATCGCAGGAAGATTGTCGCGCGGCGCTTTGACAACCAGGTTCTACGGGCGTGGATAAGGAGGCGGTTCGTAAATGGAATACATACACTCACCCGGAACGTGGCCACGATGACACGGATGACCTTCTCCTTCACTGCGCCTTGTGCAACGTCAACCAGGAGCGGTATAATGTCGTATTTCCTGCCGAAATGAGAACAACTTGATAAGAAAAATAATAACCTCACTTGTTAATGTCCTCTGCTACATTCTGTTCGAACGAGAGCAGCCAGATACAGAAAGCAACCTGATAGCTCATTTGTGGGCCTGGTTTGTGCTTGAGGATGTCGACGAGCCTGAGGGAGAATTTAGAAACCGGTGGGAGACACGTCAGCAGAAACAAGACCCTGCAATGATTCCAGGTATTTCCCAAATGGCTTTCCGGCACTCGGGACGAGCAAGAAGCGCCTCAAGGCATTGAACTGCAATATCACACTTGTTGGGAGAGCTGCCTTGCACAAGCGAAGCGAGAGTGGCAAGGAATGGGGTCAGCTGGGGCGATTGAAGAAGCGTGGATTCGGAGCTGAAGACGTCCAGGTCAATAATACAGGAGTCCAACGAAACAAAATATTCCCGGACCATAGTAGAACGGTGAGAATCTGTGCGGCCTTGAGCTGCACGAAGTCATCCTGTGTCTCGAGTGTGCTGAAGAGCCGTGAGTGAAATTCAAAGTCGTCCCAAGGTAGAACACACCGCAGCAATGGGGCATAAGGTAGCTCAGGGTCACTTTCCACTGCGCGGGTGAACAGAGGGATCCGTTCGTCATGATCTGGATTGTCGATGAGGCAGCGCAGTGCACGGTGCGGCAACTGACGCACCGGCAATAGCATCTGCAATTAGAACGAGAATGCACTGCATGGTGTCCACTCTCTGGAGCTTCTTGAGAAGGCGGAGATAGAGCAGCGCGTATGTGGGGCATTCTGAGAGGAGCAGAGACTCGGTCTTGGCCTTTGGCTGTCTGTCGACCTTCTTGATGAGTGCTAGTTCGTCGGAGGTGATTAGATCTGCGCGTTGGTAGCCCTGGGAGATGTGAGGAACTGGGAAACTGGAAAGCAGGATAGATTACCTCCCATGGCACGGGCTTGGTTCTTATTTTCGCCGAGTTTTCGTCGAGATACGCGCTGGATACAAGGGACAGAGACATGATGCTGGGTAGCTCGAAGCGCGTCACAAATCGTCACGTCACTCTCACGTCACAGAAATTTCTCCTTCATGTCTCTCGTGGCGCGCCCGCAATGTAGACGCGCCGTCCACATTGCTTCCCGCGCCCTGGCCACCGCCGTCGAGCCTGCACAATCCCCCGTTGATTCTGCGTCTCCCCGCTCCCCCCGCGCCCCCAAGCCTCTTCTCTACACCGCAGTCATCCTCAACCGTGCACCCATCCTTACCCCGAGCCCCACCGTCTTCGAGCGCGCTTTCTATGCATACCAGCAGCGCATACGGCGCGCACTGCACAACCCCTTCCCCTCAGACTTTTATTTCACCCAGGGGTCCCTGCTCGAGGCACGCTTCAACGTCGAGGAGCGCCACCGCGAACGAGTCGCCTGGGGCCCGAACTACGTCAAGGGCCAGGTGATTTCAGCAGAAGCAAAGGCGTCCGAACAGTCGGCGCTCGACCAGATGGCTTTGCAGGAGCAGAACGATGACCGACTCATGCCTCGGGTCCATCCTTCAGACGGGGCGCGAGACTACCAGAGTCTCGACCGCAAGGGCCGACGAAATCTTTACCTTCTGGTGCGCGAGATTGAGGACGGTAAGGCTGCCTGGGGGTTTCCACGAGGCCCGGCAGTTGAGGGAGAGCTACTGCACCAGGTTCGTGCTCCATGGTTGCGTTGTTCGTTAGAGACCGACTTTTTTTTTTTTCGGCAGGCTGCCCAGCGTGATTTCCTCGCGAAATGCGGAAACCATATGGACACCTGGATAGTAAGCCGCAAGCCGATAGGCATGTACAAGCGCCCGATTCCGGCTCGCTCGCCAACACCTGCCCCAGGGCCGGAAGTGAGTTTCTCTCTATCAAGTGCGACAGGAAATATTCTGACAGACTTGACCAGAAAATAACATTCTTCTTCAAAGCCCACATCATGGCCGGGCAGGTTCGTCCAGGGCAGACGATCAAGGAGTTTGTATGGGTAACAAAGCAGGAGATAAAAACTCGCGTACCGAGGGACTACTGGGAAGGTGTCAAGGATATGCTCTCTGACCACTGAATATATTTTAATTAAAAAACATCTAACTTCATGTCTATTTTGGAGCCGAGACAGTCCTGCGGAGGTTTGGCTTTTTCTGCGCATCATCGAACTTGCGAATGAGAAGCTCGCATTTTGTAGTCGTGCAGATGGGTTTCGCAGCAGCCTTGACTGCTTTCGAAAACAGTAAGATCCCGGCGGCATGTTCGACAGCCTCGACTAAAATACTCGTTATCACAGAATCCAATGGTTGAGCGATAGCGACCCACTGGGCATCATGAAGCTTTCCATAGGAGTGGTATCGGGTATGGCAGTATTTGGGAGCACAAATGCGCCCGCTGAAAGCTCAAGGGTGTCGGGTGTGGAAGGAGACGAAGGCTTCGACGTCAGGACAACCTTGGCAAAGTGCGTAGGCACAGCGACATTTGGTGGCGAGCCAATGACTTCATGTGTCTGTTGAGACGCCAGACATGAGCGCAAGCTTGAAAAAATATCGCAAATACGAACCACACGCCATTTCCCGTCCGTCCCAAGCCGCGGGAGGTACAAGGGGACCGTGAAAACGTATACATCGGCAAAGCTGCCAGTTAGACGTCTGCACCAATCTTCCAGGTATGCCCAGTCTTCCGAAAGTCGCGCTCAGTCTTAACAGAAGCGTGGTGAACGACGAAACATACAATGGCGATTGAAGCCCTCTCCGACTTGAGGTGCGATATTGGACAACAGGAATGTCTCGTCCATGGCATCCTGAAATGCGCGTCATTTTCATTATTCTAGATGCCTTCCAATCCTCGTAACACACCTGCGAGATTTTCGCGTCCGCGGCAGGAACCCTTGAACAAACCGCCATTCAATGCGCGCGCCGAGAGTTCGGAGCAGCAGCACGCACATATGACCGCGGTCATACCCACTTTTGAAATAATCGACCAAACGCGCGCGGAACGGAATCGGTAGATCTTCATCCTCGACAAACTTGGATTTGCCGCGGTCTGCAGGCCCAGATGGGTCCGGTGCGGGCGGTCGGAGGGACGCGGCGGTAAGATGTTCGGCCGTCTATGGAGATCATTGAACCCCCAAAAAAATCGGCGTGCAGAAGACGAAAGATACCCAAGCAGGATGGCGGAGTCGTCTGTCGTAGGCGGCGACGTACGCCTTTCTCACAAGCGCATCCGCAATAGGACCTGCATCAATTTGGCAAGTGTCAACGAAAAATAAAAACAAGACGCGTCAGAAAAATCAACGGACCTGGATTCCCGTATTTAAGGACCTCCTTGACATGAGGATCCTTGGATACCTCTACTTTGTCCTCGCTAGCGCCGAATTCCACGAGCGGAGGATGTAGGATGTTGAGATCCTGTTTTAATATTTTGAGGTTGTTGTGGTGGTGATGCGTAGCATACATCGAGCCGGCCACTCCGCCGACGAACAGGAATCCCCCCTTGAAGAGGATATCATAGAACCTCGGGCTGAACGACATTGCTGGACTGCGCCAAAAATCCGTTTGTTTGGTTCACATCCGAGGCGGCCCGGGACAGACAAACAACCACTTTCGGCCATTTCAACTTTTTTTTTGCGTCAGGAAAGAGGAAAGAACAGTACACAGTGCATGTAAGTGCGTTTCGATTTCAGATGCGAGTGAGTGAGTGAGAATAGATTTATGAAAGCGGAAAATATGATATAATGACACGGTAAACTATTCCGCAGGAATGGGGAAAGGACGAGGTGTAACAGGCAGGCAACAAGCAATCTTATACAAAATATAGGGGAAAGAAAGTGACCGGTGGTAATTGAGAGAGGTAGCAAGGGATATGTGGGAGGAAGAAGTTGACCGAGATTCAATTTCCTCGTCCATCAGCTCCCTCTAAAGAATCAGAGCGAGCTGGAGTACGAAATACACTTATCAGATTTCCATTGGTTCGTAAGTGCGAGCATCGAGCCCACCTCTAGTGTTGCCCTCGCTCATCCCCACCCTGCTGTCCCTCCTCCCGAAGCCTCCCGCACCGGGGCCTCGGGGTTGGCGGACAACGCCGCCAGGACTGTCGTGGCCAGAGCTGAGGGGTCCTGACTGCATCGGCACGGTCGGGACGGGGGGAACGCCACCGAACGCGCCGCCGTTCGAAAACAACGAAGGGAAGCCGCTCGACTGACGACGAGGCGTCGCAATGGTGGCGTAGCCCTCGCGGATATTCCCGTTCGACGAACGAGGGTTGAGGCGTGGAGCTTGCGAATGCAAGGTCTTCATGTCTGGCATAGATTTCTTGACACGCAGGGAGGTCGGGGAGGCTTGGGAGGCTGCCTGGCCAAGATATGCAGATGGAGCTCGGGAGAGCGTATGTGGAGGACGTTGCTGTTGCTGAGAACGTCAAACATTAATATGGGTAAAAGGAAATAGCGCGCATGACGAATGCTCACCCTCGATGGATCGATGCGGGTGACGACAGCGTATCTCTCCTCGCCCTCTCCGACTGAATAGTGGTACACGCCCAATTTTTGGGCAACGAGATGGACAACCCGTCGTTGCTTGGGACTGAGAGTCCTCGAGAATGCAAGTTCGTCGCGCATGCGATCGTCCTTGAACAGCAGGATCCTGGAGTAAATTTCCAGCGTAGATGGGTCATTAAGGTCTAGTTCATTTGCCGATGACTTGTCGGACGTGCTCGGAGTGGCAGAAACGGGGTTTTGGGTGGGGGCCACGGGAGCAGAGGCGAGGACATGATTATATTGCGGGGTCGGCATCGGGGATACGTTAGTAGGTGAGTATTGCTGCGGCTGGTAGGACGTTCCAGAGAATGTACGCTGGGGGGTGTAACCCGTGGGCAAGGGAGAGCCAAATCGTCGTAAAGTGGGGTAACGCCTGTTTGCTCCTTTTCGATTTGCATAGAGCGCATCCGACGTATCGCCTTTTCCCGCTCGATGCGTTCCTTTTCGCCAGCTTGCAAAACCTTTTTATACTCGACACGCAGCTTGCGGCCTTGAACGTCGAACCCGTTCAAGGCGGCAACAACGGCATCTGCATCCGCGGACTGACGGAAATTGGCGAACGCCAGGCCCCGGAAGGAGCCCTGCTGGTCCAGGTGGTAGTTGAAAGCGTAAGGAGTGGGGATCGCAAGAGACGCCTGCGTGCGAAAAGAGGGTTAACGCAGGATCGGAAAAGACTACGACGCAATACGGACAATTATGTCAAGGAGGGTCTCGCGCTTGACATTGAAAGGGATATTTTTGATCACGATTGCAGTGGGGATGACCTCGTCATCTGCATTCTGGCTGGGACTCGGGGCAATAGGAGGAGGAGACGAAAGATGGGGCATGGGGGGAGGGGAACCGCCAGCGGAGGAGAAATCCGAGTTGTTGTGGGGGGAGAGAGAGCGATTGTCTGAATTATCGAGCCATTGCTGGAGAATCGTCAGAAAAATCGGGGGGACAAGAAGGATCTGCATACAGTGGGAAGAGCACTGCGGAGAGGCTTCGACTTGAGCGGAGACTGGCCGACAGTGAGGGGATTATACTGGGATTGGACGGGGATGCCTGGCGAAGTGGCGAAGTGGTACTGGGGCCTGCCGCCGCTGGTCTCATACTGGTCGTAATTGTCATGGCGGTGGGAAGAGAGCGAGAGAGAGGATACATCCGGGGGCGAGCTGCTCATTATTTCTGCGTCTGTCCACCGCTCGTAAAAAACAGGGTTGCAAGAAGGAAGAACAAGACGGGATTATTTGAGAGAAGAGTTGCTTGACCTTTGTTATGGAGGACAATGCTTTGTCTACAATCACATACAGATGACTCGATGGCAAGTCCTCTTGTGCTGTGCCCCCATCCTTACTGCGCGTAACTTTACAAAAAGAGGTATTCAAACGGGCCAGATTATCTGGGAAAGAGCTTCTTCCTTGTCCTCACATTCCGGCCTATCACATACACTGACTCGAGTATCTACTCGTCCTTGAGTATGCTAGTACCCTCACCCTACCAGCGCAACCGGCTTCAGCGGCGTCAACAGACTTTCCATGTCGATTGGCGTCGTAATCGACCCCGAGTGGTCCCATGGCCCCCGCATGCTGCCCCGGGAGCGCGGGGAGACGATAGGCGTCGTCGCGGACAGCAGCGAGCCCGGCAAGGGGCTGGTGGACGGGATGAGGATCGCAGGCAGGTCCGCAAATTTGGCAGCGAGGAGAGGGTCCTCGCGCTGCGTGACCTGCTGCCGTGGTGTCGGGCCGCGGACCACGGTTGCCGGCTGTGCGAATGTTGGGCGGGGCACCGAAGGGAGCGTGTGTTTGGGCACTCTGCAGCAAGGTAAGCTTATGGGTAGGCAGCTGACGGGCAGTCGTACGAGCGTGGGGGGACCGGCCCTTGCACCAGACGGAGGGAGGTCGGAGGCGAGCGGCGTCGCATTACTGCACGACAATTACTGCTTGACTATTATTGTAGAAACGAATGCGGCGAGCCTGTCGCAGAAATGAATCAGAACGCCAATAGAGACCTGCTGTAGGACAGACTCGGACAGTAGCCAGTACTGCGGGGATGTAGCTGATGAAAGAGATCCTCCAAATACGACGCAACACAGCGATGCTGTAATTTCAGGTTGGTTGCAACGCAACAAGTCCGCGACGAAAGATATATCACATTAAAAGCACAGGGCAAAAATTACACGTCTACATAATCCTCAAGCAGTGTCCTTTACCGGTCGGTAGTGCTTCATCAGCTGCGTCTTGAAAGCTGTGGAACCAGTTAGTGTACTGATGGACTGACTGAATTGATGGATGCGAACCATCGGGGGTGTCCCATACCGCGGCTGCATCTGTGTTTAGCGGCGAGGCGTTGTTGGGTTCTGCACACGAGTGAGCAATTTGATGCCGTCCTCAGACGACCCCACATACCTCCGAGCAGAGACTGCAGTGACAGGAGGATTGTTTGCACACTGTAGACAGCGGACCACTTGTCCTTTATTGCCGGATGATGCGTCAGCGGCACGAAGAAAAAAGGAAAAAAGGCGCTGGGCCAACAGCGCCACCCACCTGCAGAATGTCGAGACAGATCGCGCCAGAGTTGATGTCGACATTAGGATGGAAACACGGCGTGTCGAATTTAATAGCGGGGGCCACGTAGGGATAGTTTGCAGGGAAGGATATGGAAATTCGGAACGTGAGGCCAGCGTAGATCTGCAACACGCATTGGTGGTCTGGCACGCGCCGACACGGAACACACTCACGGTTTCTGCAGGGCCCTCGATTGTGCCGACCCATTCAAAGAGATTGCCGTCGCTTTTGGGAAACGCGGACTAGAAGGAGAGTCAGTGAGAGGCGCTGGGTTACGAGCGGCACCATACAATGCCCGGCGAGGACGACATCTAGGGACGCGTTAATCGCAGTGGAGGCGACAGAAAGAGGACGCACCATGAGAGTCATAAGCTCGTTGGTGAGTCTGGAAGGAGTCAGCGAGGGCTCGCGGAAAGAGAATGTCGGACCGTTTCGCGACGCTGCCCGCGACTTGCTGGGATGAATTTGTAACACTGGGCTTGGGGTTTGCGCGAGGGGGTGCAAGGGAGGTAGTGAGCTGCTCCATGGTGGGAAAGGAATAAAGTGCAGACGGAAGAAAGGCGGAGGGAGAGAGGGAGAAGGAAGAAGGCAAGAGCAAGCGCGGGTCAACCTGTGTTCACGTGGTTGCATCCGTTACGTAAGATCTACAACTTCGGCCACCACCGTCGCCCATGGCGTCCTTCTCGCCCTCCCCTGCAGAGCTCGCGCTCACCGCCCAGATATTCGCCCATGCAGACCCCCAGAAGCTCGGTGCCCTCACCGGCGAGGTCGCAGTCAAGGTCTTTGGCGGCGCAAATCTGCCCCCCACCGTCCTCGGCGAGATATGGCAAATTGCAGACGAGTCCAACAACGGCTGGCTCTCCCAGAAGGGCGTCGCCATGGCCGTCCGTCTCATGGGCCATGCCCAGAAGGGCGAAAAGGTCTCCCCCGCCCTCCTCACCAAACGTGAGCTTCGTTTCTCAGCCCACAAATCGCACTTACGTTCCCAGCCGGTCCCCTCCCCACCATCGCCGGAATAACCCCCTTGGTCGCGCAGGGCACCGGTGCATCTCGTGCCAAGTCGCCACAGCCGTCGCTGCCGCCGTTCACGCCCCAGGACAAGTCCAAGTTCCACGCCCTGTTCCTCAAGTCCGGGCCCGTCGACGGCCTTCTAAGCGGTCCGTTGTATCCGAGTCTCAAGTTCCGATTCCTAACTTCTCTCCAGGCGAAAAGGCGCAGGAAATATTTATTAAATCTAAACTACCAAACGAAACCCTCGGACTCATATGGTACTGCTATCGCTCGTTCTGCGCGTAAACCCTACTCACATGTACCCCCCCTAGGAATCTCGCGGACACCCAGGATCGTGGCCAGCTTGATTCTACTGACTTTGCCATAGGAATGTATCTAATCCAGGCCACGATGACCGGCCAACTTTCTTCTATACCCAACGCTCTCCCTCCTGGCTTCTACCAGCAGGTTGCTGGCCATTCTCAAAGCGCCATTCGTGCGCAGGCAACCGGTGGATCATATAGTCCGTTGGCGAGCTCCTTCTCCACGAACCAGCCACGCAGCAATATCAGCAACATCCAGCCCCAATACACTGGTGCGAGTCAACATTTGCTTCAGCCGCAGGCCACCGGCCCGTGGTCCTCAAAGCCCCCGGTCCCTCCTCATCTTCCCGCTCGTCCTAGCGCGTCGGCGTCGGCGATAGGCAGTGGTGCCTTTGGTTCGGCCCAGCCCCAGTGGGACGTTACTCCCGCGGAGAAGGCTAATTCGGACCGCTGGTTCGACTCACTCGATACCCAAAAGCGAGGTTTCATTCAGGATGACGTTGCTGTCCCGTTCATGCTCGAGTCCAAATTGTCTGGCGAAGACTTGGCTCAGATTTGGTATGCGCGACATTTTTGGCTCTCACCTTTGCTTATTTTTTCGACCCAGGGACCTCGCTGACATGAACAACGATGGGAAACTCACCCGGGATGGTTTTGCTATTGCATGGTACCTGATTCAGAAGAAGCGCAATGGGGTACCAATCCCCGCTTCCCTCCCTCCTTCTTTAATACCCCCTTCCTTGCGTGGCGCCAATAGCCCTTCTCCTTTTTCTGCCCCTCCTCCCCCCGAACCCGCAAAAGACCTTTTCTCATGGGATGACCCGGTGCCCTCTCCTCAGCCCACGGCCCCTGCCAGTGTGTTCCCTACTCAGCAGGCGGTTTCTCCTCAACATACCGCTCTTTCGACCCCTCCCCGTGCTGATCCCTTTGGGTCTTCCAGCTTCTCCGCCCCTGGTATCCCCTCCCTGCTGCGTGTCTTGATTTAAATCTGATCATCTTTCGTGTAGCGGCCCACCGTGACCTCCTAGGCGACGACGACGACACCGGAACTTCCTCGCCCCCCATCCACGATCAGTCAGCAGAGATTGGGAATGTTCAGAACCAAGTCAACTCCACAAGCCGATCGTTGGCGACGGCACAGGCTGAGCGTCAGGCTCTGGAAACGACGGTCGCCAACCAGGCGGCGCAGCTCTCCGCGCTTCAAACGCAGCTTTCATCGGCCAAGGCCGCTTATGAGACCGAGACCAAACTTTTGTCGGCTCTGCGCGAGCGCCAATCCACTCAGACTGCCGAGATTCAAAAGACGCAGGAAGAGCTCATCCGTGCGGAGAGCGACCTCAGTGCCGTGCGGGTAGAAAAGTCCGAAATTGAAGGCGCGTTCCTCCGTGACAAGGAGGAGGTTCGGGGCCTGCACAAGAAGATGGTGGAAGTAAGCCAGCAAGTCGATGTGGTCAAAGTCGAAGTGGAGAAGTCCAAGAAGGAGGCAAAGCAGCAAAAGGGGCTGTTGGCGATTGCGAAGAAGCAGCTAAGCACAAAGGAGGCGGAGCGGGCCAAGGTGGAGAAAGAGTTCCAAGAGGCGCAGGCTGAAGCTGCCGCTGTTGTTACCGAGAAGCAAGAAGTGGAGAGCGCAATTGCGACACTCGAGGCTCAGCCTATGCCGACCCTCCCCGTTGTCCCCACCCCGAGCGTTCCGGAACGTACCATGTCCAATGATTCACTGACATTCGCGGCCTCCCATGTATTGCCGGCGACCCCCGACGCTGGAAGCCCCTCCCTCGCCTCCAGCATCAAGAGCAACAACCCGTTCGACAGATTGGTGGGCAACTCGACTCCTCGGTCCCAATCGCCTTTCGCTCCTGGTCCCAGCGTGAATGGCCACGCAGCGGAGTCTGGTACCGACGGTTCTGCACCAGATCCCTTCGGCTTTGCGCGAGCATTTGAAGTGGAAGCGCCTGCGGCTGCGCCCGAAGCCCCCGCCGAGATGGCGCCGGAAAGCCAGAGTTCCACCCCCAAGCCAGCAGAACTTGGGGCGCTGTCGCCTTCCTCGGACGCTACTACTACTGATAGCGAGCACGATGTATTTTCGACGCCCCTTACCGCCAACGGGCCATCATTCCCTGCCATCGACGATGTTATGGCGACCCAGTTCCCGCCATCGGCCAGCTCTGACAGCAATCCGCCCGGCCATTTCGAGCCCGACCCTACACCGGATGGACCAGAGACAGACCTCGGTGCCCAGCTCAAGGAGCTCGACGTGCAAGACTCGGACAGCAGCGACAGTGACAGCGAGGACGAGGTGCCTCTTGCTACGCTTGCGAAGGGGAAAGGTGTCGAGGTTCAGGAACCCGAGGTTCCTGAGGCCGAGATCCCCGCCACGAAGACCAATGGCGATGCTCAACCAGCGGAGACGTCGTTCGATGATGTCTTTGGTGTCTCGACTTCTGCACCCGCCAACACGACCGAGCCCTCCATGGATGCTTTTGGTATGCCTGTGTCGAACAGCCCCTTCAGTGCTCCCGATAATGCTTTCGCCTCGTCCACGGCGCAGCCCACGGTGGCAGGTGTCAACGCTTTCGACGAAGCTCTCGGCACAATTCCTGCCACGACATCTACTGCACCGCAGTTCAGCGCATTCGACTCAGCGTTTGACGACAACTTTGACTTCTCGTCTGCCTCGGCGGCGGCAGATACGACGTTCCCTCCGGCGCCTACTGCCGTCAACGGGCACGCAGTGTCGCCGCTCCCTCCCAGTGCGAGCAAGAATGAGTTTGACAGCATTTTTGCGAGCGCGGGCAGTGACAGCACGCCCACAGGCACGGACGAGCCTCCAAAGTCGATCCTGAGCAACGGCTCTGCTATGCCGGCCTTCGGAGCTCCCCCGATGACGGCGCAGGCCTCGCAGAATGGGAATATTGCGGCCAACCCTGCAGGGGGGCCGTCTTTCGACGAGGCATTTGCAGGGTTCGAGTCCGGGCCGGACTTGAAGAACCTCGGGGGATCCCTCAATTCGCCCACGACCGCAACCTCTCCAAGTGGACCGTCGGATGCAGCGGCGCAGGCCTTCCCGTCTGTCCCTTCACCGAAGAGTGCTAGTCCGCCATCTCAACAGGCGACACGCCGGTCAATTTCTCCGCCTCCACGTCACAGATCGCCGCCCCCTCCTCGCAGCGCCACGTCTCCCAAGGCACGCTCATCAACAGGCTCGTCATCGAAAGAAGAGAAGGCGAAGGATGCTCCTCCGCCACGCCATTCAAAACTAAGCGTAAGTTTATCCGAATAGCATTTCTAACGTCGTTTTACGTTACTCCTTCCTCTCAGATTCGACTGCCGTTTGGCAAGAAAAAGAATAAACAAGCAGAACCGCTGCCTTCCGCTCCTTCGCAACACCTCACGCCTCCTCGAGAGGAACCAGAAAGAACAAACACCCCCGCCGTGGACGATGATGTGGAGGCGGTGAAGCAGCTGACAGCGATGGGATTCAGCCGCACCCAGGCCGTGGATGCATTGGAGATCTACGGTTATGATGTGCAAAAGGCGCTGAACAGCTTGCTCGGGGCGCAATGATGGCTTATTTCAGCCACCAATACTTATGATAATTTCTCTTAACATTCCGGAACGGTCGATGGCGAAAATTGACATTATTATTATTATCATTGGGGACGTTTGAGCATCGCGAGGTTATTTGGTTAAACTGTGAATTTGAGGTCAAGGACAGTCCGGCATTTGCCGGAAATCCGTGAGGAATTAGACGAGCAAGCTTCGCACATGTTAGTGAGCGGAACCCTGCTGTTCTACTGTACATGTACTCAGGCGGCCCGAAGTAACAAAAGTCATTCAGTATGAAAATTCGCCTTTAAGCTCTGTGACTTTCTGCTTCTGAGGTCGGATGGATGCTCTTATCAAATAGATTGATAATACATAAATAATGCCAGTGTTGATACAGTGAGCGTGCAAGATGCGAAAACAAGAGAAAAACAAGAGAGCTACAGGACCTAAACTTCGATGGGTATCGTGAAAGGTAACTGCAGTGGCCGGGAGATTTTCTCAAGCCACCCACTCCAATCTCGCTCCTTATGGCGGCGCCGCGCAACTGCATTAAGCTGAGAAGAGGTAGGATGGTGGGCACAGAGGATCAGCCAGTACTTGGACATGTCCCGGGTCTGTGCGATGCGAAAAGTGTTTTTGCCTAATACAAGGAATGGAGACACATCGACCATTCCATTCAATGGCAGCTGCTAAGACGTGAGTACAAGTGCGCAACGATGTCATATTTACGCACAGCAAACGGCGGAGACATGGGAAATTCTATACGCTCGCCGTTCCATAACGCATCCATACTCAAACCACCTTGAGAATGTAAATGAATGAGTGGATTTATACAGGCAACATAGCGTACCAGTCTTGGGCCACGAGCACTCCAGGTCGGGAAGAATGGTTTGAAGGTCTTTACTACTTGACGACTCCAGCCGAGCTTTAACATCAGCCGCCAAAAAGCAAAGCAGAGTTATACATAAACTCTGTTCGATGTCGCTTGATAAATGAAGCATTATTTCATCACCCAAAGAGTGAAAAATGACCTGACGCACTCGGAATGTTTTGAGCGATCGTTCCACGCGTTTATTGAATCCAGCTGGTCTTGGTTGATAGTGAATTCGATGCTTATCGTGCCGCTTTGTAATCCGCGATGGCGAGCTATAACAGCAGCTGCCTTGATACCAGTTCCTGAAGGATTCACGGTCATGAGGTTGAAACCCCGAAATGGTCGTACGCACTTGTTGACGGGGTAATGTCCTCGAGGGACCGTTCCTCTTCAACAGAATTAGAAATTACAAGGTTTAGGAGTGTCTGCATTGGCCAAAACGCGGCACCTTCTGGATGTGTGGATCTCTCATCGCTTGAGGGAGGAGTAGGCAGCTCCTTCAAAGAGAACGATGAAGGTGGCATTGCCGTGTCCTGCGAATCACTGTGAGCATAGAGTTCAGGTCTCCGAACTGAGGAAGAAGTACACTGGATGATGTAATAAGCTTATTGACGTTATTCACCATAGTCTGGATGATCGCTTGAAAAGCGGCAGGAGTATCGAGTGGGGGGGTTGCGAGTAGATCTTCAAGCTCGACTTCTTGGGTTATATCATCTGTGCGACTAGGCATTGTTTGCGACGTATCCACAATTCCCTCCATCGAAGCCATCTCAGCACTTCCTCCTTCTCGCGCTGGTTGCAAAAAATCACCCTGGGTGCCTTCGGGAATTGGCGGGAGTTCAATTTTGTCAGACACCGGGGGTATTGGCTCGTCAGAGTTTACGGCGAAGGCATCGCCATCTGAGGCCGAAATGTCGGTTGTTGTCGGATCTAGGATGCCGTTGGGAATAGGTATAGATATGGCCGAAGGCCCTGGACCTGTCAGTGTATGCAACACTCTAGTAACCTCGTCATCTATCGCGGAGGTCACCACTGGAGGATTAGCATTCTAGAATGACAAATATTAGGAAAATCTCATGTCGAATTGGCTTGCGACATACGGAAGCCGAAGTAAAGGGGGCCACTGCCTGTAAATAATAAGTTGACATTCAAAGAAGAACGCGAAAATACATACAGAGGCGTCGATCACATCTCCTGGATGCGGTTCAAGCATCTCGATGTCTTCTTGAACACCCATTATCATCACTACATCGGTAGACTCCGAATGGGGCACTTGAGGCGGAGCAGATTTTGGTTTTCTTCAGAATTCGACTCTACTCCGCTTACTGTGTTGCCAACGACTATACTTCTAGAAAGTACGCCAGACGAATGAATATCTACGGCAGAATGTGTCTGCTGAGAGCTGGTAGTTGGCGCACTCTCTGATCCTGCCGGAAGTGCGGAAGAAGAAGGATCAGACCCTCTTGGAGCAGGCGGGGCGACCTCCACTCCTTTCGGAACAGTGCCCATTTTTTGTTTACGCTCCTGAAAGTCAGCCTGGATGAACTTGGTGATATCTTCTTTTTTCTTCTTCTTGCGTTTAGGCTTGGATGTCGAGGCTACTGGCGCAGACGCCGAACCGCCTGCACCATCCGAGGCCGCGCTCGTAATCCGTGGTACAACTGATCGGGGTTGAGTGTCCGGAACCTGGAAGCTAAATTGTCACTAATATTGAGAAGGGGTGTTGGTTCTCATTACCGAGGGATTCAGTGCATTAATAGCATTCTCCTTCGCTGACTCCGGGAGAGCATTTGCCAGGGTAACAGGTAACCGGACGACGCTGGAAGCCGATGGCGTTAAGGCTGCAGCTAAGGATGAAGAACTGGGGCGCATTTGCTGGCTGGGATCTATGACAGTCGGCACCAACGGAGTCGCGGGCACGAAAGCCCTAAAATTTTGGTCAACACGGGATGAGACAGAATGAAGTTATTTACGACGGAATCTGAGGGCCTGCAGTAGATTGGTTCTGGACAGTAGATTGGCTCTGGACAGTAGATTGGCTCTGGACAGTAGATGGGTTCCGGACACGCGTAGGACCCTCAAGGAGCTGTCTGACGGAAGCTAATCTTAACAATTGAATATTGGAGTATCGGTCGTGCCATGGGTTCACTGACCCTGTAGTTCTGGCTCGACGAATCGAGTTTGGAAAGGCGCCACGCAATGGATGAGTTGGATATATGCCTCAGCCAGTGGAGGATACTCGTCGAGTCCGGACGAGGCGTCGAGCGTCCTCTGAGCGATCTGCAAACGCCTTCATCAATCCATCTTCGACCGTGGGCCGACGAAAACGTACCAGGAGGATTTCTACAATCTGAATCGATGTTAGGAGAAGAAGGACTGTAATTGTTAGTTGACTGAACCTCTTTCCGTGCTTCGGGATAGTACGCCTTTTCGTTCTTGAGCCATTCGCCGAGCTTCTTGGCCGCTGTGAGGAAGTGCTTTGGAACGGCGAACTTTTTCTTGAAGAGATCAAACAACCTAGGCGCCTTGAACTAACAAGCTGGAGGCGCGTATTCCCAAGTTTACCTCTGATTTTGCACCGCGACGTCCTCTCGATTTGAAGTGGCCATTATCGGGCAGGTGGCAGAATTGTTACATAGAGAGTTGCAGGAGGATGGGTTGGCGCATCAAATTGGCAACAAGGCCTCGTGACTTTGACAAGCGGACGCCTCTTCCAGCCTCGGACCTCCTCGCCAGGACATCCCAACCCTTGCCCCGCCTCGCAAGATCGGCCGCGCGGCCTTCAAAAGTCGACCGCGTCCAAGTCCTCCTTAGTCGCGTCTTCCACTCCGACCACCACCACGCACTTCAATGCCGACTCCACCTTCCTCCCTCATCCCACCTTATATCTCGACCCTCTTCTGACCTCGTTGTACCCTCTTGGTCGGCGAAGCGCGTTCTGCGTACAAAATGGGTCGCCGGGAGCGCCATCGGTAGCGCCGCCAGAAGGGGTAAAGCGCTCCTGGTAAGTTCTATTCGTTCACTCAAGCGCTCGCATTCGACGTGCCCTCCTCCCCTTCTTTTACTATCCTTATCGTGCCGTCCAGGCAAATTGCGTGAGGTCGGCGCTTGTCAACGCAGGCAGCTTTCCGCTCCCGCTCGACCGCGCAGCGCTCATGCCCAACGCCCCATCACAACTGATCTTCGCGCTGTTGCAAGGACGGCCTACTGCTGATGGGTTGCGGCGACAGCGAAGCAGCGCAGCGAGCCCCATATTTCGTGGGCCACGTCCGGCTCCCTTTGGTGGAGTCGACCTTTGTATTCGACGTTCACCCACCCACATCTCTTTCCCCCTTCATTGATGATCGCTCACCTCCAATTCTCAGACCACCCTCACTCAAGCCATCTGCTCCTCATCGGGACCCATGTAGTGGTCAAACGTGGTGTGATCTCATCTTATATCTTGAGGGACACCCTCCCCCTCCAGCACTTACTCAGCCCCGTCCCTACCCCCCCCTTCTCGGAACCGCCGTCAAGCCGTCTCGCCCTTCTTTTCCGAGGCCAAGCTTCAGACCCGTGCCCGTGACGGCTGTGGCGAAGAAGACGCCAACATCGCGCGAGCGAGCGCGCTCGACCCGTTCCATGAGGCGCTCAGCTTCCGGAGACGTGCTGGGGCTCCGATCGCGGGTATTTTGTCCACGATGGGCACGAGCAATCCAACGCCCGGGTACGCACGCTTCGAAGCCAAAGAAGACGGTTACCCAGGCGTTTGACAGCGGGTTCGAGTCTGTGCAGCTCATCGGGCGCGCCGTCCCGACGCCGACGAGGTAAGTGTCAACTAACGCGCATATATCTATCTAATCTACGTTATTTCGCCTCAAGACCCCCGACGCATGAAGCGTCTCCGGTGACTGAAGATATACCCGCACTTACTCTCGGCTCGCTAGGTTGGTTCTTCTTTGCCTAGTTGAGGCCAATGGACCGTTCAATTTCGGCAACCTTCTCGACAGCTTGCCGCTAAATTGGAGACGCACTCGCTGTGTACCAAAGGTGATGCTCCCTCGTCGCAAGGGTTTCGGACTGACCAACTTTTTGCAGAACGATATTCGGAGATCCTCCCAACGACTCACAACCCCCCCCCCCCCCCACAGATCTCGCGCCTGACGGCTCTACCAACATCCTTGTTCAGCAAGCAACTTGTCGTATCGCAGCGCTACCTTCATCTCCCTCAAAATTGGTAAGTCCTTTCAATGCTCCAAGCGGGTATCACAACTTATTTATATCAATTATCATACTTTGGTCGTCTGCCGCTCATCATGATATTGGTAACCCCTGGTGCGTTAATTCCCCTGCCCTCAGTATTTTTGCAATCTCTGACGGTCCGAGTGAATAAAGACAGTCTGTGTTCGTTGTGGTCTGTTCGTTCGCCTCTTCAGTCCGGATGTATGGTGAGATTTTCCGTCCAGTTGTCCCACTGGTAGGCGGTTGTGATTGCCGAGGCGTACGTCCGCTTTCAATACACCGTCAGTACTCTGAGCTGACCATATAAGCCAAGTTTGACGACTCCCGTTCAGACACTATAGCTTAGTGGTGGAGTGTGCGATTGCAACGTAATTATGATTCACCGTGACAAAGTCATGGTGAAATTTGTTGCAGACTATGGTTAACGGCGCGGACATGACGGCAGGCGCACGTCAAAACGATGTAAGGCGCCAGGGATTTCTCGTCCATGCAAACCTAGGTGTGGGCGTCCATTGGGGGAATGCAACATTCGGCCGCCGAGGCTTAAATACGGTGCCGGTTCCCGCCAGCTGACGATATTCCTCTCCTCTCCATCTCTTCCACTTTGTTGCTTTCCTATTTAGACCCTGCGACCTATCATACAAAATTTTGTATACATATTACATTTATACATTTATTCCAAATCGTGTCTTCAAATGCAAATCCACCTCCTGCACGCTGATGAGGTCACAGCTTTGGCTGTGCTTGGCCACCACGTGCGAGGACAAGGCTTGTCGTTTGTTTGGCCTGCGTCGTCCTTTGCCAGCTCATCCCATCCCCTCGTCGTCCCCACCGAGATACCACTATGGGCAGTGCCGCTATGCGGTCGTGACCTGAGCTAACGCTCTAATATGCCAACATCCGGTCATCAATGGTGTGGGGGCTGGCAGCGAGGAGATGTTTGGAAGAGAGTTTCGTTTCCCCGTCGTCCCCACCGAGATACCACTATGGGCAGTGCCGCTATGCGGTCGTGACCTGAGCTAACGCTCTAATATGCCAACATCCGGTCATCAATGGTGTGGGGGCTGGCAGTGGGGAGACAGACACCGGTGACGTCCGTTCAGACCGAGCTCAGCGCCCTTTTCTTCTTCTTTTTTTTTTTTTTGGTTTGTCGGGTGGTGTGGCCCGCTGATTCGTGAGCGAATGAGCAGCGCGCGCGCGCGGTGTCATGCCCAACTGCGGCTCGCGTAGAGTAGCACTTCTGGTTCCGTGAATCCGTGTCAGCTTTTTAAGTTCCTACGTGGGCGCGCGTAGGCCGCCCAAGGGGTCGGTGTTCGTTGTCGCTTTGACTTGCCACGGGGAGGGATAGCCCCGATACGTGCGGGCTGTGCGACACTGGGTGAGAGCAGTGCAGCGCGTCTCGGGCGCCTTCGTCTGTCCTACGCTTCGGTGTTCGGCGCCCCGCGAATCTGATATGCATCCCGCATGCGGGCGCATCACGGCGGCCGGAGATGATTCTACCGCCTGTGTCTGCCGGTCATTATTGAACTGGCTGGACTGTAGCACTACTGTAGCCAGGACTGTGCTTTGTTGGTAGCCAATCGTATTCGGGAGCTACCCTAAATTCTACACCGAGCTCTTTGTGTTTGGCCCGTCACGGTGCACACCGCGTCTACCTCTTCTGATATCGAGCAGATGCCCAAGGGTAAGCGTCCAACGTCGATCTCGGGAATGTCAGCAGCGAAACGCCCGAGGACGGAGGTGTTAACAAGGGCCGAGGCGGTCAAAGAGAGAGAATTCAGTGGTAAATCAACATCCGCGATTGGAGTCCAACCATCCAACGATAACTTCCAGAAGCCCGACCACTCCAAGTGAAATGCCAGGAGCATACTTGCAAGGCGACCAGAAACAAAGACCTCCCCCGATGCTTTGTGTGTCGCAGCGACAAGAAGGCCAAGGCCGGCGAGGAGTGTCGGTTCGCCGACAGGCGGCTCTTCAATGACAAGACGAAAGAGCCTGTCGGTATCAAGCAGGGGAAAGTGGTCGCTGACGCGTTGGGCTACCGTGACGATTGGAATGTGCCACTGGAGCGTTCTGAAATTGAGCGTACCAAGGTATGAAGTAGTACAGGATTGGGAATGTGCTCACTTGTCTTTACAGATCGCGGCTGCAATGGTGTTGCTGCCGCTACTTCTTGTTGAGTTGGAGCAGATTGAGCGTGTCAAGCCAGTGCACAGGCCGACCGAGCTTGGGTTACGCACCACCTGCGGTGAGGGCTGATGCTGCCTTTTGTTTTGTCCAGAACCTAATCAGCAGCCAATAGATTCCTGCTCTACTGCATTATTCTGGCTCTCATGGGTCTGCCTGCACTGCGGCCGGGAGATGTGCGAGGCCTGCTACAACTCCATCTCAGCTGGTTCCAGCGACTTGCACTGTATGGTATATGAGCAGGGGGATATACATCTCAGTATGCTCAATTGCGGCGGAGGGGGCCAACATGAGGCAGGGAATTTTACCGCTATCACGCGGTTCTCTGCGGACGAGCTGTTCACCGCGACTGGCGAGATGGCAGAGGTTGTGCAAAGGGCTTCAGTGGTGCCTGGGATCTCGGGTAAGCCTGTTTCCAGAGTTCATTCGTCTCCGTCTAATAACAATGCACAGTGTCGGGCCCTCAATTTGTTGCACCCTTCCTCGCGGATGGCATCCCCTACTGGGAGATCCAGCGTTTCATGTCGGCAGAGCTGAGCGACCAGCTGTTTCGGGCCACCTGGGCGAGGGGGGAACCCTTGGTGATAAGCCATGCGCACGATGCGTTCCAAATCGAATGGGGGCCCCAGTATTTCAGAGACAATCACGGGGAGGACGTGTGTCAGGTTCAGGACTGCCAGACTCAAGAGATGACTGAGACGAACGTCTACGCCTTTTTCCAGCGATTCGAAAGAAAGGCCAAGAAGCAGGAGGCATGCCTCAAGCTTAAGGTAATGTGCATGCTTTTTGCCAACATGGGGGCAATCTCTTGACACCCATGAATAGGATTGGCCTCCGCAAACAGAGTTTCAAAAGGAATTCCCTGTCCTCTATGACGATTTCCAGACCTCGGCCCCTTTGCAGGGATACGTGAGGCAGGATGGGGTGCATAATATTGCATCCCACTTTCCAGTAAAGATGGTCCCCCCTGATTTGGGTGAGTCTGAATCTGCATCTAGATATATTGCTATATTATCCCCCGCACAGGCCCCAAGATGTACATTGCTTATGCGAACCGGCTTGGTACAGGCGCGGGGAGCGAAGGATCTACTAGGCTCCATATGGACCTGGCGGATGCGCTGAACCTGATGACGTTTGCCTCAAGCGGGTCGAAATCCGAGCCGCCGAGGGGGGCAGCTTGGGATATCTTCCGGGCTGAGGACAGCGACAAGATCCGCCACTTTATCAAGGAGACCAGGCAGGACAAGAGGCGCGAGGAGCGGGCAGCGAAGCAGGACAGCGGCCCCGCGCAGGAGGAGCGTGCGACGATAGAAGACGGGGGTGACCCGTTCCACGTTGACCAGATGTATCTGGACGACACCCTTCGACAGCGGCTTTGGGAGAAGTACCAAGTCGCGAGCTACCGTGTATATCAGAAGCCAGGAGAGGCAGTATTGATCCCCGCGGGCTGCGCGCACCAGGTGAGTTGTATTTATGTCACCGACCACTATGGTGAGGCTGAGTTTTACAAGGTCTGCAACCTGTCCAACTGCATCAAGGTTGCCATCGACTTTGTCTCTCTGGAGAGCATCCCACGATGCGAGACCCTGATGACCCAGTTCCGGCAACGCTGGCTCGGCCAGGCATCGCAGGAGGATGTCGTGCAGCTGCATCCCATGTTGTGGTACGCCTGGCAGTCTTGCTGTAGGCAAGAGAAGTTGCAGGCAGGTGTTGAGTAATTTTTTTTTGGAGATGAGATTTGAGTATATTATGACTACGAAAGTCTACTTTCTCTGAAGCAGGGCCATATTCGCAGTGTATGAATGTATGTATTAATGGCTGGGATACAACAGTTCTTGCGCGCAATATATATATACAATATATATACTGTCATTTGCATAAGTCCGTGAAAACACGAGAAAAAATTCTGCAGTCACGTGCCAGAAGAGGAACTCCCGAGGAGGTTTCCACAATAACTATTACATTGATTACAGGTCTTCAGACATCGATTGACGACGATTGACGTCCCAAATCAACATGCCGTTCCAGCCGGAACACGTGACATTGAACAATATAGCAGTGATGGACGGCCGAAGGGGATATATTGATGTCCTGACATTGACAAAATATACTCGATTCATTCACCCTTGACATCTTAAGTATCCCCGAAGCATGGTGAGACCTGAGTAAATTGACACGTGACTGCGCGATTTTTTTTCGTGTTTTCACGGACTTATGCAAATGACAGTAAGCGTATAAAAACCCGATGAGCCCAAATCTGCGGTCAATCTCATTAGAAATATCCAGTATGTTCATTTATTGCGATTGTTACTCCTAGAGAGCTGTATGTCGACTGAATATCTCTTTTGGCAGGATCAAATCGCACAAGGGTGGCTGTGCTGGCATCGTCTCCTGCTCACCATGTCGCGCTCCTCATCGTTCAGCAACGGGCTGCCACCGCACATGGAAACGCCAACGCCATCGGGACATCGACCCCGCACCAACCAAGCCCATCTGGCCACAAAACCAAAGGTAAGATCCCTGGCATTTTTTAGAGCTGCATCCGCTTATCACAGATCCCAGAATGGACCAGGCCGCTTCGTCCCGGAGGTTTCATCATGCTTGGAGGCAGACGCGGAGGTTGGTGCCTTACAATCAGCTGCGGCAATCCGACAACACAAACCACAGATTTTCGATCTCGACGTCGAGTTGACCCGTTCGGTTGCTGCAAAATTGGGCGACTTCCTCAAAGCCGAGGAGGTTGAGGTCGATCTGCATGAGGTCGATCTGCAGGACCTCAAGGACCAGATGGAACGGGAGCGTGAGAGTTGGGATGGGAAGACAGAGAAGGAATGGGTTGAGGGGGCAAATGGTGAGTCGCTGAACATCGCAGGAAGCGCAGTAACCCACCAAGAATGAATAGCCCTACTAGACCGGAGGCAAAGACGGATGGAGGATGTCATGATCCACCTTCGGTGGGTCTTTTGGGCATTTCTCTCTTTTTCGTCTTGGCCAAAACTTAATACTTGCAGAAACCACCGGAAATGGACGCAGGAAATGAAGGATGCGGCCGAGGGCCAACACAAGAAGTTGGTTAAGCGGGGGAAAATTCTCCATGATGCATACAAGGAAGTCGTAGAGACTAATGCTCATCTGGCTCGGTGCTAGACGTAGGATGCTGCTGGTCTGCCTTCTTGTCGCTCTATAGGATGTTTTTTTTTCTTGCAATGCACCGTCTCTCTGGTGGAGGCGCCTGGGCTACCTCTACATGTTTTCCTTTTGCTCTCGCCTTAAATGTTTTGTCTATTGGTTGAGAAAGATTGAATTCTAGATGTTCGGTCTCATGGCTGTGACATGTCACTCCATATGTCACACTCGATGACTCCGCCCACCATGTCCTCTGAGGCCAAAGCCGTCTTATTCAAGTGGACGGCTCACTCTGCAGCCCAAATCCGCGAATTCAAGACTGAGATGCAGACCCTCGAGAATAAAAAGGTGCAAGCTGAACAGGAAACAGCGACTGCGAGACTGCGGCTCGCCGAGGTGCAGCTTCGCAAGGTGGAACTCGAACGGCAAATCAAGGGTATTGATCAAGAAGTTCTGCAACTTAATATTGACTTGGAACGAATGCGGTTGACAACACCTCTGAATGTCCAAACTGGAGGCCTCGCTCAAGAAGACCTGCGGATGTTGGAGAGCTCGAAAGCGGAGCGAGGTGGCGAACTGGACTTTGGACACGAACAAGAAACCGACGCTAACACTGACGACTGGGGAGCAGGCGGATGCGATGAGATGGATGGTTACGGGTCTGGAGATGACCGCCCAGGACTATCGGACTCCGGCGGCGACCACGAAACCAGCCTCAGCCCCGAGGGAGACTCCAGCGCACAGGGGTGCAGAACCAAGCCAGACGTGAGGTCGGGGCCACAGGCCACTTCCAACATCCATCACAGGCTGCGTTCCAGCGCACCCTCAGCATCGGAGCCCCCACCGCATCATCGAACCAAAACCCCTCCACATACCTCTTTTGCGACCTCCCCGCCGAAACCCGAACGCTCCATGTTGGACGTGAACTCTTCGGCGACTCCCTGGGCATCGGTCAAGCGCAGCGCACCTCTCCTCAATCCTCGTCCACATACCTCTTTTGCGACATCCCCGCCAAAGCCTGAACCCTTCGGGCCCCCACCGCATCATCGAACCAAAACCCCTCCACATACCTCTTTTGCGACCTCCCCGCCGAAACCCGAACGCTCCATGTTGCACGTGAACTCTTCGGCGACTCCCTGGGCATCGGCCAAGCTCAGCGTAAATCCTCGTCTACGTACCTCTTTTGCGATATCCCCGCCAAAGCCTGAACCCTTTGGCTCTTCGGCGACTCCCTGGGCATCGGCCAAGCGCAGCCCCCATGTACGTCGCCCCCTCGGAGCTTTACAGGTCCCGCTGTCCCCCACCTCTGGACCCGCACGACAGCCCTGGGCATCGGCTACCTCTTTTGCGATATCCCCGCCAAAGCCTGAACCCTTCAGGCCCCCACCGCATCATCGAACCAAAACCCCCCCACATACCTCTTTTGCGACATCCCTGCCGAAACCCGAACGCTCCATGTTGCACGTGAACTCTTCGGCGACTCCCTGGGCATCGGCCAAGCTCAGCGTAAATCCTCGTCTACGTACCTCTTTTGCGATATCCCCGCCAAAGCCTGAACCCTTTGGCTCTTCGGCGACTCCCTGGGCATCGGCCAAGCGCGACGTGGCTCCCTCAACCCACAACGTCACCCCAAATGTCTTGCACACTGAGAACAGGAAACCTTTCAGCAACGCCCACGAGCAGAGCCCAACGAAGTGGTCAATTGGCCTTAGCCCCCCGTCTGCAATGCAGTGGGCATCGTCCCGGAGCAATGGGAAGCATAGTGCAATCGAGAGTGGACTGACGAGAGGGTGGGCACGAGGGGGAACGGCGACCAACCAAGGGGGCCCATCGAGCAGGGCGCACATTTCTGAACCGGCGACACAATCCCTGCCCGGTGTCGGAGACCAGCGAGCCCACGCCGGCCAATCACGTACGAAGCCATGTTTGTGTTGTACCCGAATGCTAACGACCAACAGTGATGGGTCCTCGACGCCGCTTTGGGTATGGCATGGAGCCCAGCGATTCAGGTGAGGGGAATGTGAGGAAGAGGAAGGTCAGCGCCTTGGGAACGGGAATCGAGGATGGGGCGAGGGCTCGAGTGTGGGACGCATAAACGCTGCCCAGTCGGAGTTTCTTTTTTATTTCAAAAAAGCTAGGTTATACAAGTCGGTTGCCTGTGATGGCTGAGCTATAATTACAAGAGGCAACACTGCAGAAGTCCCAAGAAAAAAAAACCCCAAGAATGACGCGGCCGAGAGATTTCATCAACTGGCCTGCTGAAGAAGGGCGTCATACGCTTCAGTGACCAGTGTGGTAAAGACACGAATTCGATCATGGTGAGCAACTGGGAGCAAGTTGAGTATATGCGCCTCATCCCCCAAAAGAAAAAAGGAAAAAAAAAAAGACCTACCTTGTTCATCATACTCGCGGTGCAATTGGCTAGACAAGCAATCCGAGTGGCTCCGCATGACGGCCTCCTCCTGTGCGATGAGGTCTAAGCCTTTCCGGATCCAGGCGAGCGTCTCGATGGTGTCGGCGAGGAGCTCTTTAATGAGCTCTGTGGAAAGATCAAAAAGACACGCCTGGAGGTGGAGCGATAGAAGTACCTCGCCTGAACCTTCGATCCTCCTGTTTCGCAGCCTCCAAGAGGCTGGCATGGGAGTCGAGGTCGAGCTGGAGCTCGGGTTCGCTGAGCATGCCGTTTAATTTGTCAAGTATGGACGGAGTAGACATGGTTGCTGTTGATCCTTTAGGTATTTGTAGGTGTTATTTTGGTTGCCTTGAACTAGCTTTCACAAATTAAAGTTGGTACTAGATACGCAGGTAGCAGATGAGAGATTACATGAGTGAGAGTAGGATAGGAACAGAAAGGTCGGGAGCAGCCCCAGGATGATAGTTGTAAAGTCGTCTGTAACCCATACAGCAAAAAGGCTACTTTACTTTGAGGGTTGCCCGATTTCGTGGATCATGCTGGTGACGGTGGCGATATTGTCCGTGATCACTTCATCCACGGATTCAACCTGGGATCGTCAGTAATCTGCGCGTCCGGCTCATGTTGGCACTCACCGAGAGTAGCAGCGTGGCCAACTTTGAGCACAAATCATCGGCGGTTGTCTCAATGGGTGGTTCAGATTCATCATGTAGGGCTGCCGTCCCATCTCGCGTGGGCGCCTGGTGCTCGACCGTTGGCGCTTCGGTCAAGGACGCCTCTTGCCTCTTTGCCAATATTTGCGCGGTGTATCTCTTTCGAATGGGCTCGCGGACCTTGGAGGCCTCCTTCGCGGCCTCTACCGCAGCTTGCTGGGCCTGTCACATTGATAGTTGAGTTCCAATTGAGGCGAGATGAGCAAGAGGAGGCTGTACTTTGCTGAGTTTTGCTCGATCCATCGGCCGTGTGATATCAAAACCGGCAGCAAACCAGACGGGTCCCGTGGGCTTCATGGCTTTTGTCTCGAGAGACAGCGGCGCGGCCGGACTTTGCTGTAGTATGTCGGCAACATTTTGGCCCGACTGCGTCGTGAAGTACTGGTACAGGGTCTGAAAGCACTTGCGGCGCTTCGAGAGTGCCTCCGTCATCTTGGGATTGCTCTGACAGACACACCAGTTGGATCAGAGCGTTGCAGACAAGCTTCAAGTAGTACCGCGATCAAGGTCTCCAGTTCCACTTTCTCGTCGTCGGTCAGGACGATTCTCGGCATCAGGGGCGCTGAGAGACACGCTGGTTGGTTGGTTGGTTGAAGGAGATGGATATGAGATTATGGTGGTACCACGGTCGAGCGCATTGGTCGGTCGCAGTCAGTGTTGATTTGGCTGGCCGGCGGCCAAATAAACCCTAATATAAACTCAACTTGGTACGCACTTCCAATTGGTTTAAGAACACTCCAAGCATGTCCATTGAAGATGTAGACCACGCGGCGCGTATTATCCCAGAATGCGTCCGGCGAGACCTGCCGTCTGACGCTGCATCGGTCATCGAGCTGGCCCGTTGGGTCGGGCCTCGTATTGGAGGTGCAACACTTGCGTTCAGCAGGAAACAGCCTCAGGACATCGATTGCGCGAGTTTGCTGGCCCTCACGCTCCCGAGCAGACAGGAAGTCCATCGGCTTCGAAAGGTGGTGCCCGATGCTGGTGATTCGGCGCGGTGTATCCTGTGGGAGAAGCACTGCCTACCGATGTGGGCCCTGACCTTCTGGTGCTTTTTGTGGTTCGAGCTCATCCCAGCGAGGCATGAGTGGGCAGCCGCTTGCAAGGAACTTATGGAACGAGGGACTGTATCCCAGGTCGGCTCGCGCATTTGGCAGGTGTGGCTGCCCAACCTGAGCTGGAATACCCCATTCCGTCCCTTTGGTGTGCCTGTCAACCTGCACAGCGTCGCCCCCCTGCTGGCTTCATCTTGGCTGACGGACCAGTCCCTAGACTTGATTCTACAGCTATTTGCGCACGAATTTGGGACGCCCCTGACACAACGGGTGGAGCTGATGGATTCCACGCGGGTGTCTGAAATGATTGCCTGGGGTGACTCGAGCCTTGCACCAGACCGTGCTGCCAAGTTTGTCGGCTGGGCCAATGCCTTGGGGTGCAAGGACATAGTGGGGTTGTTTAACAAGGACTCCAACCACTGGCTGCCATTCTCGACCCGCCGTACCACCGCCCAGTATTTCTCAGCTGACAGCGCCGTTGCCCAGAGCATGCCCCTCGAAATCCCGCGCTCGCTGGCCCGGGCTCTGGACAAGTTCATCCAGGAATTCCCTGTCCCCAACATCAACCAGCTCGCGTCCAGCAGGCGTCTCATTCGAATGGCCATCTCCTTTCAAGATTTGAGTGTAGACCAAAACTCGTGCGGTTTGCTAGCCATCGATGCGTTGCGGGTTCACTTAACCCGGTATTGTCAACTCGGTGAGGTACCGCGACTGGCGCCCCCAACAGTCGCGGCTCGATATCTGGCGAGGCTCCAACTTGGAGAGATGCTTTTAAAACTGCATTTTGAGCGGGTGAGACCCCTAGGCTGCTGAGGTCCCTCCCAGATGTCTAACCACCTGGCAGGTGAATCCCGAACTTGTCGCTGCCCACCAGACTGAACACGCGATTCCACCGCAGAGTGCCAACCATCCCAACGCTGCTACTCAGCGCACAGCATCAGGAAGCCGAGGGAAGCGTGTCAACGAGCAGAATACCGCGCCGGTCAGCACCAGCATCCCCAAAGAGCCAGCCACGAAAGCGCTAGCCGGTCTTCCGAAAACCGAAGCCAATGCAGGGGAAGGCACGGGTACTGCCGGGCGTCGCACCAGACAAAAGCAGCAAGACAAGGCCGGCCAACAAGGATTGCGTTATACGGATGCATCACCGAGTTCAGATGACGCCACGGATACGACTTTCGAGCCTGATCATCGCACCAGACACGAGACAGAAGCATCGCCGAGTTCAGATACGACTTTCGAGCCTGATGATGCTCAGCAGGAAAAGCTGCCACCCTCAGCTGCGGATGTCAACTCGATCTGCCGGGAGTGGCATGAAGAGGTGTTGAGCCCGTATTTGAGACGGCTGCACAACGCTGCGGCTTTGGCTGCAGAACCAGAGCTGCTACGTAACCAGGCACTGCAAGCTGAATCCACGGCGGCCCTGGTGGCAGAGACGGCAGAGGTAGAGGCCCTAACAGCGAGGTTGGAGGAGGCGAAAC
The DNA here is from genome assembly GCA_029289555.1 of Mycena latifolia. Lineage (NCBI taxonomy): Eukaryota > Fungi > Basidiomycota > Agaricomycetes > Agaricales > Mycenaceae > Mycena > Mycena latifolia. Next base: position 283,200 of record JARJLE010000028.1, on the reverse strand, counting down.
TTGAGCTGAAGTCCGCCCGAGAACGCCAGGTGAGGTAAGACGAGTGAAGTCAAATGTTGCGCGCGTGTACTATAGATTTTGCAAATTGAAGCAGGCTAGGGATTGGCAAAAATTGGTCAACAGCAGGAGCGAATAGATTCACATGAAAGGAATTGTCGAACGGGATGTACATGGACTACTAAATGAATCGTAATTCTGATTAGGAGCGGAAGCTGAGACGGTCCAAATCTGTATCCGGAGATATACCTGCTATATACGCGGGGAGAATATGTACGCAATCGGGAATGGTACGGCGTATTGGTGGTCGCGTTGATACAGTCCGGGTCTATCCACTGCTGCAGCGACAGCCAGAATAAGGTTTGTTGCCCCATGGTCCAAAAACACTATAATCTCGTAGTATGTCCTGATCCTGTACGCGAAGCAGACGGACTACCGAGCAGAGCTTTTCGCGCGAGCCATAAAGGCGGGGCGAGTACAAGCGCACCGAGGGGAGCATCAACATCTATCAAAAGATGAGTCAACTGGGGCTGGAAATACAGGAATAAAGAGCAAGTCAAGAAGGGTAATATAAAGGGCAATCTACGTCTCCTGCTCCTGCTGCGGTCTGCTCCTGCTGCGCCTGCTTCTTCTGTAATCTGAGGGCCCCTTTTTTTCTGCGCTCCTTTCGAACTGCCTTTCCCACCTTCCTTCTAGCCCGGACCTGGGGAGCGACATGATGACAGTCCGCCTGGGAGCCACCGTCCGTGCTAGCGGACCAAAGGGGGCGTTTGCCTTCCAGGGTTGCTGCGGTGTTTTTCGGGCAGAAGAAAACGGTGCTGATTCGGCCGGGCGTTATTCTCTGGTCGGCTATGTGCTTGGGGCATTCCACGGGTTCCCAGGGCTCGACTGAGTGGTACAGATCAGCCGACATTGAAAGAATCATATCGCCGGGTGCGTATCTAAGGGATGTGAGGGAATAACAAGGCCGGATGGGGAGGCAGCTCACAAAAATTTCGCATCTATATCAGGGAAACACATGGACCCTCCCTTGTAATACCCTACAGGGTAGGTGACGCTGGGGCCGGCGTCTTTGCGATCGCGATGGGCGTACACTTGCAGTTTATAGACGATCGCGCGTCCGAGAAAAGGTCCAGGATCTTCTCTGACCCAGACGCCAGCATCAAAGTATTTCTTGTATTTTTTGTAGTACGTCGGGTAAATGACTTTGAATCTGGCAGCTACAATGATAGCTGCCGCATCCGACAGATAATATTTCTTGTTGGCCCTGGCCTTGAGACCGTCTGCTAGCATCTCAGCGGAAGGACCGGTGAGATCCTGAATGTATTGGGCGCCGTCAGAAACAGCAATAGATACAGAGAATATATTAAACTTACGCCGGGTTCAGATCCTTGCTGTTGCCAATTGTGGCACATGTGCATAACGGTGGCCGCCTCCAACGTCATCCCCTCGAGTGGCTTTATGAGCTGCGCCGCTTGAACTCCCTCTCTCTTGTTAGGATCGGCTGAAGGTTTGGACTGTTTGGACGACTTCGCGGCCTTGGCCTTGCGCTCCTCCTCTTTTTGTGCGCGAGGTTTAGTGACATTCTGACAGCGCTTGCCCATGCCCTCGTTGTCGATGGGGGCCAAGTTCTGCGGGGTGGGAAAGGTGACGGTGCGGGGGTCGGAGGCGTCGGTGGGTATGCAGTGCCGTGCATCCTTCTCGGTCAACGGTTGACGGTGGGCAGCTACTAGGGCCTGCGTAGCCTGCAACGCCCTCTCGACAATGCAATCCTGGCAAAAAAAAAAAAAAAATTTAATGAGAGCCTTTAAGTCGACAAAACTAGACCCACAGGAATCCCGTCCCTATGTAGACTGGTTATCGGCACAGAAAGATCTTTGAGCGTCCGTCGGTGATACTGATCCTTGAGGGGCTGGAGGACTTCAGAAAAGGGTCATTCCGGGACGATAAGGACGAACCTTGGCCCGAGCTAACAGGCCTACGCGCGTCATACAGGGTTGCACCCCCTTTTCCTTCTTATCCAATGACTGGCAGAATTCAGAATGACTCTCATTCGGCATGCAGTAAACTCACCTGAGCTTCAGCCAAAAGTGTTTCCTTTCTTGCAGTGTCGTCGTCGTTGTCGTCGTCCTCTCCAGAGTCAGAGGAAGACTCTCCATCAGAGCCAGAGCCCGCGTAGCTGCTAAAGCTCGACGTGGAATCGTCAGAGTCATACTGGGGGCTCCATTCCTCCTCCTCTTCATCATTCAGATCCCCATCCTATCTCGGATTAAACCAACATTACATATCACTATAAAACCACTTACATTGCGGAGTCTGTAGGAGCAGTAAGCTACCAGAACTTCCCCAACCTCATCCACGATGATACATGACAAAGCTTGAGGATCGCGGTCAGCGAGGCGCGCTGTGGCATCCCGGGCCGTCTGTAGGTGTTCTTCGGTATGGCGCCTGGCTCTGAGCTCTGTGAGACGGACAGGAGCCATGAACACGTCCGCATTTTCTACAAACCGCTGGGCCTTTCGAATTTGCTGCTGGAAAGGTTTACCCGTGCGAGACGATTTGTTGTATTTCGGTGCAGTGAGTACGCGCAGCTGGGGGAAAGGGACATCCGTCCAAGAGGGGAGCTATGTTGAATTATTAATACGCATAGAAGGGAAGGGGGATTGGACGTACAGGTGGTCTCTTTTCCTTGGGTATCTCGGCAGAGCCCTGGGATTTGCCTTTTGGGGGCTTGGGTTCGGCTGTGGACGTGCTGGCTGACCCGAGGGCCTGTTGTTTTGCTTTTGGACCGGCTCTAGTTGCCGGTGATTTTCGCGGGGTGCCTCCCGGTGCTGCATTGGTTGCCGGCGCTTTTCGTTTGGTCTGAGAAGGGTCAGCCGGTGTCAAATGGGAATACCTGATACTACTGACCATGATGGAGCTCGTGCCGAAGCGGGGGTGTCAGGATGAGGCGGTCTGTGTCTGTACTCTGATTGCCGAGTAGTCCAATGGCTTTCCACTGCGACGCGGGGGGGCGCCACCCAAAAAGGGCTCTAGCAGTACCGGCGCTGGGGAGCGCCACCCAAAAAGGGCCCTTGGGCAGAGGAAGTTGCAAGAGACACGGAGCAGCAGGGACGGTGCAGACGTGGCAGGTTGAGAAAAGTTGGCAGGATCACTTACTAACACAACCAAACTCCCATCCAGCCTTCGTCGAGCACCTGCCGAGCGAGCTCCTCCAGCTCATCAATGACTCGGACTGGCTCAACGGCAACTTAAATCCGAGGCTGCATGAATCGATGTAGGTACTCATATTACATTGTCCCATGGATCATAGCGAGAGCAAAGGAATCGACGGTATAGTATGCAAAGAGGTGTGGCAGGATCCGCATGATGGTCTGTCGGGACGCAAAGAGCAGCCAGGACGACGCCTAGCTCCCGTCCACGCGCTCGATACTCCTTCTCCAGCAGCGTCTCGATCGCCTTCTTGATATCCGGGATCTTGGGTGCGAAGCGCTGCGAGATCTGCGAGATGACCTCCTGGATGAGCGCCTGGTTCTTCATTGTTTTGCGCGCTTTCATAATTCTGGAGAGTCCGTGTGTTAGCACATGTCGAAGACAGGAAGAAGATCTTGCACCCTTCGCATTTGAAGTCGAAGCCCTGCACGCCAAGGAGTGAGCGTGGTACATGAGAAAGGAACGGTACTCGCCGAGTCCTTTGTGACGCGAGGCTTTTTACTTGGACCGGGCTATGGAAGGAATGAGACGGCGTGCAGCACAAAAGGAGGAGCCGAACCTGCGCCTCGTCCTCATCGACGCCCACATCATCAGGGGAAGGCTGGGCAGGAATGAGAAGATATCCGGATTGCTCGGCACCAAGGACATACCACGAACTCGCCCGCCTCTGGTGATGCAGACCACTCGGCAAAACTCACGATATCGCCCCACTCGCCGCGGCGGTCACGTCCGAAATCCGGGTTCCGAATCTTGAAATGGGTTCGTTCGCAGTGAGCGGGCATGTGTTGACGAATATCGCTGAATAACAGCCGATGGTAGTGGCATTGATGGTTCAGCTCGGTCTTCTTGTACGGATTCTGAGTGGCGGATGAGTGAAGCGCAGACGCTGTACAGAGAAACTCACCGCAGCTGTATACCGCCACTTCTTCTTCTTGGCTGGCGGGTCGGCCTCGGTTGTCGCGGCGGTGACACTCGGCGGCGGCGGCGGCGGCGGCAGCGGCGCGGCGCTGGGAATGGGCGCCGATGGGTCGTCGTCGTCGTGGAGGTGAGCGAGGTCAACGAGAGGAGCGTCGAATTGGATCAGTGGCTGCGTCTCTTCGAGCGTCGGAAGGCGGAGGCGGCGGAACGAGGTGTGCGTGGTTGAACCGCAGATCGGTACGCGATGGAAAACGACCATATGAACAAGGAGGTCGTGCGCCGCGAACATGTGGGTCCCGCACGAGGGCACGGGGCATTCGCAGAGGTCTTCCGAGTTGAGCTGGATCTCGTTGCGGTGCCGACTGAGATGAAGCTGGAAGTCTTGGTTCCGATGGAATCTACGGGAAGCGAGCTTTCAGCACGAAGAAGGATGGGCGGAGAAATAAATACTCACTGGGCCATGCGCGCCTCGATTGACAACGACACATTAAAGACACACCAGGGGCAAAAGCAAGGCGCGAGCGGAATCTGATGGTCAATATGTCCGTGAAACTCGGGACGACTACCGCCCAAACCCGACCCGTTTTCAAATTGGATGCAGTTGTCGACCTTGGGGGTGAAGATGACGCCATGGTCGGAAAAATCGACGTCGGTCTCGACGCGGGTCGCAAAAGGTTCGAAGAACTCGGCGTAGTGATCCATGCAGTGCTCTATACCCCCGAGAGAGAAAAAGGAGTAGCCAGATATGAAAGAAGGGAGGGTACGAGCGGCCGTCCTCCATAGCCAGAGAAGAGAAAGAAAAAGGGCGTAAAAAGGATGGGGAGGAGAAATGCTGCTGCGGATCTAGGAGAATGGCGCAGATGGGGCACGAAGAGAGCCCGGCGACGGCGAAAGAAAAAAGGCGAATTAAGTGCCGGTGGGCGGTCGCGCATGGAGGTGGCAAGGGTGAAAGATGTAGGGGCGAAGAAGAAGGTGCAGGAAGAGGAAAGATGTAGGGGCGAAGAAGAAGGTGCAGGAAGAGGAACGAAGAGAAGTAGGAGGGAGACGTAAAGCAAAAGGCGAGGTAAAAGGCAATCCAAAAATCGAGAAAAGGAATGCAGAGAAATGAATGTAGACTGTGGAAAATGCGACTCACCCGCCTCGTCCGCCTTCCATCTTTCATACCGCACCCAGCTCAGCAATCCCCGTACCTCCCTTCGACCCGGACAACCCGACGCTAGCCCCACCGAAGACGGGGCGAGGGAGCTGTTGATGAGGCTCGGGAGCCCCGAGCGCGACAGTCGTTTGGACGGCGTCGACGCCGCGCCCGCGAGAAGATCGACGGCATCCGGTGGACTAGTCTGCTGTAGCGTGTCAGACGGATGGGGAGGAAACGGAGGGGAAGAAGATAAAGAGAACTGACCTGCGGGTTTGGAGCTCGCTTCGTCGTTAACATCACCATCCCGTGCCCATCACCGTCCCCATCCCGACCGTCGCCTCCGTCCCCAGCTTCTCCGACGAGTAGACGATGAAGACGGCGCCGGCGACGATTGAGGGCCCAAGCGGAGGCTGGAAATAGAGGGAGGGACGGCGGGCGTGGGGCGGTAGGCCGGTTGTGCCGTGCTAGCGTGCGGGTTGAGTGTGGAGGTCGATTCGGCGGGGGGTGGTGGTGGTCGTAAGCAGAGTCATGACGCGTTGGCGTCGGCACCGACGGCGTTTAGCGGAGCCGAGGCCGACAAATCTGGCAGGCGCGGCGGAGTCAGGGCGGGGTGTCGAGGCCGAGGCTGGGACTTGGCTAGGACGCTATGCCCAGCTTGGCTCAGAGAACGAAAATATGAAGAGAGGGTAAAAAACTTACGTAATCACCGCTTCGAGTCATAAGCTCCCCGTTTGAAAGGGCAGCAGGATGGAGGGGGTGAAGGGACGCGGGGGGCGGGAAGGACGAGGGTAAAGTATCTGAGGATTGCAAAAGGGATTCAGTAAGGCATGTGGAATGAAAACTGAGGCGTACCGGGCATGCGTCGTACTGGGGAGAGGAAATACGCCTGTCTGGGGATGCAATCGCACCCACGCAGCGCGGGACGTGGAGGGCCAGGCACAAGCCGGCGTATTCCTCCACGGGGGACCCCTGGGCGTATTGACCGTCACTGGACATGGTGGTATAAATGGTTAATCAGAGCCATGGGCCCCGGCTGCGTCGTCCCCAGAATCATCTCCGCTCCGCACAGCACGCCCTGAAGAGCAGCGCGCGGAGACGGAGAGCTCCAAAGGCACTGCGTCCGGGGAGGCGGCCGCGCCGATGTCGTCCCCAGAACCATCTCCGCCACGCACAGCACGCCCTGAAGGGCAGCGCGCGGAGACGGGGAGGACCAAAGGCACTGCACATGTCGGACGGCGTGCGTACGCGAGAGTGCGTTTACACCGCGCTTTTTCTCTACGCGGTCGTCGGTCACCTTTCATACACAGACGCAAAGGAGAGGACGATGAGGCGTACCTCGAGAGACTCACGAAACGATTTCCTTCCGGACCTGGCTTGAGGGCGCGCGTGGAGGAGAAAGACGAGAGCAAAGTGCCACTGCGCGCTCGTACAGGGCGGCCGTGCGGTCGGGGCGAGCAACTAAGCCTAGTCCGTCAGCCTTCATACACAATGTAGAGCGCGCCGTCCCCTTCGAAATCGACAAAACTGTACGCGACTGGTGAGCGAGCATCCAAGAACCGATGCGCAAGAGGAATGACGTACGACTCTGCGCAGATGGCGCAGTACTTGACGCCGATCTTCCGGCAGGCGTTGATTCCTTGTACCTCGGCGAAGTGCGTGACGAGGTCCTCGCAACCCTTCTCCCCGCAAACCTTGCCGTCGTCCATCGGCCACATACAACCTGCCAGACCTCGTTGTCGAAACGCGAAGATGGGATTCTCAAAGTGAGCGGTGAGATGCGGGGAAAACTTGGCGCGCGAAGGCCAGATGGTCTTGTCGGGGCACCCATTCCACGCGCAAGTCCTCGGCTTGTAGTCCTCTTCCGCCTGCTGCTGTACCTCTTCGCGTAACTGGCGCATAGTACAAGCGTGAATGTGAGAAGCGATGCTCCCGCCGCCCTTGTTCATGTTGGCAGGGCTACGGTGCGATTTAGCGGCGCGCGGGAGGCAAGGGAAGGATATACACGTACGTCGTCTCGATGTGGCAGACGGGACACTTGCCGTCGTGGGTTGGGCCTTCGCCGGGGTAGCAGTTCTTGAACGGACGCTCAGGCAGGCCGAGGAACGCATTGACCGACGCGGTAAAGTTGACCGCGCCGGCGTCCTCGAGCGTAAAGTTATAGATGATCTGCAGCACGTCCGCCATCGGATCGGCGACCGCGGGACGAGAGATTCGAGCTTGGTGAGCTGCTGGGGGCGGGGCGTCCGGAGCGAGATTTTCTTGGCCGCGAGCGGTTGAAGCAGGTCGAGGTGGAACTGGGACGTTGCGGCTCGCGGCAAGGGGAACGCGTTGGACTGGTTGCTGTGGGTTGCTGTGGGTAATGAATGGTGAGGCGCGGCGACTCGATGGCGAAAGATGGCTTACGATGCCGCGTAATTGGCGCAACGAGGCCGTGTCGAAATTTCCGTTTCGCCGCGACGAGCGCGTAGGTCTCGCGGCTGACAATAGACGCGTGTTGGCGCTGGACGTCCCGAATCTCGGCTCGGCTCGAATTCCGCAAAATGACGTCTTGCTGAGCCGTCTTCTCGTCGTCGGTCTCGAGGCACAAGAGTTTCGTTGTTTCATCCTGGACGCGCTTGACCAACTGGACAACAGGTTCAAAACAAATATATAGCGATAACCATGGGCAAGCATACCTTGGCTTTAGCTTCGCGCAGCTCGACAAGCTCCGGGTCCGCCAATAGCTCGTTACGCTCCGCGGCGTCGAGCGAGATGGGCGCGTTCGGATCTCGGTTCTTGGACATGCCCGTGATTGCCTTGAGAGAGAATGTGAGAGCCTTGTTCGACCCTTTGCAACAGCCGGACTCGACGATTGCTCCGAGTCGCTCGGAAGAGAGGGCGGTGATAAGGGAGGAGTAGATGACATCTCGACGCGCGCGGTTGGTGTGAAAGTATTCCTTGTACCTCGGCGAAGTGCGTGACGAGGTCCTCGCAACCCTTCTCCCCGCAAACCTTGCCGTCGTCCATCGGCCACATACAACCTGCCAGACCTCGTTAACGGAGCGCAAGCACGCGCGCAGCATCTTGACGAATACCGCGATCTGGTTGTTGAGCTCTAGCTTCCAGCCGTCGCCGGCGAGGGTGGGCTCCTTCTTCAGAACGGTCGTTGTGTACGTCACTAAAGGAATTTGGCCAAGGTCAGCGGTACGAGTTGGTCGGAGTAGCTGAAGGAAAGATAAGCGAAGGCAGAGGGGAAGAGTCGGGTGGCCACGCACAATGGGTCCTTTCCCATTGCTATATTCTGTGTATGTCCCGGGGTCTTGTTCAACGTCAACGATAGGTGCACAAAAGGGATGATCAAAGTTGATTGTTTGCGCTCATTTGAACAATCTCCTTCTCTCTTGCCTACCACAGGGATGGCAGTATGTCCAAGTCTATCGTTGGGCACGAGACACTGACATGTATCAGGGGACCCAAAAACACAAGAAACCCAAGCTACAGACTACCAGGGCGAGCACAGCTGGAACCGCTGCGTATCGCAATTATAGTTCTCTGCGTGAGTTACCTTCAGCATCCCAGGCTCAACTAAGTCATGGCTCCAGCACCAGAGCTTAAGATAATGGTAGCAAAGTCCTGCTTGTTGTTTCTAGACCCCGAAGACCTCTTGCATTACACCGCTGTGGACCGCATCTTCCGGGAAGTGTTGCAGCGCTTTAGGTTTCGCCACATCAACATCCGGACATTTGAGGATGCCTTTGATCTCTTTGATATCTTGAGAGAGGCCCCATTCATTGCTCAGGGCATCTGTACCCTTCAAGTCTCTGTCAGCTTTGGCAGCCTGCCCAGCCAGCATCCTTTCGATCATCGCCCTCCTGCAGAGCTCTCTTTTGATGCAGAAACATTCTGTTTGGATTACGAGGAGCACCAGGAACAAGGGGACCAGTTCTGGATCGCCTGGCAAGGCTGCTGTGCCCTCCTGACTGGCATATTCACATTGGGCCTTTGCTACGACCACACGGACACCCAATTCTTGTCTCGATGGCTTCAGAACGGTCGGCTCGGCAGTTTGAGGTCCCTGCGCAAATTGCATCTATTGCCTGTCCCCGAGCAGTCTGATGGGCAGGTCTGTTGTTTCCTGGATGTTGGTTAATAGCAGCTGACACCTTTTTCCAACACAGTGGCGGGTCAGCGAGCGACACCCTGGAGGTCAGCACCGTGGGCCTTGGGACGATCCTAAATGGATGCAGGCTCTCTGTCATGGCGACTTTATTCAGGTCCAATATCTGATCATAACGACTCCTGTCTACCCATTCTGGCCCCCCACACGCGCTACTGTCGAACGATTGGTGGAGTCCTGGTTCCAAGACCTGTGCCCTGCGTCCCGGCTGCAGACTTTCATCCTCCACTGCGCCAATGATGAGGGTAGTCTCTTTGCACAGTACGCCTCCTCTGCCCCTGCTCCAATCCCAGAGGATGGCCCAGATAGCATCCCCCCAGGATTGGATACCGATAGCATGGTCTACTGTACGGGATGGCCCATGGGTCAGGAAACGTCATGGGAAATGCCGACACTGAAGTGGGAAAGGATCTTAGTGGGTACCACATCCAGATGGCGAGAAGATCTTGACAGCGACGTTTACTGTGGGTGGGGCGAGCATCGGTATTTTGATGCCTTTCAGTACGAAAGGGATGAGTGCCCCCCATCTCGCATTTATGGATACGAGGGAGATTTGTACACTGATTGGCGAACACCCAACGACGCTTACATCTCGGATAGCACAAACTCCGACGATGATGCGGAGGACAGTGACGGGGAGGCTGACTAGGACAGAGACAATCTGACCCATGCGGGGAGCAATTTCTTGGTAGTTGTAATATACTTTAGACTGAAACAAAGTAAATAACCATCTTGTATCATACCCGTCCAACCTGATTGAGGAGAGTGTCATGTATACCAGAGAACAGCTCTAGCCTATGAAGGTGCCATGGCTTAATGGTTGTGGTGTGGGTTTCCTTGGCATTATTATGTGTTCCTGGTCCCTTGCGGGGGGGGATCGAGCCCCACTGAGGCCTTTATTTTTTCTCAAAAAATAAAAATAAAAATAATAAATGTATACTCAATTTTGTCGGAGAAAGCGGCGTGTTTAAGGGAGATCCAAAGAGTCTGAATACACCCTATTTCAACTCACCCTCGCTGGCTAAGCCTTGATCTATGACCGTAAATACGACTTCAACCCAACCGTATAGCTAAAAATGATACGCGTACGACGGGTATTTTGTACGGTCGTAACCGTATACGGTACAGTGGTTCACATTATTGGGATGTACGATGCAGATGCAGCGAGGGCCCGCGCGTTCTTGGTATTTACAGCCCTTAAGGTAGCGTATATATTGACAGGGAAAGTGAGATAATACTTGTCATAGTTGCACGCCATCTAGTAGTTCCTGGACCAGCTGCAGATTCTCGTGGTCGGACCATCCGAGGTTGCGTCGGTCATCGGGAGTCAACTGCTGCCAATGTTAATTCATCCAGAGGAGCATGCAACGGAATGCACTCACAAGTCCGATGAGGTCTTGGAGTTTGCGCGGCTGCGTCGGAGGCAGAGGAGACCCTTGAGGCTGTTGCTGGACGTCGGGCGGAGGGGTCGCCAGGAGTTGCTCAAGGCCCGCGGTTGCCTGGGTAAACTCGTAGGAGTGATTATAGTCCGCGATGATACCGCGGTAGTGAGCCTCCAGAAGCCGCCGGTTTTGCGCCGCGTGTATACACTTGGTAGTGAGATGCTGCTGCACATTCGCTCGCTTGCGGTCACTAAACCACGGTGAGCACTCGAATGCAAGGCGGATGAAAAGGAGCGCACGTGAAGTCGCCGGCGGGGCAATGAAAAAGAGTATCGGGGCTTGCTGCTTTGGGCACCAGGGCCTCGAATTCTGAGTGGTGCTTGGCCTGATGCCAACGCCACGTTCGGGCATCTCGCAGCTTGGGCGGGGGGTTGCCGAGCTGGATGCAAGCATCACATTTGAGATTGCCATCTTTGTACCCAAGGACTAGTTCAGCGGCTTTGACCTGTGGAGGGGATTAAATAAGATGCGTGCAAAAGGCAGTGAGGCAAATACAGACCTGCAGACGTTCTCGGAGATCGTCGGCTACACCCTCATCGAGGATCGGCTTGTATAGCCAACGCATCATGGCGCGTCGCATATCGTCTACGGCAATCGTGTTAAACACGTCCACATCCTTACTTTCATCCCCAGTGTTTGGTTCAATCTCGGTGTAAACTTCCTCGGGTTGCAACACAGGCCCTGAGTGGGATTCAAGGAGAGAGTGGAGCCCGTCTGTTGGAATGCTGTCGTCATCTTCGTCGACGATGGGGACGCAACGTGCGACTTCCTCGATGGGACTCGCGTCCAGTTTCTTGTAGGCCTCCTGTTGGTCGCCTTGGCTGTAAGCCCAAGCTGCGCGGGCGATGGAGTCGTCTGCTTGCAGGGCTGCAACTGCCACAGCCCGCTCCTCTACGGTGCCAGACACTGGAGCAGACGCCATCTTACGGACGAGGTCGCGCTGGAGGGACGACTTGATTGAAGCGCGGGCGCTGCGGCGCTTATTGATAAGGTTATCCCGGGAATGTTTGACTGCCGCAATTGCCTGTAATGGGATCTAGAATTAAGCCACGGCTTCAGGCTCGTGATTTTGACCGACCCTGTGCAAGTCCGCGTCTTCGGTGGATACACCCTGGGCGAACTCGATGGGGTCGTCGTCCGTCTGGGCCGCATTGTAGAGGCGAGTTTCCACGCCTCCCGAGGTGAGGTCAAAGCGCGTGCGGAGGGAGCGACGACGGTCCTGCCGGGGAATTTTCGTTGCCTCGGGATTGTATCGGAAAAAGGTCAGGAGCGCCTCTAGTGCGTTTTCCAGCGCTCTGAGGGCAGCCTGGACTTCCGGGGAGGCCTGGCAACAGACGTGACCGAGTCAGAGTCTGGTTAATATTGGAGGGTTGATTTACCTCGGCATCCACTTCTGCTTGCTTGCACTGCTCAGCGGTAACATTCGGGTGCGCTGAGCTACGTCGTTGTTGCACTTTCCCTTTCTTCGGGGAAGGGTCGCTCGTGGAGGGGTCGCTCGCGGAAGGGGTGAGACGCGTTTGCTTCCGTATGAGGGCCTCGACGGCACACTGCATGTAGGCGTGTTTGCCGAGAGTCTCCTGCAATGACGAGGGTCAGTCATTGGGGACGTAGATGAAGGAAACTTGCCTGGAGCTTCTCGCCTGGAAACTTTTCAAGGCCTCCTGCGACCTCGCCAAGGCGTAGGCCAACCAGGTCAAAGTTGGCCATGTTTTTCGAATAGTGACGACGGAATACGCCGCTAATTGCATGGTTGAGAAGATCCTGGGCCAGGCGCACCCCCTGCTGGAGGCCAAAATGGTTCCCAGTGTCTCGCCTTAGCGTCCCCGTACCTCCTCCTCGCAGGCCTGCCTTCTGTGCCCAATAGTTGAAATTCTCTGACACTGCCTCGGCTGAGATGACTTTGTCGGTGTATTGGCCTTTCTTGACGCGTACAAAGCTGTGGTGGCCAGGGTGAGCTCAAAATTTGAAAAATGGAGGGGACAGGAGAAGGACTGACAGTGGCAGATGCCTCATACTCTCTTTGACAATGATTTCAACGGGCTGGTCGGGGCCAGAGGCGAGCAACTGATCGAACGACTGCCAAGTGTTAGTTAGTCAAACAGGATAACATCTGGGGCGGACCAACCTCGATCTCGAGGGCTCCTCTGGCATATAGGAAAAGGGTGAGCCACACCGGCAAGTCAAACAGGGTATTTGTGGCCATGCGCACACCGCCCAGGACAAAGCGCATCTCTGATGAGTGGACGGTCATCAGGGCCGCCTGTGAGTGTGAGATGAATCGTCAGTGATGCGGTGTCGCCAAAGAAGTTGGAAAGAGATGACCTTGAACTGATCGCAATGGAGATGTACGAGGAAGGAGAACCTGGATGGGTCGGGGTCTCGGAATATCCGTACATGGCCTAGCGTGATGTACTAGACAAGTTAGCACAAATTGTTGGGAGCAGGCCCTAAGGAACGCACTCGGTCAAGGGCTCGGAGTACGGCATTGGCTGGGGCCAAACTAGATCGCCGCAGCGCGAGCACAAATTGCATCAGGGTCCGCACAATGATCTGAATACCCTGACGCCGATGGGAAGGATGGGCTGCGAGGATCTCCTGGATGACAAGCTGGACCTCAGCCCTGCCATAGTATTCTTTTTCCGTAAGGTTGCGATCGAGGCTGTTTTTATTGATGACTGCAGAGGGCGTGGTCAAATGTTGGGCTGTAGCAACCACACGATTAGCTTACGGTTCATCAAGACAAGGCGCAGGTCGTGGAAGAGGCCGCCTCGGGTGAGCACGGACATCCCGGCCCGTGTCTGCGTCTCTGGGTCCCATGCGAGCGCCGCAATGTTCTCGATGAATGAGCGGGACCATTCTTCGACTGTCCCTGCTTTCAGGGTTTCTCTTCCGGGGCGCGGGTCTGTGTGTTTGAACTAGAATTCCTTTAAAGGGTGGTCTTTGTAGCCGACTTGAAGGGATACAACGTACCAAGAAGGGCAGGTAAAACTTGGCATATTTCTTGAGGGTCTCGACATGCCAGGCATGCTCAAAAGGGACCGTGTTTCTGGTGCAGTAGATCAGGCAGGCGTACCAGCCGACCTCGTGCCTACGGCGTCTCGCCTCGCTCTTTGGATTTTTGTACGAGTCCAGATTCGCGACAAAGTCCTCGAGCTGAGCAATGAATGTGTCCTGCTCATCCACAGGCTGCAATGCTGTGTCGGACTCGGCAGTGCGCAACAAGGATTGCTTGCTACGGCGCAGTTTTGCGAGAGCTGCATGGCCGGCTTCCTCCGTTGCGCGCACTGGTGCGGGTCCAGTGGGTGGTTGGATTGGCTGGGCTGCAGTCCAGTTCGATCGTCGCCGGTCGATAGTTTCGGCAGGGGCAGTGTCCATGGAGGGCTGACTCGGCCCAGAAGAGGTAGTACTTGAAAAGGGAGCTTGTGTTTGGCCTTCATTTGGTTTGGCTGTGATGGTTGGACTTGAATCCAGTGGTGAGGTTCAAAGATTTGCATCGTCTGCCCTGTTCACTCGAGGGGACAAGACAAAACTATTGAAAGATAACAAAGTAGATATGAGACTGGGAGGCTATATGGGGGATTATTGACCGCGTCGACCTCGCTCGTGTCGCTTCTCAGTCTTGCTCTGCACCTTGCTGTGAGGGATCTCCATTTGTGGGAGAGGGCGTTGAGTTGGCGTATCTGTTAACATGGATGCCGTTACCCGTTATTTTCAGCAACCGGTGATCATTTCATGACAGTCTCCGTGATATGATTTCAAGTTGGCGCATAACAAAGAATAATGAAAATACAGTGTTGCCTGGAGCAAAGAGTTGGAGTCATGCTGCTGTCCCAGCCTCGGCATCGTGGTCGTCTTCCTCCTCCTCGTCGCTTTCGTTGTCCAACTCGTCCACGTCATCCTCGTCGTATTCATATTCTTCCCCGCTAAGCGGTAACGGTTCGTGAGCAAGGGTATTGTATCTCGGGAGCATATCTGTCTGCTCACCCGGTGTCGGCGCTCTCCTGCTCTTCGATTTCAGCCTCACTCGAGGCCTCGGAGGGATACTCATCATAGCTGGGGCTGCAGTTATGTCAGCAATCCAACGACAGAGCTGTATATACACACTCGAGATCACTGGATGGTTCGCTCATGGTGGTTCCAACACGGCTTTGGAGAATATATAGGTCAAGAGTGGGAATGGTGCTCGGATTTTGCTGTGACTTTGTCACGGTGAAATTAGTATTGAGGTGGCTGTGCACTCCCCCCTGTCTTCTCTGTATGTCTTCACCTCGCTCCTCAGCAGCTGTGCGCCGGGCGCGTCAACGCGAAGTGCTCGAAAGGTTCGACGACATTACATATGAACTGGAGGCCGTCTGGGCTGGGTCAAGCCCGGATAGCAGGGCGTTCCGCACGATGGTGAGCGAGAAAACAACAACACTGCAAGGCCGATTCCGCGACGCTACCAATGGGCCCGCCACACCTGCCGCTCCGACGTCTGGCCAGCAGCACCCGTTGACCGCACAAGCCGATGGGGAAGGCCCAGCAAAGAAGAAGCCGCGCGTACGTCTGGCTGTGTTTGGTCTGTTGCTCGAGCTAACTTTTGGCAGGTTTCCGCAAAGGCTAGGCGCGAGACCAAGTCGAATGAGCGCTTTGAGGGCCTGCTTGTTCGTGGCATCGAGCCTTCGCTGACAAAGGAGGAGTTTCTCGAGGGCTTGCGGCGCCCTGTGACGGGCGACAGGCAGACGCAGGAGGACGCCGCCCTGGAGCGTCTGATGCGGGGCTATGGTGCGGGCGAGAAGCACACCATTTGGGTAAGGCCTGCATGTGTTTCCAGTCTCAGTGGGCTAATGGAGAATTGCTGGCAGGAAAATTACCTCGTTGAATTCTTGTCGACTGAAAACGATATCACACTACGAGAGAAAATCAAATCGTACGCGGAACGTGAGAAACTGGAGCTCGGTCAACGCATGGTAGAGACCCATCTGGTGCGCTTGCTACATATCTCCAGAGTCTGTGGTGTTGACTGGAGCTGTGCTGCTAGGCTCTGGCACAACACGTTGAGGAAAGCAACATGGCCCAGCTCGCCCAGTTCATCCTCACACATATTGCCGTCGCCTCTTTCAGCTTTGATTGGCAGATGCTGAAGGGGAAGAATAGCAAGACCCTCAAGCGCCAGTTTTACGAGTCCACATACCAATCCCTTGAAGAGCATGCGAAATTTTTTGGGCCACTCAAGCCCGAGGAGCGCAAGGCGGCGCTATATGGCGATGGCCCTCATGCGATGTCGTACAAAGTCTGGCGCGGCGAGCAGGAGCTTGTGATCACCGCGCGCAATCGGTTTGTAGATGTGTACATGGCGGTGGGTCGCGTAGCAAGTTTTCATCTGGGCCGCATGATCCTCACCCGTCCCGTGTAGTTTGGACCTGCGCTGTTCTTGGATCCTTGGTGGCGCGTGGATAACATTAGGAATAATGTTCGGACCAAGGAGTTTCCAGACCTCTTGGAGCTCGTGTTGACCAAAATGCCGGAGTGCCCAATGAATCCCGGTCTCAGCTTGGCTACATCTCGGTGGGGCGATACAAGTCAGGCAATCTCGGGGGTCGCGCAGGCTATAGATTGGAAGTTGCTGAGGGCGCTCAAGGGTTTCCTGAAGGCGTACCCAGACGACGTACCTGCAGCCTACTGAATGGTGAGGAGTTCAGGGAGGGACGCTAGGCTGTAGTGATAATGCAAGTCTGTATCAAAGTCTCCTTTTTTTTGGTGTTGTTGTAATGTAGGTTTAATGAGGCTTTAGATGCGCTGGGCCTCTCGATGGACGTCTGGTGGGCATCAGGTTTAAATGGAGGATTTGTATATTAGTGCGAGGGAGTTTAACGTTAGGTCGAAACGATATCCCACAGACATGTCCAGCTGGGAGCTCATGGGCGAAAACAGACACGGAAAAGATAGGAATTATTATTTCTGCTGCGGCGCTGCTCCGGTACGGTAAATACAGTGTGTGGGCATGGAAGACAAGAGTGCTGCGAGGGTGCCTGGTGATGCCATTATTGATCAAGTGCTGGCCGAGAGGCGCAAGTGCAAGACGTCAATGAGACCGGGCGGAGTTCGGGATTGAAGGTTACCAGAGCGAGGATTGCGACGATGGAGGTCACAATGGCCGTCTTGATTATCGAAAACGTTTTGAGGGGGTTGGGGGCTTGAAATACAGAGAAAAATGGGGCTGATAGGAGCGGTGCAGTGGTCTAGACGAAGGGTAGGTATTTTTCCACCATATTGGTAGATATTTTTCTGCCGTCTGCGGTGTTTTTCCACCGTATTTGTCAATATTTTTCCACCGTATTTGTAGTTATTTTTCCACCGTCTGTGGTATTTTTCCGCCGTATTTGTAGTTATTTTTCCACCGTCTGTCGTATTTTTCCACCGGATTTGTAGTTATTTTTCTGCCGTCTGCGGTGTTTTTCCGCCGTATTTGTCTATATTTTTTCTTCGTGGCTAGGCGGGGCTCTTGGATATATGATATGTGCAATGTAAATCTAAGGTGTATAAATTGAGATTGTTTGAAGCCTACTTTGGGAGGTACAGGGAGTGGGAGATATGAGCGGGTGGAGGAAGTTGGCTGGGTGATTTCCACTGGTCTAGATTGATTGTACCAGTCAGCCAACTGTTGGTTCAATTCCAGCAGCCCGCATGTATGGCTCCCAGGCATCCTTTTTTCTTTCCTTTTTTTGGGGGGGTGGGCAAGTTGGTACAGCAGAGCAGGGATCATTGGGTTCATCATGTGTGTTTTTACTGGATATACATTTCTCCAAGGACAGTGGTGAGCAATACTTGGTTGGGGATATGCAGGAGCCACCAAAGCCTGGCGGTGAAGAGGAAAGCGGGCTGGAATTATAAGTTTATAACTTTCTCCCCTGCATCAGCCCGCAGTTGGTTCGATTCCAGCTCACTGCATTCGTCGGCAATTTGCTCATTTTTGGGTTGGGTTCTGCCAAGGATTTTCTGCTGGTTGCTGGTTGTATTTTTTATATCCATGTCTTTCTTTACAGTTGGAGCAATACTTGGTTGGGGATATGCAGGAGCCACCAAAGCCTGGCGGTGAAGAGGAAAGCGGGCTGGAATTATAAGTTTATAACTTTCTCCCCTGCATCAGCCCGCAGTTGGTTCGATTCCAGCTCACTGCATTCATCGGCAATTTGTTCCTTTTTGGAAGGTTGGGTTTTTCTTTTTTTTGGAGGGGGCCAAGGGTTGGATAGCGGGGTAATAGTTGGTGAATGCGCAGAGTAAATGCGGCGGCGTATCGGAAGAGGGCATGGCAAAATTGCGGTACTCTTTCCAGGCCCACTGCTGGTTCGACTCCAGCAGGCCGCACTGAGGATGTGGTCTTTGTCCTTTTTTGAATTAAAAGGTAGCGGTGAGCAGCCTGCTCTTTCATTGAGGCATTTATTTATTTATGGGGGAGATGTAGAAGTCCTTGCACTCTTGCTCAAGTGCATCTACAGGTAAATATCGCGGTATATCGGAAGTGGGCATGGCAGAATTTCGCTCCTCTTCCCACCTGCTATCATGCCCGCTGCTGGTTCAACTCCGGCTAACCGCAATTGTGGTTGAATGCCCTTTTTTTTTTTTTTTTTTTTTTCACTCCAACACTTGAGTAATAGTTGACTAAGGAAAGATTTAACGTAGCATATGTAGTTGCAGCTACCAAGACCTTGCAATGAACAGGAAAAGCGGGCTGGAACCATGAGTTTGCGCTGATTTTGACGGTTTCAACTTGAAACCATAGGATTGCATCAGCACGCGTACACAAAGCCGTGCTCAAGTCCTCGGCCTGGGCGAAATATCCTAGAGGTTGGCGCCCAGTCGCTTCACTCGCCTGAGGCTAAAATTTTGCCAAGTCGCTGGCAATTTTGGACTTGGTGCAATTTCCCTTGTCCCTACTAGTAGTGGGTGGCGCGATTGCATGATTTTTTCTCAGAGTCCTCGCAAAATTCGGACTTAGTGCATTCCACCCTCTTCACTTGTGGGTCGCCCGAGTTGAGGAAAATTTCGCAGAGTCGTCAGAAACTTCGGACTTGGTGCATTTTTCCCTTTTCTCTTGTGGGTTGCGCACCTTGAAGAAAATTTCGCAGAGTCCTCGCAAATTTCGGACTTAGTGCAATTTTAGCAGTTCCTGCTGGACCGACCTTCGCTCCGCTCAAAAATACTTGGTGCTGACGGTGCGGCTCCTTCGCTCCGCTCAAAAATACTTGGTGCTGACGGTGCCGTGCTTCGCTTCGCTCAAACACACTTGGGGCCGTGCCCATTCTTCGCTGCGCTCGAACACAGTTGGTTCCAGTGTTGGCTCTGTTCGAAAAAAAAACACTTGGTGCCGTTCCAATCTTGCATTTCAACAGACTGTATGAATCAAAGAGCCTGAGATGGGTTGCGGACATGAAAAGAATGTTGAATATGATTCAAACCGACAAACAGACGAGTCGATAGAAAGTGGGTAGTAATCGATGTGAAGTGTAAACGAGACGGACAGTATTGTCAGACAGATAGAGTCATGTGAGTATACGCGCAGTCTTGGCTTGAATGCAGACCTGGAGATCCGAGGACAGCCTTGTCAATCGAAGCAGTGCCGTTGACGCAGTGCTGTTGAGGCGATTAATCCAAAAGCGGGCCCAAAGAAAAGCATCCGGGAGCAGCGGCTGTTGAAGTGGTGAATCCAAAAGAAAGAAAAGCTGGCGAGTAAAAGGCATAATGGCAGCATCTATCGGGAGGTTACTGATGTTTTTTGCCGGCTCCATCAGCACTATTCCACAAGCATACAATGTGGTACCAGGATACTAGAGAAAGGCAGCGGTGGAGGAGGTTGTCTGGTCACATATGCGCTTATCGCTCGTCGATTCTTGGCACAACCGCTGGTTCGACTCCAGCAAACCGCAATGGTCGAGCTAGTTGTATGTTTTCTGTTTTTTGCTCTTGCTTTACAGCTTGAGGAGCCATACTTGACTGGGGTTATCTAGCAGCAACCAAGACCTTGCAGTGAACAGGAAAAGCGGGCTGGAACTATGAGTTTGCGCTGATTTTCTGAACAGACCGCCGCCGGTTCAATTCCGGCACACTGCATCTATCGGGAGATTACTGATTTTTTTCTTTCCCAGCTCCATCAGCAGCACATACAACATGGTACCAGCATACTAGAGAAAGGCAGCGGTGGAGGAGGTTGGCCGGTTGTATAATTTTGTCCTTTATGACTCACGGCAGCAACCGCTGGTTCAACTCCAGCAAACCGCAATCGTGTCATTTTTTCTTCTTCTTCTTTCTTTACTTGACTAGGAATAACGTATGGGCTTCATTTACTTGGCTCACATTACTTTAAACCCAACGGTGTTTCTCCGTGTTTCTCTCAGTACCATTATATATATTCAAGACTTTTCTTACATCTGGAGCCATACTTGGCTGGGGTTATCCAGCAGCAACCAAGACCTTGCAGTGAACAGGAAAAGCAGGCTGGAACTATGAGTTTGCGCTGATTTTCTGAACAGACCGCCGCCGGTTCAATTCCGGCACACTGCATCTATCGGGAGATTACTGATTTTTTTTTTTCTTTCCCAGCTCCATCAGCAGCACATACAACATGGTACCAGCATACTAGAGAAAGGCAGCGGTGGAGGAGGTTGGCCGGTCTCATATAAGTTTGTCCTTTAGTGACTATGGGCATCAACTGCTGGTTCGACTCCAGCAAACCGCAATCGTCGTCAAGCTCTTCATTTTTTTGCCTTTGTCGGGGGAGGGGCTGACGTAGACAGGTATCCGCGTTCAAAAGTAGCGTCGAGTTTTTTTTTGGCAAAGCGGCAATTCAACAAGGTGGCTTGGCACGGTGACGCCAGTTCAATTCTGGCAGGCACGGTTATTTCTTTATTAAAGCTAGTCTTTATTAGTTATAGAGGCTGAATCGAACAAGGTGGCTTGGCGTAGTATGGACGTTCGTGGTAACGCCAGTTCGACTCTGGCAGGCTGCATTCGAAATTGTTGATCGCGTTCGAATTTTTTCCTTGAGTCGACAGGGGCTTTATAATCGCCAGCACAAGATGTCTCGACTTGGAGATGGAGAGAAAAGCTGTGGTGGCATAACGGCGGGACTGGAAGCGCCCTGCTGGTTCAACTCCAGCACACTGCATTCGTGGGCAAGTTTGTACGTTTTTATGGAGCGGCGACGTCACGGCCTGGAGGTAGTGGAGGCTGCTGGTTCGATTCCGGCAGACCTCTGGTAATTTATTTTGCAACCCTGATTTTGACACAGAGACGGCTTGGGGTGTGTTTTTGAATGAAGGCTGTATACAGGAGCCAGCGTGAAGGGGTGGCTTGGCGTAGTATGGACGTTCGTGGTAACGCCAGTTCAATTCTGGCAAGCCGCATTCGAAGTTGTTAATCGCGTTCGAATTTTTTTGGTTAGGTGTATCACGTTGGAATTTTGTCGAAGGGGTATACAGGAGCCAGCAAGGCCCGGCAGTACAAGGGAAAAGTGTGGACTCTGATTGGGTGGTCCACTGCTGGTTCGATTCCTGCATCTCCATCTCGAGATTTTCTTTTTGTGTCCCCGGCCCTGACGTCACCGGTGACAAAGACCCCTGAGGCGGCGAAAAATTTGACAAAAGGGGCCCCCAAAAGTAGCCCCTAATACCCCGTGGGTCGAGGACCGCGGTTCGAGCACCGGCCATACATCAAGGGCCCGTGTTCGACCCACGGTAGTGTCTACCATTTTAAATATGGATCCGCTGAGCCGCAGGTGAGCTCGCGCAGCCCATAGACGCGGTCTAGACCCTCAATTTCCTTTTTCGGACACATCTAATTTCAGGCTCTTTCGCCGATTGTTGGGCACCAATCGAATCGTCTATGAAATCCCCATCAAGTGCTGTTGTCTGTTTCGCAATATTCCAAGAATTGAATGCTTTTGAAGCCCTTCTTTCCCGCAAGGACCGTCAGCCACCTAGGTTTTAAGTTGCACTTGTTTGTTGACAAGCTAGAGTCGACGATATCCGGATTTCGGGAAGGACAATGAGAGAAAGAATAAATGAGTGGGCCGCGGTGCGGCCTCTATTCGGTTTAAGAGTTTTGTGCCCGTACGGCGGCTTAAGAATTTTGGGTGTTTGCAGGGGGTTCGGTCGTCCCGGGAGACTCGTGGGTTTTCCGGGGGAAATCCGAGTCAGGTAGGGGCGAACCGGGCACGACCGAACCCGTACACAAGGGCCGCAAAGGGACGGCGAACGAGCCCCAAAGCAACCCAACTGAGCGGAGCTCCAAGAGCCGCAGGCTCGTGCGAGGGCGAGTGAAACGGGCCGAGGTCCCCAAACAGAGCGCAGCGAAAGGCAATCCAGATATGTCGATTAAATGTAGCTTACGATCCGGGACACACCGTCGGATCGACCAATGAACTGGGAATTTTCCAATCCATGTAATCACAGGACGACGAAGCAGTATAACAATGAAGGCGGCCCGACGAGCGCTTCGACTGGCGCGGGTAACGGCAGAGAAACGATGGGGAACAGAAGAGAAGATGGAACATTGCCGCCGATCGATTGGACTAGTGCAGTAGTGCTGGCCTCAAGACTAGACCCGGGTTGTATCTGGGTGCGGCCCGGAACGGATATCGTTTTCAAACGGTGACGGAATTGCAGCGGAATTGAAGGCGCGATCCGAGAGTCCCAGGATTCGTCGAAGAACTGGGGGTGTTACACCTACAAGGCTGCGGCCGAACAAGTTTCACTAGGGTATGAGGTGACCTGCCGTCACCGAAGCGGAGAATCTAGGATTGAGCCACCCTGAATATCGAGCAGCCGAAAAGTACGGTCGCCGCGCCGAGATGCTACGGGTGGATAAGCGGTAGCCAGCATCATAAACAAGGCTCAGAGCCCAGTTCCCAGCGACTGGTACGAGCACAATGTCAAACTCTGGAGGCGGCCGATGTGATTACTACAGCCTGCACATGTGAGGCACAGCCCGGGGAACCCGACAAGGTTACGAGTAGGCTCGGGGCAGCAGCCTGCCGGCGCGACCGGGTTGGTGTGAGCTTCACCGCGCGAAACGAGAGGCGGCAATCGGGCTAGACGTTGCAAGCGGCACGCGGGCACGAGTTTAGCGAGTTGGTGCTGGAAACGCGGCCTCGCGGGTGGTACAAAAGGAGTGAACAATTTAGGCAAGGCCGCAAAAGAGCCCGAGCTCGGAGGCCTGTTATGAGCGAAGTCGAATGGGCATAATATAGCCTAACCACGAACGCGCGGTGGAGGTGGCACTCGGAGGCGGCGTAGAAAGGCAAGGACGGTACGTGCCTGGGGACGGAAAGTAGTGTACGGGTGCGATGTCTGAGGTAGCGCGCGCCCAGACGGGCACGGCCTTCGACAAGAATGTGAGGTGGTATTTGGATAACCAGCTGACTCTAGGCAAGAAGAAAAGGTGCAGCACGGTGGCAGTTAATTATTTTGCGCACAGTGTACGGGATGGGCGGGAGCGCAGTACACAAGACGAGCAGACGCACGATCCGCATAACAGACAAGCCTCCACACACGAGGGGCGCATACTGTACGGGACGAACCGGTGCGCAATGCACCATTGACAACAGATGGATGCACGATGCGCGACACAACGGGCGCACACGAGCGGTGCGGACGAGTGCACAACGTGCAGGAAACAAGAACTCAGCAACCCCACCGTGTCCCGAGGCATATCAAAGAAACTCGGAACATCCGTACATTACGCGAGACGGACGAAGACGGAATGCGGTGGGATGAGGCGTGCACATGAGACGGGGAAGGGGCCCAGTGCTGGGAAGAGGCGCACGCGAAAATCCATGTTCGACGGAAACGAGGCGCTTCATGCATCCCAAAATCCAGGGGGCTGCGCGAAACCGAAGATAGCGAACCGATGGCATCGGGCCGCGCGGCGCGCGCGTTTGGCGGGCAACCACGCCGCAGCAGCCAGGCGCATGTCGAGAAGGGCGGTGCGAGGCTCCACGGGGGGCGACGAAGACGAGATGCGGCCGCCGAGCTCGTCGTTGGCGAGGTCGGCGAACGCGCGGCGGCGAGCGTGACGAAACAAAACTATGCGCATGCCCTGAACGGACGAACACGCGGGCTTAAGACGGAGACGGCCGCACAATGCACAGAAACGGCAGGCGCACGGTGCGCGGCAACAACGAGCGCACAACGCGCGGAACAACGAGCGCACAGTGCACGAAACGACGGGCGTACGGGCGCAGGAACGAGCTCACGCGAGCCTACAAGGTCGCATGGGCGCAGGAACGATGGGCGCATGCGAGCCTACGGGGTCACGAAGTGCGAAGGGAACGCGCGCACGCTGCGCGGGTCGGGAACGCGTCCACCGACACGACGAGGCTGACGCCTCCGCATCCGCGCCACTGGATGCGAAGGGCACCGAAGTACGAAAACGGCGCAGAAAAGCCGCGCACGCTGCGCGGGCCGGGAACGCGCCTTCCGACACGACGAGGCTGACGCCTCCACATCCGCGCCACTGGATGCGAAGGGCACCGAAGTGCGAAAAAGGGCGCACGGGCGCAGAAAACCGCGCACGCTGCACGGGCCGGGAACGCATCCACCGACAAGACGGGCTGATGCCTCCGCATCCGCGCCACTGGATGCGAAGGGCTCCAAGTGCACGGCACGCTGCCGTGCGCGAATCGGAGACGAGCGAACGCACGACGCGCCGCATGAAACCACGGACGTACGACGCGCCGTATGAAACCGCAAACGCACGGTGCGCGTGGAACGACCTCCGCCGAAGCTTCGGCATAAAAAAGGGACAATGCGTGCGGTAGAAAGTGGAAGGGGGAAACTGAGAGGTGGAAACACACCAATTCTGCCATCTTCCAGGCTGTCAGACATCCTTGATCAAAGACATCTCCGAGGGGTATGCCCTTCGCAAAGGACTCAGAAGCGTGCATAAACACAATTGTAGGCTTCCTCGCCCGCACGGTAGAAACAAGGGTATTTTTGACCCCGCAGTCTTGAAGAGAACAGAATCGAAAGGTTTGGGGGGACAAGCAGAGAAGCCTTGACAGAGCGAAGCGAAATGCCGAAGAAAATCTTCGAGCACACGAGCATTCAGAGCGAGGAATGAGATTGTTGCTGCAGCATAGCGATGAGTGGCAGTGTGATCGGAGCTACCCCGATCACACGGAACGGGGACGGAGGACAGACAAATCCTTCAGGGCCTGATCGGGTGCACCAGAATCTTTTCCCAGAATCTCACACCGGGATTACTGTACAGGAATTTCGGGGCACCCGAAGTTGGTTTCGATATGGCACGTGCTTGTTCCGGGTGCGCCGAAATGCTTCGGGCTTGCTATATATGGGAAGGCCGATGCATTTCGGCGCGCCCGAAATGGCCACGTGCCGTATCGAAACTAACATCGGCTGTCCCGAAATTTCTGTAATCCCGGTGTGTCTGCTAGAATCTTTTACGCATATAAATTTCGTCCCTAAACCATCGTAGAATCACTAATACAGCTATTCCATAAACACTTGAGCACCGGGAGGGGCAGAAAAAATGTGCTCTTAAATTATCCTCAGGATTCTGGGATTGTGCAATAGATTCTGAGTTCAACACAGAATGTGTTGAATATTTTGAAGCGATGTCTTCCCCCAGCCATATTTTAAGAAAGACATATATTTCCCATTCTGGCTTGGTTTAGGGACGAATTGTGTGAGAAAAGTACGTATAGCCGAGATTCTGTAAAAAGTTTCTGGTGCACCCGATCAGGCCCTCATTCATCTCCACTTGCTTGTCTCACACTTAGGCCGGCTCGCAAGCTCGCCTTGCCTTAGCTAACACATATTCTAGCCCTCTGTCTGGTCACGTGCATTAGAGAGAAAAGATACTCGCTGCGCTCGCAATAATTTTATTGGCCCGAGGCTCAGACGGCCGCCAGCGCAACTCGCGCAGGATCCCTTTTGATCTTGCCAACAAATTTTAATTCAACCTTGGTTCGAGCCACGTCGGTGCTGTCTTTCTGCTCTTTTCTACTCTTAGTGAGAGCCAACCCAGGCCCGACACATATTAAGCATCTGTGAATTTCCCCTCTTTTCTTGGCGTCGCCTATCGCGTCGTGGTTCCGTATCGCGCCGCTGATGGACTACCTACATTGTCGCGTTTGAATTAAAGCCATTTGTTCAGGTACATTGCAGCTAAATTGCATGCTAGTCGGCTAAGGGTAAAAGACGACTACTTAACAATGAGTGAAATGACACGAGTCACGGTTCTCTTGTATTTTTGGAGGGTGTGCATCTTTGCAGTCAAGCGCCGAGGCGCGTTTGTTCAACCAGTCAATCAACGTCCCGGATACGTTTCAAGTCTCGACAGCCACCTAGCTGATAAAGGACACTGCCCCGACTGACACGAGCGACCTTATAACGAACTCTGCCCACGATAGACGCCAATAATATATCCAGCCAAAAGTACAACTCAAACTTCTTCAAAGTACCCCGACGCGCACTGGCACCCATATTTATCGTATTTATCCATCGTTCCACCCGTCCACAAGTTTCCCGCGCGCTCTTTCCCTGATGTCATTCGACCTGGTGGTGGTGGGTGAGGGCGGCGGTCCAGACGAGACTAATCTGTCGGCGTACGTCTCCAACTTCGCGTCTCTTGACGCGCTTCCAACGCGCCACGTGGCACGCTCACTTTTGTTTCTTGTACAGCTATCTGTTCAAGCCATCTGCTGCTCCGTGGGAGGACGGGATCGTTGCGCTGGAGGCAGGTGCGTGCACTTGCTAATTTTTTTGATGCATCTGTCCCACCTGCAGCCTAGGATCTGGCCAAGGAGCCGTGCAGAAACTTCTTCAACGCGACCCTCACCTTTTCAATTCACCAGACAAGCCCTCGGCGCGCACAAAACCTTATTCGGCCTCGGAGATCTACTCGCTCGTGCGGTTCGTCGCGTTGAAGCACCTCGACGGCTGGATAACAGGCTGAATTTTAGTGAACAGTTGTTTCCTCATCTCGCACGCCCACCTGGACCACGTCAATAGCTTGGTCATCTCCGCTGGGTCTCTCAGTGGACCGCGAAAACGTCTCTTTGCCGCGAAGCAAACTCTTACAGACCTAGAAAGCGTGTTTGCCGACCGCATATGGCCCAACTTGGCTTCTTGGAACGAGGAAGACGATGACCACAAGCTTTTGTACACCGTGTAAGTCGCCAAGTTATCGAATTCCTGACCGCTGCTTATCATTCCCGCAAGCCTTCACATGAATGACGCGTACACAACCTTGATTCCCGACGTTTCAGTGCGCGGTTTCCACGTGAGCCACGGCCACAACGCAGCAGGCAATTACGATTCTGCGGCATTTTTCATTCGTTGTGATCCCACCGGACGCGAATTCCTCTTCTTTGGGGACCTTGAGCCAGACGCGCTCTCCCTTTCCCCACAGACAATCAACGTCTGGCGTGCCGCCGCCCCCAAAATCCCCGAATCGCTCTCCACGATATTTATCGAATGCTCGTGGCCGTCGTCCAGAAGCGACGACACGCTGTACGGCCACCTGAAACCCGAATATCTGGCCCACGAGCTGGAGGTCCTGGCCTCAGAGGTGGTGAAGGTCCGAAATGCCGCGCAAGTCGCCAGTTCCTCCGCCCGACCAGCTCGCAAAAAGCAGCGGATGAATCACGCTCTCGCTTCGCCTCCGAGCGATGTGCGAGGCGCCTTGGAGGGTGTGCGCGTGTTTGTAATTCATTGTAAAGATACCCTCGATGGAGCGCCCGATCGACCGAATCAGACGTTGATCATTGAGCAAATAAAATCGTTGGTGGAAGCAAAAGGGCTTGGGGTAGAAATCTTGGCTGCCCACCAAGGGATGCGCATCCGTAAGTCGCCTACTCTCGCGCTGAGCCTGACGCTCATCACGGTCCAGAAATATAAACACTGGACACTTATTTATTTCTTCTTGCGGACTCGACCATTTGTTGTATAACTAGTCGTCCTGTAGCTCTAGTGCTTTCTCCTCATCCCGAAATTGACATTGGTTATGTACCACACACTGTGCGTGGTCGGATTATTGATAAGTAATAATTGCGTTCATAACAGTCGTTAAAACATATGTTGTATGTACAAGAAGAAGAGAAATCCCGTATGAACATTCTAATTAAGCAAAGCTATGCGGCAAATGATCCACCACTGAAAGCGAAGAACGACGGAAACAGGGTTACGACGATGCGTAGAGCTTCACAACACCGTCAGCCCCTGCGCTGGCCATGAAGGGCAGTGACGGATGGAATTCAACATCTAGCACCCCTTCGCGCGCCTTTTCTCGGTGTGTTGTGATCTCCTGCACGCATGCACGTGAGCCAAGCAGATCCCAGAACCGCACAGAGCAGTCGTGGCTGCCGGAGACGAGTGAGAAGCCGGCGGGGTCAATGGACAGTGACGTGACGCCGTCGAGATGAGCCAGCATCGAATGTGTGCATTGCCCTTGCCATATCATTAAGTCAAGATTGCATGTAGAATCACTAAAGGAAAACACACCTGTCACGATATCGAATATCCGAATGTACTTGTCCTCGTGTGCAGTGACAAGGAGGGACATGGTGGGATGCGAAACTATCCGGTTTATCTGGGTAGCTGGCGTGCCATCTCGAGAAAGTAAGGTTCAGAACCTGCACAAGAACGGTGTAATCTGGCGACACACCATAACTGATATCAGTTGGCAGCCTCGACAGCTCTTTCCCATTCTCGATATCGAATATCTTGACGACCGCATTCTGATATGCGACTGCCACCTTTTTGAGATCGACCTTGAGTGCCTCAACCGCTGTTGCGCCCGGGGCATCCGTATCGTCCTGAAGCTCATCCGAATTCTCAAGCCCCGACCACCCCCATGTGAGCTTTAGCGATCCGCCGCCAGAGGGCCCGCTAACGTCCCACACCTTCACCGTGCCTTCTGCGCCGCAACTGATGAGCGTGCTCTCGTCCCGAACGAGTGCGAGGTCCCAAACGGCGTCGGTGTGTCCGATGAGCTCGCCGCGCGCGCGGGTCTCATCGTAAGGCGCGTATGTCGTGTGTGACGGAGAAGGGAGCGCCCACACCCGGATCGACGAGTCTAGAGATGCTGAATACAAGAGCTGTTTTGAAGGCGCATGTATCAGCCGCGTAATAGCTGCCGAATGACCACGAAGAGTCAGTTGTGGTTCAATTTCAGTGGTGGGCCTCGAGCTATGTTCAAAGACGGGTCAGTATAGATCGCAAGAGGCCTTTGCATAAAAGCATACGCAGAAGAGGCGAGGCCGGCAACATCCATCCGCCATATTTTCACCGTACAATCGTCTCCGCCTGTCGCTAAAGACAGTTCATGCGGGTGGAACGCGAGGGCTCGTACGGCGTCCAAGTGACTGGCCGACGGGGTAAGTATTATGATGTCGGAATGAAAAGATGGTTCCACGCACTTCCTCAATGTCCGTTTTGGCCGCCAAACTTTATTACCCTCACCGTCACTAACCACGGACGACTCGTCATCTTCCACTTCGCCGTCTTCATCCTTCCCGTCGTCCTCGTCAGCCCGCCTATCCCACCCCTGCTGTTCCCGTGCGAAACGAGAAGCTTGTTCAGCCTCATGTGACAATCGCAACTTCTCCTTCCATTCGCCTGCGTCATCAGGCCGGAAAATCGCGGTCAGCTGGCGGGGCTCGGAGTCCTCCCTGTCTCTTTCTCCGGCGGGCAATGGTGGTGGCTGTGAGGGCACCACATTTTGCTGCTGCAGCAAGGCCGGGTTCGGAGAGGATTGTTGCGGCTGTTGCGGCATGTGTTGGAGTTGCAGCATCCCTGAACCGAGGGGGTTGCTCCGTTCAAGATTAGGAGCCTGAGCCCCAGTCGCAGCGGGGGCGGAGGAAGGACCTGACATTAGGTTGATGTTACCGTTGAGCATGGGAAAGTCCTTGCCCGTCTCCGGGAGGAGTTTCCGTGGCCGACCGTTGAAAGCCATTTGTTCAAACGGCGGCGCGTTTGGAAGGGTGAGCGAGATGTTGCCGTTGTTGAGTAAGGGTCGATTCGGAAGCGGATTCATCGCCTGAGGCGAGGTGAGATATGATATTTCCTGGAGGCATCTTGAATGGGTCGGTGAGCTTGGTGTCTGACAAGTGCAGACCGGAATGCGTACTGTTTGAGGTAGTCGCGACTCCGTGCTCTGCTTTTTGGGTCCCGGCCTGGCGGAGGCTTCCCCAACCCCGCTACGGTTCCAGTCGAAGGACCGTTCGTCCAGTTGGAGCCACCCCATGAGTTTGGTCGTCCTGCTGGCCCGACTGATGCTACGCCATTGACGCGGCCGTCTGGCAGTGGAGAATCTGAGAGAGATGAACGTGAGAGAGCGGATCAGAGTGGACGGAGCGCATACCCTCGCTCCGTGGAGAGCTGCCGCTGCTTTCTTCCTTGTGGCTTTGGACGTCGTCTTTTTGGGACGAGGAGGAAGTGAGCGCTTGGATCGCGGCAAGTTTTGCAGGGGGCACCGCCTGGGAGGCAGCCGGCGGTTGGGTGAGCTGTTTTGAGCTAGAGTATAGACACGTCAAGAAATAAAATTGGGGCAAGTGGGATGGAACGGACCGCTCCATGCGCAGGGCGTATTCGAGCATTTTGATGCGACGCATAAGGTCAAGTTTTACATTCTCGAACGAGCGGCGCTCGCCCTCGAGAAGGGCTATGCGAGCCTGGGGAGAGTGAAATTATTGAGATACGCGCCGCGAGACTGGGAGCAGAGACGGACCCGCATTTCGGCGCGCTCGATTTCCCACTCATTCCTGTCGCGTTCGTATTTGCGCCATTCTGTCTGGAGGTAGTGGAGAACGCTGGAGAGATTCCAGTCCTGGCCACTCTGAAAGGGCGGCGGGGGGATTTGGTTTTGCTGCTGTTGCTGCTGCTGCTGCTGCTGTTGCTGCTGCTGTTGCTGGTTCTGCTGCTGGCTGTTCTGCTGAAGACCCTGCAACATGGAAGCGGGCAGAGAAGAGGACTGGCCGATTCTAAACTTTGATGCGCCCAAACACAGGCAAAGGGACCCGCATTCGACTACTACTCTACAACGTCCTCGGACGCACACGAGTCATCCCACAAGCAGCAGAGCACAGTATACATTGTTCACAGCATTGACCCAACATTCACAGCATTCATCCAGCATTCGTCCCACATTCATTCCACATTC
Organism: Mycena latifolia; assembly: GCA_029289555.1. NCBI lineage: Eukaryota > Fungi > Basidiomycota > Agaricomycetes > Agaricales > Mycenaceae > Mycena > Mycena latifolia. The sequence continues at coordinate 252,176 of JARJLE010000028.1, read as the reverse complement.
ATCCCTGTATTATTTATTCTCTACTTCTTCCCTGATCTGCAAAACACAATCAGCCCCAGACAGCCATGCCACAACGCACTCACTTCTTGATCCCTCCGCCAGGTGCTCCACCTGGCCGTCCGGACAGACACATGTTAGCAATCACCCATCACTTGGCACTGGCTCACCCTTGAGTGCTGGTCGAACGTCAGAGAGGTCCTCAACGGCGGCGATACAACACACCTTTCTCCCGCGCGGCCTTGAGGGCATCCGCCTCGGCCTTCTGCTTCTGTTTACGGGCGAGATCCTCCTCGTCCTCCTCTTTCTTCTCCTTCTTGGCCGCCTGATTTTGCGAGTCAGTGCCTATCGAGTCATCGGCAAGTGCAGTGAGCAGTACCGACCTTCAGCGGCTTTAGTTTCCCGCCTTGTCTGCCGGACATGGTGTTGGTGCAATCGATAGAGCAGTGAGTAAGCCTAAGCAGGCCTAAGTGACCGAAAAACAAGCGTCGTGAGCATGTGACCTCGGATCGCGCTCTTAATTGACGCGACATGCTCAGCCTTTGGCTGCTTTTTGCGGCCTCAGTCGGGGCAATGGAGGCACAAGTTCCTCTGTCTGCTCCCCAGCCGTGGAAATCCCAGCTCTCCCGGGATTGGGATGTATGAATCGCTGTTTCTCGTAGATATTCGCTTGACCCTTCCTCCAGGTTCTTGGGCCATTCCCCATCCATGCGCGCGAACAACAATTTATCTCTCCCTCTTTCCCTGTCAATCTCTCAGAGCCCATCGACTTTACGAGAACATGGCCCTCGTCTTACGCCGACCAAGGAAGAGTAGGGTGGACCAAAACCCAGGCAACTGCCGATGGGGATTTAAAAGTCTCGTTTCCCAATATAAGGTCCGCCTGCTCCAAATCCTTTGGCATGGTATTAATTCATCTCTTAGATGGTCGGAACTGCGGGCAACAGAAGGATGGGCTGCCCTCCAACATCACGCCGTGCTCCATACCAACATAACCTTGTACCCTCCTCGCAACCCCGACTCGGCTGTACCGCCTCGTCTTCTAGTTCAACTGATCCAAGGCTCATACATTACTATTATTCCTGCTTCGGGTTCCGAATCTGTTTTGCCGCCGGAATGGCACGCTGGAAACATCTATGCTATGGAACGCACTCTACCACGAGCAATTGAGCTGCCGAGTCATCCCTCTACGACATCTCCGACCACCTACCATGTGTTTGTCAGTGGAGACTATGAGGTACTATGAGTCGCTCTCCCAGCAATACCAATCTTACCTCCCTCCAGATCAGACTCTTCGGCGACCCCAAGAAAGGCCCACCCGTTCAGAGCATCAAACTTACCATTGAAGCTGAAGCCCCCAGCCATGCGGTCACTCTGGAGCCAACACAAGACGTTATCTGTGATTTCGTGGACGGCTATGCCTTCGGAGATGCTCTCGGGTTGGGTGTTCGCAGCCTTGCAGGCTGGTGGACTGTAACTGACGCAGTATTGATGTTCAAATTAGAGGGCTTCCGAGTAGAACTATTGCGACCCACCAGAATAGCCCCCTCGCAAACGCGAATTGTCCCCCTTCGTATTATCCAAACGGCGCAATTCTCGAGGCCGAGACTCGACATAAAACTTACTGTCACTTCAGACACGGACACCAAATCTATGACCGTCTCTGTGGTGCTTCCCTTAAAGCACTTACCTCGCTGGTCGGAGAAGACTCTGTCCGCCATCAAGGGGTCTTATTTCTATGCGCAAGAAATGCCGACAGTATTTTCTGTGTTCCCCCCGCTGCTCGATAATGTCGAGGACCAGAAACCGCAGCCACCGATCTTGTGTTTGCGTGCGTCACTGGCTTTCTTCGCCGCTCATCAATCTCATTCCCGCAAAAGATGGCGCAGGAGTTGATATCATATCCCAAGCTTTCTGGATCGACTCGTTACCGCGGCAACAACATAGCTGGCTAATCACACCCTCGGGGCGTACACCATGGGTATGTGTGGTCTCCTTCTCTCATCTTTCTAAATTTAACGAATGAAGGGCCTCGACTGGCATGGGCCCAGTGCCAAGGACGCGTGGGGGTCCGTAGATGCGCTATACACGATCCTCGAGGCGAATCCTGCATGGCATCCTCGAAAATTGGCCGCAGGGACCCCTGTGGTATTGATGGGACATTCAAACGGTGGGCAGGGGTCGTGGTACCTTGCCTCCCGTTTCCCCGATCGCGTCCTAGGAGGTTCGCAATTTTTTTCTCCTGTACACAATTGCTCACCGCTTCGTCATAAAGTGGTTCCAGCTGCGGCATACATAAAATCCCAGGCCTACGTCCCCCTACTCATGTCCCGGCATGTCTTCCTCGTCCTTCTCATTGACTCCTCGCTCAATGAAATCCAAGATCCGCGCACTTCATTGACCCCGCTGCACGCGCCATCCTGGAGTCCTCGCTGACGCCAGATGACAATGACCTGTTCTTATCTAATCTAGTAGACACGCCAATTCTCGCCGTTCACGGGTACTGTGTCTCACGCGCTTTGTACGCTTGATTAATTGCTGTTTTCAGTGGGAGCGACGATAATGTCCCGGTTTGGCACTCCCGGGAAGCGGTGAGCGTCCTCCAGGCGTGGAATGCTGAAGCCAACGTAACGTGCGCGGACGTTCTCGTGTGAAGTACGCCGTACTTAATATAACCACGGCAGTTTCCGCGAGGATGCGAGGCAGCTTCATTGGTACCCCTCTGTTCTCAAGGTACGAACCCCAAGTTGTATTATTGCATTTGATGATGCCCAACTGGATCCAGAACGATCAGGTCCAAGCCTTTTTGGATAATGTCCTGCGAATGTCGTCGTTTCCCCGCCCGCGTTCAAAGAGCTTTACGCTCACAGTCGCGGTTCCCGCTGAAAGCGGCTCCCTTCACGGCTGGAAAATCGAACGCTTATCTGTGCCGGGTCGGTCAGTGAATGTCGAGATATTCGATCCGCTGGTTACATACACCGAAATCCAGGTTAGGCCGGTTGACGGTCGATGCCCTAGCCGATAATCAACTCCGCATCGTCACCTCGAATGTCGACCAGTTTACCGTTCTTGCAGACATATGGAACATTGATTCGCTCTATGTGGACAACAATCTGGTGGATTTTACCCCGCACTTGCGTGGTGGTTCTGGTGTCATTGCCTTCGAGAGCGACGGGCGCAGGGTCTGGAAGGGGCGCAACTCCACACTTTAATGGTGCCGTTTTGCTGATCTGTATGCTAGGCTTCCCCCCAAAAAATCTCGCCTCAAGTGTCAGCACGCATGCAGTCCTTCCTCTCAACACACGCTCCCTTCCGCCTCGTTGTTTTGGACAATTCAAGCTCTCGGGATACTTCCTTGGCTCTAAGAATTGCGCATGACTTGAACGCGTACCACAGATTAGATGCGGAGATCGTCCTAGGTTACGCGGGCCTAAAAGACCTTGGAGATAGTGCTGGGAATATCCTGATCATCAGTAATGCAACATCTCTGCTTCTCGCAAAAATGCTCGAGAACCCCAAAACCCCCTTCCGAATGGAACAGAACCTACTTGTGCTCCGGGACACTGTCCTCGACGACGCTGGACTCGGTTTGTGTTCCCATGCTGCAACGGACATCAATTTATTTGACTGGTCCGAAAATCAGGAATCCTATTCCTTCATCCGCATCCTCAAAACATCAACGGCCAAATGCTGTTTCTCTTGTCGACTGACGCTGCAGGCCTTGAACGAGCTGGCAGACTGTTTCCCATTCGGACCGGCGTCGCGGTGCCCGACTGGTTGATAACTAGCAGCCGTGCTGAGCAGGCAGGAGCTGGTGGTGTGATCGGCGCAGGGTGCGTTTTCGTCTCATGTCCGCGGTCTAACTTACATTTCCATAGTGTTTGGGGCACTGGTTGGAGTTGGAATGAGCCTATGTCTTGGTTGTACTGAAGAGGTGTTGTTCAACTTAAAAGTTTATGGTTTCCGAGTCCCGACGTCATCGACCGCGGCTTGATACGAAACTATCCTTACGGCATTCACATCAAACTTGAGCGGGTTCCGTCTCAGAGAGTCTCTGAAATTCCTCGCTCTGGCAGTGCCTTTGGTCCAGCGCTATGCCCAGCGACCATGAACCACACCGTGATCACACTTGCCTGATAAGGCTCTTTTCTCGGCTATGACCTCTCGCCATCACACTTGTCTTTTCAGGTAAAAAACAAACCCACAATCCCAACCAATCCGCTTAAGTTTTGGGATTGGTTAAATGGAGGCGCTCGTTGTAAGGATGCAGGCTCACCGCTTTCAGCGCCCTTTCCGAATCCCCCCCCTCCTCTCCCATAACCCTGATCAATGGCGCGTTCGTCATCTACCCAGCCTGTAAGCAAGAGTAGTCTTACTTACAGGGCTTGTCTTGCTGACGGCTTCATCCAGAAAGTCGAGTCCGGTAGCGGCGCGACGTGTGACCACTGTGGGGTCTATCTAAGGCGCAACAACGACTTGCCCCGACACATGGTCCTCCACGCAAAGAATAAAGAGGAATTGTCAGTCTGCATGCATCCGTTTCATAGCAATGCACTCACCTGCTCCCAGTATGTACTCCTGCCCTGTGGAGGGATGCACCCATCAAACTCTCCAGAAGTCCAATCTCGCCACTCATATCAGAACTCAGTATGCGCTCGTCCACCATTGCCTCGCCAATTACAACTAACACTCCACTAGTACGCGAGCGAAGCCGCACAAGTGTCCAGAATATTTTCCCAATGGGCAGAAGTGTGATTTTGCGACGGCGGATCCTTCTTCACTGCATCGCCACAGGAAGAGGAAGCACGGCTACAAGTCTAAGTCCTTCGCGGCTACCTCTAGCACGCCAACGGCATCCGGAAGTGGCACGCGGGAAGCATCCGTCTCATCCTCGACTTCCTTCGAGTCTGAAGAGTCCTTCGGATTGCGCCCAGCGACGTACGATGCAGACCCGAGTACCGCTCAGGGTTCCACAGACAATACTTTGTCGTACTCTATCCACGCCGCTTATCTCGCTTCCAACAAGTTATCTGCACAGCACTACGACATTCCATATTATCTTCCGCTTGATCTCAAGTTCCCGGACTGGATCGCTTCCCCCGCACATTTGCCTTCCACATCTTATGGATTGGAATACGGACATGATGGTCTCAAGGACGCCAAGTTGCCGTTGTCGGATTGTACCGACGATGCCTCGCTCCTAGAACGCTGGCCTCAATTGGTGACGCCGGATTTCAACGGTCTCGACGCCACACCTTGTTTGAGGTACACGCAGTCATCTCAAGCGTCCGGAAATCCCTTGACTTCTCCCACCTCGAGTTCGTCCTTCTCCTACGAGTCCGCTTCTGTCGGTTCTCCTCCGCATTCCCACCAAGATTTGCCAACGTTCTCGCCAGACTCTTGCGGTTCCGAATCCACAATTGTGTCCGGTCTTGAGCCATTTACATACCTCCCTCTTCCTTCCGATCTATTTCCTACTCTTTATGTCTTCATCTCACAATAGCAGGGCGGATTTCGTATAGTTATCTACATTACAGCGAAGTCTAGCCTCCAATTCTGCCCAAAGATGGCTCCATAATTGACGGTTCATCTCGTGTGTATTACTCGTGAGCGGTCCAGTGATGAAATGGTGGAACCGACGCGCGCCGCGGCTCGTGGCTCAAGACTCGCGTGCGGAGCGTGCTGATCTCAGAGAGAGACCTATCATATCACCACGATGGAAGATACGAAGGTCAAGATTCTCTGAGTATAAAAGGTGGTTAGGTATGCGTTATCCGCCATACAGCTCTGTTCTATGATCACCCGCTCCAGGCAATCGATGAAATTTCGGATAGTTCCCTCGTATCCGGTGATATACCCGAGCGCACACAGTGTGGAGAGCACCTCCAATACCCAGGTGCGACATGTAATCCCGTTGCGCCGATTCTCGGGCACTGTGGCATAGCTGGTTCCAAACGTAGACTGGCACACCCCAGCAAAAATGGCAGGCGAGAGGGCTGTGTATCCGCTGATTTTAAAGTAGCCCAAGACAACCCTTCCAGTGAGAAGGGACTTGGGGTGCACTTTCTGGGAACCATAGCCCTCAGCGAGGCCAGTGACGCCACGTGTATCCGGCTTTTCGTGCCAGTGATGTCGAATCGCGGAGCAATTCATGTCGGTCGCAATCAAGGCCCAGTGAAACTTGGCCTCAGCTAGCTGGGTAGTGGTGACATAGAGAGAGAGGGGTTCAAGCAGTATCGGACCCGTTGGAGCGTTGGCCATGTCGTTCTACGATGTAAGCAACATGTCAGTGAGGCTGCAAGGATGTTCTGACAGCAAAAAGTGCGTACTGCCAGGACGCCGAGACTTGGACGCTGGTCAGCACTCAGCTGAAGCACCACTCAACAGGCGAGACGGACAGGTGTCGCATGAGGCAAACCGGCGTGCAGGGAATGCTAATCTGGGCGATCTCTGTAGCAGCTGGCACGGAGGCTGAAGGTTAATTGGCGCCCACAGCCGAGGTATTGCCACGGTCATCCAACGGTCATCTATGACCACATCCAAGTTTAAGTTACCCATGCGGACAGAAACGTTAATATCACCTTTTGATTCGTTGCTGATTCGTCACTTATACTCGAACTATTTCCATAGGTTTGAGGCGGGAAAAATCTGGAGATATATGGTGTTACAATTACAGTGTGTGAGGAACCCAAATAATGAAATATATGGTGCGAAGATAGCAATGGAATAGCGAGACGATTCTACTGGAAAACAGACCGGGCCACCTACAGCAAACATGAGCCAACATTGATGTCAAGCAGAACAAGCGACTTACACTTTCGAGGAGCATCGTCACCTCCGGCGCGATACGAATGAACTCCTTGCTCCAGAAATCATACTTGGGATTGCGAAGTAACTCGATGAAAGTGACCAACGCGCCCCACGGGTGAGGACGATGCACGATAAATCGCTCCAACAAAACCTTGGTCATGATTTCCCTGAAGCGGTCGTCCTTGATCTCCGAGAACAGATGGAGGAGCAGGGAACTAAACCAATGCGTGTGCGCATTGGGGTACCGCAGATGCAATACCATGGCGCTCAAGATATGGTGTTGCCCTAAACGGAGTGTATCAGACAAGAGGCATAAGAAAAGAAAGCCGCACACCTTCATCGTCCAGGTGCGTCGCCAGATATTGCAGGACAACGACACCAGGGTCACTGGCAACGAACAGGGAGGAACCGCTCCGTGCTTTTGCCTGAGCAACAGAAGATACTCCAGTGTACATTACGAGGGAGTTGATGAGGGAAAGGTTGTATCCGTCAGGCGCCGTTTCGGGAATTCCAGCATGTCTCAATCGAGTTTTGAGGGAAGGGAGGAAGGCGGGAGTCCCACGGTTCAAGAGGAACTGATCAAGGAAGTTGCCAAGATCACCGCTCTTCAGAACAGCGGAGAAATCGGACAAAATGGGTGGGATAGGTCCCATTTCTGGGATGGTGTCAAATGTCAGATTTCGTAGGTGGGGGTCAGGGAGGATTAGTGCGGGGGGGAAAGCACTGAGGATGATGTTTCGGAGTTGGATGCAACGCGGGGGGATGACGTCGCAAAGAGTGAAGTAGTATTCGCTGAGGAATTCCGGGAAGTCGTGGAGGAGGACCAAGAGCAGACGGAGGGCGCCACGGTAAAGGTCCTTGGAAGCGAGCTGGAGGTTGGCATCCTTGAGGAAAGGTGACAGAAATTTAAACAAGGAGAGAAGCAGCTTGTGGAAGGCAGACCATCCCTTGAGTACAGGTGAGTCATTTGCGGCGTCTAGTCAGATGAAATCGTTCACCTCGCGGTTCTCGGACAGTAGCAGTTTTGGCATGAACAATCTGTGAGAGATCAGGCACATCCACGAGAACGCGAATCCTGGGAAGTAGGTTGGCTGGAGAGAGCTTAACGTGTCGCTAGTACTAGATGTAAGCACCGAGCTACAACGAAAACATGGGGACGAACCTGATGGCAATCAGCAACTGAAAATAAACCGGGCCAAGGTGCGTCTCGATTGTATGCAAGTCGTTGATCAGACTCGAGAAGAACCTGAAAAAAGGTTTCTGCTGGAAAGCAGGCCCTTGTTCCTCGTGCATATTGGCCAGAACCAGCACAAATATCGAGAGAATCTTTGTTAAATAGTGAACCTTGGCTTGGTCGTTGTTGACGCCGGACGCATCTCCGTGATATTTTATGATGTAAACGATTAACCTCGACATCGCGTCCAAGGCCTGGAACGCGTAGTCAAAGTCACCGTTAGCAATGCTCTTGACATAGCTGTTGACACTTGATTCGGCGCAAACCCGGAAGAAGAACGAGGACACGTCTTCGACTTTCAAGATGCCTTGCTTCGTCAGTTGTGTAATAAAGGGCACGAAATTCTTCTCGGGAGAGTGCGACCTCTGGAAGATATTGACCCATTGTTGGAACCAAACGAAAAGTCTCTCCCGCATCTGTTCAGTCTCCGGTTTGACTGAAGGCTGACGAAGGGCCGGTGCTTCAGGCGCAACAGGAGCTGCAGGGCGTCGAACTCCTCGAAGATCGTCCAGGAGTCTGCCGACTCTGATGTACGGTTAACAAACAATCCACCATGTTATCTGTCAAAAACTTACTCCTCATTGGCTTTCCCAGACTGTGCTAGCTGGTTCATAATCTCAATGGAATAGTGGAATTGGTTCTGCGTGGCAACAGGGGGGTCGCTGGATAAACACTCTCGAATGAGAGCCGCCACGTAGTTGAGCAGTGTAGGACGGGGGTCAGTGAAAAGGACCTTGGCCAATTGTTGATCTTGCAGGGAAGTGTTGACAAGACCACTGCGCAACAGAGTGACGGTCACCGGAACGTTGAACTTGCGCTGCACAACACCGTCAGCGAGCGATCGAGGGATATCGATATCACGTACTTCATCCTCGGCGTAGAGGAGCCATGTAATGGCCTCCTTCGCGACATCCTCGAATGCTTGACAAAGCTGTTCCAGCAAGGCTACATATACCTCTCGCCCAAGTTGTGACTGCGTCTTGTACAGCAACTGCACAATTTTCTGAGACATCAACAGCGGGGTACGGGTGCGATCGGTGGATTCTGCAGCCAAGAACATGATTTGGCGGACAAGATGCCGGAGGTCATGGTTCGATGGCAAGTTTGATAGGGACTGCACGGGCAATTGAACCATGACAGCCTCCAAATCGCGCGTTAAGACCTGATCACTAATCAGTCTACTGGAGTCTAGATGATTGAGCAACGCACTCCGAACCGATCCATGGCATCTTGATGGTTAAGGTATTGAGGTGGGTCGGGCGCTGGAGAAGCAGCGTATAGTGCAGGAGTGAAAGATGTAGTAGAGCTCGGCCGGCTTGCTGCAGCGATCCGTTTGGAGTCCATACCTGATGGCTAGGTATTAATGCGTGGCAAAGTGATAGAATGCGAACGTACTAAAGTCCTCATAAACGCCGGCTTGATGGGGCTGCAGTCCATTTGGCTTGACTCGGAGCGGATCCGGAAGGGTGCTAGCAAAACTAGAAGGCGCAGCAGTGGGGTCCCAGAAACTTTGGCCATTGCGAGCCTGGAATGGTGTAAGGACATTACAGGATGTATAAAATTTACGCACCTCGCGATGACGGCGACGGGCTTCAAAGGAAGCAGCAAATCCCTCATCCACATCCGACACGGCCCGTTCCATAGCAGCCTTTTCAATTGCAGTACATGCGATGTCCAGGTTATCTTGAACTAGGAGCAGAATAACCGGCTCGGGCACCATCTAGGAGGTCTATTCAGCGACATCGAACGCGCATAATTAAGGACTTACCTCGTTGAATCCATTCTCTGCCAAAAATTGTCGAAGATGGGTTGCCATGTTACTCTTCAACGGCTCTTTGCAGGTGACCAGCGCAAGACTCCCTGCAAGCTTCTGCGCCATCAAGTGGCCAGCTTTACGCAACTTTTCCTCATTAGGCTCCGTAGCGAAGTCCTTCGTAACCAGTTCGCGAGTCGAGATACCCGCGATGGTGACGGATCTTTCTACAACAGGAAGAATGATCTGCAAGACGTTAGTCTTTGTAGTGTCTTGATGCATGAACTACGTTACCTCGCGAACTGCGCGGTCAACGGCAAGCGCCACAGCTCGTTTGAAGACATGGTTGACGTTCAGGGGGGAAAGCTGAGGACTGACATGCACATGCAAAGCAAGTGTCGTGAGAATGGCCTCGATATGAGCTCCAACGGCTCGCTGGGAATCTGAAGGACTTCCCGGACCGAGGGCGAGCACCTGAGGGTCACTCGGTGTATGAGCCGATGCATACCCATCGATGGGAAGTGAGTCAATGTCTCCAACGTAGTCGGGCAGTGGAGGCCCGGCATCCGCCAGAGGGCGGTTCCTGAGCACCGTTGTGGCCTCCACCGTGTCGAGATTGATGTCGAGACCCTTGCAGAGAACCTCGATCTCGAATTTGAGGTTCAATTTCAACTCGGCGAAGTGATAGAGTTCGGCGAGGAGGCTGATGACGGCCATAAGCCAAGGGTTCGGTGCCTTGAAAATCGTGGATTTGGCGCATGGTTCGAGGGTCTTGCAGACGAAGGGAATGGCAACAACTAGGCGACCACTGTCGTAGCCCTCGAGAAGTAGGTCCTTGAAGGACAAATTCTTGAAACGGATCGGGCGGTCACGTGCAAGAGTGATGGTGCCCAAGAAAGCGCCCACGTTCTTCAGTGTACTGCGATCCGCCCCGGACTGCATCGAGCGCTCAGAGTTGAGCATCGTCGCAGACTTCACGAAAGTTTCCTGCAGAACTAGCTTTGACAACATCTTGCGGTCCAGCGCGTCGAGGAAACGGAGATACAATGAGTGGTTGTTTGGTTCGGTGCTGATTCGTTGATCCACAAGGTAGTTGGCGAACCACCGTGAGTATTCGTCATCAAACTGCTCTTTCATCTCGACCAGCTTGGCGTCGAAGTTGTTCGGCGCCAAGTTATTGACGATGAAGAGAATGCGGTCAGACAGTTCCTCGGGAGGGGCCTCAATTTGACCTTCGATCGGGTCAGGTTGAATAGCCGTGAAGACGGGTGCAGGCTCTGGAGCCCCGGCACTACGAGGATCAGGGTTGCTGCTACTGTCTTCTGCGGTCGCGAGGGCCCGCTGGATACTGGCGACCAGCTCTGGGCGCGCTTCGGCGAGGTGGGGAATGCGCAATAAAGCTGAGCATAGTGGTTGCCATTCCGAGAGCCTAGATTCGAACCGGCTGAGCGCTGTAACGCCGAACCGGAACAGATTTGTTTCCGGGGGGCAGTTCAGAGCATCAATAATGTACCGGACTGCAATGCCCAGCGGTATATAATCGATGAGCTGGTGCTGAATCAAGGAACCAAACAGGTAGCCGGTCATGGCGAGCTCTCGTGCCGGGTAATAGGATTGGAAGAATTTGTACTCGTCGAAGAGGAAGTGCAGCATGCAAGAGAATACTTCATGATCGCGGGGATTGTTGGATTCCTTGTTTCGCTGAAGCATGGCGATCACTTCGTCGATGGTCGTGTGCTCATCGTACATCTGCTTGTAGATCTGGTCGACTTCTGCTTCGATCTCGGGGGAGTATGTGACGACGGTGAAGCCGGGTTCGACGTCGGAGCCGGGGATGAGGCTCATAAGGCGTGGGTGAATTTGGAGACACGCATTTCGGACTTCCATGCAGTAGCCGATATCGGCCTCATTCATGGAGCTCGAACTAAATTCAAGGATCAGTGGAGGGTGAAGCAGGTACATGCGAAGAACTTGCCTGTTTCGGAGGACGCGGAGGACAATGGTGATTGTGTTGGGACTGAGAGGCATCGTGCGGTTCTCGACGGCGGGATCGGATATTCGCGAGACCTTCTCGCTATCCATTTTTTGGTCCAGGAAGAGGACAACGGAATGGAGGAATTCGGCGCCGTGATTGGCCACGTTATCCGCTAACCACTTGTCCAGATTGAGATATTCTCTTCTGGAAGCCAGCGCAGCGACATCGAGGGCAAACACAAAGGGACGAACTTCGAGGAGGGATTCGAGTATCTAAATGAAAGGTCAATACCACCAAAAAATGGTGGGTAGAGAACATACTTTGAGATCCTGGGCCACATCTAATATTCTCGTGATATTGAGGGGATTTTCTTCGTAGAAATCACGGAAGGCGTCTGTGAGGTAGGATGGTTCGATCTGCCATATTCTCATGAACACGAGTTGATGGTTTGGATGTCCTGCGAGGAACATGGCCAAAAGTCGACGCGAGTATTCCAGCCGTATCTCGTTCCAAGCGAGGTCCTGGGGTGGATTAGGGGGTTGCGTTTGAGCTAAAGTGAGAACTTACCGGGACCTGGAGGAGACCCATGTGGACGAGTTCGGCACTTATTTTGATTGCCTTGTCGAGCATTTCCCTCACGCAGTTCCGGATCTCGAGCGACTCCGAGTCAGCAAGGCGAACAAGGACCTCGAAGAGCTCCAGAGAGTTCCACGTATGACCCTGTACATTAGCCGCCAGCGATTTGATCGTCGGGCTGGCAATCGAGACATCGTCAACGGTGACTATTCTCCGTCCGGGCAACTGAACGAAGTTGAAGGTATCCGCGGGAAGCGATAGAAGCGCGTCCAAGAGACGCAGCTGATATAGGGAGTTGGACCACGTCGTCCAGAAGCCGGTCACCGCGTGCGGTTCCGCGTCTCGAGGGCTGTTGACGAGGACGGCGATGAGAAGCTTGAGTGTCGCAGTATCGACACCATGGCGATCTGGCCAGTCAAATGACTTTATTACGCTGACCCAGTTCAGATGAACGTGCTAAGGACAATGTAAGTTCGGTGACGAAGGGCTGAGTCAAGTGAAACATACAAAGCTGGTCAAAGCCCGAACCAGTGCCCCAACGTCACACATCGTTGTCCCTTCCGCAGCAAGACGACCCAGAGTGGACATGATCTCGACCACTAGGCTATCTCTCGGAGGATTTGCATCCGAGATATTGAAGCGCATGAGGAGTGCTCGGACGACCTCGGGATCGCTAGTGACTTCAGGCCCCAGCTGAATAAGGACCTGGACAAGGGATGTGCCGGAGGGAAGACTAGGAAGAGAGGGGCGTTAAAGACGGACCGAGCTTGTGTGTCAGTCGACATACCTCAGACTAGGTAAGATTCGGTGCAGCATGGGAGCCAAGGTCTCCTTCCCGTATTTGGATTGGGCCGCGACAACGAGAGCTTGGCGCTGTGTGGCATCCAGAACGGGTGAGTCCGGGGGAGGGTCGGATAGAAGATTGGACATGAGTTTTGCGACTTGGTTTGGAGACAAATCGGCCTGCTCAAAGGAGGGGTTGTGACAGAGGGCTAACACCGCGTTGTCGAATTCAACACGGATGATGTTTGCAGCCTGGGTAGCGAGCTCCTTCCGTGTCGGTGAGGAGACGATGGAAGCCGCAAGGATGAGCCTCTCGAGCGGGCGCAGACCAACGCGGTCCGAGAATCGAACGAGATCAAAATGGCGGAAGAGGTCTCCCTCGCCCTTGTCTATGCCGTCACGAAAACGCCCAGCAAGGAGAGGGTCGCGCGCAAGTCGTTGGGTTTCCTGGATCAGGAGCCGGAAGGTCAAGGAAGTTGAAAGCTCAAACGCAGAGGGAGTAGCAGATGGGGAGAGGCGTGCTTGCGAGTGAACGATGAGGCGGCGGATGAAGTGGAGGTAGGTATCTATTCCATGTTGCTCCGACAACTGCACACGCGCCAACGAAAAGTCAGAACCACCACAGAAAAAAGGATATAACATACGGAGCGGATTTCGATCTGGTTTCTCTCAAAGTTGTCCTCCGTGAGGGTAGAAAGAAGGAACACGATCTGAGCCTTGACTATGGTATGGATGTTGGTGCTGGACGTCGGCGGGTTTTCCATTGACGACCTGGAGGGTGTCACCGAGCGTCGGGCGCTTCCAGGTCCAGTAGGCCCAATCGTGCCGTCCTGTTAGGTATACGAGGCAGAAGGATGAACGAAACGGAAGACGACGCCCAGCAGAGGCGCGTTGGCCGCATTCAATCTCCGACCGCAAGCTGCCGGAGCCTCACACCCGTGACACTTTGTCACATTGCTTGACGAAATTCCGCTGAAAGTGCGCATCGACAGTTCATAACGCGTACTACACAAAGATAAACGACAGTCGACTACCTGCGAAAACACCACGACGAAAGGAATTCGGCCAGTAAAAAGTACACATTAACCTTGCCTGCATCGCGAATCACAGAGATGCTACCACTGACCCAGAGAAATCGTCATGAATAATAAAATTAAGGTGGAAGCCAGGAAAGGAAGGGGCGCATGATGATACGCGGAGGACTGCGCGATGCTTTGACTCTGGGAGCTGGAATGGAGCTCTGACATGGTGGTGCCGCACATGCCTGAACCGTCCAGGAATGAGGATTGAGCCAAGACGACGGGCACGCCTCCTTTTGTGTATTCGACTTCAAGGTAGCCGCTGGAGGCAACGACGAATTGTCGGCATGCGATAACACTATCCGCTGGCGTTGGCTCAGGGAAAGTCAACATAAACGGCGCACGCACTCGATGGTAACGGTCCCTCGGGGCCAAGGCGATTGGAAGACAGTGTTTGTAAAGTTCTGTGGAGGGGAGCCGATGTTCGTGAGGACCGTTACCACTTCACCCTTCTGGAACGCAATCCCATGTTCGTTCGATTCAAGGACATCAATATCTTGGGTGGCCCAGTCGGTCGTATTGACGAGGAAGTTTCGCAGCTAATGGAATATTTAGACTACTAGGAAGCGAGAATGGGGGGAACAATACCTGATTGAGGGTAGAAATAAGTTGGTACGATGAAGTATTTGTGTAATTGGATGGCCAGAGTGGCTCTCGATTATACTTGACAACGTCAGCCGAGCACTACGGGGAGATAAAAAAACGTACAGGATCAACGGCACCACTGAAATCTTGTTCTTGGCCATAATACACAACAGGAATCCTGCACAGAGACCATTAAACATGGCAGTCATTTGTGTCAGGTATGTTTTGATGCTTACCCGTCCGAAAGGAAAGTGAACGTCATCGCGTTGCTGTTGGCAGAACATTGAGATTGAGTCAGAAGCTAGGGATGAATATTTACTAGAGAGTTTGGGGGTCAACCGACATGTTATGCCATCTGGGGAGATCGTGGTTCGATAAAAAGTTCCCTAATCTATGTGGGTATTTCGTTTAGTCAGCAGGACAGTACAACCGAAGCAACCTACAGTGTAGTGTCCTGTGTATTGGCTCAATGAACACTGCAATATCCACACAGGATGTCGTGTCCTACCTTGTAGGCCGTTTTCGATTGTGCCAGTACATCGATAAGGGCGGTCATGTTACCACCGCCATTCTGTGGACCGGGAAGTGCAAACGCCGCGACAAGTGCATAGTACAATGGGAAATTTAGGACGGAATCGAGCGCGTCGGGGCCTTGGAACTCGGATACGGTTCTAGGAGGAAGCGATAGGTGGCAGGACGAAACAATAGAAACGCACATACGAGACAGTGGGATCGAACACCTCACCCATGCAAAAGACGCCAGCGCTCTTGGCGAACCCCGGCCAGAAAGACTTCTTGACGTGCTTTGCGGCATCGATGCGGAGGCCGTCGATCGAGTACGTCTCGACGAGGTCTGCAATCCACTGAGAGTATTCAGAGACTACAGTTGGATTCTCCGTGTCGACATCAGGCAGAGGAACGCTCTGGTCACCGAGCCAGCACTGCTGCTCGCTGGTGATGTTTGAATAATCAACCTGGCAATAAGGGTGATAGTACGACTGATGGATATTAATTAAAATTGTATCGTTCTTGGTCCATGTAAACGCACTTCGTCCTTGAAAAAGTACGTCGAGTAGTCGGGAGTCATCGATGTCGCCATAACATTGTTCACCACGACGTCGACCTTTCCTTCGGATGAGACTTATTTGTTGGGAGGAAGCTGGAGTTTATACCATTAGATACCTAAAAATGCCGTATGTCAGAACCGCAGTGACAAGACGGATGATATGTGTACATGTTCCTACGGTGAACTTCTGCCGAGAGAGCCTGGAGACCATCAGCAGTGCTCGAAGTGACCGAGGAGTTGGGGAGGATACCTTGAGGTCGTCAGCAGTGCCGAAGTGTTCGTTCAGTTGAGAGATGTCCGCAGTCCAATAGCCATGGTATGCGTCGCCATATGCAGACCTCGGACCTTCGTAGTTCTGGTTGACGGGACTAATCCAAACTAGGGAGCGTCAGAAGATGTGCGGCCAGTACAGCACAAACGCCTACTAGCCGTGAACCCAGCATTTTGGATGTAGTCTAGGTTTTCGCGGATGCTGGAGGAGACACTTATTGAAGACGACCGGAGTTGGACGACCAACTTGCCTATTCCACGTACCCCCGCACCTATAGGATGGGCGGATGAATGAGGCGAACCGCGTTAGAGAGACTCGCCATACCATGTCTGATCCGAAAGAATACATTCGTTGACCACGGCCCCAGGCGAAAGCGCAAAGCGGTCCGTAATGACTTGGTAGATACTTCGTGACTGATGAAGAAAATGAACGGGCGAGCTCTCGCAGAAAGGAGCGACACACACCCTCCACTGCTCAGTAGTAGCGGCACGAGACGGGCTGAACGCGGAGACGAAGAGAGTGAAGAGAATAAGCGAGCGGAGCATGTCGAGGACAAGTAAAGACGGGCAGTAAAGAGCGAGAGGCGGGCAAGGCGAGGTGAAGGCCTCCAAGCGGACGAGGGCAGGGCTGAGGAATGGAGAAAAGATTTGAGCTTTCACCAAGCTTTCACATGGGCCATCATCAAGTCAGCTGAGCTACGACAAGACACTGATCCATTGACGACTGGCATAGCAGCTGGCTATCCAATGCGTCGTCTTCGCGAGCAGCAAAGCGAACAGATCCCTCAGTCGCCCTTCGAGGTTGGGCGTTAAAGTCCAAGGAACCTGGCCTGTCAACTTTTACCCCAGATTCTTATCGGCGATCACGCCTCCACGTTACCGTGAACAACCATGTCTCACGGCTCTCAGCCCAACGGCGAGTCTTTTACACAGTTTGGCTGGCTCGTGTGCCTCTGGATCCTTCTGGTTCCCTTCCAGGTTGGCTTCAATGCGCTGTCCATTAGCTCTGTCTGAGCCTCGCGCTAGTATGGCTACCACATACCCGTCTTGAATCAAATACATGTAGTCTTGGCCTGTAAAGACATCAACCCCGACGCGCAGCAGCACTATGGCTTGCCTACGTGTCTGCCCATGTCCGACTTCAAGTTTTCCGTGTAGGACTATTATTCTCGCATGCCCTCCACATTGACACATCGATAGAGTAACCGCCCTCTTCACGGCGGGCGGTCTGTTAGGGAGTTTGGTTTCGAATGTTGTCATGGACCGCTGGGGTCGCAAGGGTGCGACCCGCGCCAGCTCTCTTCTCGTCGCCGCCGGCGCGGGTCTCATGTGCGTCAGTGCGTCGGTCGCCGTCCTTGGGCTCGGAAGGTTCTTGCGTGTTCCCGAAATCTTCCGCGTCGGCGCTAATCAGGTTATTAGATTTTTGGTGGGAGTGGGGTCGGGGATTGGTCTTTGTGTAGGGCCAGTTTACTTGGCGGAGATCGCACCGTCGAAAATCAGTGGAAATGTCGGTGTGTAGAAGGTAGTTATAACGGAAGCATAATACTTAATCCCTTGCGCAGGTGTCCTGACTCAACTTGGAATTGTGTTGGGTATATTTTTCACAAACGCAATCGGTCTGCGCTTCGCGACACCTACGCAGTGGCGCTCAGTACTCTTCATCTCTTTCGCTGCGTCGGTAGCACAGTTTTTCTTGAGCTCGCTGATGGTGGAATCCCCTGCATGGCTGGGCGGCAAAGGCTTTGTTGAACCCAAGAAAGCCGTCGCACGCAGACTGTGGGGAACAGTTCCTCCCGCCACCCGTATGTTTTCTTGTTTCGGACCTCCCAGTCAAATCCTCAACGCCTTCAGCTGCTGTCGCATCTGTTGAGGACCCGCTATTGGATGAATTAGAAGCACACCGCGACGAAAGTATCACTGCTCTCACAGTGCCCCAGGTGCTTGCTGCGCGCGAGTTGAGGAAACCTCTTGCAATCGTATGCTTTGCCATGTTATCACAGCAATTATCGGGTACCGTGGCTCCCTACGCGCCTCTTCAACTGATTTAACGATCCCTTCTAGGCATCAACGCAGGTGAACAACACTCCTACTCAGACAACGAAATTTTCTAATTCTGAGGCAGTCCTTTACTACAGCAACGACATTCTCTCAAAGTCATTGCCCGAGTTCGGTCCTTATGTTTCCTTGGGCGTAACGGTCGTAAATCTCGCGATGACATTTCCCCCAATCTTCCTCATCGAGGTCTGTCCTGTTATACCGCTGCACCGGCGGTCCCCACTGACATCCCGATCCAGCGCATGGGACGAAGGCAGCTATTGACCATTTCAACGTTGGGTGCAATCACTTCGCTCACACTCGTCGGTATCGGCCTCAACACCGGTCTCGTCACACTGACAAGTCTAGCCATCTTGACCTTCGTAACGTGCGCTTCAGTCGTCGCCCTAGGATAAAACGTGGCTGATGAATCGCAGATCCTTCGCAACAGGATTGGGTCCTGTTCCCTTCGTAATGATCCCCGAGGTGTCACCATATCATGCAAGTGCCTATGCTCAGTCCTGATGGTTCCTTTGCTGACTTTCTGTGTCTCTTTAGGCTGTATCGGCCCTGTCATCTATCGCGCTATCGCTGAACTGGACCGCCAACTTCATTATAGGACTTGTATTCCTCCCTCTACGCAACTTTCTCGCAGATGGGGAGGCGACGAAGGAAGGCCGAGTATTCTATCTATTCGCAGTCGCACTTTTCTGTTCCATGTTTTCTCTATCTCGGGTTTATCGTGGATGATCCAGATTTCTAAACAACAAAACGTCGTTACGTATATTAATTTTCAGATTGGGTTTGGGGAGGAGTATGTATTATACTGGCACGGTTTGGATCTACCAGTTTACTTAAGAACAAATAAGGAGCTGGGAAACTGGTGACGCTGGTAACTCCTTGGTAACTGCGGGTCCGCCTGTCCGGACGGTCTAGGCGCACGGAATCAAACAATCTTCAAAGATATCAAACAGCAACAATCATGGAACGTTCGACATCAAATTCTGAAGCATATGTGGATCGGCGCAACGCGTCCTTTTGAATGTGAATGCTACGCCACGTCTGTCCTGGCAGAACTGTTTGAAAGCACAGAAGGCGCGGATGAAACGTTAGATGTGTATAGCCAGCCCGCCCGAAACGGCCTTGCAGGCGGAATCAGCGGTGTGTTTTGATCTTGCCGATGCCGATGCCGATACGGCAGCATTGTTTCTTGGAGAAGAAAGGGCGTGAATCTGTGAGGAATTATTGCACGCATTGGGACAAGAGGTCCAAGAAGGCCCAGAACGTGTGATAGTCGACAACGCGTATAAAGCGAAAAAAAGGGAGTTGGCAACCGGTTGGTTACCGCCTCCATCACGGCTGCCATCAATTCCCGGCTTAACTTGTAGGTCTCTATCTTTCTCTCTCTCTCCCTTCACTTCTTCGGTTTCGGTTCAAGGCTTTCGGGCTTACCTTCTTTTTGTACTTGCCAGTGCTGTTGCGCGAGCGCAAGACGTTGAACGTCCCACTTTTCAATCCTCTTCTCCCGTGGCTAGAAAACTTTGGTCAAAAGCTTTCAACAAACTCTCTGCGAGAGCCACCCTTTCAAGTACTTGGGCTGAAGGAACCGGGTCTTAAACAGTACATACACTGTGCGCTTCATTCTCCCTACCTTCGCATTCTCGCTCTGACCTGTTCTTATCGTCCTTAGCGACAACCGTTTAGCGAAGCAACCATGGTGTCCAAAGGGTTAATGGGAGCTTGGGCGTTCATTGACTTCCTCCTCCTGGCTGCCGGAGGAATGGCAATCGCCTTATCAATTGTGTGGCGGGCCCCCAGCATTCTGATGAATATGGCATTGTCCCCAGAATTCCTGACTGGTGTGTTGCCTAGCCCTCTTTCGCCCATCCTCACTCATAGCGTATTAGCGGGAATGGTGGTGGGAATAGCCTTGTGTACGACATTCTTAGTGTCCATCGGAGCCGTTGTGCAGCGCAACCATGTCACCGTCGGCTTCGTAATCCTCAACTACTTCCTGATCATCGACGCTATCATCGTGGTCGTTGTTGGCACCATGATCTGGTTCTTCTCCCTGAGGCAGCGCAACGAATTCCACGTGAAGTGGTTGGCGTTGAGTGACAATGACAAAATCACTCTGCAGGATGAGGTGCGCTTTCTAAGGCGTCTTGTCGTGATGGCACTGGAATCAAATGTCCCATAGTTCAGCTGCTGTGGTTATTTCAATTCGACGGACAGCCCCAAGATTGGCGGCAAGTTTTGTATCTCCCAGCAATTCGCCGACAGCCTGCCCAACGTCACCTCGAGTTACTGTGTTACTCCCATCACTGCCTTCACGGACTACACACTTGAAAACACCTTCACGTTAGTCCTAGCTGTTTTGCTACGTTGTTCTCGGATTGACATTTTCTTTCTCTTACAGGACCGTAAGAAAAAATGCAATCCTTTCGAGTCACCCTAATCCCCCGTCTTTATAGATTTATGGTTTCATGGCCGTCGTTCTGAGTCTCCTCGTTGCTTCTCTCTGTGTTATCAAGAAGGTAGCCCTCAATTCTTTTCGTCCGCCAGTCGCTCACGCTCTTTCATGATTAGAGACAAGAAGAGGAGCGGTTCAAGAAGATCGATGCCAAACGTGGTGGCCGAGGCTTTGTCTAAATCTCCTTTGGGCCCTGAACTCTTGCAGCTTGCTCTATCACCTCCCAATATCGCTTCACCTAATTTCTCGGTTTTGTGTACACGTCCACTAGAGCTTCTCGTCTGTCAACTGCTCGTTCAGCACGTACCGTTTCCCCCTTCTCCCTTGTCTTTACTTCCTGTTGCATAGCTACTTACGCTCATTGTCCGAATACCAAGTTATGTCGAAGGGTTGATGCTGCTTGGCCGGCAAGAAGAGAATTGAATCTACCTTTTTTTTACGTTTTGTACAATACATATGTATAACTCCTGAAGAATCTGAGGGTAATTCCGGTTCCGCTGCCAGTATGTATTTCTTGCATCCGCTCAAAAAAATTAATCCACTGTGTAGTCGAAACCAGACCACACTGGGTACCAGGTCGGTGGTCAATACCTCAACAACTCCACCAAGTAACCTACACTGCCACTGATTGACAGATTTCCGAGTCTTACACTGAGAAAGTAGATTTGATCGCGCGTCTTGCCTTCACCAACCTGCGTTGCAACATTGTGGCTTTTGCAGGATGGTCAAAGCACGCAAGAGAAAGACCCCGGTAACTACTGTCGCAGCAATGTCGACTTCCAGCTCGAAGCCTAAATCGAGTCGGACGGTTATTCGCCAGTATCACGTCCTGTTGAAGCAGCAAGCGCAGCTGGAAGCTCTACCGGCGCGCGATGCCCAAACATCCCAAAGACTGGATGATGTGAACGCGCGCATAGACGAGCTTGGTGGCCTTGGATTTTATCAGCGAATGTCGGCTATAGGTTAGAGCGAAAGCTTCGTTCAAAGCTCGACCGGCTTACACTGTCGCTTTTATCAGGCCAAGGGCACGACCGAGGGGGTGGCACCGAGAAAATTGCCATCTCGTGGTTGAAAGAAACATACAAGAAAGAAGGTCGCTATCCGAATCCACCGCTCAAGTCTGAACGCTTTAGCCTCTTTGCGTCCCTGCATTCTCATTTCTTTCCAGTTTGCTTGAAGTAGGTGCCCTGAAGCCAGACAACTATGAGCCGTGTCGCAGCTGGATCAAGACAACTCCTCTCGACCTGCATTCGCGACATCCTAGTTAGTCGTAGACGAATGGTGTTGCGCAGGCCCTGACTTCCTGGAAGGTATTCTGGAGCAAGACTTCTTACTCATGAACGAGACGGAACATCGTGAAAAGTGGGATGTGGTTAGCTTGAGCTTGGTGCTTAATTTCGTTTCAGACGCAAAGAACAGAGGTATGATCATTACATGGACTGTCCAGTGAACATTCATATTAATCAAAATCCCAAGGACGTATGCTACGCCTAGCTTGGAATTTCCTCGTGCCTGGAGGTCATCTTTTCCTCGCGGTTAGAAATGACCGTCCTCTTCTAAAAACCTTTAAAAACCTATTCTACAGCTACCTCTTCCTTGCGTCTTCAACTCACGATATCTCACCTGCGAAAGACTGACTGCGCTAATGGAAGCGCTTGGATTCTTCCAGGTGAAGGAACGTTGGAAGGAAGGCGGGAAAATGATATATTCATTCTACCAAAAGCGCCTCACGCCTGGTTTCACCGAACCCTTTGGGAAGAAGACGGTCCTGCGCCAAGGTGATAGAAATAATTTTTCCATTCTTTTATAATGCATCCGTACTGCGAACGTCGAGTATGCAGACCCCTATAGTCGATGCTAGACTGTCTGTGCGTTTTGATAGACACCAGAATATCCGATAACCTGCATTTGAAACTCAACCTATGAACCTATGCCAAGGCTAAATTGCTCACTTTTTCCTTCATCTCATGGAAAACGAGCTGGGCCAGTCTTGCGTTGCGGTGTAATTGAATCCCGTGAGGATTCAGGACTTGCAGCAGAGCACCTTACAGACTCTGTGAATCATATATTTTCATAGCTCAAAGACGCCCCACCAACTGAGCCACTGTACCCTACATCCATCAACCCAGCATGAATGGTTGCCCCGGAGCGAAACAAGGAGCTCCGCACGTATATTTCGCCCATTGCATCATTTGGAGTACAAACTGTTTCAGTGAACTGGACCAGATACGCGCCGGGACCTAGGTGGAGAGAGTCATTGACGAATGGCAGCTCTTCTGTGGCAGCCGTTTTGCGCGACACATTTCCGAAATCAATAATGCCCATCGAGGTCCAGCGAGAGATCCGCAGAAGGGTGAGATCTACCCCACACGGTTGCACCTGCAGGGGGTGGCTTTGAACGCCTCTGATTATGGCCCGTGTTACGGCAGTATGTCCAGGTAAAATCATGCCGAATAATGAGCGGACGGACAAGCTTGAAGGAGTGGCAGCCTGAAGGACGGAGAAGAAGAACAGTCACGGTCACATGCTCCGACTCTGACCGAAACGTCCATTTCCATTGTCCAAGTAACAGCCTCAGGTCTCAATCCAGCATCATGGCTCCGTCTCAACGATGTCTATCGGTGCTTCATTTCAACGATGTCTACCGTTGTGGTCCACAAAAACTCGCACCCAATTCCACCGACTTCATTGATGTCACTCAGTTTGGAGCTCTACTAGATAGTCTAAGGGCCCGAGACGGCACGTTCACGCCACATCTGAACTCATCGCAGTTCTGAGATGCCCTACAGGCCTGGTGTTGTTCTCTGGTGACGTGTTTTCTCCCTCCGTGGAGAGTTCGGTGACGCGGGGTAGCCATATGGTGCTTCTTGGTTTCACTTCATGTTACTCTCGGGAATTCTCAGTTTTGATAGGTTCCAGTAATGAATGAACTGAATCCCGACGTCTCGTTGGCTGGTTAGTCACATGTAATGCCCCACTCTTGTCCCGAATCAACTAGACAACCTGCAGGTAATCACGACTTCGACTTTGGGTATCCTCATCTTGTCAAACTGATAATTTCAACAAAATTTGTACGCCCCTTCGTTAAATTTTCACTTGACTTCCCTTTTTTCAAGTTGACTTAGCCCTGGCTTCTGAGCAATATCGTGGATACCTCTACTTCTCGTGTTCCTGCGAATCTGCACGAATTTCAGGTTCTCGAACGAGCTGGTCTCCGTATCGGGATCATCGGCCTCGTTGAAAAGTAACTGGTGGCTTTCTGTTGTCTGGCTTGCAGCTGAAATAACTCCGGTAGAGAATGGATCGCTACTGTTGCTACTTGGCCCCCTAATTTCGAGTACAAGGATATGAAGACAGTAGGCCTGGAACTCTCTGAGCGTCTAAGAGGCGACCACGGATGTGATCTAGTGATCGCACTGACACACTGCCGGTTCGTTTTCCATTATCATCTTTTCCAAAGAGTCACGGCTCATCGTTGCGCAGAGTTCCTAATGTATGCTCGGACACTGTATTTTAAACTACACATCGGGAATGCTGATCTGAATAAACGTCACAGGATATCTCCCTTGCAAAGGATCTGCTGGCACTATCGCCTTCGGCTCAAGCAGAGAAGTCTATCGCCTCTGCGCATGGCGTTGATCTCATTCTGGGTGGCCACGATCACCTCTACTTCGCGAGCAAAGGAATGTCGGAATGGGCGGATTATGACACCTCCCAAGACGTCTTGGGGGCTGAGGCGGACCATGGAGATGTGCTAGTTTGCAAAAGCGGGACTGATTTTAGAGATCTCAGCGAGATCACACTCGAGCTTACAACCACACCGCCAGGAAGTGTCAGAAAGCAAGTAATCAAACGAATTACGGGTATGATGCCGTACTGGAGTCTTCGGCAAGTCCGTTGAAGCTCTGATCATGTAGGAAAGAGGCATTCGACCAAACCGGGCTCAAAGTCTTCCGAAAAACTGACGGAAATTTTGAAAACTGTTCTCGGTTCTGTTTCATCCACTCTCAAAGCGCCAGTCTGCAAAACCAATGTTGCTTTGGATGTCCGGTCGCAGTTGATTCGTACAGAGGAGGTGTGTGTTTCACTGTTGTAAGGACCAACTAAATGTTTGCAAATCTTGACAGTCTGCTGCTGCAAACTGGTTCGCTGATGTCCTTCGACATGCGTATGATGATGCTCTTTCGATGAAGGGCTGTGGGGGATCTGACGGGGTCCTCATCTGTGCGGGCACACTCAGGGGGGATTCCATCTACGGTCCTGGTGGGTACTGTGCCGTAATCCTGACCGACAGTCATGATATTGACCGGCACAAGGGCAAATGACCCTTGGTGACATTCTGGAGATTTTGCCGTTTTCGGATCCGATCATCGTCCTCGAACTAGATGGTTCTGCGATCTGGGATGCGTTGGAATCCTCTCTGGAAACGTTCCCTGCACAAGAAGGGTAGGATCCCTTTTCTGCTGGCGCTCAAACTGCTCATCAGTAACTTTCAGGCGATTCCCGGTAATTTCCGGTCTGCGCGTTTCCTGGGACTCTCGTCGAAGCCCGGGCCAAAGGATCATCGGGATATGGCTCATAAATGAGACAGAGGACAACGAATTTGGACGTAGCGGGCATTCGACCCCTAAACTTGTTGACGGGGAACCAATCCAGAGAACCACCGACAAAACATACAAAATTGTGACCCGACAATATATGGCTGAAGGCCACGATGGCTTTGTGGCCCTGCAACGCGGAAAACACATCATAGACGACGAGGGGGGTCAGCTGGCATCAGCTATCGTTAGAAAATACTTGATGGGTGAGGCTTGACTGAGGTCCAGCATTTAAACGGCTGATGGGTTCCCAGGTTCCCACTATGTAAACACGATGCTAGCAGCATCCGATGTTGCGCATCTACATTCGACAACAAAATCCGCTATCGTTCAAGAAAAAGCCAGGCAGCAGCGTCTCCCTCGCCACGGATCCATCGCATCCCAGTGGAAACACACCGCGCACGCCGCGCTTCGCCAGAGCAAAAAACACTATCAAGACCATATCAAAGTCTGTGCGCTTGAAAGCATGAGCTCTGTCGATCCTTTCGACGGCGAAAAAATCCGCAGTGGCCAGAACTCGACGTACGAACGGGTTGATTTTAAGGATCTTGATTTGCTTAGTATTAGCCCTGAAGTTGATGGAAGACTGAAAGACGAAGGTCGTTGAAGCGAAGCGAATCGATTAAATAGTGTATGCGAATCGAGCGGATATTTTCTAAATCAAACATGTATGTACCTACCTACCGCCTTCGCATCCTTGGATCGTCCGAGGGGATTTCCTCTTCAGTCGCTTTTCCCGCGGGATTCCCAACCAAGATTTGCCAATGGTGAGCCAAAAATCCACCCCCATAACCCAAAGTACCGCCCCCAAGTGTTACTAAAAGAAAAGGTAGGGTTGACGTCCTTACAAAGAGATGAAATAGCTTACGGTCAAGGAGCCCCGCTCGGGTCCAGAAAATACCAGGGACTAAGCAGGCACCGAGAACGGCGCCGATTGTACCGAAATCATCTTCTCTTCGTTGACTCGCCTTGTGGTTTATAATTGAGTAAGATTCGAGGACACAAGATTAGGGCTGTTCACGCTGTAAGCCAGTTCGAGTCGACGTTGCTTCAATGTCGCGGCATCAGACAGAGCATTTCGCGAATATGCGACAAGCCCCCCAGCACCGGCAACTGGAGTGGATCAGCCATCCAGAGCTGCGAAACAATGTCACTGTGCACCTCCGATACCCGAAAGAGTTGAAACATTTAGAAGACGCTCGACAGAAAATGTCCGAGGTCGTTTGGAAGACAACATGAGACCAAAATATAACGGTACCTAACGAACGTGAGTTAGATATACTGTAAGAATGTGGCTGCCTAAGAAAGCTAATCGCACTCCAAAAATTGCGCCAATCCCAAAAGCGCTTTTGGCATAGCGGGCACTAATGTATGCGCTATCGGACGTCCATTTTTCTGAGAGTAAGGGCACGGTGAGAAACGCGTGGCCCTGGGATGGTTTCAAGTTCCACACCTGAAGGAAAGAGCGGAGGGAGCTGCGTCATTTAGACGTTGATATTGACTAGTCCGACGTTTCGGTGAGGTCTCGACCCGATAATCCAATGTCCAGTGTCCAATGTCCACTGCAAAATAAATTGAGGCCGCAAAGTCAACCACAAAGTTGCTGAGGCCTGTTGACGACAGTCGGGTGACGTCGAGTGAGTCACACGACAAGTCACACTCGTTTTTCCACCGCACAACCATGAGCACGATGCTTGACACGCAGGTCGACGCGCACATGGCCGATTATAATCCCATCGACATCGACATGCACCAGCCTGCAGAACCCTGGTTCGACACAGAGGCAAAAATGGAAGACGACGCTACGCTAGAAAATCACTTTACCGACCACGAAAGCACCCTCAGCGTGGAGGTCGACATGGAGGACCACTATGGAGAGAACGAATACGAAATGGGGGACGGTGAGGGCGAAGAGATTTATGAGGAGATGAGTTCAGACTTGTTGGACATTGAAGTATATGACGCTTCGGAGCCGCTCGAGGACGCCACTATCCCTCTCGCAGAGTATATGAACCCCTCCGATTCGCAACCATTCGACATTGACTCGCCGGCCGCGGTCACGACAAAGCCCTCGATTCTCCCCTTAGCACCAACTCCGGCTATGTCGCCTTTGCCACCGCTTGACGCAGAGCTTCCCGATACGTTGGCACCCGAACCTGTGGAGATCGTCGAGGAAGAGCCTGTGGACGAAGAAAGCGCTGTTGCCGAACATACTGTCGATCCTCCAGTAGAATTGGTCACTCCGCTTCCTGCCGACGACGAAAATGTCGAAACGACGCAGGAGTACCAAAGCGAGTATCAAAACGAATCTGGGGAAGTGCAGGAGCAGGTTGAAACAGGGAATACAGAGCTGCCGCACCCTGAAGAGGAGGTGCCACATCCTGAAGTGGACGTGCCACATCCTGAAGTGGACGTGCCGCACCCTGAAGAGCCCCATCAGTCTTCAGATGCGGCGGTCTCCGATAGTCGTGCGGTCGAGGAGCCTGTGGTGGATCCCCATGAGATTTCAGAGGGCGTTTATATCGATCCACCTCCGGCAGTCCTTGTTTCGTTTGACTCTTCGGATTGCCCTGATGTCTGTCTATTCAACCAACCAGCTCGTTCACGCTCTCCCAGTCCTTCAACAGAAGGTCACGGGCAAGGTTACCAAGTCTTCACTCTACTTCTTCATCACCGTCCTATTCTTTACTATGAACCTCTGGCCAGTGTGTTTGAGGCTCTCCGTCAAGAGGAATATCTCAAAAGAATGCCTCAGTTTGCTGACTCGGAACTAATTTTGGACGCATATGACTTACAATTGGTTATTTCGGAGGTACGCCCAATTGACCTAGAGCTGTTTGCCCTGATTAACATTCTGTCTAGGACAATGTTTATGCACGTGAAGTTACCCTGCACGACCTGAACGTGCTACATGACGGATCGGATATTGCTGGGCCGTTACGCCTTCGCCTGAAATCGGTCGTGCCTAGATTTATCCTTCGTTATCATTTGCTGCAGGATCAGGTAGCCCGGCTCAATCTTGTCCCCGCAGGCGATGAGCCTGAAGGGTCGGCCGACTCTGGCGGCCCTCAACAAGAAGAAGGTTTGTACCCAAATTATCTTATTGCAATAGCCGCATCTAATTTCCCCCCTTCTAATCAAGAGCGATCGGACATAAACCAAAATGACCAAGAGCCTCTACTTGAAAATGCGAAAGAGGAAGAAGTCGACGAAAATGCACCTGCAGTGCCTGTATCGGGCTCGAACGACGGTCCGGCCGATCCCCCAAACCTGGAGGCCAAGCAGGACCAACATGAAAGATCCGAAGAACGCGAAGTGGCCGCGGCGGAACCGGAGACAGAGACTCATGCACCACATCCGGAGAGTGTGCACGAAGAGTACGCCGATGCGGATGAGTATGTAGGGGGCGATGGCAATGCCGACGGCGACGGCGACGGTGAGAAATTGCAGCATGAAGGAGTTGACGATGTGGAGCGTCTATTGGAGTTGCCTAACGAGGAGGAGGAAGAGGAGGAGGAGTTTGTCGTCGTGGATACGCCCGGGCCCGGGGCCAAACCAATTATTCCGCTGACTGGGAAGGCCATCGATGATACAGGTAAAGGTCAGTGTTGATGTCTTTTAGAACCTATCAGACTTCTCATCATATTTCCAGAGATTGAAAAAGCACCAGGTCCACTTCCGCTTAGCCCTGGTCATGGTGCTGAACCCGGTATGTCCTTTCATTTTCCAAGTCTTGTCCTTGCTAATTAACATCTTCAGGACCATCTAATCCTAGAGTCCAAGAAGATGAGTCGGCCACGAATGTCAACATTGAGCATCCGACTAGCACATTAGCTGGTGAGACTTTTGTCAGAGGACCACCCAGGGAGCTCACACTCCAAAACGCAGACAATTCCGTAGATCCACCAGTGCATGATGACGCTGTTTATCAGGGAGAAAGTTATGACGAAGAGGAGACACAATGGGAGGACGCTGTTGATGGAGACCCGGATACTACTTGGGAGGCGGAAGCTGAGCACGAGACAGTCTCGAACGAAAGTTCTGTGACGCTGTCTAGCAAGGGCTCGAAACGCTCCTTCGAAGAGGTCGAACTGGAAGAAGACGAGGAGGGCGATACATCTCCGCCAGGTTCTCCTGGTACATTCTCATCTTGCTGTCGACGTAATTGGATGCTTATATTTTCGATCCAGGAGCCAAGCGCACCCGGGTCGATTAACCTTTCCATCCCGGCGTTCCATTACCCAGGCTACTTTGGACCAGCCGCATGCCCCTCGACTCTCCCGCACCGCATCGTCATTCCAGCATTTTCACTTGCCGCCACATTCTCATTACCTCAAAGCATCACAATTATTTTTCTCGTTCTGAAGGCTAGGTCGTTCCATCATGGTTTACATTTCGATTTTCTTTATTTTGCTGCTGTTTCTTGTGCTAATTTTGCAGGTCTGACGCAATCAAGGTGTAGGATAAAGATATCGGCAGATGTCATGTATTCGAATTGATTCCAGCTTTCCTTTGTCGTATTATCTGCTTGAATTTTTTCACGAGTCGACCTCCTACAAGTGGAACTGAGCTCAGCGGTCGGTTCGCAGCACCACGTTCGGAGTACATACTTACGCGAATTTCGTGATGGCGTGTGTTGATTAAACAGCATAGTGACTCGTATCGACAGCGAAGGTAGGTAGGTATATTCCGGCGCGATCCCGTTAAGAAACAGCCGGAGTCCGTACTACATACATCGCGTCAGGTGTATGCTACGGATACTATCAGTCTCCAATCCCTTGGACACCTGAGTAACCCCCCTGTGTCTCCCGCAACGTCACCTACAAAAATATAATAAGACACAGATTGGGCACCGAGAAATCCTCAGGGTCGCAGAACCTTCAAGGTCAAGTATACGAGGAAACAAGGATATTACTCCAATAGATTATAGACATACGCCTTTGCTGAGAATCGAATCAGAGTCCGACGGCACTGGCCATGGTATTTTCATGTGGAGATTTGCAGAAGAATTATCAGCTGCTACCGACGGTAAACAGGTACCCTCGTTGAACAGCAGTCCCGATCGCATCCACCTCGTATACCATGTCTGATCCCGGATCAGTTTTTGTACACTTGAAGTTGAGCAGTATAATTGGACCGATTAAGTTTAGAAATCGAGGCTATAAAAATAGCTATAGGATCGTCGGGGTGCACTGGTTGCAGTCCAGTGCCAGTGTGCGGTGTCCTGACCTGTCCCAACGACGGCGTGTGCGGGTATCAGCTTTTCGGGGTTGTTCAAGGGAAATCGTTCATGGGTGCGTACGTTCAAAGCGTTTAGAAAACGATTACCTTCCATTGGATTGCCGAGGCCTGTAATGCCAAAATTATCTGAAGCAGATGTTTGATGCTGGACGCGCAAGTCCGAAGGGCTGATGAAGACGATACTCGGGCGTTTGATCGTCTGATTCCAGATGAAAACGAAGAGCTAGCCTCAGCTAGGATAAGACTCAGGATAATATTACCCAGCGTCCCGTTAGTAAGAGTTGGACTGAGTGAGTCCTCCACTCTGCAGTCGATTCAGGGTTGATTCGGGGTGATTCTATTCGGTCTCCATGGAATTACATGGGATAACAGTGAGCAAAGGTCTAGGCCTATTGCCAGAGATGGTGCCCCTGGAAACGGCCGGCAAATCGGACTGTTTGGTATGATATCTGAATTCCATCAGGTCAACAAAGCTGTTTCCCCCGCCCTCTTCTTCATTCCTTTCTTCTCCCTCTTTTCTTCCCTTTCATACACCATCCTGACCAGCAGGCCGGTCTCTCCTTCGCACTCCTCGTCCCCCGCAGGCCGCCTTCCTCCCTAGAATATCATACACCACGATGTCGCGTTCGTCGGGTCTGGATTTCTCAGACCGTTTGCCGGCTCTAGACCAGCATCCAGACATGGAGAACTACAAGGGGGCTAGCCTTCAGCGTAATAAGACCGAGCGAGGCCGGCTCCAGGGCCTCCAACGTAGCAACACCAGCGCCGCCAAGAAGCCGACCGGTCCCAAGGGCATCGGCGAGCGGGTCAGTCTGTGGATGATCAATGAGGGCCAGAGGCATCTCTTCTTCGCGACATTCCTCTTCCTGCACTTGATCGTCTCGGTTCTCGGCTTCTTGCACTACGGCCTCAAGGATAACTTGAATAATGCGAGAGCCACCTTCGGTATCACCTTCAGTACGTCAACTTGTCTTGAATTTTTGGACTCCCTTCTAACACTCCTACCAGCGATTGCGCGTGCTGCCGCCTTGGTCCTCCATGTCGATGTCATCTTCATCCTGCTCCCCGTCTGTCGTAACTTTGTATCCGTGATGCGCCGCACGCCCCTCGGCACTGTCATTCCTTTCGACAAAAACATCACCCTTCACAAAGCGACTGCGTGGGCTATCTTCACCGGTAGTCTCGTCCACACCCTCGCCCACATTGTCAATCTTTACCGCCTGACCATGGCCGACACCAGCGCCACCACCACTGGGCAGCGGGTTGTGTTCTTCATCACCGCCAATTTCATCATTGGGCCCCTTATCACTGGCTGGCTCATGTGGATTTGCCTCGGCGTCATGGTCTACTTTGCGATCGAGAAACGTCGTCGCGCGAAGAACGGTGGATTCGAGAAGTTCTGGTACACCCACCACCTCTTCATCCCCTTCTTCATCCTCTGGCAACTCCACGGCATGTTCTGCATGATCAAGCCTGACAGGCCGCCGTTCTGCTCTTTCAATACCATTGGTGTCTTCTGGGTAAATGTGATTTACTTTCCAGCATGGTCACCGGCGCTAAGACGTTTTGCAGCGCTACTGGCTTGTCGGTGGGATTATTTGGATTTACGAACGTATTCTCCGTGAAGTGCGCTCGCGCCACGTCACGTACATCTCCAAAGTTGTGCAGCATCCGTCGAACACAATGGAGGTCCAGATCAAAAAGGAGAAGACCACCACCCGTGCTGGGCAGTACATCTTTATCAACTGCCCCGAGATTTCGTACTACCAGTGGCACCCTTTCACTCTTACCAGGTGCGTTAACTTGGTATTTAACCTCTCACAGTCGGCTAACTCATCTCACAGTGCCCCTGAAGAGGACTACATCTCCGTCCACATCCGTGTCGAGGGTGACTTCACGACAGCGTTTGCCAAGGCCCTCGGATGCGACTTTGGTTCTAAAGACAAGGGCGCCGCTGCTGGTGGCAAAGTTATTGGCACGAACACCAACCCCCCTGTAAATCGCACGCTTCCGCGTGTCATGGTTGATGGTCCCTTTGGCACCTCGTCGGAGGAGTTCCTTGACTACGAGACCGTTCTGCTCGTCGGTGCCGGTATTGGTGTCACTCCATTTGCTTCGTAAGTCGGCTGTTCAGGGTCTCGCCAGCATCGCTGACGAGTGCATAGGATCCTGAAGTCCATTTGGTACCGTATGAATAACTTCAACCACTCGAAGCCGACACGGTTGTCGAAGGTGCGCATTGTTTAGCTAATCGTGTCGAACCCAGACTGACGCTATTGGCGCGCAGGTCTATTTCACCTGGGTTATTCGTGACTTCGGCACGGCTGAATGGTTCCACTCGCTGCTGCACGCCATCGAGGAGCAGGATACGCAGAACCGCATCGAAATCAACATATACCTCACTGCTAAGATCAAGGAAGACGACATGAACAACATCATTGTGCGTCCTCAGTCGTGTTTACTGCTATCCTCTTTTAACCCCTGTCGTCGTTGTATATAGGTCCAGGACGTCGGCGCAGAGAAAGACGCAATCACCTCCCTGCGTGCTCCAACCCACTTCGGCCGACCCAACTGGGACAAGATTTTCTCGTCGATTGGGGAGAAACACCCCGAATCCGACGTCGGTGTGGTCAGTCATATTCATCAGAAACTATGTGGCTTGCTGCTGACCCTGAACTTACTCCAGTTCTTCTGTGGTCCTGCTGCCATTGCAAGCACCTTGCACATTATGTCGAACAAGCACTCGGACGTCAAGGGCACCCGTTTCTTCTTTGGGAAGGGTGCGTTGCTTCCCATACCCTCATCTCCTTTCCTCTGACGCCCGTCATACAGAGAATTTCTGATCGGAGATGTGTATGCTGCACGGCGAGTAGACGTACGGAGAGACGATTGTGCCCCACCCGCACTTGTATCTGTTTTATTTACTAAGAGTCTGTTGATCCTGACCTACCTGACCTATTATGGAATCCATGCTGCGATGTGGCATTAATTTGCGGACTTGATGGTGGAGGCTTTTTGTAGCGACACGGACTAGCATACACTCTTACTTGCGGGAAGATTTCTGCATGGCACGTACTATTCGTGTATTATCGGAGGTACTCTTACAACCTCAATGATGCTAATGTTCAAGGTGAAAGTACGTGTGAGTCAGCTTTTTATTGGCATCAGTTGCAGCCTTCAGACACCTGCTAACCTCGGTGCCTGCTTCGCTATGGCCGAAAACGAGGCTGGTGTCCAAGACGATGAAGGGGCCTCGTGGCACCAGTTGGATAAATCATTGCTCCCGACATAACAAGTCTTTCCTCGTGCTTGGACGTCAATCCGCCTGGGCTAACGTCCCGCGAAAATCAATATGGGCTCTATTTTTTATGCTAAGCGTGTAGCACATCGCTGGATGTACTATCCGCGGTTCGAAGGCGCATTGTCAGCGCATGGCTTGTATATCATTTGTCCGGGTCCACAGAAGTCCAGGGCCTCAAGGAATCTCCGACAGTGGTTTTCCAGAAAAGGAGGAGTGTGTTGGGGTACAGATGTCGCTGTTCGCGATCTTTCATTGTGATCTTCCTAGAATCGGAGGCATCGTAGCACTTGGTGGTTAAGAAAGAATTTCTACGCAATTGTTGTGTTGGAGTTAGTCTCCCTGAGGCAGAGTAGATCAGTTCCCTTCAACCTTCGTGCCTCAGGATATTCCTTGATCTGACATCCTGAGCTTGCGAAGGTTGACCTATCGACGGCTGCCTCCGGGAGACTAGTTGGAGTCGAAAATTTGGCCGTCACAAACTACATAACAATCATTGTCCGCACTATAACTTATGCGCGCGTAATTCATGGCCGACGCACAAACTGCCCGTCTGTGCACCCAAATAATTCATTCTCAATTTGGCCCATTGACAGCAGTAAGCTAAAAGCCCGTCTCCTTGCCTCCATGCCTTCATATTTCTTTTTTCCGCCAGAATGTTGCTTCAATTCTTCTGACTCGAGGCCGACTAACCCTGCCTCAAATCGTGCGCTTCACATCTCTCAGGCCAAGAACCATCCGCGCGTCTATCCTCGTCTTGGTCCAGCATAACGTTCTCTGGCACGCCCACTCGGAGGACGAAGGCGAGGTCCTCGAAGTCAATATCGAGGAATGTCTCTTGCGATTGAGGTTCGGCCGTTTCGTTTGGCAAGCTGCCCAGCTTTTTGGTGACGCGGTACGCATCTGCCCGCTGTCCTGTCCCTTTCCTCATTCCCAGCAGGGAGCAGAAATTGTCCAGTTAATCTTAGACCACGGCAAACTGCGTCCTCCAGATATCCTCTCCGAGTTGTCGCGTGGCGACCTAAAAGGTTCTTTTCCCGTCGCACTTTCATTCTGCTTCAGGCTCATGAATGTTCCAGCTGCTACGGTTTATTCTCAAGCCCTCCATGCACTCGTCACAGCTGCATATTTAAAACCCTCCACTATTCTGTCCCATGTCTCTCCGCGAGACAAGCGTATTCGCTACGAGGCTGAAGAAAAGGCAAAAATTGCGGGTTTCCCGACTGCTAAGGAGCTTCGGGAGGCGAGAGAATCGGCGGAAGCTCGTTTGAAGCGCGAGGAGGAAGAAGCAGAGAAGGTCGGCCTCGTGAGTATTTCGCTGCGCCATGATTTATCGTGTGTAAATCATGCAGTTCTGCACAGAAACGTAAAGCCAAAGAGCAAAAGGGTCCGCGCTCTGCAAAAGTAAGCCCCTTGAAGCCATGTGTTACGTCGTTGACATCTCAGCAGCGAAAGGTTGTTGAAGAGGAAGATGTCGTTGATGTGCGTACTACTACTTCAATCCTACACGTTCTCTCTCATCTCGATCGCAGCCAACGGTGTATTTCCGCGTCAATTGTGACAAATTCAACATCCACATTCGGAACACTGTATGTGTATTTTAATATATTCAGTTTGCTCGACCTGATCGGCTGTTAAGTTGGTTGTTAAGGCTGCCAAGGAGCGATTTAATGACGGCGCTGCCCTCGTTCTCAAGACTACACTCAAAGTGACCGAATCGAAACAGAAGGATGTTTCGGACATCAGGACAGGTAATGCAAGATACCCTTTCTGTTCTCCGCCTGCTCACTCCCTTCAGAACCTGTGTCCGTGTCCAATATCGCAGTTTCGTTATCTGACCAAGAAGACTTGGCTTCTGGTCTCATCCTTAAAACCAAAAATCCTTCAAATACAGCGTGTATCAAGGATTATTTGGGAATGCTTTCGTGCGCAGACAATCCGACGCCAGCAGGTCGAGCCGCGGCTTTTATTTCGTTTGGAGCGTCCAAAGTCCAGGTCGAATTTGAGACGATCTGCAAACGTCTTCGTAGACGCGTTTTGGAATCTGTGACAAGAGAAAGACATGGTCCTGAGGGTGTGCGAATCTTGCGGTTGTTGCTAGATACCGGCAAGATGGACGAGAAACAGGTGGGTTTATGTTCCCTCATAATTCAACGAACTGACGCGCATGTGATGCTCAGATATCGAAAGTGGTTATGATACCAGGCAAGGATGTTCGGCCTTTGTTGGCGTTAATGTCTGCCGAGTCCTTGATTAGCACACAAGAGGTGCCCAAAAGTGCGGATCGCAACCCAGCACGGATGTTTTACCTTTGGTACCTATGCCTTGATCTCGCTCCCGTCTGGCCGCTGAGCGCGACTTTCAGGCATGTTGATCTGCAGAAAGCATACTCTGTAATTCTTGGAAATCTGTACAAGACACTGTACAATATCGGGGTGCGGCGACAAGCGGAGCAGGAGGAGCCGATGCTTAAAGCAGTGCTCGAGAAGCGGGAACGGAGCGATGTGAGCCAGGATGAGGCAGGATTGATGTCCCGATTGGAGCTGGACCTGATCAAGGAGTGGGAGAGCAAGCAGGAGAAGCTGACGGTGCTAGAAATGCGGGTCGAGGAGTCGGTGTTTATCCTACGGGATCTTGGTGTTTTTGGAATCGGCGAGGATTGATTAAAAATTATTAATAAATTCCCTCGTTGATGACCAATCCGGGTCGGGCGCGTACTAAACAGGATAAAACAAGTCAATTGGCGTCCTCCTCCATGCTCGTAGAATTGAACAAGCCTGTTTTCAACTCCCGCGTCCAGCGCATATACGACGGCTGGCGTGTATGTCTTCTCCATCTTTCACCTAATCTCTCCCTTTTATTCAACGTCCGGCTGGCCTCTAGAACGCGGCAGAAAATGAGGACTACAGCTCTGTGGCCGGTACAGACGCCCTTTTCCTCGTTGCAGGAGATCCTGCACCCGAGGATGAGCCTACGCGGAAGGGCACCTGTGTCCAGGTGCGTCCAAACTTCTACGCACTCCCACTTGTTTCGAGGCGCGCATCCGACATTGAGAGCTTACTCGGCGTGGCATATAGCAATGGCTCCTCGGCTACGAGTTTCCTTCAACCCTCATTCTTTTTGAGGAGCACAAGATAACCATTTTGTGTTCCGCGTCGAAGGGTACTGCTACTACGCGTCCCGATGTATCATACTAACGCGTTTTTTTCCTTTTCTTTTACCAGCCAAGATCCTGTCTCAGATTGAAGGCTCATCGGGGAGTGTACCTGTCGAAATTTTGGCCCAAGCCAAGGGCAAAGAGCCCGCAAACGACGCCTTACCACGCTTCTTTGCTTTGTACGCGTCCAAAAAGCGTGTTGGCACCCTCCAGAAAGAAGTCCATCGTGGCAAACTCGTTGATGAGTGGAAAAAACTGCTCGCCGATGCCACAGACAAACCCGAACTTGTGGATATGGGCCCTGCTCTCTCTGCCTTTATGGCTGTTAAGGACGCAGAAGAGCTGGTGCGTTCACTTGACCTGTGCAGGACGCTAATTATCCTTACATTTTTTCAGAAATGCCTTCAGACTGCGGGAGTCATCACCTCCACACTACTAAAGCACTACGTTACAGACAAGCTGGAGTCAATATTGGACAAGGAGTCCAAGATAACTCACGAGATGCTTAGCGCACAAATCGAGGCCAGATTGGGTACCGGAGAGGGCGATAACGCGAAGCCGCCAGATGCAAAAGTCTGGAGCAAGGGCAAAGGCCTGGGCGACGTGCGGTTTCTCCATCCTCTTACTGCTGATTATTCGTCTGACCACGGCGTTCTTAGGTTGACTGGGCCCTAGTCGAATTTTGTTATCCCCCCATCATCATCTCCCGCTCAAGTGGCACCGGGTACGACCTCCGATATACGGCAGAATCAACGGAGGACAACATATCTCACAAAGGGGTTCTTCTCGTGGCCTTTGGGTTGCGATACAAATCTTACTGCGCCAATGTTGGGCGAACATTCATCGTCGATCCCACTCCAGTATGTCAACCTGCAGCCTCGGCTTAGTAGCATGCCAACGGTTCACCCATTCTAGGAACAAGAGGCGCAGTACAGCCTTCTGCTGGCGCTGCAGCAAGATCTTCTCACGAAAATCAAGCACGGAATTTCTGCCCGTGACGCTTACCAGGCTGCTTTATCTTATGTCAAGGACAAGAGACCGGAATTAGAGAAGAACTTCCAAAAGAACATTGGTTTTGGGGTAAGTCTCTTGCATCGTTAACCACTTGTCCGCTGAAGATATATACAGACTGGCGTGGAATTTCGGGACTCTCCGTATCTGCTTTCTCCCAAGAACGGTCGGATTCTGAAAGAGAACATGACCTTCAGTCTCGGTCTTGGGTTCAGCGATTTGGTGGATGCAAGCGGTAACAAGTACATCGTCGCCTCACATCATGTCGTGATCATATTTTTCACATCTTTACAGATATGCTTTGCAGCTGGTCGATACGATAAAAGTTGAAGCTGGCAAGTCTGTCTTGCTAACCGATGGGGCACGATCAATCAAGGATACGATGTTCTTTTTAACGCCCGAGGACGTAGAAGATAAACCCAAGAAGAAACCTGCCATGATACCACGTAAAAATGGTTCGCCCCCTAAAAAGACTGTGGCAGGAAAAGTTCTTCGAAACCAGACACGCCGTGCCGTCCAGGATGAGGTCCACCAGACAGCGGCTGCAAAGTTGGCCGAACATCAGCGGGAGCTTCATGACCGGCTTCAAACCCAGGGGCTGGAGAAGTTTTCCGAAGAGGGCGAAGGCAAAGAGGGCAAAGAGGGCAAAGGATGGAAGAAGTTCCAGAGCTACAAAGGGGAAGCCGGACTACCCGGGGATGTCGAGAAACTACGGGTGAGCGTGATACTCGCGCTGAAGAACGACACGCCCATCTTTTCTCCTCCAGATACACGTCGATCGTAAGGCGCAGACCGTCATTCTGCCCATTCACGGGTTTGCCGTACCTTTCCACATCAATACCATCAAGAACGCGAGCAAAAATGACGAGGGAGAATTCACGTACTTGCGTATTAACTTCCAGACACCTGGGCAACTGGCTGGCAAGAAAGAAGATACGGTGCTGACTGTCCTCCAGGTGGCATATTTACAACAGCTCACCCCCCATTTTTAGCCTTTCGAAGACCCCGACGCAACTTTTATTCGCTCCGTTGTATTCCGTTCCCCGGACGGTCACCGTTTTGACAACCTTTGCAAGCAGATCACCGATCTGAAAAAAGAGGCGAACAAGCGGGAACAACAAAAGAAGGAAATGGCTGATGTGGTTGAACAGGGCAATCTCATTGAGCTCAAGTCCCGACGACCAGCAAAAATGCCCGAAGCGTTTATTCGGCCTGCTTTGGACGGTAAACGGCTCGCTGGCGAAGTCGAGATTCACCAAAATGGTGTGCGGTATATGTCTCCCAATGGCCAGAAAGTCGGTGAGTTGTGTTTGTTGATAATTCCCCTGTACTTGAAGTTCTTATTTGATGCAGATATTCTCTTCAGCAATGTCAAACATCTGTTCTTCCAGCCATGTGATCACGAATTACTTGTCATTGTCCATCTTCACTTGAAAGCTCCCATCATGATTGGGAAAAAGAAAGCACTTGTTGGTCTTTCAACTTCTTCTCTTTTTCTGCATTTACATTTATTTGATATTTAGGACGTGCAATTCGTTCGTGAAGCTACCGATGCGCAATTCGACGAGACTGGGAATCGTAAACGAAAACACAGATACGGAGACGAGGATGAAATTGAACAAGAGCACCACGAACGAAAACGTCGACAAATGCTGAATAAAGAAATTGAAGCCTTTGCACAGAAGATTGCAGAAGCGGCTTCAACATCGGTGCGCGCGCTTTTTATCTAGATTCAGACTTATCGAAAGGGCTCTTGCTAGAATGGCGACGTTTTGGACTTGGATATTCCGTTCAGAGATCTCTCATTCGAAGGTGTACCGTTCCGTACCAGCGTCCGATTGCAGCCCACGACGGATTGTCTGGTTCACCTCACTGATCCGCCGTTCCTCGTTGTTACTCTCGCGGAGATCGAAATCGCGTCGCTGGAGCGTGTCCAGTACATCCTGAAGCAATTCGATC
Source organism: Mycena latifolia (assembly GCA_029289555.1). Classification (NCBI taxonomy): domain Eukaryota; kingdom Fungi; phylum Basidiomycota; class Agaricomycetes; order Agaricales; family Mycenaceae; genus Mycena; species Mycena latifolia. The sequence continues at coordinate 212,277 of JARJLE010000028.1, read as the reverse complement.
TATGCTTCATATTCAAGGACTTTTCAAGACCGCCTTTGCACATCAACTCTATTCAGAGCACTCAGATGGATGATGTCAAGAACTGGCTGGAGTGGGTGTTGTCCTCATTTCACATCGGCCGTTCGACTTAGATGTCAACCCCAGCTCTGTCGATATCCCGATGACAGAAAGTCCTGTCAATTTCAACTGGGGACCCATCATGAAGACCATTAACGACAGTCCCTATGACTTTTTCCAGGGCGGGGGTTGGTCGTTCCTTGGACGAGGCAATGGCGCTGATGTTTGTTTTTCAATCCGTTTTTCGATACCCCCGTCGTTCCTTACGAAACTAACAGAGCGACCATTCTGATGGTTCAGAATCCGAGTCGGAATTCGAAGCCGATTCGGAGGAACTGTTGGAGGTGGAGAGCAGCGATGACGCTAGCGCCTATAGCTCTAACGGAGGCAGCGATGAGAGTGGGTCTGACTTTGGGGGCGGCGGATCTGACGAAAGCGATGAAGGTGGGGAGCTCCTCTTCCTTTGTATTCTGGGCGCGCCCTAATGTTTTTAGGCGATGACTGGGACGAATTAGAGCGGAAGGCTGCGAAATGTAAGTGATCTCTTATTCCCCTCCCTCTCCCCCTCCTAATTTTTTTGCGCGAAAGCCGATCTTAAACGGGCTGATGGATCCAAAAAACGCGACTCGGACGATTCCGAAGACGAAAGGCCGAAGAAGAAAAAGTCGTCGGCCAAGTCAAACGGAAAGTCGAATGGAAAGCCGAAGGGCAAGCGGTGATACCGGGGACTTGGTTATTTCCTTTCATAACTACTCTACATCTGTCTATATCCTGTAATTTTAGCCTGCCGTTTGGTCTTTTTGACATCGTCTCTTTTACGAGTTTGGTTGTTGTGGCATGTTGTCGTGGCTTGGCTTAATCGGACTGGCTACTTTGTGGCTACTACTCTGACGCGTTTTACTGCACACGATCAACGTCTGTAGTGGTGCACTCCAGTGTGGAGTCGTTTTCGACCGATTCTGCAATGGCTGAGAGGGCCCCAGATAATATTTTGGAAGGTCTTTCCACCATATTCGACACCGCAACCTGCTCTCGGAAGGGTCGGTGTTATCTCTCCGGGCAAACTTCCAATCCATTTCTCACCTTGTTCAATGAAGGTCTGTGCCCTGTAACACGCATTAGGAACCAGGGTGAAGTTTGGAAACAAAACGGTGGCCATCGCAAACTCCTGACGCGTTCAACACAGTCGAAACATTCGAAAGCCATTCCCTTTACTATGAAATCCATGGCACAGGACCTGAGAAATTAGTAGGTTGTTTCTACAGGCATCGATGTCGCCGCTGATCGTATACCTTCTCCTCGCGCGCGAAGGTATTCGTTATGGGGTAACATTAAGTGCCTCCAGATGTCTTGGAGCCTCGCGCCTAACGCTGTGCCAGGTTAAACAGCTCCTCCTTTGCTTGGCTGGCCCAAGTTCAACACTTCGGCCGACTTTCTGATTATTCTATGCTAGTCTTTGATAATAGGTTCGACCTGCCTGACTAGATGTGCTGTACACTCACTCTCCTTGTAGAGGCGTCGGACATTCAGGCGTCCCGCGGGGCCCATACACGTATTTCATTTCATTTGCACCGTGCATCTGCCGGAGGACTGACGATTTTAAATTGCAGTACTAGCGGTATGGCTGAAGATGCCATAGTTTTGTTAGATTATTTGGGATGGACAGAAAAACGTGACCTGCATGTCGTCGGCATATCTTTGGGTGGTATGATATCTCAAGGTGCGACTTTCCCTGCTAACATGGCTCGAATTCATGTGCTCTCGCAGAGCTGGCGACTCGTATACCCGAAAGAATCGCATCTCTTACTCTTGCTGTCACCACCCCCGGCGGCCATCCGTGGACAAATCTTCCTCCCGTAGGATTCTCGCGTCTACATACGTTGTTCCTCTGCTCATTTTCCTAGTGGAAAGGCTTTACTTCTCTGGCTAGGTACTGACCCTGTTCCCCCCGAAGCGCCAGGAGTCGTTGATTTCTTTCTAGACTTATGTTTACACCAGACCTTAATCTGAAGATTCCTATAATTCTAGACATGGTGTATCCATTGCAATGGCTCGATGAACCTGCCGAGGATGACAAGGAGGGTCGCAGCAACCGTGAAATCCAAACTGAAGTCAGGTCCTGAGCATATTCCGTAGTACACTTTACTGACTTGAGAGTCAGATCTATCGGCATAGAATCACGATCACGGCACCCCAGCACTTGGTCGGCGCTCTTTCCCAAATGTCTGCTGGGCTAACCCATCATGTTACCCAACAAGTATGCGGGAGTCATTGTCGTCTTTCTTTGGGTTTCATTAAGATTTCAGCGTCTGAGAGCCATCTCTGAAGTAATACCCAAGGTCCTCATATTAACTGGCGATGAAGATAATCTAGTCGCGCCCTCGAACAGTCGCTATATGAAGAACTGCATGCCAGATGCGGAACTAGAAGAATGGAAGGGGACCGGGTAAGCTCTTGTCTGATGTTTCATCGTCTCTGACTCTGACCTCGTGCAGACATGCTCTCCATGTGCAACAGCCCAAGCAATTCAACCAGCTGTTGGAGCGAGTTTTCAAAGAAGGACGAAGGAAAGCTGGACCTAAGAATTAGAATTATACTTGCATTGAAAGACCTTATTTTTTCGTCTTCGGGTACTTAACTCCGTCCAGCCGCTGCCGGCCGGTATGCCGAGCTTTCGTAATCTGTCTACAACTTCCGTCTCGCCATGAACCACGACGAATGAGTATCCTATCGCCGCTGCAGTTCGCTGCGAGGTTAACGAGGGAACTCCGAGCTTGTCCTGGGCAGCTTGTATATTGCAAAGATCGCTCTAGCATCACTGCATGTTTTTACGAGCTCCTTCAAAGTCGCGGGGTCACCCTCACCTTTGAGGAGTCTGAACATCTACGCGCTATCCAATCGGCACCTCCTATTAAGCTCGGTCGGCCATGCATCATCCTTGACCGACTGCAGGACGGTCGTTACACCATTGGGTTCATCGCCCAGATTCGTGGCACGAAATTCACACCTCTCGGCCGCTTCTTCGGAGTACCTCTGGGTGGTGCAAGCTCTTCAAACGCGTCCTTACTCGCTCGCGATGGCTACGGGCCATACGATGAACCATCTGCTCATTTCCCTCCCCTACGACTCACGAATCCTGCCATTCTTGCCCCTGGGTCACGTAAGGGCCGATTCTACTTTTTCGCCATCCCTGTCGTACGACAGAAGATACATCTACCCCCTGGCCAGCCTAAGCACCTTGTTGCTGGGGATCTCCAACGGGCAGTCGAGTTGGTCCGTGAAAGGGTGACGGCGTGCGCTGCCAACCACACAATTTTGAGACGGAAACAGTTGACCTGGGTTGAGGAGAATAGTATTTGGCAGTTCCAGAACCCGCAGGAGTGGGGAATAAATGTGCACACATATCGCCGGCTGTAGAGGTATGCATGCTCGATCCCAAGTCGACTTCGCATAAAGTTCTTTTGGGTGGGAGGTGGGGAAAAAAGATCGATTGCCGTTGTGTTTGTGGGAGAAATGAATCTTGTATACTTGTAGAATCTCGTGCGACGTCCATGGTCTACATACGCATCTTATCCATGCGGACAATAAAACATTTTCTACATGTTGGATGGCGCGCTCATCCATTCACAACATTATAACCTTCATTATAACCCAAAGATTTGGAGCGCCATCGACCTCACGCCCTCACGCCCGCGGTAAACTGATGCATGTCGGAACGCGGCATGTTCCCCACAAAATACGAGAGCTATAGGACAAAATCACATTAGCAGTCTCAAGACGTCCAGCGAGCGCTTTAACAAACCAGTTCTGATTTGGCACCTCATTCCTCTCTCAGCATCTTCTTTAATTTGGATCTCAGTCCCTTCTTAACCGGAGCCCATGTCTCTCGACTGATGAAGGGCTCTATACGGAGATTTGACGGCCACTCGTCTCCCAGAGTAAGTTTTCGGGCCATAAGGTTTTCGATCAAGGTGGGGGGTTTGATTTCATGGTTCCGAGGGGCGGGAGCGGGTAAAATCGATGTCCGTAGTGCGATTTTCCCCCGAGGAACAATGCGTTGGACGGCAGGTTGAGGATCTACTTGGACTGTCTTTAGGCGCGGAAAAACCTGCATATTGGGTTTGAGAGGTTTAGCCATTTTGCGGGCCATACAAGCCGCGGAAGGACGCATTTTCTAGGCGTTTGTTAGGTGTGTTGAGATACCGACAAGGTCAAGACACACCGGTGTTTCTACAGAAGTTGTGGTTTGTGACTTACTTGTGACCGCGCTTTCTAACCCCTTTCCGCGTTGGTCACCTTGCACATGAGTAGTAGGAAGCGGAAAACTGGGCCCTCCTCCGAGACTGGCTCCTCAACAAGACATGAGAAGAGGCGGCAGACGTCAAACCGGGCAAACCTAAAAGATGCCACTCAAGTCGCTTGGCCACAATATTTTCACGACGTGAGTTGAGTGTTTTATGGTCTAATATCTTATTCAGACGGTCCGATAGCTTTTCAAAGTGTACAAGGTAGCTTAGCTAGTTTGTAGCCATCGTCTCGGATCTTGATTGGCAGCAGGCAATAAACACAGTTCTCGCCTTCGTCTCTTCCAGAAAACAATTGGCAACCTCTTTTCACACCATCCGGTCCTCTGTTGAGAGCCTTCTGAAGAGGTACGACTCCGTTAAGTGTCCACAATATTTGATGAAATGACCTGGATTTGCAAGGCCGCTTGACCTTGAGAATGTCGCAGAACTCAAGTGAGATTGCAATCAGTGTAACTTGAGTCTGTATTGATCCCTGCTATCTAAGGTCACTTCTCCCTGACCTCATAACATTTGCTTACGTGCCTCGAAATGAACACGAAGTGAACACCACTTCCAAGAGTGCCGATTTTCGGCTCGGCCCCGAGGCGACTTACGATGAACTCATCCTCGTCTTGGAGTTTGTGGATAAGTCTAATGGGAAAAGGGTCGACAGCCCGGCGTATGCTTACCTTGGTTTGGCCGACAACTCTTCTAACGTAACATTGACAGAGAAATGCTCACCGCTCCTTCTTCGTTGACGCCGGCTGCCATGAAAAAGTTGGTCGAAAAACGGAATCAAAGGTTCTCAGAAGCGGTCAACGAGTGGGTTGAATCGACATATCCCTTCGAGCCAGGATTTACCGTAATGTCCCACAAGGCTCATCCTTGCAACGGAAGCTACAGATGATCCAGTGGCTCTTCTCAAGGCGGCTGCACGCGATCACATTCCTATTAATCCGTCGGAGCCAGCATCGTTGCCTGCATTCGCAGTCCCAGAACCAATGAATCGACCTTCAATTGATGATGTAGTAGCCGAAATCATTCAGCAGAACTGGTATTCGGATCAAATGGCCGCCAGACGCACCGTCGACGCGAAAGTCGGCCAAATAGGTAAGTCTCGAGGCCCTTGCACAAGTGGATATTCACGGCCACTTTGTCATAGGGACCTTGGATTCACCCCTGTCCGGTACCATAGTGCAGGCCTTGAGCAACTCTAGAAACATATCCTCCCTCTACACTCATCAAACATCTGCTATCAATGCAATTAATTTGGGCAAAAATGTAATTGTTAGTACTCCGACCGCGTCCGGCAAGAGCATAATCTATCAAGTATTTGTTGATCGTTCCCCACGAGTATCAGTCTTAACTCTCGAAAACCCAGGTCCCAGTTCTCCGTTTCCTTGAAGCAGACTCGGATGCAAAAGCTGTCTTCGTGTACCCTACCAAGGCAAGGTGCTTGATTCGAGGGATCATGCAATGTCTACTTATGCGACAGTGCCATTTTAGGCATTGGCTCAAGACCAACGGGCGGCCTTGGAAAAGTTGATAGTTTGCTGTCCCGGCTTGGAGCACTTGAATGTGACTGTGCTCGCTTATCCATGTCTCTCGCCATGACAAAATTTCAGATCACTACGTACGACGGAGATACACCTCAAGAGGACCGGACTGGTGAGTAGATGGCGAGAAGCCTTTATATCTCCTCGTCCACTTATTTCTATAACAGGCATTCGAGAAACAGCTTCCGTAATTTTCACTAATTTTGTGTGTGCACCGACTCGACCATCTTTTTTTACTGCAATTCATTGTGTTACAGGATATGATACACGTATCAATCCTTCCCCATGAGGATCTATGGAGACCGTACGTTCGTGGTTTTCGACCCCTTTCCAACACATTCACATAATGCAGCTTTTTGAAAAATTTGAAAGTAGGTGTTTCTCAATCTCAGGCTCAGACTCATCTCAATATGCCAAGTTGTTCGCTGTAGATGAACTACATTATTACTCGGGGCTTTTTGGAAGGTATTTGATCCTCGCGGGGACATTAGATTATTCTAAGCCGAGCGTAGCCACGTCGCTCAAATCACCAGGAGGTTCCGGCGTGTGCTAGCGGCCCTTGGAAGTTCGCCATCCAACCTCCTTTAACGGATTATTCATCTAACTCGGTTGATCAGACACGCGCGCGATATTTGTATCTTGTAGCGCGACCATTTCGAATCCATCCATCCATATGCAACGTATATTTGGCATAGACAGCTCTGACATAGAGGTTGTCACGGAAGATGGCGCACCGTCCGGCATCAAAGACTTTGTGGTTTGGAATCCACCCGACAATTCTTCCACGGACCGTCCCATCAACGCAATATCGGAAGCAACTGAACTCATGATTTTTCTCATGCAACGTGGTGTCAGAGTCATCCTTTTTTGCAAGGTCAGTCAGCCTTCTATGACTCGCCTATTTACTGATGAGGTATGAAGATAAGAAAAGTGTGCGAGCTGGTACGCCCTCAATGTCGAGTCTTTGGCAATTTCTGAAAGTCGTTGGCAGGCGATGAAAAGTCTTCGATTAGAGTTAACAAAGAGGGGCCGATTTGATATCTTGGGCCGCGTAAAATCGTACCGCGGAGGTTTGACATCTTCTCATTAACCAGAAGAAATTTGATTTTTTGAGGTGCGCAGGTTATTCCCAGAAGGTGTTCCCGTTCTCTTTTACGTCGGCCCAGACTTACGAAACAACTTCTGAATAGGATCGCCGCCAGATCGAGCACGACGCCTTTACCGGCCATCTGTTGGGGATAATTGCAACCAATGCTTTAGAGTTAGGTGTCGATATAGGAGCCCTCGATGCTACCATAATGCTTGGTTTTCCCGGAACCATTGCCAGTTTTGTGAGCGCCCTTTCTTTTCCAGTGTTACTCGTGCCTCATGGATGTATAGCGACAGCAAGCTGGAAGGGCCGGTCGCCGAGCTCGCGACTCCCTCGCCGTTTTTGTCGCACAGTGTCTTCCTATTGATCAGCACTTCGTAAAGAATCCAGAGGTGTGATTTTGCCTCAATATATCCTGTCCGCTCATATTTAGCATGCAATGGTAGGAGCTGTTCGATGGGAACGTGGACGATTTGATTGTGGATCTCGACAACAAAATACTTCTAGAAGGTCACTTGTTTCAAAAGCTGCGCGGACTGGTGCTAACTGACCATCAGCCCACTTACAGTGCGCTGCCCAAGAGATGCCAATATGTCTGGCCGATAACCGATTCTTCGGCCCTTTATTGAAAGAAATATGTGAGACTCGTCTCAAAGTTGACAATGATGGCTGGTGAGTCTCTCCCATGTGTTTTGCTGGTGAGATCTCAGCAGTTAGGTATCACACTCACCCCAAGTTCCTCCCGTTTCCGTACAAGCATATCTCTATACGTACGTACGATTCCACTGGCTTGCCCATGACGAATCTGCTTCTTATTCGTGTTTTGTAGGCGGCGTACAAGAAGATGTGTACACAGTGGTTGATGTGACAACGACTGGAGGACATTTGCTCGAGGAATTAGAGAGATCCCGCGCTATCTTCGAGATATATGAGGGCGGTGTTTTCATCCATCAAGGATTGACGTATATCGTGAAGGAAATCAGCCATGATTCAAAAATGGCCAAAGTTGTACGCGCAGACATCAACTGGACTACTTCCCCAAGGTCGACTGTTTCACGTCATCCATATCCCTATCGACTTACACCCACTTGTTTCAGGGATCTTACGTGAGCCTACGCTGTGTTTATTTTACCAGCTGTTCATCACCTTGTTAAAGTAACGTCGATGCTGTTCAAACGTACCGAATCAAAGAGATACGCAGAGATTCACCACATCGGGCTTACTATGGGCGTACGTTTTGTTTTCAGCATTAGAGCATTCCGCTGTCTAACATACAGTCTAGGCGTTGACGTACAAGTCATAGTCTATGGTAAGCCGCCGGGCGTCCCATATTCAGAGTTCGATTAATGATTCCGCGCCAAGGTTACTTCAAAACAAGGTTTTCTTGACTGCCCGATATTGACCTTGCTTGTCTCACCACATCTTCAGAAACAACAGCATTCTTGATACGGTCTCTCTCGACAGCGATCCATGGGAACTGGAAACAACAGGGTAAGCTCGGAGTAGAGTAAACTGACCTGCATTCTGAGTGCTACTAGGTTCTGGATCGACGTTCCGGCTCCTACTCTCGAGCTACTTCGCCGAAAACAGTTCAAGCCAGCTGCTGCTATACATTCGGCGGAGCACGCTCTGCTGAATAGGTTTGTGCTAACGGATGTAAGAACGGAGTGTAAAGCACCGGAGAAAGAATTGAAGCGGCAAGAAAGCTCGAGAAAGCGGCCTGGTAGGTCAGCATCTAGGGCTATTTTCCTCGTTCGCCATTAAGGGTGTTTTCTGCAGACTCATCTTTTACGACGCCGTAGGTCTTGGAGGAGTTAGCACCAAGGCTTTTGACAATGGTGTGCAAAAATCCTTTGACGTATCGCTTCAATGCCTAAGACGAGGCAGTGCATGACCTGCTCTGCAAAGCAGAACAGGCGGTTCGTACGTGCGCATGCGATGAGGGTTGCTCCAAATGTGGGTCGTTTGGCTGCCATGACATGGGATACTCCTTGAACTTCGGTGTAGGCATCCTTAGCCCTAAATGTCGGGAGAGAAACGAAATTTCCTCGAAAATGGGCGCCCTTCTAATCCTGCAAGGAATACTTGACATTCAGGTTGATCCGGATAGTGTGCCGGTCCAAACGGAGGCGCAAATAGGGCACGACACCATCGTTGAACCTCCTGGCGTCGGCGTAATGACTGGTGTTAGCGTTGAACGAGCTGATACATAATACGTCGATTTAATAAATTACTCTATATCAACGGACCGCCGAAGACGAGGACTAAGCTAGAGGATCGAAATCTTCCCAACTGTCTTTGCTTGGTTTTTTAGCTGACCAAGACGGCATAGGAGGCTTAGATGGGGCAAGAAGACCCCCCATCGCAGGGGGAGTAGCCATCAGAGGGGAGGAAAAAGCTGTGGGCGGTATTGGAGAAGCGTAGCTAGGTAGGGGCGGGCTCGTCGGTAATGAGATATTGTAGTTGGGTTTCGCCGGCTGGACCGGTGGCTGTGGCTGAGGTGCGGATGTCGGCGGAGAGAATTTGGGTAATGCGGGTTGCGAGGCGGTAGTTGTCGTTGGATACGAAGGGCGCTGCGCCGGTGGGGAGGGGAAGGAAAAGGATGAGGATGTAACAGCCGGTCCCCCCAACCGCGATGGCCGAGGCTGGAAAGTCGACTGTTGAGGTGAGGATGGTGATGAGTGTGTCTGATGTGAGTATGTGGCGGAAGCTGGAAGCGCAGGAGGTGTCTGGATTGGCGGGACCTAAGTAAAAGAGGGAACTCAGGTCAGCCGGATCTTCGATGGAGTATTCTGGACTACTTGCATTGTCATTCAGGATACTTGCCCATGGGTCATCGTCCCACGATTGGCTCGCATCTATGACAGTATCGGCCTTGACCGTTGCCCCATTCGCCCTGCCGACCAGACTCGCAAAATCTACGCCAGCGGGCTGCAATCCCGAAGCCCCGTTTGTCGCTGTTGCCGATCGGTCTTCGAGCCGTTGCGAGTCGCGTAAGAACTGCTTGTGCTCCTCTTCTACGCGATCGCCCAGCTTACGAATGACAGCCATGAAGCGCTGGAATTGGTCTAGATTTAATAGCGGCCCCATTGACATCGCCCACAGCTGCGGTAGAACCAGGGTGGCAACAGCTTCTCGATCGACTTTCAGCCCCATTGCTTCTTGCACATTCAGGGTCGCCATCTGCGGCGATTTAAGCAGCTGGAGGAGAGAGGTGACGAGAAAGTTGCGCACCGTGACAGCGGGCTCCTTTGTCCGAATTTTTGAGAGTAGCGGGACGAGCTTTTGCGTTAAACTCGTCTAACAGATATTCAGGGCTTGAACGGGAAGGAGGCCCGTGCAAGTATGGCGCACCTGGTCTAAGGTCTTCACCATAGTCAGGAACGTTGTCAGGGTAGCCACTTTGACCGTCAACACCCGCGTTTTCGTAAACACGAGCTGAGGGTCGAGTCAGGAAAGCGGAGATACGGCCAAAAAGGTTGTACTAACTGCGACCCGGGGAAAGAGTACGCCCTGAACCTCCGCGTAATCGATGCTTTCACACAGTTCTGGAACGGACTGTAAAGCGCGTTCTTGCACCTGCATCTTGTTAGGTATTAAAGATACAAGACAGTACGAAAATTGCCTACAACTGCGTGCTCCGACTCCAGGGCGTTGTACACGAGAGGCATGACCTCTGCAAGGATCATCAGCGAATGCGCTGGCATGTATCATGTTCCTGCTCACGTTCTCTGAACACATTCTTATCTGTTTTACTTTGAAGCATAAGGAGGTTGTCTAAAAGGGTCAGCATGTTTTGCGGGGGCTCCTTAACAACGAAGAGCGGCTTGAGACTCGGGAGAACGAGAGTCGCGAACTGCGCGGGTGTAAGAACGGTCGAGATGGAAAAAACGTTCGGCAGGATGTAGGGTAAGAGGTGTGTATCCTTCATCTCCTCCAGCAGACTGGGGAGTATCTTCCGAGTCCGAAGGGCTGCTGAGAATTTATCGAGGACATTTGTGAGGCCCTTCATGAAGGATATTTTTTCCTCTCTCGTTTTTGCAGTAAAATTTGACCGATCCAAAAAATTCAGGGTGGAGATGGGCAGTGATGAGAAGAATGGGTGAGATGGGAGTGTGGTGGGTGTCGGTCGATTGGCGGGATGTCGGGTAATCAAAGATCGAAGGAGAACTGGACACAGTTGTCAAACGGATTCGAACTGAAATTTTCAAGGACCCACCTTGGAGATCTGCATCCAATGCTTCTAGGTTTGGTGGAGGACGTCCGGCGTTTTCACGGAGCCCACCCAAACTACCATGATTTTTGAAAGGCGTGTTCCCTTTGGAGTGGACTGCGTAAATGAGACAGCCCAGGGAGTACATGTCAGAGGCCGTGACCAGCTGTTCATCCAGTGCATATTCGGGTGCTGTTTAAGCTGGACTTAGCCCGCGGTACTTCAGAAAAGGAGACAATTGTACCCATGTAATCAAAGGAACGCTGAATATACGCTGGAACATGCCCATCAAATGTCGGAAATTCCCATCGAGTTGGACCGCCACCTGGGGCCAACAGCGGAATAGTAAGCCCTAGGCCCGCTATTTTCCAGTCGCCCTGGAAGCCATCTCAAAAATGAACTGGGAATAAAAGTTACAAGCCCAGACTGACTGCGCTGTTTATTATTATGCTCTCCGGCCCGATGTTGGAGTGTATGAGCTGCGCGGACGAATGAAGGAAGGAAAGACCCTTGCATATTTGCAGGATGCCTTTCTGAATCTGGAATTAAAAATTAGACAGTGTCGCGCGTTTAACAGATAAATTGATGGAGTACCTCGACCTCATCGAGCTCAACGAGAGGCGAGTGTCGACCGCCGCCCGGGATGGAAAGTTCCAGAGACGATAGTATAGGCTCCGTGGCGAAGATGAGCTCCGTTCGAGTTTCCTCCAAAGGTTCCACCATTTCTTGAGGGCATCCTCGTAAGCGAACCGAAAGATCGAATCAACTTTATTTAAACAAACCTAGAATAGACGGATGGCGCAGCCGAGTCAGTGCAGAGGCCTAAATCTAACCTGAGTGTTGGTATGAATCGAACAATATGAGATATCTTACCTCGGCTTTGAGGACCTCTAGTGTCCGCTCTTTTGCAAGGGGACGCAACCGCTCCATGTCTGGGCTCCGCTTGTCGAAGGACCAGACAGAACAACGCTTGTTCGTGACCTTGTGTGATGCAGACTGGACGCGCCATAGCCCGACATTCAAAGGCGGAGAATATGCGAGAGGCGCAGGCGACGATCCGCCGGGACCTGGAGTTGACGAGCGACTTCCGGGACCTGGGCTCGCGATGTTGTACGACTGCGATATCGCAGTTCTGGCGAAAAATGAGGTTGCTGCTGCAAGCATATTTGGGGACAAGAGGTGAGGAGATAAGTCGAGGATGGCACCACGGTCTCGTGTAAAAATTACACGGCCCTCGTTGTTTCGCTGCGCGCCGTACTGCGCAAGACTGCAAAGTCACGGTGTACTAAAGCGGTGTAACGTGGCGAGTAGTCACAGTGACTCTCTCCGCTCTGCCCATGATATCCTCCGCTCCTGCGATGAGCGCTCCGCCAAAAAAATCATTTGTAGCCCCAAAAAATCGGCGGAACATTTCTGTATATCCTTGCGAATGTAATCATTTTTTCTCCACAAGGCTTGCACCAGCGGGGATGTTTTGTTGCAATTAATACGTACAAACCGCCTAAGCGCAGCTAGCTACGGGCGCCGATGGGCGCGATGGACGCCTACCGCCGCCTACTGCGTCGGCAGGTAGTCGGGAGCAATCGCCTAAGACGCTTGCAGCGGTGGAGCATTGTCAGCTTCAGCTTCCCGCCCGGCGACACAGCCACCAATCTCGCTCACCAAGTCGGATCACCATGAAAGCCACTTTTCGGTGTCTGCAATCTGTACAGCGCCTGGCACTGCGTCCCAACAGTCTGTGCAATCCTTGCTTTCTGGGGCAGGTCGTTCATGTATTCCAGGCACTTCCTTCATTGGCCTAGGAAGAATGGGCTCTGAGATGGCGTACCTCAAACACTGCTGGGTATTGCATCCTTGCTAATCCTGCACCGGTTGCAGGTACAACCTCTTTTCAAAGCAATTCGCCAAGAAAGCCGAGTCGCGCTTCGTTGTCTGTGATGCCGTTCCCTCTGCCGCAACTTCCTTCTGTCGCAACTTCACAGAGGCATTCCCCGGTGCGAATATTGAAATTGTCGCAACTCCGGAAGAGTACGTCCGTCCCGGGTATTTGTTCCGCGGAACTAAATTGTTCGTCTATCAGGGCGACGCTTGCCTCCGAGACGATCGTCAGCATGCTCCCCTCTTCGGCTCAGGTACAGACTGTCTATGGCGGCGGGATTATACCGACTCTCCGAAGCCTCCCTGCCGAGTTGGCAAAGAAAACCCTCTGCATTGACTCGACGACTCTCGATGTGTCCGTCTCTCGCCAGGTCGCAATGGATGTCATCGGAACTGGGGCTTGTATGGTCGATGCGCCTGTGTCTGGGGGAGTAACTGGAGCCAAAGCCGCAACCTTGTCCTTTCTTGTCGGCGGCACAGAAGAGGCCTTTCAAGCTGTGAATCCAATCCTGTCTATGATGGGTCAACGAATAGTACACTGCGGACCAGCCGGAGCTGGTTTAGGGGCTAAGATCTGCAACAACGTGAATAGCTCGATTCGCCCATCATATCATTCCTCTCATAACGTTTTCATTTCCGCACGTCGCACAGCTTATCCTGGGTGTACAGCAGATCGTTGTCGCAGAAGCCATGATATTGGGGCAGAAGTTGGGCCTGGATCCCGCCATCTTGAGTGGCGTCATCGGATCGAGCACCGGAAATTGCTGGTCGATATCGGTCAACAATCCAGTCCAGTCTGCACTCCCTGACAAGTCGCCTCCGTGCGAACGGGACTTCGAGGGAGGATTTGCCTCGGTGTTGATGGAAAAAGTACGTGTAGGCCACATTCAGGTTCCATCTTGCGGTTTAAACACCTGTGGTGTAGGACCTCCGCTTGGCGATGGACATTGCGACGCAGACGGGGACTCGCGTTCCTCTCGGAGACACAGCACGGAGAATGTACTCGCTGATGATCACGGAGCACCCCGATCTAGCCCTCAAGGATTTTTCATCCGTATATCGGTTCCTGCTGTCATCCGAGAAAAAGAATGTATAGTAATAGCAAGTATATAAAGCGTGATGGACAGAGATGTGTCCTCGCGTGGAGGCGAGATCGCCAACGCAACGAGTGATTCCGGGCTTGTGTGTGACTGTGTTTGTGTCAATGAATCTACTAACTTAAGGTCGCGCTTTCAACCCTGCGGCCTCAGTCTTCCCCATGTCTCTCCCAAATGTCCTTGTATTCGGTCAGCCTACCGTTCTTCGCTTTCTACCCTCCTCATCCATTCTCCAGGTGGTCTGAACACATGTTCGCGAGCACTTGTCGGCCTGCTTGTCCCCCTCGAAGGCGAGCCACTGGTCTCGGTGCGCTTCCCGCTGTTCATCACATACATTACTCGCTGATCCCTTGGTCTCCTAGCATGTGCGGGTCGTCGATAAATTCTCTGTCGAACCTCCCACGACGTGCGTGGACTTGCGCCTCGGCCGAGTATCGACAGTGATTTAATGGACCCCTTCCCTTCTCTGACACAGTTACATCGGTGCCGAGTTTCCCAAACTGCTGAAGAAACCCGAGCTGGAGTATCGGCAGGCAAATTTGACCGTCGCCGGTGAGTTGGGCGCGCATCACCTAGTCATCGCGTCTCATTTCGATCTGCTAGCCACGATTGCTTCCATGTTCGACCCACCAGAGGGCCAATCGGCGTACGACTATGTCTTTGATTTCACGGGAGAAGTCCAGTTCGAGCGAACAGAAATGGTACCCCGTCAACATCGGATTCGCTGACGCCCATTGCTCATCTCCGTACCTTAGATTCAGATCGATAGGACATGCCACGTCGCTCGGATGATCGGTCTCGAAGCCGCCAAGCGGAAAGTCAAGTCCTATGTCCGACTACAACACCCGTTCTACGAGACCTCTACCAAAGGCTCCCACGACGAGAAGGAGGATATCAAACCCAATGGTGTTGCGGGGACCTGGTGGCACGAGACACTCCGAATGTTGGCCGCGATAGAGGAGTCAGCATTTTCCTCGCTCTCGTTTATGATCACCAACATCTTCCTTGCAGTCTCAACCTGGTCATCCTCCGCATCGGATTCGTGTATGGGCCTTACACCAACTGGGGTTCCAGTGCGTTCAAATTTTGTCTTCTCTGTCGGGTGCTAACGGTCTATCCGTCCAGTTGCATCTGCTATCACAGTCGCATCTGTGTATGGGCATATGAAGAAACCCATGAAGTCAATGTAAGCCCTTATCCCTTCTTTGCACTCGTAAGCAGCCATTTATATATGCTTTAGGTGGTCGCCAGGGAAGAACCCGACGCACACCGTTCACACCGCTGACGTCGCCGGCGGCCTGTGGGCCTGTGCGCAATGGATGGCTCCATTAGGCAGGAAGGAGGCCGACAGCCTCGCAGGCGAAGTTATCATTTTCCACAATGACAAAAGCAAGGCGAGCGGTGTAGACGGAATGCCTGCCCCGGACAAAAAATTGATAGCCCCGCTGTTCAATCTGGTACGAGGAGCAATCTTCTTTCATCCTCCAGGATACCAACCATCATCCACGCAGGTCGACGACTCGGACAGCACCTTGTTGAGTGTTGGACAGACTGTTACCTCGTTCTTCGGCACGTCCTTCGAATTCTTCAACTTCTTAGAAAATACAGCTCTCAAGGTATCTCTTACCCTTCGTTCTCCTCTTTTACGATTCTTACGGATATGAACTAGCTGAAATCGGATGCTGTGGAAGAAATCAACGAACACCATGTCGGGGGATGGACAGAGATGATCACTACATCAAATCCACCGATTCCCAACACTCCCTTGTCTGCATACATGGACAGCTACGCTCTGGAGAAACACATCGTCGCTTTCAGCAACAAAAAGCTTCTGGAAGTGACAGGCTACAAGCTGAAGAAGCCGCAACTCACCCATGAGACGGTCAAGGAAGTCATTGACAAGTGGAAGGAAGAAGGAACCTGGCCAATACTAGATGCGTAGCGGCTAAATTTCCCCCGTGGCTGTCGATCTGCCCTGCCCGGTCTTTATTAATGCTGAACATGTCGCGTCTATACCACATCTGCACATACCTTACCATTTCGTTAATATCAAACTTAGTTATTAATATTTGACAATTGCCGGAGGCTAAATATGGGCCCCGTTGGGCCGGTCGTAGTTTGCGAGTCGCCGGACATGTAAATTTGTTGCGTTCCCATTGGCTCTCGGTTTCTTCATGTATTGCGAGGTGAGAACGACGGCAGTGACTACTGACGTGTCCCTGATCCTCCGAATGGCTCGGCGTCACTCCAGATCCCGCACTAGAGCCATGGACACCAACGTTGAAGACTACGAGCTTTTGCTTCCATCGGAGCAGTCTGGCCAGTTGAAGAGAGGGCAGGAAGACCAACTACCCTCGGAGGGCCGAAAGGGGGATGCATTCGCGATGTATCTGGCCTTGGTGAGCCCCAGCATAATCTGTAGCGTTCAACATGGATCTAACATGTTTCCTGCCCTTTCCAAAGTCTGGTGCTGCTGTAATTATACCATTGACGTCCCACTGCCTCTATATTGACTAGCTGAGCAGTTTTTCACGACGGTTACTTGGGTAATTTTCTCAAAGGCTCTCCAGACGCTCTTGTCTAACCTTCCTTGTTCCCTGTAGGTAACTGTCCTGGTCAATGATCCAGTTATGGTTGGGTGGTTCGCTTTCCACCCATTACTTCAAAGTCTTTCGCTGTTCTTGTTCACCTACGGCAAGCTCTTAATTCTTGACCAAAAGTTCATGTCCCTCATCCAGTATTGGATCAGGAATCTTGACGCTTCAACCGACCTCCCAACCGAAGACGAAAGCCGCTGGTTTAGCGAGGCACCAGTACGCGATTTTATTCGCGGGCTTTCCTGCAATTTTCCTGGGAACTGCCGCTGTTGTGTACAACAAGTGGGCGCACGGGAAGAGTCATTTCCTGAGCTGGCATGGCGTAGGATTTTATTCTTCGAACAAGGTCATGTCTCTTACCCTGTTGCAGAAATTCGGCATCGCAAGTATGGGCTGGATCTGTATACAAGTATTGTTAGGAGGTCCGCAGTCGATTCGAACTGGCACAACATAGCCTAACTAGTGTGTTCATTAGGCGGGAGCGTTTGGTTTGGCGGAGCTGCATTCGGCGGAGGGATGAAAGCGAAGGCAATCTGGAAGTATCATCGGTTGGCGTCTTCTCTGTCGTGGGGTCTCTTACACGGTCTCACGGACCTCATTGCAGGCTTTCTGGCTATGTACTGTTCGCGCTCTTGGTGCTCACGTCCCATCTTGGAGGCGCATGGTCGGGCTGGGGTCAGAAATACAGTCCGCTCAGCATGCGTATCATAGCATTCGGAATCGCTCTCGTGGCCTGCATCTCTGGGGTGTACATCCGACTACGGTACGAACCTCGCCGAATTCTGTACCTTGCCGCTGGGTCTAACTACATATGATTTAGACCATCGAAAATGAAGTTCTACTAGAAAATGTAATACAATATTCCCAATTTGTTTGGTATCTATCATGCCTCCCGGGGTATCACTGAACCTATGAAACCGGGTAAGAAACGTTCCACCCGTTCATTAGTTGCGGTCCACAATGTCCGCTGTCTGTCATCTCGTTTATCGTCGGCGGACGGCGGCACCAGAATTTGCGCAGCATGCATCACGAGTACGACGTTCTTTAGGGACTCTGGAACTGCCTCGTACTATATAGCATATTTAATGAGTGGAATCGGAGGAGAGGAGAACAGTAAAATTCACCAGTTGATCGCCCTTGTCAATATTCATTAGTCGATCCAATAAATCGAGAATTTGAATCCATAGAATGCGAATATCTGCTTTGGCTTGACTGTCGCGCACTTCGAAGTGCATGAAGGTTTTGCAAAGGAGAGCAGAGGCACGTAGTCTCGTCTCAGGCATCCCTCTCGGATCGCGGTGAAACACTTGAGGCTTGAGCAACTCGTCTAAAAGAGGGAATACGACCCTGTTGAAGATATCCTCCACTTGCTCTGAATCCGCTTCGTCAAACAAAACATGAGGACCCAGCAATATTCGCTGCAGCTGGCTGATCGCGCTATGCCGGACTTCACGAGCAGCGTTGGTTGACTGTCGGCCAAGAGAGATGATCAAGGGCAAACACAGTTGTCGCCAGGCTGTTGACATTTAAGTTGGATGCAACAGGCTTTGGGCGTTAAATACCTTGGCTTCGCGCTAAATGCGCGGATTCTGATAAAGGACTCATGAACTTTTTGAGATTCACAATCAAGTCTATTGCCTTGCGCCCCCGTTCTATGGGAGGCGAACTGAAAAAATTAAGCGTTAGTTGAGCCGATCGGTTATATAACCTTGGACGCACTTGGCAGACGTCAAGGGTTCTTGGCGACGCCCTTGATGGTGCTGACTCTCGGCGACTGCACCAGCGCCAATAGCAAACTCATCCAAGAGGTTCAAAAGCCCCGTGAAATTATCAATCGTGACGGTCTGGTCAGGACCGTCCGAAACGAGGCTGGTTATCAGTTCGAATGATGGCCGTGCAGCTTCTGGATGCGATATCGTTGAGCGAAGGAGTGCAAACACCAGATTCCACTCCGTTTGAGAGCTAAATTTGGATTAGGAGGAACAAGTTACATTGCGACGCCAAAAACAAACCTGATGATCTCTTTGTGGTTCTGAACAAGGAGAAGCACCCCAGCAACGATCTGTTCCGCCACAGATGTGCCCACCGAAGGCGGCAAGCATGATAAAATATCAAACGAAACATAAATCTGGTCACGGAGCGAAGGCTAGAAATGGCCATTAGTCGGGGACGGTAAAGCATTCGACGACCCTTACTTTCTTGGCTACTATTAAACATAGCCGCAAGAGGCCGACTACCGCTCGTTCGATCAGGAGGAAGCTGTACTGTGTCGAAGTGGCAAGCAGGGCCGACAGATGTTCAAAGACTATTGGCCTAACCCACTGTAAGATATTCGGTAATATGTGATTTAACGGATATACTTGCCAGAGGTCTTCAATATATTGTGAGGTTTGGCAAGCTATGCTGACCATAGTCTCCAAAAGGAACACAGACGCTGGATCATAAGGCAAGGAATACGAGTCATCGTCCAAGGAGGGGTGATTGCTATCGTCATCCGATCCCTGTTTGAGCCTTGCCACAGTTCGGTCATGGGCCAGTGCTTCAAGGGCACGGACGGCTGCTATTAGAGCCTCGACATCCAGTTGCCTATTCCTGCATTAGCCGCAGTCGAAAGAAGATCGGAGATAAAACGAACATAATCTGACTGTACAGCTCATCCAAGCGACAAGAGGAAATACAGTCGATCGTGCACAAGGTATTCTCGACATCCGCGTCTGTTGCATCAGGCACCAAGGCATCAGAACTGGCTCCATAAGGAGTCATCAAATAGGATGACAATGCGGATAACAATCCCCCGTCACTTCTCGGCGCGACGCGTGGCGGGCGGCTACCCCTTAGTGGAATCATCGAGACACCACCAAGGAAATCTTCCATTTGCAACATCCGCGTCGGAAGCAGTGAATGCAAAAAGAGGTTCTGGAACATCTCGAAAATCTGGAAAAAAAGATTAAATCCGGTCGTCGGTAAAAAACGAGGGGGGGCGGACCTGGGTCCATCCTTCGCGCAGGGCGTTTCCGTTTCCGTTTACGATATTGAATAAGACCACAGCCGCAAGTTGACCCTTGAAGTTGGTGCCAAATTTGATCGATAAGTTGGACACTGTGACGGACTGCCCTTCGACATCGACGACAGGGAAATTAGGCACTTGTCCAGGGATAAACTCCGACAAAAGACTTGTTGCTTGCGACAGAGAAACGACGACAAAATCGAACACATCCGGCAACTGGAAATGCCCGGCGAGTGTAGCACATTGTCGGAAGCCGGCGATGGACCTCTGGATGATGTAGTCGTCGTCGAAGCTGATGAAGGCGTATGCTATTGCTGAAATAACAGGTTTCCAGACGGACTTGAACATGTCTACATCGAATAAGGACGAATTGCAGGTCATCAAATTGCCTAAAAAGGAAATACTGTCAAATCGTCCGAGTCTATCCAGGCTCCCTCGACTTACCTGCTTCTCGTGAGCGAGTAAGGAGATCTTTCCAGGCGTAATCAAACCCGAGTTGACCGATATGCTCTTCAGGCATGACGATCTCCCTCTTGCGTATTGAATCGTAGATGTTTTGCTGTTATGCGAGATCAGTCGTGATTTGTAGTGGCCATCACGTCACACACCAGAAACTCTGGAGAGAAATCAGTGTTGTTATTGACGCCTCGGAGATTTTTCTGATAATCTTCGAAGCTCATACGTTTCTGAATCTCGGGGATTAGCATTGTCGAAACAGGAAGGATACGAGAGGACGCACCCGGACTTGAGGGTTGTGAAGATCAGTGTTAAGTAGGATAACCGAGTATGCCAGAACGTAGACGGCGTCCTCATTCTGAATCTCCTCTGTTCAAGCCGCGTTAGAAAGAAATCCTGAGCAGAAATTCAGAGAATGCTAGCCTGGTCCTGCAGCAAAGTAGATCGAGGCGAACGTTTCCGTTATACGAGAAATCTGTTGAGCCTCTCCAGGGAGCCGGAAAGTCTCGAGGAGTGCCCGCATAGCATCCGCGAAACGAACATTTCTAAAATCGATGAGGCCGATAAAGGCCTTAAGCAAGGGGAGGTTCTCTTCCCGAGAAATAAATTCGCCCAACACGCGCTTGTCGAGCCGAGCACAGCCTTTGAGGAAGACGGCAAGATTGTGAGCTTTTGCGCTCTCCGGCGCGTTTGCAGGCAAATCCGTGTAAATCAGTCGGTTCTCTTCGAGGAACGCAATGCCTTTCTTTGGTTTAGCGTTGAACTGAGCAGCCGCTGTGATGACGAGTTTTTTTTGAGACTTGGCCTGTATGAGGGATTCCGGTTCAGGAAAGTCCTAATAGTGTCGGCTCCAATGAGCATTGATTTGGAAATAATTAAACGGTACTGACTGAGGACCACGACTGTGCAGACTGTCAAAGGGAAGTCAAGATCAACAATTGCTGCGAAGAAAGCAAGAACATACACCATCAGCACGGGCGGCCATGTCATTCACAACGCGAGCAAAAGGTCGAGACAAAGATACTGTACATTTCTTTGACGGGCATCGAGCGCGCCAGGATAATGTGACGGGTGAACAGCCTAGAGATACGTCAACGGGCATCAAGACCGATTCATCCGCCTTCACCTTGGTCAGGAACTCGATAAGGCGCTCGAAAAGGTTTTCGCAATTTATGTCACAGTCATAGTTGATGTACAGATCCACCATAAAGCTAGGGTGGCGAGAGATCTGACTGAGGGTTTCCAGGATCAAGTCGCGCGTTTCACCGCGGGCGGGAGTAACCAGCACCCTCGACGGTGTCGTGGTTCCTGTTTCGGACTCAAGCTTTTCGGATGGCCCAAGGGTCGGGGTTGCCGGGGCAGGGGTCCCTGGCCGGGGGGAGCCAGCGTACAGTCCATTCCCTTTCTTGCTTGGGGGAGGGGCAGGTGGGGCCAGCCTATCGATCGTAAACGCCAGGAAGAGCTCTTGCTGGAGCTTCAGATGTTGCCGCATTGTATCAAAGACGGTTGATATGGTCCGTAGAGCGGAGTGGAGAACGTAAATGTTCTCGGAGCGAGCGAGCTGGAATAGGAATTTGCAGCCAGAATCCAGGATGAGGACTTCCAAGGAAGGAAAATCAGGGATTCGGGGCCCAGATGCTTCGAACGCTGCATTGAGGATTCCGAGGGCGACAAGCCGGGTCGAATCCGTATGCTGCTGATCGTTGGGGTCCAACACGTTGATGAGAACACGAAGCAGTTCTAGGATAGAAGGAAGACCATCTGTGTTCCGACTAAACAGGCGAAGGGGAATAGCAGTCCGGGACGCACATACATTCTGGTCGCACAATGGTGGCTGTTGAAGACGGAGTACGAGCGGCATCTTCAGGAGCTTGAGGACTCTCGTGCGGCTCTACGGTGATCTCCTGCGAGCTTTGTTCGTCTAGAGTTGCTTCAGTTGTTGACACAGTCAGCCGGATTTCGGCATCTGGTGCATCTTCATCAGCAGCCAGCAACTTTTCCTCTTCAGTCGTGGGGTCTAGAGAATGAAGTCGCGAAAAGACAGTGCGAACAAGGGTGTGCATAGTATTTTCGGCCGAGCGTCGCAAGGTTTCTTCAGCAGGTTAGATCGACGCGTTAATAAATAGCGCGATTAGGACTCACCAGTGAGACGCATCTGGCAACACGTTGTTAGCACAGTCTCGAGCATTTCGCAGACTTCTATGTCACCGAGACCGCCTCCTACTCCCCCACATAAACAGTCGTGTATCACGATCATGATTCGCAGCAGAACGACCTCATCACCCGATGAATCGCTAGCTTCGAACTTGCAATGGGACACCGTGCTGCTCAGTTCAATCAAGGCCGTCTCGAGGGACCGTGAATTGGAAGATATGAGGCCGCATACGAAGAAACTGTGCAAGGAAGAGAGTGCAGCTGACGTGATGGGCCCAGTGGACAAGGGAGAGCGTATAATGGCAAAGAAGGGCGCCAACAGGGTCGGCAATGGGACTGTCATTACATCTAGCGCACGCGATGAGTCCGTCTACCACCAATCGAAAGTAACAACACACCTTCGACGTCTCTGACCGCTCTTTTGAGCTCCTCGAATGCCAGCATGAGGTCAGCCTCTCTGCTAACTCTTCTGGCCGATTGGGAGCTGTTGGATAGGCGCAAGCCGAGATTGCTGCCTAGCGCAGAATCCCTCGCGTTCATAAAGTGAGTACCCGAGGCCCAGCGCGAATTTTTGCGCATCGCTGAGTGACGGAAAGAATCTCCGAGTACAAGACATGCTTGGGGGACACTGTCCTGCGCGCATTGGTGGTAGAATTTGAGGAGGCCATGGCGGTGCTGGCAAAAGAGAGGAAACCAGCTTTACACGTCGCGATTCGAGAAACACGCGCGCTTGTCTCGAGTTGTTTGGCTGAGCCATGTATAACAAACTTTCCACTTTGGCTCTTGCTTCTATGTACGTTGACCCAATACTGGTGGCGGCCACGTAGCGCCACGATCGCATCTGATCAGGCGAACTCTTCAAACTTTTACTCGAGCTCACTAGCGCTCACTGGCTGACGCTGGCATCCTGCTTATTTTTTTCCTGCTGTTATGCACGTACACTTGGTTGCACTTCAAGTTGGTCCGTTACGAGAACGGACGTCGTTTGGAACGAAAATGGGAGTTCTCTGGGATTGGCGACGCCACGGCCGAAAAGAGTTGCTAATTCCACGACAATGCTCTGTAGTACCTAGGAAACCACCACCTGCTGAATCACCGACGTTGTCAGCCCGGGCCGAAATTACTGGGTGGTTAATCTTGGAAAACACCTACCTTGTGTCACCTTTCTCAGTCTAGGAAAGAATTGAATCAAGACCGAACAGTAGAAAATTTGAGCAATAGAATGCGGGTGGTAAATCGATACGGTTGATAGTAAGTCCACCTTCAAGACCGACATATCGTTGTTTCAATTCCACCTCCAAGACCGATATATCGCTGAGCTGTCGTCTTGTCAATTTGCTGGGATCCGTGGCCGCGGCGTCGTATTGCGGGACCCGTAAACCATCCACTGCTAGATCCAGCCGGGCGGGATCAGGGCGGCTTGCACTGTTGCAGCCTGCACTTTAGACCAACTGGGGATGATTTTCGCGGACTTTCGTCTCTCGTTCCTTGTTTTTCCCACCCCGCGCCACCCAGGTGGACTCGGCTTTCAAACTGCAACCACTTACTTTCCGTTTACGGGCGGTATTTCGCCCACGTGATGTATGATTGATTCGCTCGGTTAGAAGCAAGACGCCGGAAGGACACAGAAGCACTGAAGCATTCTCCGTTACTGGCCGTCTGCAGCCGTCTGCCGCGCTATTGAGCTCGCTTGGGTCTACAAGGCAAGCTGGGCAAATTGCCAGAAATTTTCGTTGCGGCTCTACAAGGCTTTATCGATGGCATTTTCGTTTCTCCGGCTTACATTCAAGTGGACGAAACGCGTCTTTCCCCAATTCGGGTTCCTTTCTGAATCTTATCGCCCTGATCAAGAATCACGAGTTCAGATTGCGCCATCCTGTCGATTACGGGAGCAGAGAGTTTTGCATTTCAGCACAGGTGTCGATGATCTGGATGCTTTTTTGGGGGGGTGAACCAGTAGCTAGCGAGTTGTGTGGAGTCTCTTTTTTCTCTCTTTTTTCTTGCTGTGTTGTTGTGCTGTGAGGTGAGAATTGCTGTTGAGACAATGGAGAGATGGAGAGATGTAAGTTTAGCCGTCCGGGGACCCATATGGGTGATATTGATGGGTGATGTTTCAGGCATAATTATCGGACCGGGGCCGCAAAGGACTTACAAAGCCTGCCCGAGCTTAGTGTACGGCTCCCAAACGGCCGCAACGATTTTCCTCCTGTCCATATAGCCGTGCCCGAGCGCTGCGCAACCATGGCGCCATCCTCCAGCCTCCATGGCCTAAATCTCGTCCACCCACCCCAGTCGCCGTCGACCTCCCAGGACCTTCTCTCGGGGCCCCCATTTCCAGACCTCCTCTGGAACAATCTCGTCTTTGATTCAGAAGAGCCCATTGCCGACGACAAGTACGGCAAGCGCGCCACACGAGAGACAGACGAGGAGCTCGAGCTCGAAGCAAACCGGCAGACCGCCGAGTCGGTGCTCCACCGCGGTCATGTCAACGTCGTGACCGGCACGAACGTTCCTGACGGCTCCCAGCAGCCATTCGACCTCAGCAACTTCCTTGCCACCTTTGGCCAGCCCCCAACCACCATTTCCCCCTCCCTTGTCCAGCTGCTCGCCCTCCATTCCGCGGCACAGGGTAACCCGCTCCCATTCCCCCAACTTCCGCCGCCGGAACAACAGCCATCCGAAACGCAGAGACCATCCTACGACTACCCCCCGGCAAAGCGCGCGCGCAGCCGCAAGTCCTCCATTTCCGCCTCCACGGCTGACTCGCCCGAGGATGCCAGCCCCACCGCCCTCAGTGTCGCTGAGGACAAACGCAGACGGAACACCGCCGCGTCCGCCCGCTTCCGGCTGAAGAAGAAGGAACGAGAAGCCGCCCTGGAAACCAGAGCTAAAGAGCTGGAGGGCCGCGTCAACGAGCTCGAGCGGGAATGCGAGGGTCTCCGAAGAGAGAACGGATGGCTCAAAGGCCTGGTGGTTGGCGTTACCGGTGCCGCACAGGCTCCACAGCAATCTTCCACCTCCCTGAAGCGAAGTCGGGACGAATTGGAGGCCGCATAATAGCCTCCTCTGACTCTGACTCGCTGGTGTGATCCACCACACCGTCATGTACATATGAATGGTCCTCACTGTATCTGTGGTATCTGTGTCTCTGTAAGTACCCGAGTTCCCAGTCGCTGTCGAAAGATAGACGCGGCATGTGTATATGACATTCGTGTGGGCTCTGTGGAGTGGGACATTCCATTAATATACGCATCCGAGTCTCGTGAGCATAGGTGATGGCGGTCAAAGCGTCGTATCGCGCCATCACTCGGTGTCTATAGGGAACTATCTACTTGACCCTTGCCGTTGCGCAGAACGGGAAAAAAAAAGATACTAAGCTTACACAGGCTAACTCCTTGGGCACATCGCAATATCATAGGGTACACGTTTAAAGCCCGAACACTACCGTCTCGCATCCGTATATATCCGCGATAACCTTGGCATCACCACCCTCTCCAGCCCCCGCCGCAACATAGAGCGGAACAAAATGGTCCTGTCCCCGGCTCAGTCAAGAATACCACACCAGAGATCCCCACGTACCTCCCGCGGGTGACAGGCTCGGAATCCGGCGTGTTTCGTGAGATTCACCATGGCCTGCTTCCGCTCAGTTTCCTGGTGCACCACATGGTGAGATCCCACCCGCGGACAAAAATAGTAACACCTACATCTGGAACGCTGACAGCCGCGAGCATAGCCTTGTCGAACTCCTTGTGCAAAGGCTTGGCCGACTGAGGCGCGAACGACGCCAAATCACGAAGGTTGTGAACGACCAAGCCGCCGGACAGAACTAAAATCCCTTCTTCCCTGAATTCTCTTGTAAATGAGGGTATCAATTGGACAACGAAACACGCCAACCTAAGCTTCGAGACGGCCTTACCCAGTGCCCAGTTCTTCTCTGGGCTCATGCTCGAGTCGATGGACACTTGGACAATCGGGATGTCCGTGAACTCCTCTCCGAACATGATTCTGAAGGGCAGGAAAACACCGTGATCAAGGCCAGGGCCTACCAGCGATTGAGCATAAACTGTTTCGTCAACATTCGGGGGGACGTACCCGAGAAACCCCTCCCGTCGGATCCACGGTTCTCAAGCTTCGGGCTTAGGCGAGCGAGTTGGCCGGCCTGGTGATCAAAACAAAATGAGAAAGCGTCGATTTGGTATTGGATTGAAGTCACCTCTGCGTAGAGCTCGACAACGCGTTTCGAGAGGGCCGAGTCGCCTTTAGACTTGAATTTAAGCTCGTAGAGCTCTGGTGCAAAATTGTAATAATCGTATAGAAGTGGGTTTTCGTCGCCGTAGTCGGTCACTTGAAGGATGCTATTAGGTGCTCTGTCCAGCAATAAATCCTAGTGGGCTACCAAGGCGCTCGCTGCTCGTCTCCCAATGGGCACTGAAAACCACAATGCCTTTGGGCTGGTACTTCTTCAACAGTGCGGGCCCAAAGTCCTGTTGCGTTTCAGAATTAATCAAACTGTCTCGGACATGAGAAAATCAATGTGAACTCGACCTTGAGGAATTTGGCCAAAGGTCCAGTCGGGCCTCCCCATCTGTGGAGGAAATGTGAGCTAGACCTCTCGTGTTCAGGGTAGGGGTCGGGGCAACTGCGGCATTGGGTCCGCCGGAATTATAGCAGAGTGCCCACAACCCAACACTGAAATATCAAGTATCAAACATACGTTACGAAATCACTGTTTCCCGTAAAATTACTGTTGCCCGAGGGAGGGAATGCCAAACGGGGTGAGCCGTGAGCGAAGAAAAAGGCAGGGATTTTCTCGGGGTTAGCAGGGAGCTCTTCCAAGTTCTTCCTCCATCTTGTCTGTAAGGTTGCAATATCGGTCATTTTCTCGCTCGAGCTGTGAAAGCAAGGAGAGGATAGTGCAGTCGTGCAGGCATTTTAACCTATTTTAACTTGTCAATGTTCAAGAATCGTAAGCACGCTTATCCCGCTTACCAAAACTACTAATTTTGGGTTTCCTATTTCGTTGCGTACTTTATCCGAGAGTAGAAGAAGGACCTTCAAAGTATGCTTACTCGCGCTTGTATAATCCAGAGAGACGCAACAAATTGGCATGACGAGGAGTCTTGTTTGGCCGGGAGGCCCTTGACATACACTTGTGCGAGTCTTACGGCGCTTTTCTGACTAAGGCGTGGCATGGTGGCTTCGTCTCTTTCTTGCTTTCATTTCGTCTCGCAACTCGTCGACACCATGGCGAACCGGACGGATTGGCCGCAAGGAAAGACCGTGCGCAAAAATGCGCCGGCCAACGCGTCCCATTCGCGGTCCTCGTCCACCCCGCCAATGCATAGCACTTCCTCCACAATATTTGGTGGTGGCGCGAGGGCCGCGCGTCAACGAGCTTGAGCGGGAATGCGAGAGTCTCCGGAGAGAGAATGGGTGGCTCAAGGGCCTGGTGGTCGGCGTTTCGGTGCCGCGCAAGCTCCCCAGCAATCTTCCACCTCCCTGAAGCGAAGTCGAGACGAATTGGAGGCCGCATGATAGCCTCCTCAGACTCGCTGGTGTGATCCCATGTACATATGATTGGACCTCACTGTATATGACATTCGTGTGACCGCATTAATAGTCACATCTGAGTCTCCGCGCGGTAGGTGATGGCGGTCAAAGCGTCGTATCGCGCCATCACTCGGTGTCTATAGTTCGAGTCCGGAAATATCTATTTCACCCTTACCGTACTCAGAGCGGACAAAGAAAATGATAGCAGAAAAAAAAAATGATACTAAGCTTACACAGGCAAACTCCTTGGGTACATCGCATATCACGTTTAAAGCCCGAACACTACCGTCTCGCATCCGTATATATCCGCGATAACCTTGGCATCACCACCCTCTCCAGCCCCCGCCGCAACATAGAGCGGAACAAAATGGTCCTGTCCCCGGCTCAGTCAAGAATACCACACCAGAGATCCCCACGTACCTCCCGCGGGTGACAGGCTCGGAATCCGGCGTGTTTCGTGAGATTCACCATGGCCTGCTTCCGCTCAGTTTCCTGGTGCACCACATGGTGAGATCCCACCCGCGGACAAAAATAGTAACACCTACATCTGGAACGCTGACAGCCGCGAGCATAGCCTTGTCGAACTCCTTGTGCAAAGGCTTGGCCGACTGAGGCGCGAACGACGCCAAATCACGAAGGTTATGAACGACCAGGCCGCCGGACAGAACCAAAATCCCTTCTTCCCTGAATTCTCTTGTAAATGAGGATATCAATTGGACAACGAAAATACGCCAACCTAAGCTTCGAGACGGCCTTGCCCAGTGCCCAATTCTTCTCTGGGCTCATGCTCGAGTCGATGGACACTTGGACAATCGGGATATCCGTGAACTCCTCTCCAAACATTATTCTAAAAGGCACGAAAACGCCGTGATCAAGGCCAGGGCCTACCAGCGATTGAGCATAGGCCGTTTCGTCGACATTCGGGTGGACATACCCGAGAAACCCCTCCCGTCGGATCCACGGTTCTCAAGTTTCGGGCTTAGGCGAGCGAGTTGGCCGGCCTAGTGATCAAAACAAAATGAGAAAGCGTTGATTTGGTATTGGATTGAGGTCACCTCTGCGTAGAGCTCGACAACGCGTTTCGAGAGGGCCGAATCGCCTCTGGACTTGAATTTAAGCTCGTAGAGCTCTGGTGCAAAATTGTAATAATCGTATAGAAGTGGATTTTCATCGCCGTAGTCGGTCACTTGAAAGATGTCAGTAGGTGCTCTGTCCAGCGATAAATCTTAGTGGGCTACCAAGGCGCTCGCTGCTCGTCTCCCAATGGGCACTGAAAACCACAATGCCTTTGGGCTGGTACTTCTTCAACAGTGCGGGCCCAAAGTCCTGTTGCGTTTCAGAATTAATCAAACTGTCTCGGACATGAGAAAATCAATGTGAACTCGACCTTGAGGAATTTGGCCAAAGGTCCAGTCGGGCCTCCCCATCTGTGGAGGAAGTGTGAGCTGGACCTCTCGTGTTCAGAGTTGGGTCGGGGCAACTGCGACATTGGGTCCGCCGGGCGGAATTACAGCACACAGTTCCCACAGTCCAACACTGAAATATCAAGTGTGGAAACATACGTCACGAACTCACTGTTTCCCGCAAATTTGCTGTTGCCCGAGGGAGGGAATGCCAAAAGGGGTGAGCCGTGAGCGAAGAAAAAGGCAGGGATTTTCTCCGGAGTGGCAGGGAGCTCTTCCAAGTTCTTCCTCCATCTTGTCTGTAAGGTTGCAATATCTGTCATGTTCCCGCTAGAGCTGGCGTGTAATCGAGCAGAAGGTAATAGTAGTCTGGAGAACAAGGTGGGAATCTTTGCTCGGACGGCAGAAGGGCTGAGGTAGAGAGCAGAAATGACGCTGAGAAGGAAGAGGGTTGTGGCCAGTGCGAGTCTGGCACTGTGCATGAACCAGGTGCACTCGTGCAAGCCTTTTAACTTGTTTAAGAATCAGCGTAAGCACGCTTATCCCGCTTACCAAAGCTACTAATTTTGGGTGTTGTACTTTATCCGAGACGCGGTCCAGTAGCAGAAGGACCTTCAAAGTATGCTTACTCGCGCTTGTAAATCCAGGGAGGCGCAACAAATTGGCATGACGAGGAATTTTGTTTGGCCGGGAGGCCCTTGACAAACACTTATGCGAGTCTTACGGCGCTTTTCTGACTAAGGCGTGGCTTTCTTGCTTCCATTTCGTCTCGCAACTCGTCGATACCATGGCGAACCGAATGAATTGGCTGCAAGGAAAGACCGTGCGCAAAAATGCGCCGGCCAACGCGTCCCATTCGCGGTCCTCGTCCACCCCGCAAGTGCACAGCACTTCCTCCACAATATTTGGTGGCGGCGTCAAGGATCCCTCTGGCCGAATCACAGAGTACTCTGTAAACGCTCTCGCTGATATCTCATGCACCCTTTTTACCTCCGAGACAGTCAGAGGATGACCAGTGCCCTGTGTGCAAGTCTGACAAGTACCTCGAAAAGAAACTGCGCCTCCTTGTCAGCTCTTGCTACCACAAAATGTCCACATATTTCACTTGAGCGCTTTCCATTTACTCACCCAACCATAGGTGCGAGTCGTGTATAGACCGCCTGTTCACCCTTGGGCCCGCACCATGTCCAATCTGCAACAAAGTCCTGCGCAAACTTGCCTTCACCCCGCAGACGTTCGAGGATCTGGGCGTAGAGAAGGAGATCGCCATCCGCCGCAGAATTGCAAAAGAGTCTGTCGTTTTTGGTTTACTTCATACCGCGACGGAGCCTAACACGACTAAAGATTCAATAAACGTCTGGAAGACTTTACGACTCTGCGCGAATTCAACGACTACCTCGAGGACGTCGAGGATATCAGTGAGTCCTGTCTTTCGCTTGATGAATAACATTGACCACCTTCCAGCATTTAATTTGATAAATGATGTCGACCCCGTAGGGACGGAGGCGCGCATTGCTGCCTATCGGGAAGCCAACGCCGCTTTAACGCTTCTTAATACCCAGAGGGAAGAGGCGTATATCCTCTCGCTGAAGCAGGCAGAGGAAATGCAGCGAAAGGAGAAGGAGATGCGCGCGGAAGAACTGCGACGAGAGGAGGAGGAGGAGCGAGAAGAAAAAGAGCTGGGAAAACGCGAGATAATCGAGCGACTAGAACGTGCCGAAGGGGCGGACGCCGTAGGTGTCGTGAGGCGAACGAAGCGGGAGCGGGCCGAGCGGGAGGCAAGTCGCAAAGGTGTTGCACCAGGAAAGGGTGCCCAGGCTCTGCTTCGTGCCAGGCTGGCTGCCGCCGCTGCTACGGCAGCCACCAAGGACACACCACATATCCCATTCCAAGACGAGTACTACGCCTATGACGACATGTTCGTCTTACAAGCTGTGTATGTGGATCCTACGAGTGAGGCGGTTAGGAAGGATCGGGAAGGTATAATGAGAGCAGGCGGGTACCAAGTCGAGGAGGCTTGGGAGAGAGCTGTCCGGTCCGCCGTCGCGGGGCTGGATTTATGGCCTCTTCCTAGCGGCCAAGATGCAGTTGCACACGTCGACCAAGGTGGAGACGTAATTATGTCTGCTGCCTAACCATACACTATCTAGAGCCTTACAATAAAAAAATGTACCAAAATAATGTGCAAAATAACGGATTGTCGCAATTGTAATACTATTAGGAGATCTTTTCACCGTACACATTCATTCCTCGCGCCGCTCGCTTTTCCGCGTCGCTTAATGGCTCGGACATCGGAAAATAGAGGATCTGGTACGCTTTCTTCTTCCTGTAATTAAAATTTCATCAGTGAGCCTATACGAGAGGGGTGTTCGAAATGCGCGTACACGAGCTTTTTGGGGTCAACCCTAAAGAATTTCAACGTTTCGGGGGTGCCCATCGCATCCACACCATCGGCTTTCTTCTTGTCGCGCACCGGAAATAACTTTCCGCGCCGAGGAATATTCTGGTCGCGAGAGTCGTGAATAATTTCGACTTCGTCGTCGTCCTCCTCCCCACGACCAGCACGGCTTCCTTGATTATCAAAGCGGGAGCGCTTCAGGGGAGCGGGATTGGTCAACGACAGGGATGTCGCTGGGCGTTTAGTCGACGAGGAAGCCACGGCATTGGTTGTATTCGGAGCCGTATTGTGCCGCGGAGGTAGGGAGGAGAAAAGATCCAATCCCGTCTGACGCAGACGTTTGCTTGGGATCCTGAGCGAGACTCCGTTCAGGCTTGCGTAGTCATTCGATGCAAAACGTACTTTGACGGATCGAACATTAAAAGATTGACATACCCAGTCTTGCTGACCTCGTAACCCACGATGGTTCGCGAATGTCCGTCGTGCTGCAGAATGAGAGGCATGCGAGAGGTAACCGTGACAGCCGATGCACCAAGCAGGACGTCGTTGATTGTTCTCGGACGTCGGTCTTTGACGACCTTATCGGAGTCGACCGAACCATGCGGTTGCGAGAAGTACTCGACTACCCAGTCAGTCAAGATAGCTGCGCCTGGAAACGGTCTGAGGGATAATTAGGGGAGTGTCAGAAGGGACAAACCTTTTTCGCTCGTCTTCAAATCAAAGTCCACCAATTTGGACCTAGATCCACAGGACCGTCAGGTCCAATAGTTTTGGAGGAAAATGAACACACGAACGGTATGCCACGGAATGTGAATGCCACCTGAACGTCTGAAGTCCCGATCCACTTCTTCGTCCCCACTAGCTTTTTTAACTCCAGCGCTCCCTCTGGGTCGAACCCAGCCTTCCATGCATCTTCGATCCACTGCTGCAAATTGCGCACGCTGGGGTGCGTTGGATGATCAAGAAGACTACTCCATTTCAGGGCACACCCGTAACAATAGAAAGGCGTTGACTGACGGAAAATACATCGGTTGGAATGGTTGGTCCATGAGAGAGCTGCACACCATCATAAAGTTTCTATACCTGTAGCAGTGTCAAGGACGGTTGCGACAAATGAGAAAGCCGCGCACCCGCAGCCCCATCCCGCGTCCCACACCTCTCGGTTGACCAGAACAGCACGGTCATAGCATAGCGTTGCCCTGCGGGTGTTTCCCGCCGCGTGCGATCTATTGAGGTGGGTTTTCAGGAGAGGTATCAAACCTGCGTGTGGTCGTCAACATATGTCGGTTTGAGGGGGGTCGGGGGGAGGAACCTGGAGTGAAGTTTGACGGTGGCTTCGCGCTCCGTGAGGGATGCCAGAACTGATCTTGTCCTTTGTGGTGACGCCAGTCCTTCCAGTTGCATTTACTGGAACTTGAAGTTGGCTTGGAGTCAAGCGGTTTTTTGCTCGACGAAGCTGAGGCAAATGAGACCACCGAACGATTAAGGAAACAGGCATGAATACCCTCATGCTTTGGCTCGTCATTGAAGTGTTTATCATAGTGCTGCTCGCGTTGAGGAACGGAGAGATGATCAAGGTTCGCGGAGCAAAGCTGGCATTGCACGCTTCTTCAAAGTTAGAGGATGAACTGGGAATACGAGAGACACGTACGAAGGCGTTCTAGTTTCGTTTATGCGCCCCCCACCGAGCGTGTAAGACATGGGCGCGTCGACTAATTAGTGGTCCAAAGAAAGGCACAAGGACAATCGCGTAGGTAGGCGGCTGAAGTTTGATCGCCGGCGTGCACCTTGTTTCTCTCTGGAACCACGCAGACAATTCTCCTCCTCTTTCAAGTCTACCGCCATGGCATTATCGGTATCAAAAATGTTACACCTCGAATTAGCTACTGGGCAGGAGCATCGGTAGCCCCGGTGTCCGCATCCGCTCGAGACGCCATAGCCGCCTGTCCCGCTGCCGTTGCTGCTAGTCTCGATCGTTTTCTTTCGGCCTCTGTGAACGAAAGAGTACATGAGCGCTCCGACCCACTAGTAAGGTAAAGTAGAGGCACTGACCAGCTTCCTTTTCCCGTTCAATCTCGGACACAATTGCCTCAATCTGTGCCAAGTCGAGGTTCTAATGCGCGATGAGTAAACAAAATATATAAAGCATAAGCGCAGCGCACCGTGACTTTGCCATACTCTTCCATGACACTGATTTCAATGTTCTTCGCCCCAGTTTGCACAACCTCCAAGAGACTTTTGACGGTGAGCTTGATGCTCTCGTCCCGCGTGAGGTCGTCTTTGTGGTTCTTCTCGAGGAATTCGCGCACGGTTTTCGAAGACCGGCCAATAGCATTGGCCTAAATATGCGCTCAAAAAAGGAACTCGGTAGATTATAACGAATGGATGTACCTTCCAGGCGCTATATATTCCACTGGGTTCAGTTTGATAGAGGCGCGGTCTGGTGTCGTGAGGGTCGAAGCCAACGATGAGAGTGGAAATGCCGAATGGACGAACACCTCCGGATTGTGTGTATTTCTAACCAACAAACGATAAAAGCGGACAAGGGCGAGGAAGTAATAGACGTACCTGCTTAATGCCGGCAATATGCTTGGTGATATATTCCACAGTGACGGGGTCCTCGACGGTCAGGCGATGACTTTGGCATTCTATCCGCGCTTTATCAATGAGGACGCGACCGTCTGCAGTCAACCCTACGCGACAAATGTAAGGTCACATTGACAGGTTTGACGAACACACGCACCAGCAAACGCGAGACATATGTGGTCATCCAGCATGACGACCTTCCGTACTGTCCTAGGGTCCTGGAGTTGCAGAACCGACTTTTTCTCGACACCTAGAACGACCACGTCTTTGCCGCGGACACCAACCTGATGGAACCTGGCCGTCAGTACTTGGAATGCGAATTCGGGTGAGGCACGAACAGCGCATGTTCCCTTTCGTACTGCTTCACCCGCATATTCTACCTGTCATAAGACAATATAACGCGAGCGGTTGTCAGTCGCACGAAAGCTAGTCCAGGTGGAGGTTATTGACCTGGAAAAGATGACCATCGGGGGAGAATACGGTGAGAGCTAAACGGCACGTATTGAAGCGAATAATAGAGGCAGCAGGCGGAGAACATACCGCGATCGTAAGACCTAGACATGGTGGTAGGTGTTCAAATCAATGCTGGACGCGCGTCGAGGAATGGAGGATCACGTGTCGTCACTTCCGGAAATCCGGCTTCAACGTTGCTTCAACGTCAAGTACTCTTCAAGTGCAACGTTCAACGTTCAGCGCTCAGCTCTGGACTTCTCCTCTCTTTTAAAACACATTCTGGTTTCAAGATCCAGTGGGGGTCAATCTTGTGGAATTTCTGGCGGGAAAAGATCCTCCAGTGCACAAAGACAGTCTGCAGCGAGACAAACTGGAGGAAAGATGTCGAGCTCCCTGCCACCCCCGAGAAAATCCTTGCCTCTGTCTTCAGCCATGAATCACTTATCCAGAATTGGTGGCCAATACGTCGGCGCAAGATGCTCAACCCACATGACCGGAGATTGGCCGGTCAACTGGACTATTGGCCAAACTCCTCAAGGCTGAGATTGCCTCGGCTTTCCTCGTCTCAATTATGGCGTGCACCGTGAGCGTTGAAGGCGTACAAGCCCAAAGTGTGGTTTTGGAGACAAGCGCACCTTCCCTTGCGGAGCGAACAGAACACTTATGAATTCCTCCATTTACGGCGACGAAAACACAGTTCTGACTCTTACAATTTTGCACCAGAGCTGCACCAACTCAAATTCAAAGTCCAAAGGTGACTCGGCCCTTTCTAGGCTCGATCCAACACCAAATCGACGCTTTCTCATTTCGTTTAAATCGTTGACTAGGGCCCTCATAAGCCCACTGAGAATCCGACGCGAGGGGGTTCCCGGGTATGTCCCACCTAAAAAAAGCGGATCGTTCTCATTACATGGTTGATAGGCCTGGGCCTTGACCACGACGTTTCCGTGCCCGTCCGACTAATGTTCGGACTTATCCTCCTTCACAAGCGAATTCAGGGAAGACGTGAGCCTCCTCGTTTGATCCTCGTGTACACCTACATATGATTTGAAATTAAATGATTCCGGTTGTCGTCAAGTGTATGGCTCGACAAAACTAGACTCCCGCTCGATTAGTAGCCGCTGTCCGCGTTGCGGGCTTGAGCGCCGTTGAACATCGCCACTCTGATGGGCGATACGTTGCTTTGGCCGCCCCCATCCTCAGCACAGCCGGATTAAGATCCCAATCTTTAGAAGCTGGCGTGCAATTGTGGCATTAATGATCGACGCGGTGGTAGGTAGGTATATTCCGGCGCGATCCGTTAAGAAACAGCCGGGGCCCGTACTACATGCATCGCGTCAGGTGTACGTTACGGATACTATCATTCTCCAATCCCTGAGTATCCAGATACATGGCCTTCCAGAACTGGCAAAACAGATTTCAGCTGTACCTGCCTGTCCGCTAAGACTCGGGTAACTCGGTGGGTATCGGATTCGTTCTCTGTCAATGATATGATGGGCGCAAAGTCCGAATCTCCGTCTAGACCGGCCCCCCCGCGACCATGAAATTAATGCGTTGGTGACTGGGAGTCCCCTCTCCGTCGAGTGCTGTGGCGTTTACGTTGACAGAATTTCAACGCATCCAAGGGAGTTTATTGTGGTAGATAGGATAGGTAGCAATACATTGCAAAGTTCCCACTGACGCGCCATCAGCAGCCCCACGTGGATAGTGCCACGCTAGGTTATTAAAATTGCTCTGCGAGGCTTCCTGTTGCCACCATCTGCGTCTTTCTGCGCCGTCGCAATCTGCGTAGCGCGGGACGCCCATCGCCCACAGCATTCGCTTGCCCTTCTGCCCCGAGAGGTTCTGCAGTGCAGTTGGTAGCAAACGCACCTCCCCATTGTTGCTCGGATATCTAACGGAGAGTTTCCTGGCCGCTCTCCTTCTCCAGGCATTTCGCTACAATACAGCGCAGCACTGCTTGTGCTCTTTATATTTCCCCGGCGGCGCGTTGTTGACTCGAAGATCGTGTCGCAATGTCTTCGCCTTTAATGTCCCCGCGAGCAGCCTCCCTCCCGCCCCCCTCCGCATCCGACGGTCCTCCCATCCAGCCCCGGCGCTCCCAAGCTCAGATCATCGTCCCGGACGCTCCGATGACGCCGCCGATGTCTCCGGGCCACAGCGAATCCGGGGACGACGCCATCTTGATAGATGCCGAGCCCCGTTATAGCGGTCCTGAAACCCATGGGCCACACTCCGCAACACGTCCAGCGTGGTCGGACTCTGTTCCGTATCGCGATTTCGGAGACATGCAAGTCGAACCACAGTCTCCGCGGGCTGTTGTGCCCCAGCGTCCTCTTAGATTGCTCGAGGACGAACAGGTTCATCTGCAGAGATCCGGTCTGCGGCTTACCGATTTCGAAGTTCGAGGGACTCTAGGTCCGTGCTTATCTCGCTCTTTCCCCTCCACGAAACTGACGCTCACCTTATCAGGCACTGGTACCTTTGCTCGAGTGCTACTCGTTCGCCACCGCACTCCCGCATCGCCGGGGTCTCAAAACCACTTCGCTATGAAGGTCCTGCGCAAAACAGATATCGTCCGGTTGCGGCAAGTCGAGCATGTCAATGCCGAACGCTACATCCTTTCCCGAGTCCACCATCCCTTTGTCGTCGATCTCTTCGCCACATTCCAGGACAGTCTCAACGTCTACATGTTGATGTCCTACGTACCTGGCGGAGAGTTGTTCACCCACCTACGGCGCGCTCAGCGCTTCACTCCGGATGTTACACGGTTTTATCTAGCGACTATCATTCTCGCCCTCAAATATTTACATTCTTTCAACATCATCTACCGCGACCTCAAACCGGAGAATCTCCTCTTGGACTCCCGTGGCTATCTGCGACTCACCGATTTCGGGTTTGCCAAAATTGTCGACGACCGTACTTGGACGCTGTGTGGCACTCCCGAGTATCTCGCACCTGAGATAATACAATCCGATGGTCACGGAAAGGCCGCTGATTGGTGGGCGTGTGGTGTTCTCTGCTACGAGATGCTTGTCGGATATCCGCCATTTTTCGACGAGTCGCCCTATGGGATCTATGAAAAGATCCTCAACGGCCACATCCACTGGCCGAGGAGTATGGACCCGCTTTCCCGTACGCTGGTCAGAGCGTTCCTCAATCCTGACCGCACCCAGCGTCTCGGAAACATGATCGGTGGTCCTCAAGACATTCTGGACCACCCATGGTTCAGAGGTGTCGACTGGGATGCCCTGGAGCGTCGTGAGATAAATGTGAGTTTCTTATTGAGTTTCATAGCGCACGTCATTGACTTGACTTTAATCAGGCTCCAATTGTTCCGCACACCTCGTCGATAGACGACACTCGCCACTTCTTGCACCTCCCGCTCCCTCCTGCGGACGAGATGCCTGGCCTCATCCGCGAGGAACAGCCACCACCCGTCCACGAGCGATTTGATCCTATCGCATATCAGTTCCTTGAATTCTAATTTCCGCCAAGATCTTACTGGCCCCACTCTCATTCGTTCTCTGTTTCTTTTCGCCGACCGTTTCAGTCTCTGCACATAGCGCATCTTCACACACACAACTATAGCAACATCTCCCCCAACCTTACTGCTCCATCCCACCCTAATCGCTTCTCTCGCCCTCTCAGTGGCGAATATATCTGGAGTTGTATCAGAATATCCTCCGTCTCGCCGTGTATGCTGTCCACGTTCGTTTTACCTATCTTGACACTCACAGTAGCTTTGTCCTTGTATATCAGTACGCTCATTTTGGACCCAGTTAGTGTATGTAGCTTTTTGTCGCCTCGACACACACCCTGTATTGGTACTTACTCTGCTTACAATCGACCACTTTTGATAAGTATTGGGGCGAATTTTGTTTTGAGACGATAAGTAATATCCGATAACCAGATCGAGCCGAAGTTGCCAGATCTGAGATCCCCGTGACCGTGGCTGTCAGTTCAACGCGTCGCGTTCTACGATTTGCCGATAACAGTTCTCTCTCTGTATATTCCGCCTGTGTCTGCACATTCGTTCTTGTACCTACTTCAAGTTTCCGCTCGGCGGCAATGGCGACCCACACTAACGTCAGCGTCAAAACCAACTCCTTCGTGATCTCGAAGTGAGCAATTGACGCATTTGCTCGAATCTCCCTCATCTCGCTGCATTCTCAGGCTTCCTACCAAAGAGTATTTCCAATATGACAGTGAGTTTGCGCACTCTCCATCGCCACCATAAGAATGCGGAGGCCAATGTCGTTTCAGTTAGTGAGTGGACTTCTGTTGTGTGGCCGCCATCCGTGTTGCTCAATATGATTCTGCAGAATTTGTGCCAGACCTACCCATTGCCATTAAGCGGCAGCGAGCGATGCATATCCTCCAGGTATCGCTCGCGCCGGCGATATTCCATCCCCGTGGCGTATACGACGGGAAGAATCTCTTCTATGTCTCGCACAGGCTTCAGCTTCCCGGCGGCGGGTCAGGTGCCAGGGTAATCTCGCCCATTCCTTCGTCTAGTCTTTCATACCTTGATATCCTCTCCAGTTCCCTGTTCGTCTTGGGAACGATCCGAATGCCCCCGTTGGCTCTCCTGGTGTTGTAGAAGTCGTAATATCTAAAACGGCCAGCGACATAATTCGACCGAAGTACGTACCTGCAGTGTTTCTTGAAAGTGCCACTCACCTGTGGCGTTATAGGGATCTCAACAGGTTGATCCAAAACGGCCAAACCATAGATCAGAAGACAGCGACTGCAACAAATCTTCTCCAACTGCTTATTCGGCAGTCCTCAAACCAGTCTGTTTAATTTCCCAGCCGATGAGACCTGTCCTGATATATGTGTCAGGAACAATCCGACCAATAATGGCCGTGCATATTTTTCTCAAGTTGGCAAGAGGAGTCTCCCAGGTAATCGCTCTTGAGGGATGGTTCCTCAGTTCTAACTTCCACCTCATTTACAGGTACCGGTGTCGAGTTATGGC
This sequence comes from Mycena latifolia, assembly GCA_029289555.1. Taxonomy (NCBI): domain Eukaryota; kingdom Fungi; phylum Basidiomycota; class Agaricomycetes; order Agaricales; family Mycenaceae; genus Mycena; species Mycena latifolia. Next base: position 172,515 of record JARJLE010000028.1, on the reverse strand, counting down.
GCGGATTCTTTCAGTCAGCTCCTTATCTTTTCTTGCTTGCTTGCGCTTAATCCATTGCCTACCTTGAAGATCAGTTCGCCCTACCATCGGAAGAATGCTTATAACCATTGATACATCTATGGCTGCCGTGTGTGTGATTTCCGTGATTCAGTCTGTTGATGGTAGTTTAATTACGGTTGCTCTCAGATATGAAAGCGGCGGACTACTCGACATTTCAATGAACGTTCTCGGGTTTAGAAGTATCCGAGAGCTTGAACGATTGGACGAGCGCGACCCCAACTTTCGCAAACTCCAAAACCATTTTAAAAATCGACTCATTAAGACTAAAACAACAGGTGATCGAACTAAAACGATCCATGCCATTATACGGGGTCCTATTGGGCAATATCCCTTCCAGAAGGACGGCGAGCCGACGACCATTGAGGTAGATCTCCTAAACTCCAGCTTGGACCGTAACTGATCTCTCCTTAGAAACATTACTACGATGCTTATGGTATCCGGCTAACATACCCCAGGACCTTCGGAGTTCGGCTTTCTGGACGGAACGCACCATTTGCCGTCGTCGTCCCGGCGGAGCTATGCATTATCATACCTGGGCAGCTGTACAAAAAACGCCTACCCTCCTCCGCAACTCGGGACGCCGTGGACTTCGCTACGATGGCCCCGCAAGTCCGGCTGCAGACCATCGCGGGTGGTACTGCCGCTGGTGTACAGTCACCGGTAAACGACTTTTTCGCTGGTCACCACGCTTGCCTTGAACATCCTTCAGATTCAGGGCTATCATAACTCTGAATTCGTCGTTGATGCCGGCATGGTCATCGACCCGAACCCCATTACTTTGAATGCCAAACTTCTCGTCCCTCCCGCTATGAGGTTTGGCACACAATCCATAGTACTGTCCCTCGTTTCTTCACTCTGAGACGCGATGTAACTTGGTTGTGCAGACACCTACTAATGGTCTTCTTCTCCTCCTTTCCCTCCGAGATCAGATGTAACTTCTGTTGTACAGGTTCATGGAACGTCGTAAGGCAGAAATTTAAAACCGCAATGGCGATGAAAGTGTGGAGCGTCCTCAATTTTGATCCATCGAGGATCCAGCAAAACACCGTCAACCGGACAATCGATCAAATAATGAGATGTGCCCAAGACTTAGGCATGTTTCCCTTTCTCCGCCTTGAACAAACTCATCATGAAGTGACCTACAGGCATGAGTAAATGATCTTTAACTGCTCCTCTTTGCGTCATTAACCAATCTCAGCTGTGGCACCGCCGGCGGCAGTACACACAGCTCAGGGACATTCTCCGGAAAAGGCAAATTTCTCCTCCGCCGTTTTGCTGTCTTTTGACAAGAGTGATTAGGCCTTGAATGCCATTCTTCGAGAAATGCTACAGCGCGGCCCTCCTGATGTGATTATAGTCCTGCTTCCGAAAAACGCAGAAGAAATCAGGACCGCTGTCAAATTCTGGGGCGATGTCCAGGTTCGTTTCTCAAACAATAGACAGTACTGCAGTGTTTGATCTGGAATAGAACGGGGTTCGCACTTCTTGCCTTCGCGAAGATAAATTGCAAAGGGCGAACCCTGCTTATTTTAATAATGTTGCAATCAAGTTCGAAATCTTCTTCTCCAGCTTGAACCGCTGACAAGGAAGCATGCAGGCTCAATGCTCGCTTAGGCGGTCACTACGCCTTGCCCCACTACGCCCCGCCCCAGCAGGATGTGCTCGCCGAACTTAAAAGTTCGCACTTCATGATATGCGGAGCCGACGTCAGTCACCCAGGCCCCGGAATAGCCAAACCATCCATTGCATCGTTGGTTTGGTCATGGGATGAAGCTGCTGCGAGCTATATCGCCTACTCTGATGTCCAAGCTCCCCGAATGGAGGTCATTCAGGGGCTCCAGCAGATGTTTAGGGATGCAGTTTTCCAATTTGGAATGAAAAATGGCCCACCGCAGCGTATCATTTTCTTCCGGGATGGCGTTAGCGAGGGGGAATTAGAGGCAGTGAGGACGGCGGAAATAGCTGCCATCAGAGGTAGAACATAGAACACAATAATCTCCTCTACCTTTCATTCGAGGCTAACACACCCTGTAGCGGGATGTCAAGAGGTATGGGATAGGACAGGTTGCAAGGAACCCCTGCCCCCGCTTACGTTTATTGTCGTCGTTAAACGGTGAGCATATTCATCTTAGCACAAGCCATGAAACTGACTCTTTCCGAGACACCATACCGTGTTCTTCCCCAACGATAACCGGTAACATAAATTCTACTGTTATGGACCATCGGCTTACGCTTATAGGGTCGATGACGGGGTCACCGGTAATTGTCGAGCCGGGTTGGTGGTCGATGAACTACGAAGCCCTCTGGCTCGCGACTTCTACCTTCAGTCGCATGGGGCCCTCAAAGGCAGTAAGAATTTCTGTTACTTTTACCGCCCTGAACCTCCTTTCAACTAATTCATAGCCTCGCGTTCCGGCCACTACTCGATCCTTTTGGATGAAAACTTCAACAATGATATTTCCAAGTTGAATCTTATGTTGCTCCTATGTTCCGCACTCACTTTTCCATTGCAGGATCCAGCGACTCTCGTTTGAACTTTGCCATAGCTATGCCAAGGCGACCCGCTCCATCTCGATTCCAGCGCCAGTTTATTGTACGTTTTCTACCCTTCGCTCGCGACGTGTGATGAGGCTCAATGCAACTTGACACAGATGCTGATGTATGTCTCTCTTCTTGGATTGGAACGGAGATTTTATTGTTGATGTTTAGATTGTTTGCGCGCGCGGGAAATTCCACCTCGACCCGACTCAGAACGTCGATTTCGATTCATCCACAAATGCGAGTGGCTCTGAGGAATTCAATTTAGATCAGTGGAAGCTGGCGTACCGGAAGGTCAACGGCACCGCCAACTACGACAAGATGATGTACTTCTTGTAAACTGTGCGTGCGTGTGTGCGTTTGCCTCAGAGAATTGTACAATACTATGTATCACATTGCGGAGAAATCTTGTTCGTATACAGTACTGCGGTAAAGATCTATCAGTTTGTTTTGCATGCACGTACAGAGTATACTTGATGGCCAACCGGGTAAAAGAGTAGAACGCTTCCGCGAAATACGCTGATATTCACCATCGTCGCTGCGTCCGAGTGATATCGATTTAGTCTCTCTTGACAGACGCTTTATCGTTTCTGACTCGTGCCTCGTTCGATAATATCGATGGCGAAGCCGACAAATCCGGGCCGGTGGTATCCGTGATACCATCAATATCGATCTCATGGCCAACCCAGAAACCCCCGAGTTCTTGGTGGCTGAAGCCCAACTTGTTCTGGGAGAAGTGTGTTTTTCGTTCGCACCTTCGTTCCCTGGATCTGAGCCCGACCCCGAAGGCCAGGAGACAAAAATCGGAGAGGACAAAAACACTTGGCGAACCTATCCAGCTTCCTGGGAAGGCGCTCGCCCTGCAGATCCATAAAGGATATGCATGGGTCGCAGAGAACACCACTGTTGCGCGTAAGATGGAATTGGAGGTCTGAAGGTGCTCAATGCAAGCATAGTGGTGACTGAAAAAATGCGCAACAGACAGGCAATACTCTGCAGATTTACCGAGGCCACACTGGGCCCGTTACATCGATCGCATTTTGTGATAAAGACCCCTCATCTCGCGATGGGAGCATTTTGATCACTGGATCTTGGGACAAAGTGACTGCCTCCGTCTACAGGATGTTTTCCGACTAATTCCAATCTAGACAATAAAGCTATGGGATACAGACGTCTGTTTGCTTTGAATATCTTCACGAATAGGCGATTGACTCAGAAATCAGACCAAATCCTTAATCTCATCAACTGATGCGCATTCGGATTTTGTGAAATGCCTCTTCGTGCTTCCTTCGCTCAGACTCCTCGTCTCCGGCAGCTCAGACAAGATCGTGAGATTCTGGTCTGCGTTCTTTCCCATTTGCCCTCTCGATTGCTGAATGGGATATGCACAGGGATTTGTCTGACGCAGTGTCTGGCAAACCACTGACAAGCATGGGGTTTATATCCGCTCATACACGACCTCTGTCCTGCATAGACGGAGAAGCTCTCTCAGAAACATCTGCCATTTTATATACCGGGGACAGTATGGGTGTCATCAAGATCTGGGATTTGGTCAAGGAGAGAGGGGCCGGTGGCCGGTGGAAAAGTACTCTCAAGGCGGAGTTAATGCACCACCGCACAGGAATCAATGAGATGCGATTTGGTCGGGGTCAGCTTTGGACGGGTGACTACTGCTTATTCCCAGCTATCCTTTGCGCTGACTCACGTTGTACAGCGTCTGCTGATGAAACAGCCCAAATTCTCGCCGATCCGACATCGCTCCAGGCGAGGCCTAAACCTCCCGTTTCGATAGCCCATCCTACTGCGGTCCGATGCATTCTCCCACTTTCTGTGACCGACCTTGCTGAGCCATATCTTATCACTGGTGCGGGGGACGTGATTCGAGTATACGACGTATCTTCCCTCGAGGAGCCCGAACTCATCAGTGAAGTCGATGCTCATTGGCACGACGTTACTGCCCTCCATCTCTGGGTTCGACCAACCGTTGGGGCGGACGGCAAGACCAGGGTTGAGCCCTGGGTAGCCAGTACCAGTTTGGATGGCACGATTCGAAAGTGGAGACTAGCCGGTAGGTTTTTACGTTTCTGCTCTATTTCAAAATCTTACAAGGCGTTAGATCTTCTAACTCAATCACTGGCCCCTCGATCAGAACCTCCAAAAGTCACCCAACCAACGCCGGCACCTCAAACTAGCTCTAAATTTGAGATGACGGAAGACGAAGAGCGAGAATTAGCAGAACTGTTGGACTCTGATTAAAGCCGAATGTGCATCCTTACGAGTGACCTACTGAGCCTTGACGAAGACGCCTTGATAAGCACTACAGCTTCGCTTGCCAACCGGGGAAAAACGGATCCTCCGGCAGCGTTCGCTCCTTCCAGTCCACCGGGACCCAGCCTTTGTCCTCCTGCTCTTTCGCCCATTCCTGTAAAGCTGGGAGAACCTTATCTTCGACGTGATAAAATGCTTTATATTGCATGAAGGACGGCTTTCCATCACGCAGGATTTTCAGGAGCAATTTGGGGATATACGGCTCTTCTCGGAATTCCTGGATCGGGGTGAAGAGGGCTTTGAAGTTGAACACAATTGCTCTCGATCGCGGCAACCTGCGAAGTGTCTGCCAGTCGACTCGGAGATGGATGTCGCTGGTATCGAGCCCGGGCGGTGCCTTCGGCTCACGCGAAAGCTTAAATTCCGGATCGTCCTCTTGAGCGAAAAGAGGCTGGCCAACCTCTAAACCCCACGATCCCCTAAGACATATTGAGTACGTCTATCGTGGCGTTGATAATGATTCTACCTTTGGATGGGTTTGTCGGTTGGCATCTTGGAAAAATACCTTCCGCCATACGTCAGATATCACGCAAGAAGGGGATTCTTATAGCAAGAATCACCTATCCATGGAAAACTGCATCTTCTCTTTGTAATCCGGCACAGGCTCATGAATCTCGTGCAGATGAAGACCGATCTTGGTCGAAACGTTCCATCCAATAGCAGAACATGACACTCCCGCCCGAAATGCGTATAAACCGGTTTTCTTGTCTTCTAGGGTGATCAAGAAGTCCTCGGGGATGTGCTGGAGTAGAAAGAAAAGTGGCTGGACCGTTTTTATATCCGTTGAGATGTCCAGAATCTTGTTATGAAACATTCCGGATTTGTCGAGCTGGAACTGGCGCGGATAACGCGCGCACACAAATTGAATGACCATCTCCATCAGCTCCCAGCATGCGCCTTCAGCACCAGGTAGGCAGTCAATGACCTTCTTCCCGTGTTCAGAATAGAGCTGCATCCTCTGATGAATACGAGCTGTATATGTCGATTCCAACTCGATCCAGCGATCGGGATCCATATTCTTCAAACCTAGGGACATGGAGAATTTAAGAATGAACAGGGATAAGATACGCACTCATTGTTTGATGGTACTCCCACCGGAAAGGGCGGTAGGGCCGGGCTTTTGCCTTGGGGGAACGATTTAAGCCGATGCAATGAAGTGGATGTCAAGAGACGATGTTTACCTCGTCAATGTTAAAATCGAGCAGAGGAGCAGGGGCGCGTACACCCGTGAGGGCGAAGTAGTCCGGTGGAGAGGCTCGCCCAAGTATCGACTTTCCGAGCAAGAAGGCAAGCCCGCCAACGAGAAGTAGGAGAGACCAAATTGCTGTGTCATTAATAGATAGGACTGAGGGGCTTGACATCGTCGTTGGAATGCAAGAGATAATCCAAGAGCTTCGAGAGAGCCTATCTGCCTGTACGTACACTTGTCAGGTGAGCCCCGAAACATTCCCAGGTTTCTAGCCGTTCATAATCAAGCTTGAATCATAGGCTACGAATAGGCGGATTCGGTACGGGTTCACTCGATTTGCTGTAAGGGTCTTGATGGGCCAAATGAAGCGTTCTTGGTTCTATGTCGGGCTTTGGGTGGATCCAAGGTGTATCTATGGATGCGTGATGGCAAGTCGCGGATCGGACACGGCAGCTCGCGATCACCTGCCAGTGGCCGTGTCGGCTCGGGTGCAATTGACCGGCTACATCTGTACCGGCGCATCCCCTACAAAAATGAACTACCCCGCCCCGCTCCGTTTCACCGTTCTACTAGTACTCACTCAACATGCCATCTTCAAAGCCTGTCTTCGCTACTCCCCTCACGAAACTCTTCAAGATAAACCATCCCGTCATGCATGTGCTGTCTCGCTCTCGTGCTCCATGTCTCTAATTCATCCACCCAGGCTGGCAGGCATGAATGTTGCAGCGGGTCCGAAGTGAGCATCTCTCTTCGTATGATATGAACTCATAATAAACACATCATCCAGGCTTGCTGCAGCTGTGACGAATGCCGGTGTGTTGCTTTGCACTGGGGCTGCAATGCTCTTACACTTTATTTAGGAGGCATTGGTGTCATTGGCGGGGTCCGGCAGAGCCCGAAATTCCTCAAGGGCTCGATTGACGAGTTGAAGAGCCACCTCGAAGACAAGAACGCACCATTTGGGGTTGATCTGCTCCTTCCTCAGGTTGGGGGAAACGCTCGCAAGACCAACAAAGACTACACGGGAGGACAGCTGCCTGAGTTGATCGATGTTCGACGGTTTAGGATTCCCACCCCACCGATTTCTAATATATAACTAGGTCATAATTCAAGGCAAAGCAGCCCTCTTCGTCTGCGCTGTCGGCGTCCCTCCTAAATGGGCAGTGGATAAATTGCACTCGGCCGGGATTGCCGTGATGAAGTGAGTGGAGGACTAATGCCAACTCACACGTAGTCTGATTCCCTCGTAGCATGATCGGGCACCCCAAGGTACATGCTGTGCAATCCTTTTTCTACTTTCAAAAGCTAAAATAAAATCTCCGCTAAGCACGTCGCAAAAGCGCTTGCCCAAGGTTTGGGTTTGTTTCATTCTCTAATCTCAAGTTTTTGACATTTCAATTCAGGCGTCGACATCATCTGTGCTCAAGGCGGAGAAGGAGGTGGCCATACCGGCGAAACTCCGTTTTCCATCTTGATTCCCACTGTGGTAGACCTGTGCAAGAACGCCAAGAGCCCTCTGACAGGGGAGCCAGTCGTCGTTGTGGCCGCTGGCGCCGTAGCAGACGGCCGTGGATTAGCCGCTTCACTCGCGTACGTGTATTCGACGCTTCCCCATGTTCGGCATCCCATTTAAGTTCCCTGGTTCCTATACCAGATACGGCGCCTCGGGTGTGTGGGTCGGCACCCGATTTGTTGCCAGCGAAGAGGCAGGTGCGAACAAGACGCACAAACAGATGGTCCTCAGTGCCGGCTACGATGACGTCGCCCGTACGCTGATATACAGTGGTCGACCGATGAGTGTCCGCAAGACTCCATACGTGGCCGAATGGTTTGTACATTTCTTAGTTTTTTTCCCCTTGTCCGTGGCTGATTACCGCGGGCTCAGGGAAACCGGCCGCAAAGCCGAGCAGGATCAGCTCATTGCCAACGGGGAAATACCCCACGATATGGAACTCGCGAAGAACCCAGGAAGGTCGATTGAGGGCATGGCATGTAGGTTGCTCAAATTATGATGTATTACCATTGCTCATTTCTTCACAGGGCTAATGGGTAAAGTAGCCGGAAGCATCAACGACATAAAACCCGCGAAAGATATGTAAGTGACTTGGCCTGTACCCTTTTCCGTGTCTGGAAATTTTGTATAGCGTCGACGAACTCGTCACCACCGCCGAAAAGAGCTTAAATGCTGCAGTCAATCTGACCTTGGCAAAGGCCAAACTATAAGCATGAATACCCCTGTAACAGTTTATCCCCTCCGAGTTTGTTGTACTCATCCGTGGAAGAACCTGTATTATTTCTTTCTGGTTGGAAAGCTTTGCTCGAATAATGTGAAGCCATCCAAGGACCAATGTTCTTTCGATATAGTACATGAGGTATGCGACATAAGCAAGGCAAAATAAATCGGCGCGACGCCGCAATGCGAACGGGGGAAACTGACCAGTGGCGCGGTTAGCAAGTCGTGGAAGCATACAGGGAGGCGGGGTACTCACCACCGAGAGTCTTCCACCCACAGCAGAAAGAACGGGGGAAGCTGATCAGCGACGCGGTTAGCAAGTCGTGGAAGCTTTCAGTGAGGCGGGGTACTCACCGCCGAGAGACTCCCGCGCACCAAGAACCGCGAAACGCATACACACGAAACCAAAATTGTAGCACGTCCATACGCAGGTTCCCCTCGAAGCTACTGTCAACTTTTAACAGCGCTCCGGCCAAGGTCCCCCAAAGTCTGCATGGTGCCGTACAGGCCAGCTGGACCGGTAGCCCGCAGGGGTCGACAGCTGTGATTCCCATACCCCCGGACGTGGTGGAGACGGTGCACCCGAGGGCTCAACGCGTCTTTGCAACCACCCGCGACACCAGAGCTGGACGGCGCGCAAGGGACGCCGGTCCAGATGGCGCGTTTCAGAGTAAATCTTCTCGGCCTTTATGCAGTGTGAACGCCCCTTCAGCGTCGCGCGGTGCCTGCGAAAATTCCGGAGACGCTGTCTATTGAGCGCGGCGAGAGCTTGAGCAGGAGTCGGCTGTGGGCGAGAATGAGCGAGCGATGGCGTGTGGCAGACAACGGAACCCACTGTCGAACGGTCGAAAGGGAATGTGTCCAGAATGTCGAGTTCGATGAAAGCGACTGCGAAAGACAGAAAGAACGTGAGCCCAGAAGTATACCAAAAGTGGTATATATGTGGTATACTTTGACGAATTTGAGAGACTTCGTATACTTTCGGATGTTTCCGGTATACCATCGGTATACGTCCCATCCGCTTACTTGATGTGCCACATCTGTATACCTCGTATACTTAGTATATCGACCTTCGTGAAATAAATCTCTGGTACATTGCGTGGGTGAATTTCGTGAGCGTCACACATTGTGTTTGGTGATATTACAAAATAGCAGACGGCGACCTCATTCTGGACTCGGCGGAGCTCCGTACGCTTGCGATCCTCTGCCTGCTTGCGCTCCTCCTGCTGCTTACGCCCCGCGCGATATTGCGCCTCCCACGTGGCGTCCATAGGCTTGCGGTATATTTTGGGTGCGCCGTCGACCGAAAGCGACGAAGTGGAAGCGACGGGAGCAGAGGATGATGCGGAGGAGGCGGAGATGGGTCTGGGGGACGACGATGCAGATGGCTGAACCACGGTGGGGGGACGGGCAAGTGCTGATGGATTGCCATTGGCAGCGACGACGGGTGTGGAGTTCCGGTGCTGGCCATACCCGCAGAACGAGGTGTTGAGCTGGCAGCATGTCTTGCACATGCTGTTGGTGCAACCCTTAGCAGTCACGAGCCGCATGCAGGGTGGGTTGGCGCACACTCGCTTTGACACGTCACCCGTAGTCGAGGGCGGAGCACGAGGAGGATGTGGGGGTGGAGGCGGAGGCGGAGGCGAAGGTGGAAGCGGAGGGGGATGGCTAAGGAGTGGGTCGATGGCAGGGGGAGGTGGAGGCGGGGGGGAAAGGAGATCTTCATTGCGTGGAAATGGGTCGTTCGCGCCAAAGGTTTGTCCGGGATTGAGAGCATACGGGTCTGAGGATGGCGGGGGCTGCCAGCCAAGGAAGCCACAGCGACGACACTGTTCTAGATGGTAAGCAGAAGCCAATACACACACAGCGGGAACGCTTACCGCGCGAAAGAACAGATTTTTATGTTCTGGGACCATTGTCCCACGACAGAGCAGCCTGGAAGGGATCTGTTCACCACATGTTGGGCAGAACACATACGACATCCTGCTGGGCGAGTTTGACGCTAGGCGGGGACACGGTTAGGGCATAGTCGAACCGGCGTGGTGGTGGTAGGAGGAAAGGAAGCGTGTCACGCGCGCGTGACGCATAACGCACCGTAATGGTGATGTGTCACCGAATATGCGAAATATACCAAAGCATCCCAAGCGTACGAAGTATCCAAGGTATACGAGGTCGCAAAAAAAATCTCTCTGTATACAAAGTATACCTAAGTGTATCTGGTATACACAGTATATCAAAGTGTACGGTATACTTTGGTATACTTCTCTATTCACGTTTGTTCTCGCGAAAGAGTTAAGAATAGAAGGAGCAAGCGGTGGTGAACTCACGATGAGGGACGCGGCGACCATCCAAACGGAGCTCAAGAAGCGAGGATCTCTGATGGCGGCCTCATATGGTGATGAGTGATGGGCGGTAGTGTTATATATAGCGGGAGGAGGGAAGAAAGAGGCGGAGGCGGGAGATGGTGGTGGTAGATGGAAGAGAGACTCGGAAGAATGCGTCGAAATGTGGCTGACCATTTGCTCTTAGGCTGTGACTTGAGACGTGATGTTAGGTCACAAAAATCGACGCGACGCGTTTATTTGGTCGTGTTGGCGCTATAAATAGCATCGCGCTCCAGACAGGTCCGCGCAGGTCAACGCGAAAAAAAAATCCAATGGTAGTCAATACCAATTCTAATGTCTAATAATACATGGGCTTTCGTCGGCTACCGGAAGCTGCTAGATAATGTAACGCTGGAACCTTGGGAAAGGGTCGTGTAAGACCTGTTGGGATCCGACTCCCACACGACAGAGCCCGACTTGACTCGGATGACTATCAGGGAAATCAGTCAAGAAAAAAAAAGAGAGAGATGTAGCCACTTACACTTGTACTGGAAAGCGGTATTGGGCGGCAAGACCACTGTCACGGACCAGACGGAGTTGGCGTTCGAGAGGGCGATGGCAGAGGCCGGTGTCCAGGCTCCGAGCTGGCTGAGGGACCCGACGAGCTTGATTACTTCGCCAGATGCCGTTGTCACGGATTCACTGAAGGTGACCGTCGCGCCTGTGGATACTGGAGGCGGGCTCGATGAGGTCGTGGTAGGAGTGGCGACAGTATTTGCCGGAGTGACCGCGCTGGTGCTGCTCGTAGTTGAACTGACGGCACGCTATCAATAGCTAGATCTGAGAATAAGAAAAGGAGATGCACCCAAATATTCCGTAAAGGGTAACAGATGATCCCGCCCCCGGCGTCGTGTAGACACGGTTCGAACCAGACTCCCAGGTGTAAGACCCGCTACTCGAGAACCGGACAACTGAGAACAATGCGGAAGTTAGAATCAAATCCCAAGAAAGTGCAAAGAACCCACATTTATACTCGAAGTACGTCCCTGGTGGAAGGGTCAGGGTGAGCCTCCAGTCCGCGCTTAGCGACGGCTGCGTGAGCGCAAGAGCCGCTGCAGTAGCCCAGGAACCAAGCTGCGCAATAGAACCGACGACCTTGATGACATCCCCGCTCCCGGTGCTTGCGGTTTCTACGAAAGTAATTGTCACCGCTGTGCTCACTGGCGTAGGCGACGACGTCGTGGTGGAGGATATCATCGATTTCGGACTGCTCGCGGAAGAACTGATCGCGGAGGCACTGCTGGCCGAGGAACTGCTCGCCGAAGGGGACACCGTCGCGGTGGAGGATGCAGTTGATGTGGAACTGCTCACGGAAGGACTGCTTGCGGAAGGGCTACTCGCGGATGAACTGCTCGCGGAGGAACTGCTAGCCGAAGCACTGCTGGAAGCTGGTGTCGTCGAGGTGGTCGGGACGACAGTGGCGCTCGTTGTGACCGCAGTGACCGCGCTGGTGCTGCTCGTGGTTGAACTGGGGACACTATTAATGCCAGATTCGATAATAAGCAAAGAAAGAGACATACCCGAATATTCCGTAGAGCGTAACAGATGATCCCGCCCCCGGCGTTGTGTAGACACGGTTCGAACCCGACTCCCAGGTGTACAACCCGCTGCTCGAGAACCGGATAACTGAGGGCGGACATTAGAACACTCAACTGCCGAGAACGTTCAAAGGACCCACATTTATACTCGAAGTACGTCCCTGGTGGGAGTGTCAGGGTGAGCCTCCAGTCCGCGCTTAGCGACGGCTGCGTGAGCGCAAGAGCCGCTGCAGGAGCCCAGGAGCCGAGCTGCGCAATAGAACCGACGACCTTGATAACATCCCCGCTGCCGGTGCTTGCGGTTTCGACGAAGGTGATTGCCACCGTTGTGCTGACCGGCGTGGGCGACGCCGTCGTGGAGGATGCAGTGGTCGAGTTACCGAGGACCGTAGACGAACTGCTACAGTAATTAGAAGTGCATTTACACGATGAGAGACGAGACTTACGAGTTCGTCGCAGTTGTCGAGGAAACTGGACAGGCGGGGTTAGTAAGACGTCGACCGAGATGCAAAATCCTGCCCACCTAGGAACAACGCTAGAGCATCATGCGGGCCGACCGAGGCGGAGAATGTGCCCGACGACGAAACGACGTAGGAAGGCCCGTTGCAGGTACTGGGATCTACAGTGTTGTCGTGTATGATATCGCAGTCTGGCCCGGGATATCGCATTAGATTCCTCGAAAAACAACCTCGAAGAACTCACAAGTTCCTGCAGACAAGGAAGTATTCCAAGTATTCGTCCAGACCGCGCCATCGTTGTTAATCACCAAGAAACCAACTGTCTCTCGTCCGAAAGCTGGTGATTGAACCGTTAGGAGGAGTGAGAGTTTTTTGAAAGGACGCACCAATTTGTTGACTGGTGCCTTTTTGGACGTTGGTCAAGGAGGCTGAACCGGCGGCGTTGTGGAACGCGACCATATTGGCAATTGCCGGCCAACGATGTTCGCCTGTGCCTCGTTTAGTTGTCTCCGAACTTGAAAAAGAGGAAGCACACACATCTCCAGTTGTTCGACCCACATGTCACTGCGTTAGTGTAGCCAGCGCTGTTCTGCGGAGCGCCAGCATCATAAGAGGAGTAGTTGTACCTGATGGCCGAGTTAATCGGGCTCACAACGTCTGAAATAAACTTCTCACCCTGAATACACAGTCGGCGTCCCGTAGTTGAACCCGAGCATGAAGATCCCCGAGAGCAAGTAGGCATTGTTCGAGGACTGGGAGTTGAGCGAGGTGCCACCGCGTTCCTGAAAGAGAAGTTAATGCCCTGAAAAGGCAAAGAGCGGAGAAAGCACCGTATCCTGGTTCGCCATGATGTAATTCGCCACAGAAGAGTCGACGAATCCCCACGCTGCGCCCATGGCTATAGCAACAAAACATATTAGATGAGAAGGGACTTGTAGAGAAAGGGCGCCGCTTACGTGTCGGGGTGATGAGTGCGGCGATCTTTTCAAGAACGTCAAATACTGAAAGTCACGACAGTGGCCAGTACTCACCCCAGAGCCGCCCGTGAAGGCCGACTGAGCAGCAGAGGTCGCCCTAAACTCAATGACATCGCTGCGAAAGAAAATCAGTTGAATGTTAGTGCGTATAAACCGAACATACCCTGATGTAACATATTGCGACGGCTGCACGGCTTCCCCGGCCCCATAAATGACTTCCTGGATAGACAAGTCAGACACGCCGTAGAGAGATGAACGAACGAACTTGAGTGTCATAGAATGGATAGGTAAGAAGCGAGAATATGGCCTTAATATCAGCATCGACCATGTGTTTGGCTGCATCAATGCGGAAGCCAGCGACTCCGAGTGAAAGTAGGTCGTTCAGGAAGGCGGCGATGATATTTCGAACCGCTGGTTGCTCCTGCGCGAGATCGGCTAGACCAACGAGCTACGGGAGGGATTAGACAGACATGACAGAAGAGACTTGAGGGCTTACTTCGCAAAACTGGACACTGTAGACCAGTTAGTAAAGTTTCGACAAGAAAACAGGAAAATAAAACTTGTAGGCATTATTGTAGTTGTTGATATTCGCTGCGCTGTTGCCGTTGCAGTAGTGGAAATTCGAGGACGTGTATGGGACGGCAGGACTAGAAGAATGTCAAGACGTGGCAAGGCTGCTCACAAACGTACGCACTAGTTATATTTGCTGTAGCTGCTTCCCGCAAATCCTGTTCCAGAGCCACTGCAAAGATGATTAGCGACGCGTCTTACGCTGAAGAAATAATGCTTACGCGGTCATGTGGTTGAAAACGACTGAAGGTAGAAAACAAAAAAAGTCAGTCAAAGCGAAAAAGGAATACGACACAACGACATACCATCTACGATAACGCCGACTCCGGCGGCCTGGCACGTTGCCACCATGTTTTGGAATTGGGTTCGCGAGCCGCGTTTTGACGTCAATTTGTAAGAAACCGTCTGATAGTCTGTCCACCATTGATTACCGGTGACTGGGTGTCTAAGTATTGAGGAGACAGGGATGTGTATCGCCACTCACTGTGCTCGGAGGCCGGACTAACTTGAACGAAGCCATAGCCAGCGGGACCAAGAAACGAGGTACATTCAGATGCGACACTGTCCCAAGGCCATTCAAATAACTAGGAGAGTTTATCAACGCTAATGTCTACAAGCTAGGAGCTGAACAGACCTGAACAATAGCATTGTTTCCTGTAGAAGGAGCCCGACGAAAGACTTTGCTGCCAGTAGCAGTGAAAACACTGTCTATGGACAGGATAGAAAGCAGAACGAATTTGGAGAGCGAGGTGAACATTTTTTGATAGCAAGGATAAGAGCAGGGAAAACCCGCACGCGCAAGACGCCGAGATATTTATACTGCTGGGGGAAAAGAGAGGAGCTTGCGGAAGTAAAACTGAGACCTGAGACATTCGCGGGTACGCGCAGTAGCCGCACGCGGAAGGGCGGCAACCGTCGCGGAGCAGTGGAACATCCGCGGAAGCAACACAAGATTGAGACATGCAGTGGATGGAGACCTTCCCAAAGAAGAAGTTGAAGGAGGTGCTGTTTGCGTCTGTTGACCATGTCTTGCCCGGTAGATCACTCGCAGGAAAAAGAGAAAGAGAAATGCCCGGTCGACCATAGCACACAGCGCTCGACATGGTCCCGCATCTTTTCCTCTGACACGGCCCCCGCCGCGTCTACCTCCCTGTCCACAACCCGTGAAGTCTCCTCTATTCCCAAACCTGCAGACGGAAACTGGGTCTATCCTTCCGAGGCGCAGTTCTTTTCCGCAATGGCGCGCAAGAACCACGGCCCCAAGGCGGCCGACATGAAAACAATCGTGCCGATCCACAACGCCGTCAACGAGCGCGCCTGGGCAGAGGTCATGAAATGGGAGGCCGGCCGAGGCGGCGAAGCGTGCGGCGGCGTCAAGCTCGTCAATTTCAAGGGCAAGCCGGGAGAGAAGAGCATCCGCGCGCGCTGGAAAATGCTCTTGGGGTGACGCGGTCCACCGTCCTTGCTTGCTGCTCCTGACATCGCGTCCAGTTATTCGCCGCCTTTCGACCGCCACGATTGGGTTGTGGACCGCTGCGGAGTACAGATGAGGTACATCATCGATTTCTACACCGGCCGAAGTCAAGGCGCTGCGCCGTCGTTTTTCCTCGACGTCCGACCTGCGCTCGACAACTGGGAGGGCGTAAAGATGCGAACCCAGCACTTTTGGGCCAAGGTTTTCGGCTATCCTACACAACCTGTATTAAAACCACCCACTCACACATAATACGAAGAACATGCAAGTGCTAACGTTTGCCTCGTATTCTTACTTTTTTGGCGGGCCGTCTCTGCTCCTCCTCATCCTCGCTGCTCTCCGGCGCATTGACGTCCCCATCATCATCATCCTCTCCTTCACTTATCTCCTCCTCCGCATCCCACTCGCCCTCGTCATCGTCTTCCCCTTCGGGGAGATCCATGTCTTCATCTTCCTCCTCCTCCTCCTCCTCTTCCCCGCCGTTCGATTTAGCCTTGCCCTTTTTTCTTTCGACGTTGCGCTCTTGTTCTGCCCTCCGCTCCTTTCTCAGTTTTTCTTTGGCAGCATGAGCAGCCTGCAAGCTCGCAACCTCCTTTTTGGTTTTTTTCACTGGCACGCGCATCAGCGCGCCGTCCGAACAGAAATGAGGGAAACGACCGACCAAATTCGTGATATATCACGCTGCCCTCCTTCCCTGGGACGCCCTCCGTAATCTTCACCAGCCGCAACTCCATTCTGGGGCCGACCTCATCGAGCCGGACCGCTCTCCGCTGGCCCTTTTTGTTATTCCGGCCAACATAATCGTCCGCCAGATCCACGGCGTCCCCGTCCTCGCCCGCCACGCTCTCCGTCGACGACGCGGCGCTCTCGTACCCGCCGTCCGGCCCCGCCTCGCCCCGCTTCCGGAGCAAAAAATCCGCGACGTCCTTCTCGTTCCCAAGGTCGAGGACTCCGCCGGCCGCTTTTTGCGCGCCCTCAAGCACGCGGCGCACGCGTTTGGAGACGCCGTATGGCTTGACCGTGATAACGTAGTGCCGGAAGTCGACGGTCCCGCGCTCGGCGTTGTACGAAACGAGCACGACGCGCCGCGCGGACGAGAGCGCGAGGGTGTGCGGAGAAAGCGGCGGGAACAGACTCTGGAACGATTTCATGAGGAGCGTGAGGTGCGGCGGAGTTGTGGGAGACGGGGCAGGGAAGGAGGCTAGTACGAGCTTTTTTATTGTCAGACGAGAATATAGACCGACAAAAGCTCGGAACGCACCAGAGGCGGACTGAGATATTCCATGCCGATGCTGCGGGCTCTCCGCGACGTGTTCAGGATGTCTTTCATGAGACTGTACCGCTCTACTCTGAAGCTAAGCGTCGGTCCCGAAGATAGCCGTATTATGCGCAGCGACGGGGCGATCGGGGTGAGCGTGAATGCAAGCAAGTGGGTGACCTGCAGTGCGGGTGCGAGGGTTAGATAGTCCTTGAGCTTATTCCGAGTGCGTTCCTAGGGTATCTTATGAGTATCTCCGGGCTATGGTAGCAAAAACAACGGACTCGAAGACGGCTCGCAGTGTTGGGCTCCATTACTTTCCTGAAATCGCGGACGAGCTGGGCAATAGAATGGCCGACGGGGCCATGTTTTATGATGAAAGATTTGGGGACGCCGTCTGCGGTTGTGGTTGTGGGTGCCGCGCCCTTGAGGTGAGTCCTGTTCTTGCGTTTGCGCGCCATGAGTTTTGAGGAAGAGAAATTTATTTCCGCTCACGTGAACCCGTAATTTTCGTCAATGCTCCGAACGCTTCAAAAAAAAATGCAGCTGAACCCCTTGCTGTCGGAAATCATATACACATCCATGGAAATCCTGCGCTTGCAATTAACCCTTGCGTTGGATTTTTTTTAAAAAAACAGTATCCGAGGTATCGTCATTGCCTATTTAGGGGTGCGGTCCGACGGTGGTGCCCAGCCACCGGTTGAGGCTCTGCCTCTTTGCTTTTGACTTCGATGTCCCCTGCCGCCGTCGTTGCCCGTGATGTCGCGTCCACGCTGACCCCAAACGACACTCAGCGCACAACCCTCATAGTCGCTGGATGCTACGTTGTCCTTATTGCTGTTTTATGGTGCGTGCAGGGATCTTGGCACCGAGGCCAAATCCGCAGCTCACCGTTCGCAGGCATGTTCCGTATCTCAACAAGATCAGTCAGTTGTCTGCACGACACCTGCGCCTGCCACTAGTACTAACCCGCCTCCTCGTCTAGTATATCCATTCAAGTACGCGCATCGCTTCTGATCTCACGCGTCTGTCGCGTTGCTCATGCCCCCATCCGCACACAGGCTGCTCACTGTCGGCTTCCATGAGGTGACACTCGAGCTCTCGTTGTCGTTTCTCTGCGTCTGACGCGTCTCCTCTCAGATGAGCCATGCCATCATGGGCGTGCTAACCTGTGCTACGATTCATTCCATTGAGCTGGACCGTGGGTCTCTACCCTCCTCTGGCAGGGTCGATGATTAATGTGCATTGCAGCTGACGAGGGCGGCGCGACATCCATGTCCGGCGGAATCCCCTGGCTGACACTCCCTGCCGGCTATCTCGGCTCTTCATTCATCGGCGCCGCGTTAATAGCGTGTGGGTTCGACACGAATGCCAGCAAGGTGGCTGTCATCGTGCTCGGTGTATTTTTCCTCATCACGCTGTGGTGGGCTCGGCGCAATATACTGTAAGCAATTCCGGCCCGTTAAACCACGTTGCATTTTATTTTTCATTTCCCCTTTATCCGCGATATCCGTCTCCTCGAATCTCATCTCCAACTCTTCAGAACATGGGTCCTTATTCTCGGCATGGCCGGTCTCATAATACTCTTCTGGTTCGTGAAAGAAAGCGTGGCATTACGATACCTCGTAAGCCTGAAACTTCTTGCTCCGTTTTGCATCCCTCTGACTTCTCAAAGGTGTTGTTTATTGGAGTCATGTCTGGTACGAAAAAGTTCCCAGTCTAAACCTGGCCCATCGCCCTCTTCTACCATCTGAACCATTTCAGATTTGTACGTTCTGTGGGACGTCATTGGTCAGTCCCTTATACATATTCCTACTCAACTGTGGGTTAATTTCCATCTTGCAGACGACACGATTGCCAGGAAAGTAAATTCCTCGGACGCTTCCGCATTTTCTCGAATCTGCGGCTGCTTCCCGTCGCAAGGTCCGGTCTCTTTGCCCGATTCCATCACTCTACTAAGCTTCGTCTGCATACAGTATGGGGCGTCATCTGGCTAATCCAGGCATTTATTTTCTTTGCTGCCGGGGTTCTTGTCGGCCTAGCCGCATTCAAGGTTCGTTTGACGAGTTTTTCGACAAGGTGTATCTTCGGTGAACCGTGCGCCTTAGGAATCTACCGCACAACAAAAGGAGGACGCGTCGCACTTCCTTCCGGCCCCTGGATCTTCCTCCGCCGCGCTCCCCATGTCGCCTAATGCGCTGGTGGTGTCAGTAATTGCGTTGATTTTGGGCGCGTCTGGATTTGTATAGTTTTTTTGGGTTTACTTCATCTTGCTCTGGACTATCACTGTGTATCGCCTAGCCCACGTTCTAGTTCTATTGCTAGCTGTGACACTGTATCATTTAATGGACTTGCCCAAGATGATATTGTTCTGACAATGTTTTGAACCGACGGTAAGGGTGAAATTTGCCTTTTCGTCGCATTTGCGGCGCACTCGTGGCGGTAAGATGCCCTCTTGTCAAGTGCAACTTTGCAAGTCCTGGTGTTACAAGTCGTGTGTTTGTCTAGATCATTGATCGTGGTTTTGAGTCTGGACATCATGATCTCCTGGAATAAATTATAATTCTGTATCCTTGCCCCTCCCCAAACTCCTCCCCTTCTCTAGGCCTCCCGTGCCCTCGTGGGCTTGCGCGTACATGTCGTACCTCTCCTCCGTTAGCGCAGCCCGATCCTCCCCAAAGTCAGAGAGCGCCTTCTTTGGACCATCTGCCCCACTCGCCCACAACGCTCCTTTACGACCCCATGATAACGACAACGCTGCTTATACCCCAGCACGGCGCCCACCCTCCCGTCGGTCCCAGCGGACTGTTCCCAGCCCCATTAAAGCAACAGCCTTCCTGTTGGCGTTCTTGCCGCTGCCGCCGACGCTGTCCGTCATTTACCTCGCGTGCGGCCATGTCGTCCTCCGCGCCGCACACCCCGCCCACTACGGGGCCGTACCCCTAATATCGTCGGTCCGCGTCGCCGCTGTGGGCGGTGCGATCCTCGCCCTTCCTCTCGCGGTGCTCCTGTACCTCCTGCTCTTCCCTACGAAACCACCAGACCCGGAGGACTTTTTCGATGACGAGGAAGACACTGAGCAGCTGTGGACGTACGCAGCGTACGCCGCATGTGGCGTGCTACTGCTTGTCCTCGGGGCCGTAGCAGGCGCACTAGGGACGGTGTGTCTGCCCGCAAACATCATGCTTAGCTCGGTCGAGGCCTTTGTGGCGGGGATCGTCGGCGGGGCAATAATATGCGGCGGGCTTGCCGCGATGGCCTTCATGGCGTTCGCCTTCTGGTGGGACTTTTTCCGGGCGAGAGGCAGGACATTGGCAGAGTAGGACAGTTCGACTTCGTTTCTGCGTTCTAGCTTGACTTGCAGC
This sequence comes from Mycena latifolia, assembly GCA_029289555.1. Taxonomy (NCBI): domain Eukaryota; kingdom Fungi; phylum Basidiomycota; class Agaricomycetes; order Agaricales; family Mycenaceae; genus Mycena; species Mycena latifolia. The sequence goes on along the minus strand of JARJLE010000028.1, from coordinate 152,143 downwards.
ATCTGTGATCTATCACAGTGCAGCGTACCACTCACTCACAACGACACTCTTTCGCATCTAATTTATGTATCAGGTTCTTGGTAGTTCTGTGATATGTTGTCTGTACTGTACACTATGTACGATCTGACATTGTTCGTGACTTGGCTTCTTCTGCAACTGCGATGAGTCGGCTGGCATCTTTCAGAGGTCCATCTACGCCGTCCCCGTCCCCTGTACCCGCAAAGCAACCCAAGTCGCCTGGATCTCCGTCGCGCCCCGTCGAATCCACCTACCACCGCAAAATACGCTCGGCATTGCAGGAGCTGCGAGCGATTACTGAGACCTGGGATGACCTCGTGCTGCTCGACGGCCTCAAAGCCGCGCGCAGCCTCGTCGACACTCGTACAGACCTCGAGTGGGTGGTTTGTGTCCCCTCCGACGCCTCCTAGACCGACTTGCGCTTCCGCTTCTTCTCTGTAGTAATGCTCTGGCGCTCATTCCTAACGGTCTGCCGCGGCATCGTCTCATGGGCCCCAAACTCGCCTTGATGGAAAAGCGCATCGCAGAGCTGGACGCCGTCACCTCCAAGTTGGTGAGACCAGTTCGTTTTGGCTGGCTGCCGGCAATTTTTTTACGATAAAAGCAAAAACAATTTCGACGGATGAACGCCGTGATAGACGGAATGGAGGCCCTGCTCATCGAGGCTCACAAAGCCAAGGGATGGCACTGGGTCAGCGAAGAGCCGCTCTGGGTCTCTTGGTCCCTAGAAAAATTTGGTTCGTGTACTCTAATTGAGATCTAGTATTACATTTTTTGACCTGCGCACCCAGTTACTTCAATTCCAGTCCTCCTCGTCCCGTATCACCGCTCCCTGAATACCCACCTGGAGCTCGTTGGTATTTTGCGAAGCCATCTGGTGTCATTTGAAGATGCCCGCGACGCGCTTACAAAATGGGCTGAGCAGCCGTGGCTGGAGGATGATGGGTGGGAGGCGAGTTGGGAGGATCTCTGCGCTGCAGAAATTGAGAGGTGGGACACGACGCGATGACAGGGGGAGGACGAGCCATTCCAGGTACAAGTCGAACACTCTATAAATCATGACAGGGACCCCTCTAAAGTACAGGCCCGACCGCCATCCGCATACACCGAGGCTTAAGAAACTCCATGAGATCTGAACTCTGCTCCCCAGGCCGCCGGAACCAGGCAATAGGCCACATCGGCGTTGAGCATACATACTGCAGAACGCCGATTAGTTAAATATTGCGATGACGAACGGAATCTCGTACATCTCGCGGGCATACATCCTCACATCTCAGCCATACCGTCCAATCGAGCCATTTCATAAGGTCGTCTACTCTCTGCGTCCACTGCTGGACAGATGGCTGAGGATCTGCGCCAGAATCCTCCACTAAATCGGAGCTCTCGGCGAAAATGACGCCAAACTGTGTGCAGAGATGGTGAAGGACAGATTCAATTGAAGTCTTCAAAAGGGTTTCTTGCGGTGTCAGCTGTGTAGCATACAACTGCGATAAAAATCCGGTCGCCTGGTATGTGCATCGATCCAGAGCCGTAGCGGTGGTATCGAAGGCAAATGAGTTGCTGGGAACGCCGAAGAAAAGGTCCCAGGCGGAGGCGTTTGGAGTTAGTCCTGGTTGCATATAAGGATTTAGAAGCGTGTACGCCAAAGTTCGGATAGCTGGCAGGGCTGCCGTGGCATTGACGCTGGGATCGGATGCGTTAAGAAGGTAGGCATGCATATGCGAGATGCGGTCTCCCCAATATTCCACGATGTCTCGGGCCGCGGTTCCCCAATCCATGTTGCTGCCATGATCCCCCGCCTTGACTCGAGCCAGGACTTCGTCCACTTCTTTGACGACACTCATGGCATCTTGCGAAGAAATGTTGACAAGCCTATGAGAATGCATCGGGCGCCCAATGCGGTCCGCAGAAAGGCTCGTGAGATGAGGGTGGTAATATGTGACCATCCCCGAGTGGAGCAAGGTGAGATGAGGCTGCGCGGAGAATGAGCGATGGGACGCTGCTCGGACCCATTCCAAGGTGCCTGTCAGAGCGAGGTCCGACATCCGACGGCCCCAACGGGGTGGACCGTCTCTCCCAGGACCTCGCCCCGGCGGGCCGCCGCCGCCGCCGTCAGGTCCGCGTCGCGGAGGCCGTTCTGGAGGATCTTCAGCTTCCGCTGATGGCTCAGCTTCCAACTCCATTGGAATAAAATCATGACGAGGAAATCGCGGCAGTGGGGTGCTCTCTGGTGTCCCGGGAGGCGTGATATTCAGGTGCGACACTAGCTGAAGTGTCGGCGACTGGAAGTCGCACCACACTATTTCACTAGCTTCAGGAGTTAATTTCGTGTCTTGAGAGTCTTCAGAGAAGAGTAGCACTCACAAGCCGGCGTTCATACGAACAAAACCCTCAATTTCGCGAGACTTAGCCCATTCGCACAGTTTCTCCGCACGCCCATAGTCGTCCCACCAGCCGATATCCTTGCTGCCGTTCGCGGACATTCCAAAGATAAACATATGCTGCGAGTCCAGCCAGCCGTCACCCCACGCCGCGGACATACCTAGTTTCGTTTAGTCTATAGTTCTGTACGTCATTTTAATTTCACTGGCCGTCAAAATATAATAGATTTGCGGGACGCGTCGTTCGGTAAGTGACTAGGTGTGTCTGACCACCGCGAGGGACCATAATCCCGTAGGACATCTCGACGTCCCAAGCGAGCCATTCGGGAGACGGCGGCAATTGATCATCTTCCCGAGCATGATAGAGCAATGTGAAAGGGTGGAGGACACAGGGCACGATTGAATGGCCTTGAAGGAATAAGTTAGATTCTCTTGAAGCGCTTCAGAGATAAGACGACCTGTGCCGTGCACCGTATTCGGCCTGCGTACAGACCATTGAAGATCATAAGTTCGTTAGATCCAACCGTGGACTCACCACTGTGTAAGGAGGCTCGAGAGACCGTTGAATATGAATGGCGCTGTTGAATTCGAGCCTTCAGCTTGAAACGTCGACCCCGGGGTCTCAAAAGGAGTTTGGTCAGACGCCCATGCCAGGACAACGCGCCAGACCAGAGTATTGAGCAGCGCGAGCAGCATACTCCCGAAAGAAACACTCCAAGATAAGGCAGCTGAAAGGGGTCACTCACTGATCACAAAGTGCTGCGGGCGCGCGACATGCCGCGCGTCGGGTAACAACCGAGGGCGTGGAACGCGCGTTATTTTAAGTTGAATCCAAATCTACATCTTCAACCTGTCCGCACAAATGTCCGCAAGTGCTAAAACACGAAAACAATACAACACGGATACATAAGTGAGTCGGTACACGATTAGAGATCCTCATCGTCTGAGATGTGGATCTCATCTGCGTTCGCAGCAGCAGGAGCGGCGGCATCGTTGGTTTCGCCCTCGGGTTGAGGCAGCGCGGTCTGTTTCGCAGCAACAAAGGCGGGAGCATTGGCCTTCTCAGCCGCAGCCATGGCATCCGTCGCCTCCGCCTCCTGCTCTGCAATCCGCGTCCCTTGCTTCGCGGCAATAGTCTGCGCGGCCAAATAACTGGCCTCGGTGTTGAACTGCGCCTGGACACTCCTCTTGATCCGCAACATCTCCCTGAACGTGTCTTCTGATCCAGTCTCGATTTCGAAAGTATTCCACTCGCTCCAGAACTGCGGGTTGACTCTTGGATCACAGAATTGGGAGGCATGCGCGTAAATTGCGCGAGCCCGGTCAATCTCACCCAGTTTACGCTCAAGCGCGGCGAAACGCAGGCACATCTCAGCCGTTTGCCGGTCGGGAAGGACTGAGTGCGTGTCAATCAGCCAGCCCGACCTCAAATGGCTTCACTAACCTTCAAGAGCTCGTTCGTAGATGGGGCGAGTAGCGGGGAGTCCGTAGTTCGCAGTAGCTTTCGCGATATATATGGTGAACATCTGCAAAAAATCGTCAGAGATACGTTTTATAAGTGGCATTGCTCATACCTCAAACTTGTCCTCGTCAGCAACGAGCTGTGTCGCGCGGTCGAAAATTGACATGGAGCGCTTGGCAAGACCGAAATCTTCCTCCAACTTCGCGTACATCAAAAACAGAGGTTTCGATGATTTCGGGGGGCATTTTTCGAGGGCCTGCTCAAACAGATCCCGCGCCCGCTCAAGCTTGGAACCACCCTGCCAGGCCGTTAGCACCGGATTTCGAGATTATCTGATGAATGGTATTTACATATCGCTTCACGAACTTGGAAAGGTAGATATTCCAGATTTCAAAGGACACGGGGAAAGTGAAGAGTTCTACCCCACGTTCATAAACCTGCAATGTCATGAGCGGAGCTCAAGGAAGGAGGGAAACAAACGGCTAACCTTGAAGCTTTCTTCGAAGTATTTATTTTCTTCCAAGAAAGCAGCATAGTTGATGATGATCTGAGCGTTGGCAATTCTGAGTTCCAGAATCTTGTCATAAACCGCCTTCGTGGTTTCGACGGATCCAATGGACTCCTCAAGATCAACGTAGAATGACCATAACTTCAGCGACTTGAAGAGTCGTGCCTGGGCAGAAAGCGACTGCAGGCGTTGTCAGTCGATGAAAATCCAAGGAGGCACACCAGCACATACATGATCGTGGTAATTGATTTTGGTGTTTTTTGGAATGGCCGCGGCACGCTGCATGACCCGAATGGCGTCGTCGTAGTTTCTGAGGGAACTGCGTCAGCACAGAGATATCCAAATATCAACGAAAGGAGCTCACTCGTGGCGGATCTCCATTTCGGCCCATTCGCACCACACCTCGGCAAGATCTTCCACTGCTTTGAAGTTCACCTTGGTGCCTTTCTCCAAGATTTTTCGGGCACTGTCGAGGTCTGGTTCCGCTTGGCCAGCAGTACCTCCCTCTTCGTAAAACTTGGCGAAATTGACATAAAGTCGGTGGAGGTTGGCCGTAGCCTTGCGGGGGACGACAGTCTCGAGGGCCTTGGTATAAGTAGCCGCAACCTGCAAACTTCAGTAAGTCGAGTACAAGTAAAAGGGTGGGGGGGATTTGCCTTCTCGTCATCTTCACCCCACAAAGCGACCCTCTTCTCCCACTCCTGCACATCATGTGGATTTCTCCGGAGGAGCACGTCGTTGACCAAGAACGGTCGCCGATCCATCAAATCCTCAAAGTCCGCCATCCGTACATCGAGTTCTTTTTGCGTCTCTTCTGCGTCCTCGTCCTCTTCTTCCTCCTCGAGACTCGCCATCATCGCACTGATCAGCGATTCACCAAACTCAGCATACGCGTCGAATATTTGGGTGAAATCCCGAATTGTCAACACTGTCGCTATGCCCTGTTCGAACGTCTGCTTCGCACGATCGAACTCGCCACGTTTGATCCAATACGTAGCTAAGCCCGTCCATAGCCGACCTGCCTGGTCTTTATAAAGAGCTAGGCCGTCGTTCTGGACAATTCGCTCGATATTGAGCTTCCGCGGACTGGCAGGGTCCTCGTCCTCGTCGTACGGGCGGGTAGATTTGCCATCGGACGTGACAGGAACAGAGGGGCCAGCAAAGCGGATGAGTTTACCGTCCAGGGACACCGGTTCTGGGGCGTCATTGGAAGCAGCTTCCGCGTCGGCCTTCGCCCCGGCAGCATTCGATTCGATAGTCTCATCCACATCCAAGCCAACGTCTTCGGAAAATTTCTCGACGACGTCGATCCAGTCCCCGAGTAGTTGATATGGGCTTTTGCCTTCGGGACTCGTGTATTCCCCTCGTGAGGCTTTTCTTGCTAATGAAAGCAAGAGTTTTGCGGCCTCGAGAGGTCGAGGCGCAGAGTTGGCGGGAGAGAGGAGGAGCGTGGTGAAACGTTCCGTGATACTGGGGTCAACAGCAAGGTATCGGCGGTACACTGCTACTGTGGTAGCGCCGCCTTTGGTTTCGGCCCAGAGGAGATAGCGGACCCATATGCGGGAGTGCAAGGAGGGAGGAAGAGTGCGAAGTGCGCGGTCGTACGTATGCCGTGCATGGGTGTGGGAGAGTAATGGCGGACATTGAGGATGCGAAAATATGGAAAGATACATGAGCCATAGGCGCGGCAGCTAGGTAGAATGTTCAACGGACGCGAAAGATGGAAATATAACTAAAACGCACCTTTGGCAGCCACATCAGGGCGCGTTCAAATGCAGCTACGAGTGATTTCCACTCTTCCCATCCAACGACACCGTCGAGCCCGCCTTCCCATTGTTCCAGATCTTCTTTCTCCTCCTCCAACGCGTCCTTCATCTCAGGGAACTTTTTCTTTCCCCCTGCTTTCTTCTTGACCACTAACCGCCCCAGCACAAACGACATGCGCATGTTCAGATACGATTTCCATAGTTTGAAGGAGTTCGGGAACTGGGCTAGCGCAGCTTCGTAGAGATACGTGAGCCGTTGGAGAGATATTCGGGACAGTGGCGTTGCCAGAGGCCCGAGCAGAGTCGCGATCTCCTCGGGGAGATCTGGGGGCTTCTCAAGCTTTTGTTGGGCATTGAAGGCCTCCCGAGTGGTATTAATTGCAGTCCACCACGCGCGAAACGACGTAGGGTTGCGCAAGAGGTCTTCTTCGCGCTGGAGATCCTTGGTCAGGATGAGGTCCGGGTGCGTAGCCGGAGTCGGGACTGGGAAGGTGAGTGGGAAGTATGCCCTCAGCGACTCGAGAGACGGTAGCTTGGGCGCTACGGACGGCATTTTGGTGAGTCGTATTTGAGAACCGGCGTTGTTTGGCAACGGAGGGTCTGATAAACATCATTACGACTCGGATTCAACTTCAACCAAACTACTTGAGCAATGGTTCGCGGCCTTGTATTCTGTCTGCGCCTGCCTCACTTTTCTGCAGCATGGTGTCAAACGTGTTCGTCAAACTCCAGAGGCTGCTGCTGCAAAGAAACTCCGGGAACAGTCGAAAATTAAAGAATATCTTGCGTTGACTGCGGACGTGCTATCCAAGGTCTGCACTATGGCCATGGTTTCAGCGTCGCAGACTTGACGGTCACGCTGTTCCGTGCAGAAAGCCTCCGACGATTGGTCTCGCGAAGCTTTCAATCTGACGACCCGCGTCCTACAAATAAACCCAGAGTTCTATACGGTGTGGAATTATCGCAGAAATATTCTCTTGCATGGAATATTCCCTGAAAGGTATGGCACCATAATGAATCCCGTTGAACATACGCCCAACCTTCTGGACTGGCAGCTCACCCACGGAAATCAATGACTTACTGACGGAAGAATTGTCCATGACTACTGCCGCGCTCAAGATGCACCCAAAGGTTTACTGGATCTGGAATCACCGCAGATGGTGCCTTGCGAATGTCCCCGATGGCCCAGGTACAGACACCGAAGGAGATTTGAATGGCTGGAGAAAGACGTACTGGGATAGGGAGCTGTTCGTGGTGGACAAAATGCTGGATGCGGATGCCCGAAACTGTAAGCGTTTTTTTCGGCACGTTTTTGCGGCACGCCGACTGATAATCTTTATCTCCAGTTCACGCCTGGACTTACAGAAGATACGTTCTGGCGGGCATGCCCGTCGCGAGACCCGAAACTGCCGAACTAGCGTACACCACACGCAAAATCGAATCAAACTTCTCCAATTTCAGTGCGTGGCACCAGCGCACCAAGCTCCTATCCTCTTTATGGGGCAGTGGAAAACTTGACTATTCCAAATCCAAAGAAGAAGGAAAGTCATGTGTTTATTTTATTCCATTGCGACTGGACGATAATACCGCTCCGTGTTTTTTTCTCTTTTCCAGAATTCGACCTAGTCAGAAATGCGATGTATACCGACCCTGATGACCAGAGCGTATGGATATATCATCGATGGCTCATGGGAGCAGGTACGAACTTCATCCAATTGTTGACGGGAATTGCCACATCAGTTGTAGGGGACGACAAGGAAGTTCTGGACCGAGAAATCGCTGCTATCCAGGAATTGCTAGATGAGCAATCCGACAGCAAATGTGGGTTAATTCTGTCTGCTGCGCATTTCATCATTGATGAATGGTAGGGTGCATGGAATCACTCGTCCATTACAAGCGACTACTGTTGCAGAAGCATTCGTCGTCGCTCGATGCAGAAGTCGCAAACGATTGCCGACGCCTTCTCAACCGCCTTCGGGAGCTGGATCCCGCGCGTCGACGTAGATATGAAGAGATAGGTGAGTCGGCGGCCTCGGACCAAGCTCTTCCAATGGCGGTGAATCTTCTTTTTAGAGAAGCGATTATGATCAGCCTCGCGACTCAAAGTTTTGTTCTTGGGTTCTGTAGCAATGTGATGATGCGCATCTGGATTGCCTCACGTTCACAGAATGAGCATGTCACAATAATGCATAATTTGATTCAGCGCCAACGAATAACAGCTATCATACAATTTTCTTCAAAGCCATGACGATGATAACATGAAACAGGGTGTTCATGAGGTGCAAATCCAGAGCAAGGATTTAGCACTTGCACTCGCCGGGCTTGCAGGCACAGCTGGGGAGGAGGTCAGTCGGTGCTGATCGGTGACAGCGGGCGGACGTACGAAGCGCCGCAGCCACAGCTGCTGCTGCCACAGTTGGCCTGGGAGACGGGGGCTTGGGTGGACTATTGGCGAAGAGGTCAGTGGGGTGGGGGGGGGGAGGGACGGTGAAGCCGCACGGTCTGCATTCTGATATGTGAGTGGAAGATTGTTTGGGAGCTTGGTTAATGTGGATGCTAAAGGACAAGGCCGTCGCGGGCCCCTTTAAGTAGAGCGTTTGTATGGTCGCTTGTTTGGCGCATCCGGGCCGACAGCCAATCCCAACTCTTCATCAAGTCCACTCAAGTCCCTCGCGTTCTCCAGAAATTCACTCTCCATGACGTGTTGGGATCTGAAACGTTCCCGTTCCTCTTTCTGGCAAAAACGGTCCTGGGCTCTCTTCACGTTACCTCCAAGCATCCTCGGCCAACCGACTCGCCCACCGATAAACCGACAACTTGGCTTATCTGTCTGTACGGGTCTTTACCATTCATCTATCATCATGCCGTTGGATATTAGTCCGAAATTGTTCTTTCAAACCCCCCCGTGTGGCGCCTTATTGGGTGCATAGTGATTCTGAAGCAAACGAGTTCTGGATCAGGTGACGCCTAAACGGCGTCCTCCGCCGCGGAAGGAATCGCGCAGCCCTTGCCCTCGATCCGCGTAGCTTGTGCTGAAAGATCCTGCGCGCCTGGCTTTCGATTGCGTTGCTTCTTCGGGGAGCCATTTACGCGCGACTGCGTATGTAGCCCTGTTTTCTTGAATGGACGTATGCATAAGTATAATGTAGTTCGAACGAGCCTTGAATTATTCGAATTGATTGGTAGTAATGCTTCGTACAATTCATGAGGCTGGCCATTAAAACACAATCAAAACGCGTTAACGCAGGTCTGCGGGCGCCTCCAGAGATTGTATGCGGCCAAGGCATGTTGAAGTTGCAGATGCCTCCATTTCGCGGGCGATCAATCATCGATCAAAGTCAGGGCCGAGATGCCGGCCTCGTGTGTTCAGCGTGTTCAGAGGATACACTAGTGCGAAAATCTTGTTGATCTCTTGACTTTTGACTGCCAGCGCCGTCTCAAGTTGCCCTGTATCTTCACGCAGATTGTCCACTCTTCTCCCAACCATGGACAACCGCGCTAATAATCCCATTCAAGATCTTTTCTCACGCGGCTCGACGCCCCCAATTGCACCGCAACCATCCCTGCAGCAGCAATATTCCCACTCGCAGAACGCTTCTCCCAACCAGATTGACTCTCTATTTCACCACCTGAGCTCGTCTTCCGAGCACCAACCCGAAACCTACAATTCCGCGCCTTCGACTCCCATTATGTCTTCCAATGATGAACAACCACCCGTTTCCTCAGTATCCACCTCCACCAATGCGGACAGACAGAGCGCCCTCCTATCCCTCTTTAGCGCGCCCGTCAATGTCAATACGCGCGGGGCTGCTGCTTCCAACCCGCAGCAGGTACCCACTCCGCCATCCGCTTCCACCAGATCGGAGGCATCGCCGACCCACAGCGAGACGCAGGGGAAGATATTGCTGGAGCAATTGATGTCCGGGTGAGCCTCTCGCATTCCGATCTTCTACGTACAAATTTCACTGGCATTTTTTTTTCGGGAATGTCTACCTCATGTTTTTGCACGAGGACATCGCATACTTTTTTCTATTCATTTATCAGCGCGCCTCGCGGGAACTGACCTCCACTATAGAAACCCCCCAATGTCCAACTACGCGGATCCACAACGAGGCGCACCTGTTACGGCTACCGCTGCTGCCCCCTCCCCGCCCTACGCCACAAGTCAGCGGGAAGGAGACTACAGGTCGTATCAACACGAATCCTCTCCCGACATGCGGTCGCAACTTCCTCCGGCCCAGCAGCAGCAGCAGCCACCCTCTCCTCGAAAGTCCATGTTCGACTTCGTGTCCCCCTTCGATGCCCTGTCCAGTACGACGACCAGTTCTGTCAAGAAAAAACCCGTCCCCGTGCAGCCGCCAAGTATCTCTAGCGGCACCGAAGAATCCGGGTCCTGGACAAATCTCTCCGACCCCAAAAGACAGTCTGTCGACAACCTTTTGGAACATTTAACGAGAAGCACGGCTTCACAAATGCCCGGTCCCCCAGCCTACGAGTCGTATTTGGGCGGCAGCGACTTCTCGCAAAGCGAGCCCTCGCGAGTCCCTCCGCCGCCGCTGCCGCCCAAGCCCGTTCCTAATCGGACGGCTTCCCCGCGTACCTCGCCCCCAAAGACGCATGCCCAGCGTGCTCCGGTCCGCGTGGTGGAGTCGCCCGCAAGCCAGCAGGGTGGTTCCCAGCCCGCAGGGAATGGAAATAACCGCAGGGAAAAGGAAAGTTCTCCCGGACCACGTGGCGCCTACAGGAAGGGAATGGGCCAGGCCAAGGGGCACAAAAATAACAACCAGAGTCCCAGGTACATCCAATAGGTCTTGTTTGCGAGTGATATCTGACTTGTTTCCCCAGTCCCCAGGCTCAAAATATCGTTTTTGACGTTTCTCAATCGCTGGACGAAATCCAAGCTGGTCAGGATGCGGTCAAGTCGACGGCCATAGCTCTCGTAAGACAAGATCCCACCTATCTGGCAGGATCGACCATTGGGGCGACGCACTGGGTTGCGTACGCAATGACGAGAGGTCGGGTTCGTGTCATTTCGAGGTCCAGCGGCGACCGCACTTTACTTCAGCTTCCTCCTGCGACGTTCCCGAATCCATCCAGTGTCACCGACATGGCTGTTTACGGAAACCGCCTTGCTGGAGTAACCTCTGATGGTGGATTCGTCGTTTGGGAGTTGCCCGAGGTCATTACAGACGACGTTCCGTAAGTTTTCATCGTTCAAGTGACGGCTTCCGTTCACCTGTCATCCAGTGGACAGCTATTGCTCTGCGTACCTCCAGTTGGTTCAGACTCCGCTTCAGACGCGCTTCACTCCGTCAAGTGGCATCCCAAGGAGCCCGACACCCTGGCGGTTGCTTCTCAAAGCAAAGTGTATCTGATTGACCTGTCCAACATCCACACCCTGCGTAGCCAACCTATCCCCCAGTCGGATCTTCCCCGCATCTCGCAGGCTTTCTCTATTCCGTCTGTAAGTATAGTCTTTCCTGGCAAGTGCGCTGCTGATTCTCTAACAGCCCTTGGTTGCTTTTGACTTTGATATCTTGCATTATGCTCTCGCCACGATTTCGGAAGATTCGAGTTTGATCATCTGGAATATTCACGACAAGCTGCCGTACACGACCCACAAGATTCGCGGAGAAGATGTCCCTTCCTCTCTTACCTATGTCGACGGAGGCATTGTCGTCGGGAGGAAAAACGGGACCATTTTCCAGCTCCTTTCCATGACCTCGAAGAGCGTTCTCTCGACGGTGAAGTTCATAAACGGGACCCAAGAAGATCCGGAGATGTTTGGGCACGTTAGCTACGACTCTCGAATCCAGACCCTCTGGGTGGCCAACTCTCGCCGTGACAGCCTGATCGCTCTCAAAATCCACCTCGAATCGTCGATGGTGGGTGGTGAAGAGGCCATTCGCGGCTATGTCGACCAGGTTGTTGAATTCGCAGGGCCGAAGCCCACTATCCATTTCGTCATATTAACCGCGGACGCGGATCCGAACGGAGACGAGGCGCACGCTGCGTGTGTCGCCGCCAAGCTCGTCCCCGGAGAGCTTGCCCTGGTGGCGTTCTCCGTCCACTCGAGTGGCGTTGATCAGATCCTCATCCGCAAGGAATGGTTCGAGAGCGCTCTCTCCTCCGTGCCCTCCAAATTCCCCGAGTATAGTCTCCCGCCTGCCTCTCAGCTCCCGCCTGAGCCGAAGGGCCGCCAGCCCGCTCCGGTTTCCATGGTCTCCTCTCTCCCTGTTAACCCTCCTCCCCGTATGAGGACTCCTCCTTCGGAGGACGTCGAGGCAGATGCTACTCGCGAAGAGGGACGCCTGCAGGAGACGAAAGGCAAAGGTGCCAAGGGCAAAAACGTCAACTGGAAGGAGAAAGACGACAATGGTAAAGACAAAGATAAGGACAAGAACGTCAAGACCAGTGACGCAGCGCTCATCAACGACTCTCCGCTGGGCCTGGCGCTCAGCCGGGAGATTCGGAAGATGGAAGAGAGTCTTCACACCCGTATTGGTCGTCTCATTGGCAAGGAAATGGATAAACAACGCATGTGTCTTTTCCGGGTCGAGCGATATCTGTCTGACCTGTTCTATAGATCAACGGTTAGAGGATGCCCGTGCCCATGATCAGTCGGAAGATTTTGCGCGCCAGGAGAAGATCCTAAAGCTCATCTCCACCGAGCTAACCCGGAACACCACACGCGTGGTAGAGATGGCCGTCAAGAGCGAAGTTCAAAACTCGGTCCTCCCTGCGCTCGAGACTATTACCAAGAATGAAGTGAAGGCAGCTTTGAACGACCGGGTCAGCGCAGGTTTCGTGGATTATATCAGCCAGGTGAGCACTTCAGTCCTTCGTATGAATCCACCTGACCGCGCTCCACAGACCCTGCCGATCGAGATCGAGAAACTGCTGCTTCGTCCTGATATTTCCGCCCATTTTGCGCAGATTCTCTCTTCCAATCTGACGCCGCTGATCGACCGACATGTCAAGGACACCGTGAACAAGTCCCTTATGCCCGCCTTCTCCCAACAGTCTTCGGCTATGCACCAGGAGCTGCTTCGCGAAGTTCGCACCGAGATTCACAGCGTCAAAACAGAATTGACTGCGTGGCAAGGGGAAGCGTTCCGGAGTCAAGAGGTACATCCGAATGCTAATTCTTGACCATGTCACTTAACGCTCTTCCAGACGTCGATCAGGGAGCTTGAACATACTGTACGAACGTTGGCGGAGCAGGTCAAGTTCTTGAGCATGAACCCCGCTGCTGCACCAAGCACGCTCCACCAGTTCCAGCAGCCGCAGCAAGTCCACAACTCGCCTGGCCCGAGTGTGCAGCATGTTCAGCCTGGCAACATAGCCCAGCCGCATCTCCGACAGCAAAATCTGCCTCCGGCTCCGCAATCCCAGAATTATCCGCACAACTTCCAGCAGCCGCCACCAGGCCCCGCGATGCACCCCGCATGGTACGGGCCTTCTATTGCCGCGCCGCAGGCTTCGCACCCTGCCACGATGCCCCAACCTCCCCCTCCACCATCTCAGCAGGATCGCACGCCACCAATGAAGGCGGACCAGTGGGACGATATGTATCTCGGAGTTCTTCACACGCAGGATGCGACGAAGCTCAGGGACCTCCTGGCGCGCACAAATCCTGAATTAATTATGCCATTGAATGGACCTACGTTGGTTTCACAAGCCGTAATCCCAATTTTGAATCGGCGCCGTCTTGTTCTGATCTTGTTTAGGTGGTGTTAACCCTTGTCCACCGACTCTCTGCTGTCATTTCGGAGACCCCGCCCAACGACGAGGCGTTCAAAAACGCCCTCTGGTGGCTTCAACGAGCATCGACACTGCTTCGTCCCGAGGTATTTTTCCGTGTTTTCATGTGTGTCATAGTGTTGACGAGCTCGACAGGACAAGCTCATCACAGACTTCATTCCGCGAGTACTGCCTAGTGTTCAGAACTCGCTGATCGCCACGAAGCAGCGGCTGCCACTGGCTCCTGGCGGCCCACCAACTCTGGAGATTGCACGAAATATCACGGAAGTCCAAGACATTTTGCGGCGCAAAATGGGGCCCGTGCAATGATAATGCCCTTCTACGACGGATCTCTTTTTGCTAAATATGTATCTACGTTTTGAAATGAAGCTTTCGTGCCCACTGCCTAAGAGTTGCGCGAGTGAGAAAGGCCAGGCCGCTTACATCATCCACGGGTTCAACCAACTTGCCTTTTTGGTCGTCATCATCTTCTTGCCGCGAACCATGATGCATTCTGGGGGCAATCCTCCTCCTCATAACAGCCGGTTTGGGACTTCTGGGATCCCAACTAGGGCAACGGTCAACGTCTTTGAGCTGCCCATCCCATGGCGAGCGGGACAATATATTTATCATTATTCCGGTTTGTTTCTCAGACGAAAACTACTCCTATACCCTCGTAGATCTGACTGCTAGTCAGTTGGTTCGTACCATTTTCTGGTCCTCGGCACAAACCATGACCGTATTCAGCTATCGCGCCACTGTGGGTCCAAAAAACTCCAATCAAGATCGGCTCCGCCAAAAACCGAGAGATAATTGCAAGGCTTCAAACCGAAGAATCTGACACCTTTCAGCCAATCGGATGTAAGCGGCGCTGTGCATTCTTTGTTGGGTATTCAATCTGTCATCCGCCAGCTTACGATGGCAAGGCGAATCTCTTTTCTTTTGCGGATTACAAGCTTCCCGGAAACAGTGTGCGTCTCATCTTGTTTCCTGTGAAATTACTACTAACCCCGTTAGTTCGCTGTACGATTCGACCAAGATCATGGTGCTACTCGCGCATCGCCGAAATACGTCAATGTAACTATTACACTGGCAAGACGGGTTGATCTCGAGTCGTTAACTCCACCCACGATATTTAAATGTCTACTAAAACCTGACTAGAATTCTCCATCGACTCAAGGATCAAAACATCCAAGACCTCTCAGTGCACAGTGCATTGAATCTACTCAATGTATTTATCCAGGCAAACCCTAAAACGTCAGTGCATACGTAATTTTCTTCCAAACCAAGGGCCGCCGGGCTTACACGCATTTTACCTTAGCCGGTATCCAAGCTTGTATGGCCGAAATACAGTTTTTGCGTCGAATGGGGAGAAAGATACAAGTATCTTTGTGAATCCTTCCATTGCTAGTCGTTTACTGATTGGTTACGCTTTTAGCATCCATTGCCCCGTTGCAACTTTGGATGGGAATTTTCCAGTCAGTTAGACCGACAATGGACAGGATCGTCATCAATGTAGATACGACAGTCGGTGTAGTGTAAATTTCTATCAGTGGGGTCTAGCTTGCGGTTGCTGACATTTTCATTAGTGTGCCGGCCCAATCGCTGGAGACTTTTTGCCAAGCCTACCTCAGAACAAACCAGTTATGGCAAATCAACGCGTCTAAATTCCAAGCTTTACGCAATTTCTTGCATGGCATCAAGATCAGTGTCCAGTATGCCGGTCGTCCTGAAAGAGTGTTAAAGATAAGGGATCTTGTTCGCGATGTGGGGAACGAAACCTTCGACAAAAAGGTACCCGGCCCGGGAAACAGAATTCAGACAATGACAGTGACGGTAAGTAAGAGTTAACAATCCAATCAAACCCGACCCTAATGCTGTTGGCTTAGGACCACTTTCATCAAGCGTACGGTATCAATGTTATCCCTGGCTCCCTGGGTGTCAAAGTAGGCAACCATGAATTGTTTCCCCTCGACCTTTGTAGAACGGTCGATCAACTCTACAAGGTGGGTTGAACGTATTCCAAAACAAATTCCATCTCATTTTCATTTCAGAAAAAACTCCCTCCGGACTCAACCTCTCGCGTTCTCAAGTTTTTGCCACCCAACCCTGAGAAAAGGCTGCAAAAAATTGAGCAGGCATGGACAGACTTGGAATACAAGAATTCACAGTTCCTCCGAGGAGGTAATTTCCAGTTTGCACCTTCGGCGTCACCAATGCAAATAACGGGGAGATTACTTCCTTCCCCTGACATCATGAAGAAAAGGATAGAGCCAGTCAAAGTAAGTTATCTACCAAGCGGCGGATTTTTGCGGACTGAAATCCCTTAAGGACAGGGGGGTATGGGATATGCAGACGGCACAAATGGCGGCAGCAGCTGACCTCAGTGTATGGTGTTGCGTTAATTTTACGGGGAGCGGTGAGGTCCGCTCATTCGTAAATGAATTATGGTACGTCATGAAAGATCGAGGTAAGATTCTGTGCATGCATAACCATTCGACACTAACGCGCACCCGCTTCCCGTCAGGCATCGGTCTGTCCATTTTTGAGATTGTAGAAGCTGTACATTTCTGAAATCCAAATTAACACAGATTGTGATAAGGCTCTATATATTTCGGGAAACCCGTATTCCGTCGAAAAAACGTTGGCCGACACACTTCACAAGGACCCGACGCTCATTGTTGTGTTCCTACCGGACCCCGCTGCAGAGTTGTATATAAAGGTCAAGAGGTGACCTAAACTCGCCTTCTCCGAGCAAGATCTTATCTCATCTTACTCCAGATTTGGCGACATACAGAATGGTATCGCCACCCAGTGTATTGTAAGGAGGCTCCCATTATCCATCGGAAGTCGCCATTCACTCTCTTCTTTCAGCGTTGGACCGACAGACTACGCACCAGCAACCGGAACAGCCGGAACCAGTACCTCAACAACTTGATGCTAAGTGAGCCGAGGGAAGTGGATATTCTGGTCATTGAGCATTCCTTTGCTAGAAATTAATACGCGCTTGGGAGGGATCAATTTCATTCCTCGGGTAAGTCATTTAGGATGCTCTCATTATTTCCACACCATGATACCAGTCGTAACAGAGTCCCGCAATGGACGAGTTAAGAGCCAAGCCGACCATGGTATTAGGTTTGTTGTTGTCGACGCTCCGCATTTAAATCGCGTTGATGTCATTCTTAGGCGCGGACGTTAGTCACCCCAGCCCTGGGAGTACCCTACCATCTGTTGCGGCGTTGGTCGCATCCCACGATCCATATGCGTGCAAATACACTGCGTCGATCCGCCTACAAAGCTCACGCGTGGAAATGATACAGGATCTGAAAGACATGGTGGCATCAGCACTCACCACATTCGTCAAACACAATGGCTTTGCTCCTCAAAGAATAGTGTATTTTCGGGATGGAGTTTCGGAAGGCCAGTTCGAGATGGTTCTCGTCAAGGAAAAGCCTTCATTGCTACGTGCGATTATCCGGGTTTTCACCTTTCACAACGCCTAACACATGATTAGAGGCGCTTTTAGAGTCTGGCTATTACAAAGCTGGCCCCCCACCGCTCACGATCCTGATTTGTGGAAAAAAGCACCACATTCGCTTCTTTCCAGATAAAATGACCGCCGATCCGAAGGGAAACAGGAATTTTCCAGCGGGATTCATAGGAGATCGGGGTATGTGCACGCTGAACGTCAGTTATGCGTATTAACGCTGTGTCCCTAGAAATCGGGCATCCTGTCTTCGCTGACTTCTACTTGCAGTCTCAAAAGGGATTGCAAGGAAGTAAGTTCCCGGTTTCCCAGCGTAATTCTCCTGTTCTGAAGCCGTGTACTAGCGAGTCGTCCTTGCCACTACACTGTTCTGCAGCGCGACCCCGCATGGTCTATGGACATGTGCGTATCATCGAAGTATTTGAATTCGTTCATGCTTTAAGAGCACCCACCAGGATACAGCTAATAACGTGCGTAGGCCTCATTTTACTGCAAGCACCACTGAGATCGCTACCACGTAGCTATTCTCTGTGCCATTGCTATTCGAGGGCTACGAGATCTGTCAAGATTCCAGCTCCGGTTTACTGTGAGTATCGCGCTACATTGACCATTACACCGCCCTGAAAAGTACCCAGACGCAGACGTTGGTCCACAGCCAAACTCGTCGTTCCGCTAACGCTGTTTTTGCTAGCTTGTTTGCGGTCGGGCCAAATTCCATTACGATGCAAATGAGATTTTCGAGGACGATATGTCCGTCTCCTCCGACGACCCGGATTATGATAGGAAACAGTATGAGTTTTATCAAGTGACGCTTTCCCTCTTGAAAGACGCTTCACTCGTTTCTAACTCGTTTTAGGGTCACTTCAAGCAAGTCCACCCCAATTTCCGCATAAACTCACCTTTTGCCATGTATTTTGTGTAATCTCATCTTAAATGTAGTTTATCTTGTATTATGTACGCTGTGCAGCTATTTCGCGTCCACTGGTAGTTGCGCTCCTGGTCGTAGTTAAATAAGCAGTGATCGATGATCCGCAGCCGAAAGCGTCTCACGCGCTGCCAATTGGGTGTTGTTCGCTGTTTACTCCGCAAGCCTTTCCGCTGCACGGCCAGCAAGCACTGCCCAGCGATCTACTGACTTCTTCCTCCTCCTTTTCTACGAATAACGCATAAATGGCCAGCAAAGGCTGGTTCAATCTCGAGTCGGCGGGCGCAGGCATCCCGGAGACGCAGTACTTTGAGGGCGATTCGGCGTTCAAGTTTCTTGGCCTCTCGCGCACGACGCGGCTCTATGGATTCGTCGCATGGTGATTCCCCTCCTGAATGGTCCGCCGCCGTCGGGGCATGCCACTGACGCCCGTGTGCAGTCTAGGGATCGGGTTCTTGCTGAGCATTCTGGGCAGCATCGTGCTGTTCCTCGGGCAGATCGTCATCTTTGCCAGTGAGCGGTTTTTGGCGCTATTGGGCTACAGAATTAAGCATGCTCACGCTCGGATACTTAGCGCTGTATGGCTTTGGAACGATAATATCCCTCGCGGGCACGGGGTTCTTGATCGGGGTGCGCGCTCTCTCCGATGTGATAATGTGTATACGGAAACTAAATGCGATGAATAAATCGCACACAGTTCTTCTCGCAGCTGAAACTGGTGCGTCGTGCCGCCCGAACGCACTCGTGGTGCTACATACTGATGAATCAATCGTGTACCTAGATGTTCAAGCCCGTACGAATCGTCGCCACGCTCGTATTCCTCGGCTCGATTGGGCTCGTTTTCGTGGGCGCGTTCGTTCTCGGGAATGAGGTGCGCCCCGCCATCCATGCCGCCCATGCTATCATTCTAATGCGCCCCTTTGCGCCGTAGATATTGTGTTTAGGTACGTAACCCTCCCTGCCGTAGTGCTGATTGATATGGGCTGACTCTTTCCGGCGCAGTGTTCGTCATCATCGAGTACCTTGCATACACCTGGTACAGCCTGTCGTACATTCCGTGGGCGCGGGCTGCGGTCAAGAAGGGCGTCGGTCTCGGCTGAAGTCGGACTCGGCGGACTTGCAAAACGGGCGGAAAGCCGTCCAATATGCATGTGGCATTTTTTTCTTTTATATATTTTATTGTGGGGGCGTGTATTACAGATGGCGGAAAGCATAATTATACACAAGAGGGGAGATAAGACAACCAATCGGCTGGTGATGTTACAGGTACACAGGTATTCGACTAATATGTGATGCATTGTCAACCCTCTATGCGAGTTGGTGGAGGTCTCACCCTCTGAACGAGTTCTTCTGATCTCTGAGAGCCTATAAAGTGTTAGGTGAGAAACATGGGAAAGGGGTGATAAATGCGCGATGAAACAAACCTGCATGACCACCGAGTTTGGTGTATCCGCGTTCGCTTTAGCCGCGCGCCTATGCGCTAATCAGGAGGAGGGGCAACTGCGACGAGATCGCACATACCTTACCGCGGTGTCCTGCAGACGCATGAACACGTTCCACGCCTTCTCGTCGCCGATAGTCGTTAACCCAGTGGTGATTTTATTCTCGCGGACTATTTCGCCGAGGCGCGCGATGTCGGGGTTCTCGGGATCGACGGACTTTGCAAACGCGTGGTTGCCGCCGGTGTACTCGTGCCCACTGTAGACAACCGTCTTGTCGGGGAGGGTCGCGAGGTACTCTAGGGCAGCGTGCATCTCGTCGGCGTTGCCCTCGAAGAAGCGGCCGCAGCCGCCAACGAAGAGGGTGTCGCCGGTGAAGACGCCGCCCGGGTGCTGGGGGTCGGACGCGTCGGTCGCGTGGAAGCAGATCGAGTCCTGCGTGTGGCAGGGCGTCGCCAGACATCTAGAATAATCAGAAAATCTGTGGTGGTGTGAGTAGTATATGGGCGCCCACTTGATGCGGATGTTAGCCCCGAGCGAAAACTCGTCTTTGTCCTTGACGAAACGGGTCGCGGCGGGCGCCAGGTGGGAGCCGGCATAGATTACAGCATCCGGGTAGGTTGATGCCTAATACATCCACGGTGAATTATAGACGGAGGCATATTAGCAGAGCAAGATAATACATACGAAGACCTGGATTGCTATCGGAATCAATTACAGGCAAAATGGGATGAACAACGGACCTTGTTGCCGCCGCTGTGATCATCGTGGTGGTGGGTGGTGATTCCTGGGCCTGCTGAGGGGACTGGGCGGGTAATAATACCTGCCTACCTACCTGCAACAATCTGGACGCCAAGACTGTCGGCGGCAGCCGTTACTTTGTCAACCTGTGGTCTGTTTGAATATTTGGGAATTCAGTGAAACAGAGCAAGTACGTCGTATGGGTCGACTGCTGCGGCGACCTTTGTGGCGGAGTCGACGAGGAGGTAGGCGTAGTTGTCGCTGCGGACGGGGACTGGGACGACCTTCATTGCGCGAGGGAAGCGTGAGAGAGCTCGAAGCATTGCGAAGACTGACTAATCGATTTCCTAGGAAAGTGGATGGAAAGTGAAACCAAATGAATGCCCAGGAAATCTGTGGGTGAACTCTGGGTGAATATAACGCTGAGGGACGCGTTTATTTTCGGGATTATTTAAGGCGGCGCGTCCGTAGACGCGTCGCTCAGCGGCGGCATCGCCCGCGGATTCCTAATTTGGACTTGACGTAAACGGTAACCGAGTAATCAGTGGCTGCAATTCAACGCCCGTCAAATTTTGACGGTCAAAAGGCCGTGCCGTGTGTCCATGTCTCCGCCTTTCTTCCTTCGGTCCCCACCCTCTGTTCTATCTTCTTCCAAGTGCTGGACACATATGAGTTATGCCTGCTCTTTCTCCTTCACCTAGGCAGCCCGGTTTGCTCGGCGGCATCATAGCCAACCAGATCGTGTGCCGTCTCTCTCCTTCTCCCGCTCAAGCCATTCACATGCGTTCCCTAGTCCAAGGTTCATGAATTCAATTCCAAAGTGGCTGACCATTTTTTGGGTGCTCCTCCTCCGACTACTGCTCCTCCACCTCCCGCTCCAGCAGCTACTGCCTCACCGCCTCCTCAGGACAATGGCCACAAAGGTGGGAGCAGCAGTGGAGACAACGATGGGGAGGACGATGGAAAGGACGACGAAGACAACGATGGAAACAGCGACGGAAAGAATGGTGGAAAGAATGGTAAAACCAGCGGAGGAAGTGATCAAGGAAATAGCAACCAGAACACCCAGAGCAGCCAGAACGGCCAGGACTCCCAGACCACCGGGGCCGCTCAAGCTGGGCAGACTGGACAAGCCACTTCGAGCACCACAGCCAACGGCTCAGAGGCAACCAGCGAAACCTCGAGCACCAGCAGTCCCCCACCGGTCACTCCTGACGCAGCCACGGCTACTACCACTCTGACATCCTCGAGCTCCAACAGCCCAGTAACAACCAGCTTGACGCCTCCTGTTATCATTTCCCTTCCAGACACCGCGTCTACAAGCTCATCAGCATTTATCACCGCCGCGCCATCGATCTCGGGCTCGCTCCTCCCCGTGCCCTCCGTGTCTATCATTGCCGAAACCGCGGGCCCGAGTCAACAGAACGCGAAAAGCCCTTCGTCGAATATCTCGGCAAAGTCCAACACCGCCGCAATCGCGGGCGGCGTCATCGGCGGGCTCGTCCTGCTACTACTCATCGGCTTGGGCGTGTTCATGCTCCTGCGCCGCCGCAGGGTCCGTACCGCGCCCTCCGCCGAGTTCCTCACCGTCTACCCGCCCGAGACGCCGTTCGCCTCCCGCGGCACCCCGTCCCCCGGACCTCCGCCCTCCTTCACGGCTGAGAAATACGCCTACGGGCAGCCAGCGATGGATTGGTGATGCATTACCGTAGCACGTTAATGAACGGACACTCCTCTCCTGTATACCATTCGCGATGCCGATATCCCATTAGCTGCGATGCCCGGAAGCATACAAACAGTCCGAACTCTGGCATATTGTAAACAATAATAGAATGTACTTTTGACCCCGACCTCCATACTAGCCGGTGCAGCGCGCGAAACGAGAATTCCAAATCTAAATTCCGTATGCCCGAGCCCTCCGAAGCCATTCAGTCGCTCAGTATCGCCTGCACGACGTTTCCCACTCGTAGTTGGCGCAGATCAGTGTATGTCTATATCATGAGAAGCAAAGCAAGCCTCTATCAGTCACCCGGGAGACATCAGAGACGAGATTTCCCACCTGGCCACAGCCCACGAAGATGATAGGCTGCCCCGTCACGTAGGTCATTGACAGCGCCGCACCAACCTGTCGATGTGAAATCAGAACGCGATTGAAGATGAACAGCAGAACGTACTTTGTCGTCAACGGTGTCCCACTTTGTCACCAGCATCCCGTCGATGCCGCGTCCCTTGCCCGCACCGGATGCAGACGAGAAATCGCGGAGCGCACGATCAAACTTGGTAAGCTGATCGACCGCCTCGTTACCGACGAGCGCCTCCCCAACGAATATAATTTTGTCCGGCGAGTTCACCGCGACCAGCTAAATCAACGGACCCCGGTCCCCGATCAGCGCTGTCGCCGGGGATCAAAATGACGAAGCGCGTACCTTTGCAAGCGCGCGCATCAACGGCTAGCGAGGATCAGATCCACGGCAACTACAACCCCACAAAAAAAGGGACGAACCTCGTTGTCCTGCATACGCCCCGCAGTGTCGATGAGAACAACGTCAAAGTCGTTGTCTTTGGCTAGATGCTCCACAGTCAGCGCGTGAGTACGTAGAAAGTTGGTCGACGCACCGAATGCGATGGCCTCGCGCGCGATGCCCGCAGCATCTTTGCCGTATCCGCGCTCGAACAGCTCCACTCGCCCCTTGCTGTCAGTAGCGCCGTTCACCCCGAGCATGCTGAGGTTGCGCACATGCACCCGCAGCTGCTCCACTGCGCCACTCCTGCGTACCATCTTTCAGCTGATTCACCGCTTTCTGCGAGACGCGACCTACCGGAAAGTGTCGCACGCAGCGATCAACACGCGCAAGCCGTTCTGGATCAGCCAGAAGCAGACCTTGGAGAGGTTGGTGCTCTTCCCGACACCGTTGACCCCCACAAACGTGATGCTATATGGCATACGTTGCTGCGTCGAAGCCAGCGGCGAAGATAGCTTCGTCCGGATCGAAAGTAAGAGGTCCGTGGACGTCTTTGGTGTCAGAATGCGCGTCAGGGACGTCGAAAGGGCCAGGCGAACCGCCGCATTGGTCGCTAGAGTAGAAACGAGATCAGAACGCGGGAGTTGCTTCGCTAGTGCAAATGGACTTGCTCTGGAACCCGCCGACTTTCTTCCCCACTAGACTCTCACCGACGCCCTCGCACACCTTGTCGGCGATCTCCCTCGCTACGTTTTTCTTCATGAGATGTTGCTTCATCCCCTCTAGTACGGGCTTGAGATCTTGCTCCGTGAGGACCTTGGACCCCGTCAGGCGGGAGAAGAGCGACCCCAGTGCTCCGAGGGACCCAGACGTGGAAGTTGCCTTCACATCAGCGGGCTTGAGCGCGTTGGCGATCGCGCTGTCGTCGTCTTTAGAGAATTCCCAGTCCTTCACCTCGTACATGCCGTCCCTAGTTCGCGTCCCAAGCGACGTCTGGTCTACTAGCGCCTGCAGATCGTGCGACCCACCGCTTCCGCCCGCGGAATCGGCGCTGAAATCGAGAGACGCCATATCCGTCTCGGTGGGGGCCTCGTCGCCCCATTTGCGCTGGACTTTGGTTTTTACTTTGCGCTTAGCGGCAGGGGATTCGGAGCTTCGTGAGGTGTCAGGCAGAGCGAGCAGCTAGCAGCAAATGAACACTTACTCGGAGCCGGGGACGCTCTCCCGTCCGCTCCCCGCATCCGCCCTCCCTCCTCCCTTCCCCCCGCGCTTCCCACCTCTTCCCCGAAGTCGATTCTTTAGCGCCTGCACATTCCGGGCGATCTGCTGCTCATCCTGGGGGGCATCAGACGATTGCGTCGGAACTGCAGGGATATGAGATGAGATGCGCGCGCACAAAAGTTTAGTAGCTTACGTGTTTCCAGGTCCTCTGAAGGGGGACTAGAGTCCTCGACCGGAGGAGGCCGCACCACCGGGCGCAGGCGTGATTTCCGATCCTATCGCGAGCTGTTAGCCGCAGCAGACGTACGTCCCCGCCAAAAAATGGACGGCGTACCTGGGCCGCCTTCTCCTCGAGACTTTTGAGAAGCTTGTCGAACATCTTGTCCCAGCCGTCGAACGCCTCGGCGAAGCTGAACGCGCTGGCCGCTTCGACGACGGTCGCTTTCCCGCTGTTGAGCGCATGCAGCGACGCGACGAACGTGGCGAGGAACGGCTGGAACATTTTCACGAACAGCGTTTTTAGGGCCGCCAGGAGGTCATCCACATACGTCAGCTGGAGGATGCGCTGGTAGGCCACCTGGGGACGATAAGTCTGGCGCTGCGGCCGCACGCGGGGGCAGGGCATACCACGAAGATGAGCTCAAGATCATTCACGAACGTCCACTTGACGGCGTAGCCGTCCTTCTCGTATTTCTCATCGGTGGTCCTACCCTCAATTAACGCTTCGCGAATGAGGGAATTTACTGGGGAAGCTGCGGATGAAGCAAGATTGGATGCATCTGGAGTGAAGGAGCGAGACCACAGGACTATCCCTCCTGCAAAGAGATGAACACGCGGCGAGAAACTGGCCCGGCGAGCGGACCTTTGTGCGATATTGAGCAGTGATCGAGCATGTTGAGAGAGTCGAGAAATAAAACACTTGTAAACAACGTTTTGATGCGATATCACTGATCACGAAGCCAACCAACAGCCAATGCATTCAGCGTACAAGGGCGCAACTGACGAGAGGAACTACATTAGCGCGGGAGACAACAACAACACGAATGGGGAAAGCTGATCAGCGACGCGGTTAGCAAGTCGTGGAAGCTTTCAGCGAGGCGGGGTACTCACCACCCCACGAGGAAACGCAAAACCCAGACACGCGAAACCAAAATTGCAGCTCGCCCATACGCAGGTTCCCCTCGAAGCTACTGTCAACTTTTAACAGCGCTCCGGCCAAGGTCCCCCAGAGTCTGCATGGTGCCGTACAGGCCAGCTGGACCGGGGTCAACAGCTGTGATACCCCCGGCCGTGGTGGAGACGGTGCACCCGGAGGCTCAGCGCGTCTTTGCAACCACCCGCGACACCAGAGCTGGACGGCGCGCAAGGGACGCCGGTCCAGATGGCGCGTTTCAGAGTAAATCTTCTCGGCCTTTATGCAGTGTGAACGCCCCTTCAGCGTCGCGCGGTGCGTGCTACAATTTCAGAGACGGTGTTTCTTGGGCGCGGCGAGAGCTCGAGCAGGAGTCGGCTGTGGGCGAGAATGAGCGAGCGATGGCGTGTGGCAGACAACAGAGCTTCACTTTCGAACGGTCGCTGAGAGAAGCTGTCCACGATGTCGAGTTCGATGAAAGACTGCGGCAGAGTTAGGAATAGAAGGAGCTATGGAAGACTCACGATGAGGGACGCGGCGTCCAAACGGAGCTCAAGAAGCGAGGATCTCTGATGACAGCCTTCATATGGGTGATGGATGATGGGCGGTAGTGTTATATATAGCGGGAGGAGGTGAAGAACGAGGTGGGAGGCGGGAGATGGTGGTGGTAGGTGGAAGAGAGAGGAATGCGCCGGAATGTGGCTGACCATTCGCTCTTAAGCCGTGACTCGGGTGGCTGTGATGTTGGGTCACGAAAGTCGACGCGACGCGTTTATTTGGTCTTGCAATGGTTGCCGTTTTAAATTAATTCAAAAGCAGAGAATCATTCAGGAGCGCATACAACCGACCAGTGCCAGACGAACTTAGCTTCGAAAATAATAGTTGTACAAATCTATCTTTTATACATACACATAAAAGGCTACAGTTCGCGTTGGGGAAAATACAAAGATGGCAGACAAGCCTACACGCCGCGCCACATCCTCCAGCCAACGGCACCCACCCCGCCAAGGACAAAGCCAATGCCGCCCGCGATGGCGCCAAACACGCGTGCGCCCGCACCGTCCGCAGGGTGCACCCACCGCTTGACATATCCCGTCGTCGTGTCCCACCCATCGTCCGCATCCGCATCCGCGCCGTCCACGCCCGCATCCGCCCCGCCGCCAGCCACATCCAGGCCCCGCTCTTTACGGAATTCGGCCAGCGCCGCCCCGCGATCGGTGAGGTTGAGCAGCCCGATCATCGGCGGGTCGGTGTAGTGCGCCGCATACACGTTGCGCAGGAAGACGTCGCCGAAGAGCCAGTCGCCCGCGTTGACGTTGTCGTTTGGTTGCACGCCGCCGGTGCACCACCCGCCGGCGGCGCCCTCGGCCCAGCTGATGTCCGCGGGGTGGAGGAGGTACTCGCGCGGGGGGTCACCGAGGACGACACCGAGGAGGACGGCGTGCGTGCAGAGGATCTGGTAGCCGGCGGAGGGGTCGTTGCGCGCCGCAGGGCCGAGGAGCGCGTAGAGCGCGTCGACGTCGGCGGAGGGCCCGAGGATGAGGGTCGTGCCCGAGTCGAGCACGGCGATGGGAGTGTCGGCGCCGGGGACACGGGAGGCTGAGAGCTCGAAGGGCTGGCCATTGAGAGTAAAGTGCAGGACGGGGAGTTTCCAGTAGTCGTAAGCGGTGCCTGTACGCACGACGGGGGACAGAGCAAGGAACGAGGCGTTTGGGGCGAACGCAGGGTCGAGGTCGCCGAGGGTAAAGGACGCGCTTGGGTCGTCGGAGCCAGAGGAGCGGGCCAGGTGGAAGGCAAAGAGGCGCCGAGAAGGTTCAAAGGAGGACATGAGATTTTGGAGCACAGTCGCGCCGGCAGTGGCAGGGATGGCGGCGGTGTCCGGAAAGCAGAAGCCAAGGATGCCGGAGGTTGCTGTTGACGCGAGCCCGAGCTCCGCTGTTTGGTCTACGGTGGCAAAGACTTGGGACTCGACCTGGTAGGGACCTACGGCAACCGTGTCGAACGCGATTTGGCCATGAACCTTGCCCACGAGATAGTCAAGCTCGAAGAGGAGGCCCGTCTGGGTGAGTGTGTCGGAGAGCCAGGGCGAGTAGCGGGGCACAGCGCGGCAATCTGGATCATTGCAGTCGTTAGACACGACCCAGAAGTCTGACGAGCCTGTGTCGAACACGAAATTGAACGGTTGGTCGCTGATAGAGGCATTGATGATGTACGTGCTGAAGGTGGGTGAATACGAGAGAAATGCGAGTTTGGAAAGGCACAGACTACTGCTGGCTGTTGGTGAGAGGAATGTTGTCCAGGGCCTGACCGAGGCGAGGGACACGGCCGGGGACACGACTAAGCGGAAGGGTGAAACCTTGCTGCTGCTGAGCGCTGGCGGCAGCGGCGAACAGAAACACCAAACCGGGGACGGCGGACAACATGGCTCTGGACGCGCGGCATAGCCTCGAGTTCCCGGCACAGCCACGGCGGCATCTTCTCCTCCTTCCAACTCCTTCCACCACCGTCCACCATGCATTCGAGCGAGTAAGGCCACAATACTCTTCAAATTCCTCTGCTGACCTCTCAAAGGTACGACTACCTCTTCAAGCTCCTCCTCATCGGCGACTCTGGTGTCGGCAAGGTCGGCCCCACTCCAGCTGTATGTATCACTCGCAGCTCACTCTTCCCAGTCGTGTCTGCTCCTGCGGTTCGCCGACGACACGTACACGGAGAGCTACATCAGCACCATTGGTGTCGACTTCAAGATCAGGACAATTGAGCTCGAGGGAAAGACTGTGAAGCTCCAGATTGTGCGCAGTTTGCCTCTGCGCGTCTACTCCGTTCACCCTCTTTTCAGTGGGACACCGCCGGCCAGGAGCGCTTCCGCACGATCACCTCCTCGTACTACCGTGGCGCCCACGGCATCATTGTCGTGTACGACGTTACCGACAACGGTGCGACCCGCCTCGTCCCCGTGACTCCGTTTCCCCAACTCATCATGGCCTCGCAGACACCTTCACAAACGTCAAGCAGTGGCTGCAGGAGATCGACCGGTATGCATCCGAGGGCGTCAACAAGCTGCTCGTCGGCAACAAGTCGGACCTCACGGGGAAGAAAGTCGTCGAGTACTCTGTCGCAAAGGTCCGCCTCGTGCCCCCGGCGCTCATTTTCCCCGCTCACTCCGCTCGCCCAGGAATTCGCGGACCAGCTCACCATCCCCTTCCTCGAAACCTCCGCCAAGAACGCTACAAACGTCGAGCAGGCCTTCCTGACCATGGCGAAGCAGATCAAAGACCGGTGCGTTTCACGGCCCCGCCCCCACCTCGTACAGTCCGCTGACTCATCGCAGGATGGGCTCTACCTCCACACCCGCTGGCGCGGGCGGCAAGACGACGACGATCACACCCGGCCAGACCATGCAACAGCAGCAATCCTCCGGCTGCTGCTGAGCGCGCAATGTGGTGTGTGGTCTCCAGCTGGGCCACCTCGACGGGTCGCGTGTTCAGGTTTAATGTCGCCCCGCGCCGGACTGGATTGGATCTTTCTCCTCTTCCCCTTGCTCTCACCCTACATATAGCGTACAGCGCCCCGTATACACCGCCACCCTTACATGTTGAATGCATTTCCTTTATTATTGATTGCTGTGCGTGCTGTGCACGTTTCCGCTTATGTGCTACTGGATTCCTCTCTGGTGCATCTCGCTCGATTTGGCGCCCGCCTCGCGGTCGACCACTCAACTGCAAATTAACGCGCTGGTTGAACACCAATAATAGCCGGCCACGTTTGCTAAGGGCCAAGTCACGCAAACGCGGTCAACTTGACCGCGCTCAACTGCGCATTGACGCGCTTGTTTAAATACTAATTATAGCCGGCCACGCTTGTTAAGGTTCAAGGCTTTCAAAGTTCCATTTCGAGGCAAGTCGAGAAGTGTTCAATTCAAAAACAAGCTCTCTACAGCATGCCTGGAATTCTTTTTGCTGCGTGGCTGCGGGTATATAAACCCTCCCGCCTTTGGTTGATTTTGTTTTCAACGCCCACCATCTCCCTCCCACTGACTGACCTCCCCAACCGAAAAACAACCAATCCGTGAACACAACCATGGCTGGCACTCCCGTGTCTGTCATTACGAACAACTTTGTCATCAAGAGGTAGGTCTTTCGTAGTCGCGCATGCCACCGCGTTCGTCGCCGTTGTCTCTCGTTCTGTGGCTTATCGCGTCTCGACGCGCTCTCTGATCGCGTCTTCACCCTCATACTGACATCATCCTCGCAGCCTCCCGAATAGAACGTACTACCACCATGAAG
Organism: Mycena latifolia; assembly: GCA_029289555.1. NCBI lineage: Eukaryota > Fungi > Basidiomycota > Agaricomycetes > Agaricales > Mycenaceae > Mycena > Mycena latifolia. The sequence goes on along the minus strand of JARJLE010000028.1, from coordinate 122,572 downwards.
GTACGCGCCTTGGTCGCGACGGCTACTTACCACGCGTACTGACCGCCGCCCTTGCTTCTCCAATAGTCCGTAAGTACTCTTCGCGCGTGTTTTGACCCTAGCGCACCACCACTGACCCCTCCCTAGTCTTTAGATCTGACGACGACAAGGACGACTCCTCCCCGCCCCCCATGAAGCGCCAGCGCCTCATCCACGCGCTGCAGACGACCGTACGCCCCAACGTGTTCCAGCCGCGCGGCATATACGACGGGAGCAAGATCCTCTACGCAACGCACGCCATCAATGGAAGCGTAAGTCGCCAAGCGCGTCCTCGCCGCCGCCGCTGACCGAGTTTCTTTCTTCAGTACCGTGTCCACGGGAGCAACCAAAACGCAGCGCCCGACGCGCGTGGTTGGTACGACATCAAGATAAGCCGCACCTCGGGGCGGGAGATCGTTCCAGCGTTGGTGGATTCGCGCACTTTTCTCTTTATGTCGCTCATAAACCCCACAGGCAACTCAGCCAGCTCATGGTGCAGGGCCGCGCGACGTCGGAGACCATTACGGCGGCGACCCTGCTCCAGCTGCTGCTCTCCCAGGCGGCGAACCTCATCTATCCCAACAACGGCCGCGCGTACTTCAGCTCGGACGGCAAGATGCAGATCCAGGGAATGGCGGTTGGTAAGGCTTTGTCTACCCTCACGGGCGACAGACAGCAACTGACGAATGACCGATGTGCATAGAGCTCTGGCGCGGCTTCTTCCAGGCCGTGCGGCCGAGTGTAGGGAGGATCCTCGTGAACGTCGACACGACCGTCGCGGCTATGTACATGTCTGGTCCACTCATCGAGGTCGGGATGGCTGTCCTCGGCGTGCGCGACGCGCGCGGGCTGGCGCTGCGCGATGCGCGGTCCGAGGACTTCAAAAAGCTCGAGAGGCACCTCAAGAACCGCCTCATCACCGTCAAGACCAATAACAAGAGCGCGACCAAGACCGTACGCGGGCTCGTCCCCGGCCCCGTCGGGCGCTTCGAGTTCCAGCGCAGCGGCACCGGCCCCACGACCACCGTCGGCGTACGCTATCCGTTTCTCGCCACTCAGCGTCATACTAACCGCTGCGCAGGAATACTACTATGAGGCTCACAGCTACCGCCTGCAGTATCCCGACACGATCGGCGTCGTCACGTCGGGCAAGTCCGCGCCGTTCAAGGTCGTCATCCCGCTCGAACTATGCAGCATGAATCCGGGGCAGCTGTACAAGAAGAAGCTGCCCCCGCAGGCGACCACGGCCGTCGTCACCTTCGCGGCGATGCGCCCCGCAGACCGCCTCCGGATGATCCGCATGGGCGGCGGCGGGGGCCCCGACCAGCTGCGCTCGCCCGTCCAGGAGTACCCCAACAGCGAGTTTATGATGGACGCCGGAATGCGCGTCGACCCGAACGCGATCACCGTTCAAGGGCGCCTCCTCAAGGTCCCGTCGCTGGTGTACGGCCCCGATGGACGGGGCGGTGGGGGCCGCGGCAACATTCCAAGACTCGTCGTACGTATTCACGCGTTTATTTCCGCGCCGCCGATGTTAACAGTCGCAATAGGAGCCCCGCGACGGCGCGTGGAACGTGCTCGGGTCGCGTTTTTACACGCCGCAGAGTATGCTGAAGTGGGGCGTTGCCAACTTCGACAGGCAGCGCATCACGCCGGCGCTCGTCAACAATGTAATCAAGGGCCTTGTGGATTGCTGCACTCAACTCGGTATGTTCCTATCCTTCCGCTTCCTGGGCATTTACTGACGTGCCCCAGGGATGAGTAGGTGCATCTTAGTAGACATGTCTACTTGCTCACTTATTCACAGCTGTCGCCCAGCCGGGCTCCGTGCAAACTGCCTCTGGGCACGGTTCCGGTGTGAAGCAGGTACGCGTGATATATATTGCGAGGACGTGTCTAAAGCGGGGCACAGACGCTCGTCCAAATTTGCCGCGAACTCGGAGGCCCGAAAGAAGTAGACATGATCGTGAGACACATTTGCTCGCCGCAGCCCTTCGCTAACCCAGGTCCTAGGTTTGTCTCCTCCCAAGCAAGGCCGACGAGCTCCGCACGCTCGTCAAATACACATGCGACATCGAGCTTGGTACGCGGCTTCTCCATATCCTTCTGCGCGCCCTCATCTTCTGTACGCAGGCGTTCGCTCCCAATGCCTGCGGGAGCAGAAGATCCAGAAAGCCAACAACCAATACCACAACAACGTCGTACGTCTGATCCGGAGAGATGTAAGGCAAACACTAACGCACGCCCAAGGCCCTAAAGTTAAATGCGCGGCTCGGGGGCTCGAACGCCCTGGTCGACTCCCCCGCGCTCAAGGAGGTGACGTCGAAGCCGTTTATGATTATGGGTGAGGACCAGTTTTTGTTGCGAACCTTGGCCGCGCATCTAACTCGTTCGACTCAGGTATGGACGTCGCGCACCCGGCCCCTGGTTCAAACCGCCCCTCAGTCGTATCCCTCGTGTGGTCGCACGACATGCACGCTACGGCGTATTGCGCCTCGACACGGGTGCAAGAGCCGCGAACAGAACTTGTCTCCGAGCTCAAGGAACTCGTCAAAGAAGCTGTCATGATGTGGGGCAACAAACACAAGAGACCCCCCGTGAACATCTATTTCTATCGCGACGGAGTTTCCGAGGGAGAGTATGCGCAGGTGCAGGCGGTGGAAATCGCGGCGATTAACGGTAAGTTGACGCGTTATTCCACTTCTGCGGTACTGATCCTGGCGCAGAGGCCTTCGACGAAGTTTGGATAGCGATGAAAGTCCCCGGTCCAAAACCCAAGCTCATGGTCGTTGCCGTCGGCAAGCGGTGCGTCTCTTCGTCCGTACTCTCTCTCTCGGTATCTGATATTCCTGCCAGCCACCACGTCTCCTTCTTCCCGCCCACTGCACACGACCCGTGCGTTGTCCCAATCCTACGTCCTACATCAGGTCTTGAATATCGCTTTAGCGTGGGCGACAAGACGGGGAACTGCCGCGCGGGTCTAGTCGTCGACAAGGGCCTCGCGAGCCCGCAGTTCCCCGACTTCTATCTGCAGTCGCACGCAGCAATCAAGGGCAGTACGTCGCCGTGTCTCCATTTGTGTTTTCTTCCGCTCACTGGATATGGTTGTCAGCGTCGCGCTCAGGGCACTACGTCGTTCTGCACGACGATATTTTTGGCGGCAATATTTCGAAGTAAGTCTATGTTGAGCCGTTCCTCGTTCCCCTAATCATTCATGTTCGTATAGGATCCAAGAGCTGTCCTTCGCTCTCTGCCACATCTACGCCAAGGCTACCCGTTCTGTGTCGATCCCCGCCCCTGTCTATTGTGCGTCTTCCCTCTACGTCTTTGCACCGGCTTTACTAACGTCCTACTCACAGACGCTGACGTACGCGCCGTTTTGCCGATTTCACCTCAAGCTTCACTGACCTCCTCTAGCTGGCCTGCGCGCGCGGCAAGTTCCACGTGGATCCTGCCTCCGATATGGACATCGACGGCTCGACGACGACTGGCGCGACCGGCGACAAACAGGCCTTCGACCTGAGCCGCTGGCAGGATGCGTACTCCCGAGTCAACGTGAACGTGCAGGGAACGATGTATTTCTTGTAAGGAGCGAGAGAATGACGCGACGAGGCACTCGAATCAATGAATTTTACCTGTATTTAGCTACGAAGACAACGAATATGACAAGATGACTATATTTTCAGCAGAGTGCTTGCGATTTTTACGATTTTCTACGAGGGAGGGTTGGGGTTTTTTTCAACTGTGCCTGTTCTGCAAAATCATGTCTGCGTTCACGTTTCATCTTCGAACAATCGCTTTCATTTCTATTAGCTTGACAAGCAACATATCACCTGTAGTAGATTTGTAGTGCCGGTGTACACGCAATAGTCAGATGTTTGTCTGCAGTCCCGATAATAAGCCTGATAGTGCCTTAAACATTAGGAGAGCCTTTGAGCTGCCAGGGACAAGCCATATGTACAAGTTAAGGGGCCATATGCATGATGAATTTGATCAGACCAAGACCAGCCAAGCGTACATGAGCATCAGGGGACTCGGGAGCACTTAATTATAATGAGTCTTATCCCCAGGCACCAAAATAGTCCTTGCTTTTGGTTGAACGTCGCCGTCCGCGCATCCGAGCACGTTAGATCAACCCATTGTATGCGCGAGACTGACTGCGTTTGTATGCAGAATTCCAAGCACATATGAGCCCATATCACGAAAAAAAGCGCCAAGCTAGGAAGATACGCGGAAATACGCGAGCTCATTTTTCGAACTTCCAAGACGATATTCTGTGTTGCTCTTGGGACTGTTTGAAGTTTCTATTTCTGGGCCGGGCGATCCGACGCCGGGTGGATTCCACACCCCTGCAACACAGAGATACGCATCCGGCAGATCTGTGTGAATTATGTTGCGATCCCGTATATTCGAAGCGGCGCGCGGTTGCCAGTTGCCAGCGGGGGCAGTAGCGTTTTACAGCAGGTCGACGAATGCGCCGCAGAGCCCAGACGCAATAGCAAAAGGGCGGCGCGCGGGCGGATATTTACGCGAATATCCGCAACCTGAGAAAAGGGACCAGGAGGGGCTGATGCGATCAATGATCGACCTTCCTCTTTCAACCACTCAAGCGGACGACAACGCCGAGTGCGCGCTCAGCAGCCCCGTAGAGCCCCGTCGGATCCCCATCGCAGGCCGAGCATATGCGCGCGGTGATCCCAGGGCATGACACCGAATATTATTCCCAAGTCTGCTCGCCGACCCGGGGTGCACGGCGGCCCGCAGCGCATCCTTAAATGCATATCTATGATGTGCGGGGTTTCTTCCGGGCGTATACCCAGACGGAGAGCTTGGCCAGGCCGCCATACCCGTATGAAAAAGCGGAAAAAATAGGCTAAAATAGGCCGTCATGAATATGCATATTACGTACCAAGCAAGTTCCTTTCCCCAGAATTGTCAGATGTGAAAAATAATCATGGGTGGAACGAGTGGTTCTCCCGATGGGCGGGTGCAGCTGTCCCAGCCAGTGATGGGCGGTACTCTCGGCGTTATATTGCAAAGAGTCGTACGCAGTCACTACGCGGGGGCGGTACCCCCACCCGTCGGATGTCGCTCACTCCGAAATGTCGTACGGCAATTTACGCTGCGGGAGATCGACGCGGCGTGCAGCGCCTCGGGCTGCTGTCGCGATGCGGCGACGCGCATGAATGAAAAGTACGCACGAAGCGTCGGGTGCTGCGGGGATTCGAAATAACGCGTGCGTTAGGCGGAACTGTTTCCAAGCCATTTCGAATCGTGAGTTTCCGTTTTTGATCAAGGGAGTTGCGAGAGGTGTTTCTATCAAAAGATGTCCGGGCGGAATGTATGAAGCAAGGGCGGTACATCTCGAGTGCATCCTGATGGGCACATCCGGCGGGTGATGCCCTACACACGACATACAGCGGAGTACATACGGAACGGCTGATGCATGTCGAGGGGTGATAAACATAGAGCCTGAATACCACAGATCGGGTTGCACATCTGGGGGGTGCAGTCATGCGAGCTGATTTGGCGACCGTGATTGTCATTGAATATTAATGCGTGAGTGTGCGGCGAATGTGCGGATTGGATTGCAATATTAACACTAGAAGCCGCGCGCGCGGAGCCAGTCGACGACGCGATCCTTCCATTCTGGACGCGCACCCTTGATGACGAGACGGTTGGAGCGCTGCTCGATGCGCATGGGGGTGGCTAGGGAGTCTGTGGGGTCGAACAGGGATGCGGAGAGATCCTTAGCGAGTGCCTGACGTGCATATCAGACGCTGATAAGCCAGGATCCATCATAGGAGGATAGTTTCAACTGACCGGTGCATGGCCTTGGATGTTTTTTATGAGGATAAAGCACTGAGCTCCGCGGCTGCGGAAGTCTGTGTAGACGGGGAGGTGGTGCCGCGGATTGCGGGGGACGAAGTAGACGGGGCGGGGGAGCGGACGGGGCCTGAGCATGGGAGCGGGAACTTCAACTTGGCCGGATTTGTTTGGAAATTGATCGCCTTTTTTGCCCTCTGGACCGTGACGACTGAAACTGCGGCTCGCGGATAGCTGTCTCCGCATGCACTGGATGCAGACATATATAATCGCCCTGATGTCTGCTCTTCTCCTGCTTCCTTCTCGCTTCCAACCATGAACTACTCCCACCCTGACCCCGACTATCTCTCCCTCGCCGACCTCTCTCTGCGCTCCTTTGGTTCCCCCGAGGGCACCTACAAGTGCTGGCCACGCGCTCTGGAGCCCTGGCACACCCTCCTTGCCCCCTATGCTCCAATGTTTCCTGACTGTAAGCTCTCACTGCGGTTTAATCGAGAATACCCCGGTTTCACACCGCTCCCAGTGCCCCCGTCTCCCACCGACACCTGCGCATCGTTCGCCTCGTCGTCCACTGCAGGCACGCCCCCGCCGCGGACCACCCACGTCGTCTGCAACGCGCCCCTGGTGGCCCCGATCCCGCTGCCATACCACAGCCCGACATTTCTGCAGTTCGAGCTCCCCGACATCGACGAGGACCTCTCCCACCCGCCCTACACCCGCCGTGCGGCTACTGCCATGAAGCGCAAGCGTACGACGGACCGTGAGGACGACTCTGGCCGGCATCAGAAGCGCCGGCTCAGCGCACCCGCGTATCCAGGGCCGTCCCACGCGCACACGGGCCCCCGCACACGCAGCTCCACCCGCGCACTGCCCTACCAGCCCCGCCGATGAGCCTGCTGCGCTACCCGAACCGGTATGTATTTCGCCCTCTCCATCCGCCCTGGCACTTTTTCCTAATCCGGATGTCTTAGCCCAAGCTTTCTGGACATGTACATATGATACGGATAGGCGTCTTGTGCCGAGGCTTCTCGTGCATTTGTCGTGTCGCCATCTCCGCTGGCACACCTCGCAGGGTGTGCTGTTATCGCCGCCCCGCACGCACCTCCGCTGCTGCATTCCGCTCGCTCGGCACACGGGAAGCTCACGGACTCATTTACGGTGTGTGCGGTCGCACCAGGCCTGACACATATCTACACATGATATTCTTTTGTCACATACGTCTGCTCTGCTACTTGGTTGCATCTGCGAACATTGACTCGAATGACACCCATCGTACATGTACTGGGCGTTGTGTCATGTCACTCGTTTCTGTGTTCTAGCACTCATAATGAGTGGTCTTCTGCCATCTTGACTGTGGACGTCAACAACGGATCGCCCTGCAACTCCACAGCGTATCCACCTCGCTAGCACGCAATAATAAATTATACGCGGTTGTCTCCAGGGAATTATTGCGTGACGATTAATATATCCGTGGTAACAGCATCCAGTATTGCATTTCTTGGAGCTGTTGGGCGCGTAAATACAGCAGAAGCATATCCACGATTAGGGGCTGATCCAACGCGTCACACGCGCCCCATTCGTCTTGGTCTCTCCTTGGTCGTCTGCCGCGTAAAACGCCAGAAGACGCCGCGTTCGTTTCAACAGGTTTCAACCCAGAAGGCCTCGAGTGTGTATCCGACCACGCCGTAAGTATCCCGCCCGAGGACTGCTCTACTTCGCCGATGCTGCCCGTTCTTGTTTAATTCGCCGTCCACCAGTGGCAGCATTGTATTTTTGTCATCCCTCAATTCGCCGTGCAAGCCGCTTCTAACTCCGACCTGTGCGCGGAGGTAGCGAATGTGCGGACGACATCTCGACTGCAATTAATTCAGATCCAGAAGAAGAATCAGAACTGCGCCCTACGGCGTAGTACTTTGTATTGGCGCGGGCGCTTCATCTGCCAGATATCTGGCCAGGGACCCGGGGTGCGGATGATGCGTGGGCGCGAGTCTGGTGCACATGCGGTGCTCTCGTTTCTCCCGTCGTTCCTGCATTCGTTCTTGTGGGCGCGCATGCTGCAACTGGGATCAGACTGCGATCCGTTATCTCTGTCTTGTGTGTTCTGCCCGGGTTTTGCGAGGCCTTCAAGTTCCGGTGCCTGCACAGATTGTACGTATGTATCTCGGTGCGCCGCTGCCAAGAAGGGCGCGTGAGTGAAACAACCGTGAAAACCTCTCACGCGCCATCGGCCCGCCTAACATAGGCTTAAGGCACACTCGATAGCTAACCGATTTTTCATTTTTATTTCTTACAGGTTCCACTTGATTCTCCTGTGCCTCAAACAGGGTGGATTTGAGAATTGGCACGCGGAAATGAATCACATTGAAAATACGAAACAGCAAAAAATTGAAGGGTTCGATTCACGGGAAGAATGTCGAACCTCCGATGAAGCTGCGTGATTTTGGGCGCCAGCTTCTCGAAGTTGGGCCTGCACATCTCAACGACTGCCTCCGACGTGTGCCGTTACCCCTTGATGAGGATGGGAGAGTGTTTCCGTACCACCAGATGCGATAGAATCAAGCAGCTAAATGAGGGAAAATTTGGTGGAGCAGTTTGCTCCCGGCGCCGGGTGCGCAAAGTCCGAAACTTAACACAGGAGGAGGACGCCGAAGTGAGTGTCGACGAACGTGTGTCGAGGGACGCGGGCTCTATGAAACTGTTGGACGCGTCCTTGTTTAGCGCGGGGAGTTCATTTGGCCAGCACGGGGGTTTATTCACGAAAAGACGGCGGCGGTCGCGCTTTCTTTGTATCACAGCCCTGGCATCAGCGAAGGATGAAGATCTTGGGGCGGGGCTTGAAGGAAATGCGGCCAACAGCGTTTGTGTCGAGGGACGCGGGCTCTATGAAACTGTTGGACGCGTCCTTGTTTAGCGCGGGGAGTTCATTTGGCCAGCACGGGGTGTATTCACGAAAAGACGGGGGCGGCTTGCGAGCCGCGTCTTGTTTTTATCACAACCCTGGCATCAGTTGGACGCGTCCTTGTTTAGCTCGGGGAGTTCATTTGGCCAGCACGCGGGTCGTCGGCAAAGTGTAAGACGGTGGCGGCTGCGAGCCGGGTCTTGCTTTTATCGCAACCCTGGCATCAGCGAAGGATGAAGACCTTGAGCGGGGCTTGAAGGAAATGCGGTCAATAGCGTTTGTGTCGGGGAACGCGGGCTCTATGAAGCTGTTGGACGCGTCCGTGTTTAGAGCGGGGAGTTGATTTGGCCAACACGGAGTGTATTCACGAAAGGACGGCGGCGGCTGCGAGCCGCGTCTTGTTTTTATCATCGCCCTGGCATAAGCGAAGGCTCATGCGGAATGAAGACCTTGAACGGGGCTTGAAGGAGATGCGGCCAATATCGCCGGTGGCGGGGACGTGCGTAAATTGCGACTTGCAATCTGGGTGGCGCAGAACAACTTGGTCCCCTCCGATTGGAAGACGTTGGGGTTCTGCAACGCGTAGATAGGGCGGTGGCGGTTCAGCGAACCGGAGCTTGTGCGATTAGGTAGAAGAGCGAAGTTATTAACGTTTACAGCTTATCGATGAGACGGATGGGCATCGGTAACACTTTCGAGGCGCGTATGAGAGTATCTTTTGGTGGCGGTCGCCGTGGCAAGGCTGCGAGAATGATGGGTTGAATGGGAAGAACACGATCAGAGAGCGTTGAGATGCGAAGAGCCACGGAACATGAAAGGCAGTGCAACAAGTGGAAGAAACAGAGAACGAGGGGTGGACCTTGGACAACAAAGAAGCTGAAAGATCACACGATGGTGCCCACCATGTGCGTGCATGCGGGTCGCAGATCGAAAAGACGGCGAGTGAAGGGATGGTTGAAAGGGCGATTGAAGCAAGTTTATTAAAACCTTCAGGGTTGATATGCCTGCAGTCGCTGAGAGAAAAAAAGAAATCCGAACATGAGAGTTTCGGTTTTTAATTTTGAAATGAGGGCTTGAATTGAAGGTTACCAGCCTGACCAGGATTATGAGCGCATCGGTGGACGTAGTGGGTGGCGATCGCCGCACAGGCACCAACTCCACTTCTGACTGGGACTCGGATTGCTCGTGTGACATAGCAAAACTTGAACCAGATGGAGTATTTTGAACGTGCACGTTTGCCAGCAACTTGAACTTCTTCGAGTCCGAGTCAGAAGATTAGTCTTGATTTCCCAGACCTGTGCCTTTCGAAAGCAAAACAGGGACATCGCGGTTGAGTAACAAGGAGTGGTTGACGGTTGTTTACCAGGGCCCCCGTTACCTAAGGCAGATTCCTTCAATGACTACACCCTTGCCTACCGTCACTGCCAACGCCAACGCCAATGGCCCAGCCCCGACTCGCTCAGCCCAGCGCGAGGGCGGCGGCAGCAGCCTGGGCACCTTTGGCGTGATTCCCATCCTTTTTTTCTCCGCGCCCACTCACCCCGCCATGTAAATCCAGGTCAAGTCCGGCCTCGCACAGATGCTCAAGGTCCGTCTTTCGATCCTTGCGGCGCGTCGTTCGTTCTAACGCGTATCGCTATCGCAGGGAGGCGTGATCATGGACGTCGTCAACGCCGAGCAGGTGCGCGGCGTGCGCGCATGCATGTAAACTGAACGCGGTGGGCTGACCCCGATTTGACAGGCGCGCATCGCGGAGGAGGCAGGCGCGTGTGCGGTCATGGCGCTCGAGCGGGTCCCGGCCGACATTCGCGCGGACGGCGGTGTCGCGCGCATGGTGCGTCGCGTCCCCTGCGCGAGGAGACTGATTAGCGCTCTGACTCGATCTGACTCGCACGCGCACTTAGAGCGACCCGCACATGATCAAGCAGATCTGCGACGCGGTCACGATCCCTGTCATGGCCAAGGTGCGCATCGGCCACTTTGTCGAGGCGCAGATCCTGCAGGCCATCGGCGTCGACTACATCGACGAGTCGGAGGTGCTCACGCCCGCGGACGACGAGCACCACATCAACAAGCACAGCTTCAAGGTGCCCTTTGTGTGCGGCGCGCGCAACCTCGGCGAGGCGCTCCGGCGCATCTCCGAGGGCGCGGCGTTCATCCGCACCAAGGGCGAGGCGGGCACGGGCAACGTCGTCGAGGCGGTCCGCCACGAGCGCGCAGTCAACATGGAGATCCGCAAGGCGAGCATCATGACCGAGGAGGAGCTCTACCTCTTCGCCAAGGAGATCCAGGCGCCGTTCCACCTCCTCAAGGAGACCGCGCGCCTGAAACGCCTCCCGGTCGTCAACTTTGCCGCGGGCGGAATCGCCACCCCGGGTTCGCACACACCCGTTTCGTGCACTTGGTTTTCGTCTAACCGACGTCCGTTCCACCTGCAGCTGATGCGGCGATGATGATGCAGCTCGGGTGCGACGGGGGTATGTTTGTTTTTAGAATATCGCGGACGACGCGTCTGACGGGTTTCACCATCTCCAGTGTTTGTCGGCTCGGGCATCTTCAAGGTGAGATGCGGCTGGCCCCGCGCAACTGATGTCCGCTAACTTTCCGCAGGCCGGCGACGCCGCCAAGCGCGCGCGCGCCATCGTGCAGGCCGTCACACACTACAACAACCCCAAGATCCTCGCCGAGGTGCGCTCCCTTGCCCCATAATATCTATTTCCGCGGGCTGACGCACACTTGCAGGTCTCTGAAAACCTGGGCCCCGCGATGGTCGGGCTGACCATGTGGGTTTCTGTCCTTTTAATAAATTCCTTGCTCCTCTTGCTGACGCCCTTGCAGCGACGACAACCTCAAGGGCGGCCGCCTCGCGGACCGTGGGTGGTAGATAAATCAACAAGTAGAAAGAGAAGAGAAAGAGATAAAAAGGCGGGAATGTATGGTAATAAACTTATCGAAGAGGTCAAAAACACTGTATCCTATTCGGTTCTGCTTATTCTGTTTTAGTATTCTTTGAGACTCTCGGGGCGGCAAAGCGTAGGTTCATGGTCTGTTACTAGGCAGCTTTTCAACTGGGTCTGAATGCTGCCGCATGCAATGCGCGGTTCAATTCATGGGCTGCCCGAGAATTATACGACATGTCCCTAACGCCCATTGAGAGCACAGGATGTGGGTCCAAGTCCTTGTCAAATCTTTCTAGGATTTCAGCGGCACCGGACATATGAGCAATCCGAGCGCAAGCTGCATGCAGCGCCAGCAAGACGGAGCTGGGGGGTTCCACAGTCTCGCCTTCGAACGTCCTGCTTTGGTTGAAGGTGACGCGATGGAGAAGATCCTGGTGCCGCCACGGTGCGCTGTCGATTATGTCGTACGTGCGGGGTATATCATTACCTTGCGCATCCTATGCACAGGTCAGTGTTATGCAGCTGATGCTGACAAGGTCAACACACTTTGCAGGCTCGAGCCATATACCCAGGTTATCAAACATATCGTGGGGCGCAAAAGTCGACAGCATGGCATTTATTGGAGTATGCAGGTCAAGGTCGTCGAGGAGGTTCCTGATCTCAATGCCAGCAAACCGATCGAGGACAGCGGACGCCGAGGACGCCCATTCTAGCTGAGGTGGCGCATGATTAGGACGGACAAGTCGCGGTCAAGAAACTACATACTGACCTTGGTTTTGGCGGTATCCGTTAACCCGCTTATGCCGGTAGTGAGCGGCTGGCTTATAATATGGGCCACCTGAAGTCGCTCGGAGCGGGGAATATCAGCGACGTCCGGGTGGTCCTCGAGCAGCGACGGCCGGTCGCCCCTGGCGGTAAACACGCAGCGCCGGCGGTCGCGGTGCATGAACTGCAAGTTGAATCAATGCATACACCACGGCAGGTCGTTCTCACCTTGTCTTTCAAGGCCTGTGGCGTTTTTCCCGGAAGGACGAGCCGCGGGCTTTGGTCGATCGAGACTAAAGGGGTGGGGCCCTTGGGGTTTCGAACTAGACAGCACCATCGAAGTGGGATCTTGAAGAAGAAAAATGAAGGAGCTCACAGACACGAATGAGACCGAATATGTAGAGGTGGGCCAGGCCCGCCAAGGTCTCAGGATCTCCATGGCATGCATTGATTTCCCGAGCGACGCAACGCCGTCCGTCGACCGTAGGTGGGTAGATCAGGGCATAGCCAAGGGTGCGGGCTGCTACTTCGGCGGGGGTTTTGAGCATGAACTTGGCCTCCGATAAATCATTCTCGTCTAGATCCGGGACAACGGTCGGCCACGAGATGCCTTGTAGCCAAAGACATGTTTGGAACGCCGATTCGGATTCGGGGTCGTTGTGGAAAGTATGTGAGAGGTTGTGCAACCACGGGAGCCATAATTTGTTGCAAGCAGTTCGATCGTATATATGAAGAGTATTTTGGTGGAAGCCCCTATATGTCTTTTGAACTGGTCCTCTTGATGACGTCACGCACTTTACTCCCTCTTTTTCTGTACTTACCATGGCACCCAAAAACGCGAGCGCAGACGACGTCCTCAAAGCCTTCATTTCCGTGCGTCCATTCCTGTTTCAATCCTAGCCATATATTTCCCAGCTTACATTCGGCACAGCGCGCGCCGGGGTCGCGGTACACGTTCGACAGCGAGCGCGACGCCCCGCAGTCCGAGCTCTGCCGCGAGAGCGCCAGCGACGGGGGCGCCAATCTAGCCCGCGAGTGCATCGTCGTGAGTCCTCGCGGTGTCTGCCGGTGCTCATCAAATAATTAATATCCGGGCGCAGCTGCAGATGCACTCCAAGCGCCTCTTCGAGGCCATGCAGGTGCGTGCGGCCGCATAATAATCTACACGTCCTCACTGACAGTCTGACACGCCCGCACAGAACCTCGGCTTCTTCTGCGCGATGCCGATGGACCCCGCACGGACGCACATGGAGTGCACCCCCATACCAAAGTAACTTATACTTACTTTTGTCGGGTGCGGATAATCGAATTGCACAACAACGCTTGTATCATACTGTACACTTTGCATAACAACAGAGCTACCACTCTACGACACTAGGACAGCCCTACGCGACGCCCTCGGGCGGGGGCACGTACTCGATCCCCAGCGCGCCCACGCGCGCCTTCTCGAGGTGCGCGTCCGCGACGCGCCGGCGGCCCTCGACCGCGCGCAGCTCGAGCGTCGCCGCGTCCAGCTCGTGCAGCGCGCGCCGCGCGGCCTTCTCCAGCGCCGCGTACTGCGCGCGCAGCACCGCGCGCTGTGCCTTACTACTCTGCTGCGCCGCCGCGAGCTGCGAATCCGCCCCGTCAGTGTGAGTGAGAGAAGGAAGGAAGAGACGCACCTCGTGCCGCTCAGCGTCGCGCCCGGGCTCCCACGGCGGGATCTTGGGCAGCGGGGGCAGCGGGACCTCGGGCTCGGCGGGGGGGACGCGCGCCTGCGCTTGGGGCCCACGCGGCGGCGCACGTGCAGGCGGGAGGGCCGCGCGCGGCGGGGGGAGCGCCTCGATCGTGGGCGTCGGGGGCGCAGACGGCGCGGCGGGCGGCGGGTACGTCGACGGGCCAGCAGGCGGGTACGTCGAGGGCCCGGGCCCGGCGGGGTACGTCGACGGCCCCGGCCCTGTCCCCGGCCCTGCGCTCGAGAACGACGCTGCCTGCGAGGGCAGCCCGCGCCGTGCGCCGCGGCCGCCGCGCGGGGGCCGCTCGCGGGGGTGCTCGCGGTCGCCGCGCGGGCCACGGGGCGGTGAGCGCGAAGCGCGGCGCTGGTACATCCCCCCGCGCGCGGGCGGGCCCCCGCCGCGGTTGCGCGGGTGCCGCGGCGGGGAGGCGGGCCGCATCTGCACGTCGGGCGCGGGACGCATCTGCACATCGGGCTTGTCGGGCATCGGCTCGTCCTTCACGTCCTCCATCTTGACGTCCTCCATCTTCGGCGGGGCTTCAATTGCAATTTTCGTTTCGGGCTTGGGCTCGAGCTTGACGGCGGGCGGGGGCGTGCGGGCACGCGGAGGAGGGGGCGTAGGCGCGCGCGGCGGCTCATCCTCGATGATCAGGCCTGGCTCCGGCGGCTCGTCGTCCTTGACCTGCGGCGCCGGAGTTGGCACAGGCGACTTGTGCGGCGACATGCGGGGCCGCGCAGGCGGGGGGCGGCCGCGCCTGCCCGGGGATGGGGACCGCGGTGCGTTTTGGATGGAGTGGTTGCCCAGCTTGATGCGTTTGGCGGAGTAGGAGAGCGGGGGGCTGCGGCTGCGCGCGCGCGGCGAGAGGGGGCGGCGCGGGGGCGAGAGCGGGCGGCGCCGGGGAGGTGATCGCGAGCGTCTGAACCCGGGAGAGCGGGAGTTGCGCCGGGGGAAGCGGTCTGCGGTACGGGCGTCAGACGCGAGAGGACGCGATTGGGAAATTCGCGTACCTGCGAGGCGCGGCGACGGCGGGCGTCTATCGTCCCAGCGCGGCGGCTCGGGCCGGTATCTGTCTCTGTCTCTGTCGCGGTCAAAGGCGCCGCGCTCGCGGACGTCAAAGTGCGGCGGCGGCGGGCGGCGGTCGCGGTCGAACGGCTCGGGCGAGCGGCGCGGGGGCGGGGGCGGCCCCGGTGGCGGCCCGCGGTCGCGGCTGCGGTCTCTGCGGTCGGGCCAGCCGCGGTCGCGGTCTCTGCGCTCAAAGTCGGGCGGCCGCCGGCTGAAGGAGCGCTCGCGGTCGTACCCTGCCACATACGAGTCCACGGCCGGCGGGGGCCCGCGTGAACCGCGCGGCGGGTCAAGGCGGTCGACGAGGCGCCGCGGTGGGTCGGAAGGGCGGCCGCGGTGGCGGGAAGGCGAGCCTGGCCGGGGAGGCAGATTTGCCATCGAGGCAGGGAGCAGGACGGTTGTTTGGTGCAGACTCCCCAGCCAAACACACCGTTCTCACGGTTGCAAACTTGGAGGGTCGTTCATCTCTCTGGATGTCCTGTCAATGTTAGAATGATGGTTTCTTCAATGTCACATGGAAAATATAACACCCTGTCAAACGCGTAGGGGATTCATCCAAGGCGGTACAGTTTAAAATACTAACTTGAAGGGCGGAGTAAGAATAGCACCGAGAAAAGTCCGCAGATGAGATAACGCCGAGTCGAGGATGTAGGCAGTGGCCGAAAGGCCGAGATCGAGACAGGAGGAAGGAAGAACAGAAATGAAAAGCGTGTGGTGGCGTCGGTGGTGAAAGCGCGAGCACGTACACTTGTACATGCCAACACTCAGCGCTCAAAAAGGTAAAATTATTAAATACAGCTTGCAGTTATAACGAATCCACGATTTGCGCGGGGAACCTCGAGTTGAACGCAACTTGAACGTTGAAAGATGTCTGATGGCATTGTTCTGTCGACGGGCAGCGGCGCGCACAGAACGTACAACTTGGCGTTGGGCAAACGAGCCGACTTGCGGCGTAGAAATCCAATTGTTTAATACCATATGTGGTATTAAATATTCGTCGGCGGAGTCAAGAAAAATCACCATCGGGAGTCACGTTGTAGGCCAGTGTCAGCCGACAGAAAGAAGAGAGTCTGCATCAGCGCGGCGAATGCGGGAAACTGAGCAGCGGCACGGTTAGCAAGTCGTGGAAGCACACAGGGAGGCGGGGCACTTGTCCTGCCCACAGCAAAACGAGCGGGGGAAGCTGATCAGCGACGCGGTTAGCAAGTCGTGGAAAATTTCGATGAGGCGGGGTACCCACCGCCGAGAGTATCCCGCCCACGAGGAGTCGCGAAACCCCCATACACGAAACCAAAATTGCAGCACGGTTCCGCTCGAAGCTATTGTCAAATTATAACAGCGCTCCAGCCGAGGTCCCCAGAGTCTGCATGGTGCCGTACGGGGTAGCCCGCAGGGGTCGACAACTGTGAATAATTTAGTCTGTGATCCCCGTACCCCCGGCCGTGGTGTAGACGGTGCCAACGCGTCTTTGCATTGAACCACCCGCGACACCAGAGCTGGGCGGCGCGCAGGGACGCCGGGCCAGATGCCATGGCGCGTGTCAGAGTAAATCTTCTCGGCCTTTATGCAGCGCGAACGCCCCTTCAGCATCGCGCGGTGCGTGCTACAATTTTCAGAAACGCTTTTTCTTGGGGGCGGCGAGAGCTCGAGCAGGTCCCCCTCGAAGCTACTGTCAAATTATAACAGCGCGCCGGCCGAGGGCCCCGAGTCTGCATGGTACCCCGCGGGGGTCGACTCCCCATACTCCCGGCCGTGGTGGAGACGGTCAACGCGTCTTTGCAACCACCCGCGACACCAGATCTGGGCGGCGCGCAGGGACGCCGGCCCGGGGCCGGATGCCAGGCGCGTGTCAGTGTAGATCTTCTCGGCCTTTATGCAGTGTGAACGCCCCTTCAGCGTCGTGCGGTGCGTGCTGCAAATTTCGAAGACGGGCGCGGCGAGAGTTCGATGTCGAGTCCGACGAAAATGACTCCAAGTGACTGCGACAGAGTCAGAAATGGAAGCACTCGCCACAACGGACGGCGACCCTCCAAACGGAGCTCGAGAAGCGAGGATCTCTGATGGCGGGCTTAGGTGGGCTTGATATGGGTGATGGGTGATGGGCGGTAGTGTTATATATAGCGTTAACGTCGATATAGCGGAAGAGAAGAAAGAGACGGGGCGGGAGGTGGTGGTGGAAGTGGAAGAGAGGAGTGCGTGGAATGTGGCTGACGCTTCGCTCTTAAGCTGTGATGAAGGTGGCTGTGATGTTGGGTCACGAAAGTCGAGGCGACGCGTTTTATTTGTGTAGATTATTCTAGGAAACAAAGCAGAGAATCGTTCTGGACGCCGCCGTCCCACGCGATGTCCAAGGGCGAAGGAGATACTCGTGCGGGGGGTGGAGGAGACGACCGAATAAGTAGCAGCTGCTCGAGTTCGCGCACAGGGCTTGCCCGGTTTTCAACGAGTCAGCCATAACTTGGCGGCAAATACAAAACAAATTTGGCAGGAGTCCTGCGTCTGTCGTCGCCAGGTCCGCCACAATAATCTTTGTGGTATTAACCTTTGCCGAGACTCGACTTGAAGACTTGTGGGCAACCGTAGGCACCAAAATTGATGAGCGAATTAGTGCTCAGCACCTTTGATCCGCGACACCAGAAATCGAGTTGCGCGGAAAGCAGGAGAAAATGGTGAATAGATTCGTCATGGAAGAAGAAAACAAGAAAGGGCGAGGTTGTTTGGCGCAATCCTCCCAACCAAACACCCGTCCTCCTTGATGTCGTATCCGCTGGCCTCGCTGGCGCAAATCGAATGCACGCCGTCCCGCGAGGATGGGATCCCCGCCGACCTCGAGGACGACCTCCGCGCGTACGGCTGCAAGCTCGTCCACCAGGCCGGCATCCTCCTCAGGCAGTATGTCCCCGCCCGCCCCATCCACGAGTCCGCTCGCTCAAAGTGTCCGAGAACAGGAAGCAGGTGGCCGTCGCGACCGCCCAGATCCTCTTCCACCGCTTCTGGTTCGTCACCTCCATGAAGCAGTTCGGCATCGGCGTGCGTCTGTCTCTGTCTGTCTCCCTTTCACGACCTGACACCGGTGTACACCGCAGGACATCGGCATGGGCGCGCTCTACCTCGCGTCGAAGCTCGAGGAGTGCCCGTTGCGCATGCGCGACCTCATCAACGTGTACGACCTGCTTCTCCAGCGCGCCGCGCACCCGCTCGGCCCCCACGCCCACACGGCCTTCGCGCACGCGCCCATGTCCTACTTCGGCACGACGTTCTACGAGCTCAGGGACGCGCTCGTCGTGTCCGAGATGCAGATCCTCAAGCGCCTCGGGTTCAACGTGCACGTCGTCCTCCCGTACGGCACGCTCATCAACTACCTCCGCGTGCTCGGCCTCACGGGCGAGGAGGCCGCGTGCACGCGTGCGTGGGGCTATCTCAACGACGCGTGCGTCCCCCCTCTCCCCTTCCATCTTATCGTTGTGCGAGGCTGACCCGCGCAGGCTGCAGACGCCCGTGTACGCTTTGTACCCCGTCCCCACGATCGTGAGCGCCGCGATCCTCCTCACCGTGCGCCACCTGCAGCTCGCGCTTCCGTCCGCACCGCCGAACTGCTGGTGGGAGCTCTTCGACGCCGCGTGGGAGGACGTCTGGAGCGTCTGTGGCCACATCATGCGTCTCTATCGCCCGCGCAGCGAGGAGGAGACGCAGAGGGCCGTGCGCATGGTCAGCAAGAAGGAGGTGCGCCGGTGGCTAGACGAGCGCGCGGAGAATGGCGTGCAGTAACTATAGAGTTCCGCGGCCAAATATCATACCTCTGCTCCACATTCATGGAACGTGGCCTCGCTAGTTCGTTTCTCCACGATCAGCCTCAGACGAGACCCCCATCCGCCTCTTCACACACCACTCTTCACACCCGCAAACCTATTCCTAGACGCGGCGAACGTTCGCAAATCCCGCCCCATTCATTCATTCATTCTGCATGTTTGTGTTTCAACCTCGCATGGCCCAGAGGCGCACTTATTTTGGCCGCGGACATTTATCCCTTCAAGTTGGGCGGCTATGCATTTCATTATGATTGACGATCCACCGCGGATCTGTTTATTCCAGTCATCGCAGTAGCAACCCTTGCCGGCCGGGTTTCGTGGAGCGCTACAGCCATTTACTCTCCACTTGAGATTAAACGGCCTCTCAAGCTGACGTTGTCCAGCAGTGTGGTTGGGCCCCTGAGCGACCTTTTTTTGGCAGCGCCATCGTGTGGTGAGAGCGAAGATGAGAGCGACAGCAGGCTATTGAGTAGAGCGTCTAATCTTGCGTTAACCCCGTTCTTGCGCGCTTTTTTTGGTCATGGATATTTATTTCTTGGAGCTCTTAATTGTGATGCTGCTGTGGGGGATATGTCTACCAGCTGGATCGGCAGTTCGGTTTATATTACCCATACAGTAGGAGCAGCCCTTGTCAGGTTTCGTGGAGCGTTCCCGCATATGCATCTACTTACAAGTTAACCTTGAGATATAAATGTCTCCCCGCGTCTCAAGCTCCTGCGGTCATCTCCAGTAGTCAGTAGCCAGCTCAGACGTCGTCCAGCACTGTGTTTCGAGAGCTTTTTTCGGCGGCGAGATCGTGTGGTGAAGCGAAATCTGGCTCACCAGTAGAGCATATGATTTTGCACAGCCACATGCGCACATAAATACATTCTTCAGTTCAGCGGACACGCTGCTGGTCTCGCAGACACTTGAAATTCAGCCGAAATAGCAGCCAGGCGATAGCCTATTTATAAGTACGACGCTCGGCAATAAAATCGTTAAATTTGAGGAAACTCGCCTATTGAAAGGCCAAGTAGGAGCAAACAAACGCGTCGCGTCGATTTTGACAGGCCAACTCCTCGACAAGCATGAACTAGGTGAATTGAAGAGCTGCGTTGCGGATTCAGGGAATTTTCAGCCCTGCAATAGGATGCCTATGAGTCATCAGCAAAATTCATGCATGACTCGTTACATGACTCAGCGAACATTCTCTCTTCTGCTCACTGACAATGTCTTCGACCCAGCTTCCGTACACTGTGTACGATGCCTTCACCTCCAAGCCGTTCTCCGGAAACCCCGCTGCAGTAATCGTTCTCCAGCCCGACCACGGGCTTTCGGACGCGCAGTTCCAGCTCATCGGGAGGTAATAATCAGCTCTTCAAAAATTATAGGTCTCCAGAATCTCAACTCGGCGCACAGAGAATTTAACCTGTCCGAAACGGCGTTCCTCATCCCGCTCGAGGACCACAGCGCTGACGCCCCGCATTTCTCGCTCCGGTGGTTCACCCCGCGTGCGCCAAGTATTTCCCCGCGTCCAAGTTCATGCTGACCCCGCACAGAGATCGAGGCCCCGCTCTGCGGCCACGCGACGCTCGCGGCGGCGTGCCACCTGCACATCCACTGCCCCGAGCTGCAGCCGCCCTACCGCTTCGCGTCGCGCGTCTCCGGCGAACTCAAGGTCGCGTATGACCCCGCGACGGACCTCTACGAGCTCGACTTCCCCGCGGACATCCCCGTGCCCACCGCGGACGCAGCGGCCCTTAGCACGGCACAGACCTGGTTCCCGCAGCTCGCGCCCGCGGACATCAAGGCCGTCTCCACGACGGGTCGCGGGTTCCTGGTCGAGCTTGCAGAAACGATCGACGTGTCCGCCGTCGCGCACGACAGCGCCGCGATCGTTTGTCCCTTCCTCTTCCTCCGCTTCTTGCTTTGACCGGTCCGCTTCGTTTTCTGCACAGGCGCGCGAACTCCCCGTGGGCCAGTGTCTCATCACCGCGCCGCACGCGCCGACCGCCGCAGACCCTGCGCAGGTGCACTCGCGCATGTTCGCGTGCGGGAGCGGGATCGACGAGGACCCCGTCACGGGCTCGGCGCACACGCGCATCGTGCCGTACTGGCTCACCAAGTGGGGCGGCAACACGCTCAAGTGCCGCCAGGTCAGCGCGCGCGGCGGCGACTTAGACACGGTGTGGCGCCGCGAGGACAACCGCGTGCTGCTGCGTGGGCATGGGGTCAAGATGGCGGAGGGCGTGTTGTTCTTGTGAGATGCGACGGTTATCAAGGTTGTAAACAGCCTGAACTAGGAGAAAAAAGTAACTGCAGTAGAAGTCATTTTCAAGAATGGCATTGAGAGCCAACACTCGAATCTGGAACGCGAGGAGGCTCTTCAAGTAGGTTTTCGCCCGCAGCGGTAATTTATTGCAAGAAGCTCGTTTAGGGAGAAAGCATGTCGCACGTGGGTTCCTGAAGGGCCCTAGAGATTTTGGGAGATGCCGTTGAAGAGATTGGCCACGCAGATGAGATATGTCGCACGGGACGACGCACAGAGATTGTATGCGCATGTTGTGCGCATGTTATCTTAAGTTGACTTCCAACCTCCAAGTCCGAAATGCTTATCTTGGTAGAGCCAGCCAGCGCCTCTATTTATTCAGGATGAAATGCAGGCAAATGCTACGAGACGACTCGAATTTTTATGCTTCTCTTTGCGCCAATCCGTTCTATGAATCGAGTTAAATGGACCTGCCATGCTGGAGCTCTGCGCGAACTCGAAGGAATAGATCTTCCTCCTATTCCGTTCTGCGTTGTCTTGCGGGCTTCGAGCTTCTTTTATACGCAGATTTTTTGGAGCTAGAGCTGCTTACTTCGCGTCACTGGTCTCCTTGCGGGTTTTCCTCTTTGCCAAAATGCGCCCCGCATTCCAGCGCGTTCCAAACTGCAACTCGAAACGACTAGTACTCCTCCGCTGTTTCGCTTCTTCTATAGTTTGCTTCCATGGCCACAGCTGACCAGAGTTTATCTCCTTCCTTCATCCTCGCTTAAGTCGCTGATATACTTCAAGTTGCCCACTTTTGTCCTCTCTCGTCTCTTTCTTTCTCGTATCGCCTTGATACATGATGCTGATTGACACGAATTTCTTGCACCCGCTTTTTCAAAACTATACACTGACAATACACTAGTACATGGCCCCATAAAAAAAAAACAAGATCCCAGGCTCCCATGAATCAAATATCAACCAGCTTATAATCTAGAGTAGGCTCCCACGACCTGCATAGCATATTTAACGTCTGAAAAGGTGACGGAGATGAAAAAGCACTCACGCAGGCTCATTCTCAAGCGGCGTCGTCCACCCGCACTTCTCTGTGGTGCACACCCATAAGGCCGACGACGTCGACGACACGGGAACGAACATCACGATGATCTCCTTCGTGCTCGTGCTAGAGAGGACGGATGCTAGAGATTCGTATAGGTGAGTGCACGGAAGACGCTGAAGTAAATGGCGGCGCACTCTGCTTGCACTTGGGGCACACATGTGCAGTCTGCTCGCCAGTGGGCTTCACTTCCGTCTCGTATCCGAGGATCACTACGGCGTCGGTCAGCACTCTGGTGGTCTACATATCTCCGGTGGATGAGTGGCTTACGGGGTCGCAGATTGCCAGACATTGGGAGATAGATTGAAAGGTTGAGTGGCGTTGGGATTCCGGAGCACTTAAATACCGCGACTGAGAGATGATCACGGAAGCAACACGGAAGTATAGATTAGTACAGTAACGCGAGATCGCACCAGCCACGAATGTATTTATATTGATATCTTACTATCCGCGAACCTAGTGATCAGTTCCTGAGCGCAGTGAGAAGATGGGGCACAAATCGCTGTCTACTCGAAGGCCGACTGACTGCGCGGGGCGCGCAGCGCGCAACATGACCTCAGTCGGGTAAAACAGTCGACCTGTGCGCAGTCCCATATGATCTGTCAGAACGAGACGCGCAGTAGATCAGTGTTTACGACGTTCAGTTCAAGTACTTATAATACAAAAGTAGATGGTAAAATGTCCAAGTCCAAAACTGCGGAGCGACCTCGAAACTGCTATCACTTCTGTGCAGAGGCCTGAAGGTAGACAGGTTGGTAGCTGTTCGGCGGGGTCGGCTGTACCTGGTTCACGTAGCCCGGCTGGTAGTTCGACTGCATTAGGCCTGGGGCGCCCCCGGCGTAGGCGACAGTCGGCTCCCACTGGCTGTTCGAAGCGTTAGTGCGGGTAAGAAATGGAAGAAAGCTCGAATGGCATACCCAGCGACGTGCGGGGCTATCCAATGGCAAATCTGGCAGAGCCAGACATGCTTGCTGGAGAAGGGCACAAGGGGGATGAAGAAGAACTCAAACCACGTCGTTTTCTTGGCTGAGAACACGGAAGCTGGGTTGTACGCCTAGTCAGAAGCAAGCAGGCAGCAGCCAAAAGCGAGGAGTCGCGGACCATTGTGGCAGTTGGGGCAAATACGGGCAGTCGAATCACCCTCGGGTTTGATCTTCTGCTGGCAGCCAACTGCGAGTGCACCGTCCAACAAGGGAAGAGGAGGATAAAGCGATTACATACCGAGAATGGGGAGGCAAACTAAAAACGATAGCTTCAGTAACACACAGCCAACAGAAAAATAAGACCCACAAAACATGGTAGTTTAAAATGAAAGTGCGGAGGGAAAGCTGTGAAAGAGGAATAATCAAGGCGCTGCGGCAAGCGAGGCTGTGAGCAGAGTTGGCCGAGAACGGCAAACTCCGAAGGCCGCCAAGAGACTCTCCCTTTCCCTTACAACAACTCTCTTCAACGATAAATCGTCAAAGAAATGCGTTCTTGAATGCTGCGTTACTCCTGTCAGCTAGTCGAAGACAAACTGACTTGAGAACGTTCTTGGGCTATTCAAGCTTTATTTCGATTGGGTTAGCCAGTGGCTGCTGATAGTCTGCAGCATTCTTTCTGGTTTGTGCGACCGGCTCGGCCGCTCGATTGACCGTTCTTTACAGCATGGACACCAATGCATTCTAGCTGGCCAACAATCAGGGTAAGTAAGTTACTACCTTTGCTGCTCCAAGTAGCGGGGACAGGCGTCAAGAATCTAGCCGGCAGTACCGCGCCTTGTCCGTCGACCTGTTCCGCCTCATTGAGTCGGCTTTGAATCTCAGCCTATTTGGATCGCGATTTTCGGACTTGAACGCCGACCGACCGTTTAAGCCCTCCGCCCCGACCTGTTTATTACTTTAAGCTCCGTCACGTCGTTCTCCAGCTGTCTCGGATGCGAAGAAGGCCGGCGGAGTCGACCGCATGTCAAACTACCCCGCCCGCTTTACGCTTCCGCCCTCAGGCATTCCACGTCCTTGTTCTACGCTGCACTCTTCCAAAAAACCCACGATTCAACAGGACGTCGCTGCTTCTCCCTGCCAAAGTGTCCCCCTTCATTTAGGTGGTTTGTGTGTCATAATGGCTTCCTCCGTGGTGCCCTTGCAATTCAAAGTGCCGCCCAATCTTGACGCCGCAGGAGGTCGTTCTCACTGCCGTAAAATACAACCTCCCCGCGCGCGCGAAACCTAGCCATTGTAATGCCCGCCACTCAAAATCCTATCGAAAACTCGACGCGGGTGTCGCCACAATGGAATGGGGTGAATTCAAAGGGGAGAACCACAATCTATTACATCGTTGGATATACAGACAGACATACACAGTAAATTATGCGGTGGTATAAATGAATCGGCCCGTCTAAACTCTTGAGAAAGCTGATACTATGAGCGATAATATAGAGCTAAGACAGCAAAATAGCAGAGAGATAACTTTACGAACTCGATGAGCTCAATAAGTTTTTTAGGTCCGACGATAAGTTAATGATAAAATTCAGTACAATTCTCACCAAACTGTGGGCAAGCGTCCATATCGTCATGTTCATGCCGCGTCAAGACAGCGGAATCACCGACCGTGAAAACAGGATTCAGAAAACCGGACGGACTGTAATGCGGCGAACAGTCTGGGTCTCTGACAACGACGCTGGGCGGGTTGAAGCTGAGATGGTCCAGATCCCGGGTAACGTGGAAGAACGGGCTACTTTCGTTGTCGCTCTTGAACCCGCCTATATCTGAGCCCGCGATAGTGGCGAATACGGGGGAGCCGCTAGAGCTCACACCGGTGCTCGCGCTTGTGCCCGAGGTAGCGGTGCCGGGCGGTGTGTAGGTCGGCCATCCGCTGGCGCCCGCACCATCTACACTGTACCCGGTGCTGGGCGCCGAGTCGATGAGGTGCTGAGGCGGAGAATTGTGGTGCATGAGATTCAGCGGCGGGAGGATGGGGCGCTCCCCAAGCATGAGAGGCAGCTGAGAGTGGGCGTCGACATCATGCACCCATTTGGATGGGAACGGAGAGTACGACGACGGCTCCGGGTACGGCGTCTGCGACTGCGAGTGGTAGTCCAGTTCGTATGGGGGGAGCGCATGATGCGCATGCTGCTGGTGCTCGAGCTTCCTCTTCTTCTTGTCCTCCCAGATGCGTCGGACCGTCTCCTCTCTCTCTTCGCTCTTCGAGAACGCCCAGCTCATCTCTTTAAGCACCGCAAGACAAAGCCGTATGCCTTCCTCCGTGTCCAGTCCGCTTCTCACACTTTCCATGTCGGCATGCTTGAACTCGCGGTTTTCCACTGTGAATTCAGAGGCGTCGTTGTCAATGCTCGCGCACAGGAACCCAGCAAAGAAGCAGCCGTCCCGTACGAGGCCCGCGTCCCAGCTAAACAAGATCGCCCCGTTGCCGTTGCCGTTGCCGTTGCGCATCAAATGAGACCGCATAATGCTAAGGACGGAGGGGAGAAGACGCAGGCATTTGCGACTCGCAATAGCATGCAGCTGCTGGGGTGGCAAATATGTTGCGCCGTGGGAGGCCGATCGGGGGGATGCAGCAGCCGAATACAAAGGAGAGATGGCATCCGCTCCCGCAGCCTGCATCGAATATTGTTTCAAAGTCTCTCGGATGATGTTGTCTAATTAACAGTTAAAACAGAATCTAAACGCATCGAGGGAGACGTACGGCATTCAAAAATAAATATCTGCACAAAGAAAAATCAGTGGCTGAAACAACAACGTTTATCAGTTCACAGACCTGCCAGGCGCTGATAAACATATGGAAATCCTCAGCAAGAGGAGCAGGTCGGTGTCGAAGAGCTTCTAGATCTTCCCAGCATTGCTCGAGCCCATCCCAGACGTTCCGCATCCCTTCGGCATCGACGCCACCGCCTTCTTGAGCACGGCGCGCAGCCCGAGTACCAGTAAGGACGACATAGACCCGCCTACATACGGAGCTGAGATGAAGCGGGACTTCGAACGAGTCGGCCGTGTTCATGTAGGCATGGAGCGGCGCGACGAGCTGGGGGTGGGCGCTCTGGGGGTGGATGAGCTTGTGCGGAATCGAGAGAGCCGGTCCATGAACGCCGGGAGGGAACGACGGGGAAACCGGGGAGGGGTGCGGGGAGCTGGTATTGTTCATGTTGAAACCAAAAGCCGGAAGGGTACTTTGGAAAGCGTCGATATCGTCGTCGGTCCTGTAGTATGACGCATGAGTAAAATCGTTTCTAGGAAGTGAATAGGCTTACAGAACGAATCGCCCACCCCTCATGCCTGTGGTTATACCCTCGTGCATATGCGAATACCAAAGTATCCTTGCGCGAATAATGGTGTCGTCCGACGCATGCGGGGAAGAATACAAAGCCATCGAAGGCCCACCGGACAGAGCACACGAGGCTGCCTGAGATAAGGTAGCCTCGTACATGCAGCGGCGGTCGAGGGGAGAAATTGAAACGTCTGAGAGGACATGTCAGCGAACCACTGGGAGATACGGCGCCGGTATTTACCTTCCATGAGAGGCAAAATGAGCAGTAGCACACGAACACCGTCCCATGTAGGTCGTCTCATGATAGCGTGCGAATCAATGAGAACCAGGATCTCCTGAACCATCGCTTCTGTACGATGCTTCCGTTCCGCTCTACTCCTTTCCGTAATCAACGCGCCATTCATTTTTGGTGCTTCGACGCGACCAGGTCGAGGAATCTTTGACCCATCTTCAGAGGACGAAGGAGGCCTCGAGAATTCATCATTTTCGGGAAGGCCGCGCTCGTCGATTCCGAATGAAGCCGCCCAGACCACGAGCAGGTGTAAAAGGATCTTGCCCTCGTTGCCGAGATGTTGCGTGCCTTTGGTGTGGGCAAAGAATCGCGCGGGAAACTCGGTCGGATCGAGGATTGGTCCTACAAGATTGACTAAGGAACAGCGGTGTTGCTAGAAGCGAGATGCATACTCTGCAGACTGAACCAGCTCCAGAAAGGCGAGGAAAAGAATTCGGGCTTGAGCTGAGGGATGATGCTGGGAAGGCGCGCCGCCAAAGGCAAGGGTAAAGAAGAAGGATCATCTGCTGCGCCTTTCCCGTAGATTGCCCTGCAAGCATGAGGGACGAATGCAAGGAATTAGAGAAGGGAACACACTCGACTTGCTGTAAGCGACGGCCGCGCCTGAGAAGCTTGACGGCCTTGACGTCGGCGAACTCGTCGCTGCATAACATGGGCTGAGCTGTTTGCCTCGAATAAAAGGGAAAGACCTACACGCATTTCAGACCGCGTTCTTGGCAATTTGAGCACGCAGGATGCGGTCCGCTCGCGACGGGGAGGTCCTTGAGGTCACAGCGGACTCTGTACAGATTAGATGTCACGAAAGAAGACGGCGGTGGACTGGACGAGACGAGCCTCCTCATACGACACGCGCCGCAGGCCGAGTACTGCTGACGAGAAGATTTTGGCTGGCCACCGGAGGGACGACGGTACGGAGCCGAGACACTGCGCGAGGCCACATTGCGAACTGAAGAAGGCGCAGAAGAAGTACCTCTCGGAGCCATGAGAAGAGCAAGTGGGTAACAATAGAGCGAGCAGGCAGCTTATAAGGCGCCGGGAGGGGCGTATTACGGTAAAGCGGGAGAAAGGATGGAAGAGCGGATCTGCAAAGCTAGAGATTTTTACATTGCAATAGCTGTCAAAATAATGGTCGGGCGGGATAGAATTGTTTGGCCGGTGGACGTGTTAGTCACAGGTAGACGGGGAAGGCAGACGGAGAAGCGTTCGAGCATGTACCTGATCAAATCATTGCATCCATTATTTGCCGCGCAAATCGCCTTCCGTAACCTGCTCTCTGGTCTACAACCCTTACGCGCCTATTGGCCCTGTCCACGTCCATGCCGTTCACCGTGTCTCTCTCTGTCGCCCAGGAAATCACATGCCCCATTTCTCAAAGCATGCTCGACGGCTTGCTACGGAACGCAGATTTTATCTCTCCTTGTCCTATATAAGGCAACATACTACTCTCCGTGCGAGATCAGTCCTACTGTCATCGGATGGGGCTAGCCACCCACAGCAAGTCGCGTCGCGTCTACACCATCAACTCGTCTCGATCACGATCGGTCAAGAACGAACCCACACCGCTTCAGACTCCTCCTCAACTGACCCGCCGTCCTCTGCTCCGGGTTCAGCTGGCTTGGGTTAGCGCGACGCGCAAGCCCGAGCGGCGCACTCACCTTCCTATCCCTTGCCATCTGCTCCACGTCAGTGCCATGCGTGTCTACCAGCCGCTGCAAGTACGCCACTTCCCCACCGGAGGCATGACGCGGGCCCGCACCTGAAATGGCAGCCGATAGCGTGGTTGTAGTATTATGGTTGATCGAGGAAATGCGTTCCAGTGCTGTGAATTATGCCGTAACAATCGTCAGTGATGTGATGGGCAGAATTGAAGAAGTAAACGCAAATGAAAGAAGAAGCACGCCAATGCTCAAGCAACTCTTCTCGAGCCCGCAAAAATCGCACTGCGTACATGGCAAGACCGAGAAGACCGTCCAGGTCCGTACGAGCGAGTTTATCATTCCCCACGGTCTGCGATCCCGATTCACGCGCAGGGAATCGACCAGATTGCAGCGCGAAGTCCTGAAACATCGGACAGCCACTAGAAGCGCGCGTCGAGTTGAATCAATGCCCATACATCATCCGGTATGGTGTCGATGATGGACACAGTGCCCACCGACCCCACCGAACCGCGGATGGGAAGGCATGTATGCATGTTGAAGGAAAGGATGATAAGATGCCCGTGATCCGACTCACCTTCCACAACGGTTCCATTACCACCAGGGCCCTTCCCCTTCGTCCCACCTCCGAGCCCAGTTGCCCATTTTTGAAGGACGTTTGGATCCACTTCGGGAGCAAGCTGCTCCATGTTTTGTTGTCCGCCCTCTTCCTCTGGCATCTCCTCGTCTTCTGGTGCTAATTCTATCCGCAACACATTCCCATCCTCATCTCTGATAATTCGACCGTGTCCTTTTGGTATCGGAGGCGCCGTGTTATTAGCTTGCGAAGATGTGGAAGCAGCCGTCAGATTCACTGGCAAGTCTTCAGTAGTCTCGATGGGCTCCACTCCCCCGGATGCCGACGGATTTAGTGTATGGATGAGGCCGAGGGCGGCATAGCTGCAAAGAATGAATGAGCCCGGAACAGAGACATGACGGCAGATTTGCCAAGCGAGCAGCGTTCCGAACGATTTAGATCGAGAAAGTGGCTGAAAGTGGTCATGATCGACCGAGAACCTGATGCGCAGGGTTGGAACACCGGCCCAGCGAGCGAGCCACGAGATTGGCGCGGGATGACAGGAGATGATTCCGAAGAAATAGGACTTACTTTTGGCGAACAGTTTTTCGTTTATCCCAACGTTCGGACAAAATTGCGGGCCCGCGTATGGCTAGAGTCGGACTTGAGTGCGACAGACGTAGCCCGTGCGGATGCCAGCTCACGGGGGGTTTTCTTAAGGTTACGCTTTGCATGCCGTGCGTGCGAGACTGGTTTGTGGGACGACGAGCGGGCTTTTCTTCTTTGACGCGGGTTGGCCATATTTTAGCAGATATTTGGTAGAACCGCAAGGGAGTTCTCAGTAGAAGTGGACCACGGGCAGCACCGACTCGCGGGTAGTTATCCAAAGCAGCAGTAGTCAACGAAGCGCAGTGAAGTCCGAAGAGTCGGAAGACAAGAATTCTGAGGCGTGACGTGACGTGACGTGACGCAAACCGACTCTTCCCGCAACAAGCTGCAATGTCCCGACTCACGTATTCCTACACCCCGCCTCTGGCGCACTCGCTGAACGTACGGCTCTTGCATCCCCATTTTCCTCCCACTCATCTAGAAATAGATGACAAAACGCTGGACGACAAGCTTGGGCATCTGGGGATTCGGAGCGGGTTCTGCTGCTCTCCTCGTACGCTGCTTTCTCCGCGGTTCAATCGCACAGCTCATCTTGTTTTGTCGCTTTTCCCTCGGATCATCAGTTCCTCTCCGTTACGCCGCTTGTCCGACGTGAAGTGCTAGTAAAGGTTCCCCTAGTAAGTGTTTGGACTGGTCGTTCCTGTCAGTGTTACTCACACTCGGGGGGGATCCTTAAGTTGAACAAATACTTCGAGGACACGACGCCCGCGTCCGACAAACCTTTCTAAGCTTCGTCGAACCATAATTAGGCCGCGGCTGTAGAGCTTTGATTCAACGATACAATAATTACACAGAAGCCCGGCATTATCCCGCCAGGCCTGTCGCCTTGGGCTTAAGCACTATCCGAGGGAAGGCATCGGGCTACCCGACCACCTCCATTCACAACTTCGCCATCGCTTCCTTTTCCGTTGGGTGACAGGTGAGATCGATCCCTAGTTTAGCTTCTAGTTTTTTGGCGGCAGCCAGGGTACCACCTATGGGCACATCTACCGCGGCCATCGACTGAGTAAAGTTTTCGGCAAGGAACCCCTACTTACGAATTGTCT
This sequence comes from Mycena latifolia, assembly GCA_029289555.1. Classification (NCBI taxonomy): domain Eukaryota; kingdom Fungi; phylum Basidiomycota; class Agaricomycetes; order Agaricales; family Mycenaceae; genus Mycena; species Mycena latifolia. The sequence continues at coordinate 91,750 of JARJLE010000028.1, read as the reverse complement.
CCATTCCCAACTCCTTGGCTGCTTTGAGATTTCTGATAGCGGCTCTTGTCAATTCTACCGATGGCAATGGCAATGTAAACTTACATGCCAATGTCATCCAAGAAGATACACTCTTCCGGTTTGAGACCGTTGCGATCCAACGCTAATTTATAGAACTTTGGTTCGGGTTTTCTGGCCGTCAACGTCAAACCAACAACTTGTCGCCTTTTTCAGGCAAGCTTACCGCGACCCTAGCTCGCTGCTGTCACAAAAGTCATCGAAGAGTCCGCGGAGGGTGGTAGGCGTCGCACCCTCCCGATCCCAGTCCAGGAATGCTAGTTCTGACGGGGGAATGGGATTTTCAGTCGAGGTCCGGGCAAAATTGTTGGTGAGAGCAATTATTTTGTGCTTTCCGGCGGCTGGAGGGACCGTTTGAGTAACTGAAGAGCCTTGGAGAATGTGTACTATGACCTCGTATTCTGCGAATGGCCCTGACCATGTGAGGGTCATAGACGCCTGATTCGCGCATCATCGAGCCAAATAGCTGTAGTTGAAATATGGTCAACTTTGTTCAATGCCTGCGAGTAGCCTTACTTCTCTCCCATCAACCTTCAAGTCTTTAGGCAATTCCGGGCACTCTGACCAGCGATAAATAATTTACAATCAAATTGGGAAAGTACGAGACACACCGATGCCCCGTCGCTTGCAGTAGGCCGCGTACCAGATGTTCCCATTGGTAGTGTCGGACAGGTCGCGACTGAACGCGTCGTAGAAAGGGAACAACGGCAGTTCTCCTCTCTCAAATTTCTGCCACGCGCCGCTTGAACCGCGCTCAACACTGGGATAATTAGCTTCCGAATGGGATATATTAACGAGACTTGCATGGAGCAGTTGAGGTAATTCTCAGGGAGGCTGAGTTTTTTCTCGTACGCGGCAATTGCGATGAACGGGCTGCGCATAACAACGCCGCCTATCTAAGTTTCAGGGCTCGTCACTGGTTGCTGGGAATGTATGACACTCAATAAGGGCCACATACATCGAAAATTACGGCCTTGATGTGGGACATCCAGGGTCAGGTAACTCAAAGTTTCAGTGGGTGGAGGGATGAGCGGGCCAAGGAACGAACGAGGGCGGTATGTCTAGGTATGTAGAAATGAGCAGGATCTATATCGGGCTCGGGTTCGGCAGCATTGATCGCCGAGCACCGCCACTGGGTAAATTTATTAACACCTGCTTCGAAGTTCTAAGTCGTTGCTGCTTCGCTCAAGTTCGTTGCCGACGCACTATTCCTTCTCCAAGTGTGCTCTGAAGATCTTCATCGCTCCACTGGCAATCCTAGCCATTCTCGCTCGATGCCACCTTGGCCCTCGGTGTCTCCGAATAGTCTTCTAATCGTGGTTTAACAATCATGTGGCGTACTGTGCTCGGCCCCGAGTCTCTCAAGTCGCAGCAAGCTTTTAATTCTCGATACCACATTTTTGGGGCGAAAAAGAGATTGGACCGAACACATCCGAGAGCTAGTTTTTTTTAAAACCAGTCGACAAGGTGCCTTTCTGTTCGATTTAAGCCCTCTAACATATCTGGTATCTGCTGGCGTGAAATCCGATCTTTACGGAAAACGTCTCCTTCATCCGGTAAATGTCGTTTAATTGGCTTTCGGTAGACTATCAGTGATGTGCGTTCATTAGGTCTGTCCTAGTTTTGCGACTGGATGCATCAAAATTTGTTCAACACAGCCGGACCGCAGCCTACCGCAGCGCTAAATGCCTCGGTTGTTTCACTGTCGTTTCTCTTGAATTTATCCGACTCCAAAGATGTCATAAAAAGCAGTACCTGGTATTCCAGTGGCTGTGTGCGTGGCTGTGTAGCATCGCCTGATAAAGGAGCTTCGAAACAAAGCAGCCTGACCTCCGACTCGGACTCCCACCGCTTAGTCTCTCCAAGCCATGTACCAGCAGCAAAACTACAATCATCCTTCGAATTTGCGCCCCCAGCATTCACAGGCCCGTCCCTCGTCAGGGGCCCCCATATACGCTAGTTCTGGCTCAAGACATGGCCAGCACGGAGCATACCAACAGCCTCCACCCCCTGCAGGCGATCCACAACTGTACCAATACTTCTCTGCCGTCGATCAGGACCGATCCGGGTCTATCACCGTTACAGAGCTGCAGTCTGCGCTTGTTAATGTAAGTTAGCCGAATCCTATCGTCTGAAGTCGCTTCCGAGAGCTGACCATGGCTGCCACAGGGAAATTGGACCAGTGCGTCACGCCAGCGAATAACGACTGCCATCTAATCTCACGCCTCTATCATAGGATTCGATCTCGATACAGTGAAGATGCTCATGGGAATATTTGTGCGTTGCTGATTCATTTGTGCGAAGCAAGACTCCTCATTTTGACGCAGGACACCGATCGTAGTGGAACGATTGATTTCAAAGGTAGGCTAACCAGTGATTTACCTTTCCATTTGCACCTGACGTGCGAGTCCAGAGTTCTCTGGTCTGTGGAAATACATTTCCGACTGGCAGAATGTTTTCCGTCATTTCGATCGTGATGGATCTGGCTCAATAGAAGGGCAAGAGCTCGCGCAAGTAATGGTCTATCTCGTCTCTTCAACCACTTGAATCTAACGCCGCGATATAGGCCATGAAGAGTTTTGGATACAATCTCTCACCGGCTCTCTTGACAATGGTCGAAAGGAAATACGGTGGGTGTCACCTGCAGTTGCGTGCACCAAATATTCTGACGACTTCGATAGCATCCGCCCCGGCGGTCGGCTATGGTCCCCCACCAGGAATAACCTTCGACCGTTTCGTGCGGGCCTGCGTCGTAGTGAAAACCCTCACCGAAGCCTTCCAGAGGGTGGACACTGATCGCGACGGCTGGGTACAGCTTAGCTATGAGCAATTTATGAGCGTCAGTCCTTCGATTCTGGACCTCTGATCGTCGTTCTCACATTCGCCTAGATGACACTGGCGGCCCCGTAAACGCGGTTTTTATTCCTTGCCTCTCAGTAATGTACGCTTTCATCTAGTCTCTTTGTAGCCACTTGCAGCCATGCTTGTAATCGTCACGAAGTTTTTGCAGTCTACCGTCTATTTATCACGATGTTACGATACGGTCAAATACAACGACATAGCACGCAGACCATTTGCTGGAATAAAATTAAGTCTTCCTTAGTGTTATGCACTCGGTTGCACTCGTTTAATTAAAGCTTGGTGCTCGAGATGTCGCCCAGCGCATACAGGGCGTCGAGCTCTGCCTTGAACTTGTTGTACGCATCCTTCCGCCGAACCTTCAACGTGGGTGTCATCGTATTGTCTTCAACGCTGAACGCATTAAGGGTAACGTGGATCCGCTTGAGGAATTCGAATCTAGGCAAACGGAGAATGAGAAAAGAGTGCCGATAAAGGTCGGGCGGCATACCCTTTCAGCCATTCCGCTTGCCCTCTTGGGTTAGGAGGTCAAGTATGTGCCTGTTTACGCGCTGGTCCCTGCAAGCCGCCGCCAACCCCTCGATGTCGTCCGCGAGCACCTTCTTGCCATAGAGACTAGATGCGATGCCCGCCAGCTGCACGGGATCAGGGATAATGACGCCGACAAGGAAGGACTGCAGCGAGTCGCCATGGACGTAGATTTGAGCTACGATAGGGCAGGTGCTGTAGGTATTTTCAATCTTCTCGAGAGCGACATATTCGCCTTGCGACAACTTCATGATGTTCTGCGGCACACGTCAGCTGCGTTCAGCGCTGCAAAACAGGCGCGAGACAAACCTTCACGCGATCAATGATCCTGAACCGCCCGCAAGAATCGATCTCCGCGACGTCCCCAGTGTGAAGCCATCCATCCGCGTCGATAGCATCCTTCGTATTCTTCTCATCTGGACCGAGTCAGTCGAGACAGAAAGCAAGGCGCGAATGAGGAGTTGACCTTTATAATACTGGGTGAGGATGGTGGTCCCGCGGATGCACAGTTCGCCTCTCGGATTCGGAAGGTCTTCGGAGGTGTATGACATGGCTGCAACATCCAAGAGCTTGATCTCATTGGCTGCCTGCGGGGGGCCAACAGTACCGCCGGCACCAGCGTCGCCAGGCCAGGTTTTGGTGGCAACTGCGCACGTTTCCGTCATCCCGAATCTAAAGAATGTGAGAAAAAGCTGCCACAACCGGAGGGGTATCTTACCCTAGGGTACGTTAGCACGAGCGATCGAATTCGTTAAAAAGATAACGAACCTTCGCTAACGTCGCAGCTGAATGCAACGTTCAAAAATTCTACAACATCGCGACTGATGGGTGCCGAACCACTTGAGACAAGAAGTAACTTTCCACCAAGAACAGCGCGAATCTTATTTTGATTCAGGTCAAACCCGAATAATTTGAAAATTGCACACTACACACCTTTCTGAAGACCAGTTTATCCCAGAAAAAGTGTGTGTTGTCGCCGGTGGCACGGAATTTCGCGAGCTTGGCCTGATAAGCCCGTCTGAATAGGTCGCCCTTGAATCCCGGTATATCAGCGGCAGCCATTGCAGCTTGATAGACCCTGTTCAACACGCGGGGGACACCCGGGAAGAATCCGGGCTGTAGAATTTGACAGTCTTCGATGAGCCGAAGGGGGTCTCCCGAGAAGAAACCGATCCTTCCGCCAATGGACAAACAAATCATCTCATTGACGCGCTGGCACTCTCGCTCAGATGTGATCGGTAATGGACATTAGAATAAATACCTCGTAAATGTGCGAGAGAGGAAGGTAGGATATCATAGAGCTATCTTCGGGCAACTCGAGGCCGAAGAGATTGCTCACAACGGCAGTGGAGAATTGCCTGTGTGTAAGAACGACGCCTGATACAAACAATTCAGCGATATTACTTCAAGGCAAGTTGGACGTACCCTTGGGCATAGAGGTCGTACCCTATAATAAATCAGATGAACACGAGTAGCGGTTAATGTAGGGTTTTCCTTACGGAAGTGTAACATATTGATGCAACGTCCGAGGGCATAGTGACCACGGGCTCGATGAGATTGGCTTGGCCTAATGCCTCAACTGACATACGATGAATCTCTGCGCCAAAACGAAAAATGCGTATACTGACTTTCCTGGATGTCCTTCACCACAATATTGTTGATCTGACCCCACGCGGCGAACACTTTGCTGAACTCAGGGGCCAGCACATCCATGCTGACAATCATCTTGAGGTGAGGGATTTTGGGCGCAAGCTTCAAGAGACTTGGAATATGTTCCACAGCCGCGAAGATGATGGTCACATGGGCGTGATTGATTCTGCAAAGTACTTGGTCAGATTGGGCCACAGAGGGAATGCGTCTGGTTACATGTATTCTGAGGGAGAGTCGGTCAATTTTCCAATGCAAGAGGAGGAATCAAGGCTCACCGACTGCATCTTTGCCCAAGGTATCGTACAGGCTAACACCGACCTTTTTATAACTTTGAAGAGCCAGGTCGACAAGTTGCCATTCTGCAGACCTCGATTAGGTAGATAGAAAACAATGAAATAAGCCGAGCCTACCAGGCCTGTTTATGGACCAAGATCCTACTGTCTCAAGATCCCCTCCGCCGAGCACGCCGGTCTTGAACAGATGGACAAGAGCACTACCGATCTGGCGACGCCGAACGTCGACTTGACCATAGGTAAACCAATCGTACTGGTTGGCAAACTGAAGAGGCTGTTTCGACACAACCGGGCGATAGCCCAGACACTGCCTGTCCCTTCCTTTCGATAAGCCGCTGGCAAAGAGGTCCGGTAACGTTTGTATGGTATATTTTTTCGGGTCGATGAACTCCCAGAGACCTGTTCACGGAAGGGTGAGATACCGACGAAACGCGGCGAGATGAACTGTACCACTGCGATAGTGGGCTGGACAAGGTGGCAGGTTAATTTCTCTCTAGCGCGTCAGCCGGTTAGAACATACCAGTTTGGCCTGGGCGTTTTGTGCCAGGGACAGCTATAGACTGCTTGTCGTAGGGAAGCTGAGGCGGGAGTGGCAAGAGAGCGTCTTGGGCGAGGAAGGAGGCCATTGGGAGAAAGAGAGACTCCGGTCAGAGTCTTTGACTCTCAAACCACGCTAACAGGTGATTGCGCCGGCAACTTTTACTGCCAAAATCAGACCGGCCGGTTGCTTTGCCCCGAAGGCCGACAGAGCGGCTCGGCCCGACTTGATGTTGGGGAATTTGAATTTCCCCAGATGTGGGGATACTGAGTACTTTGAAATCGACCTTCACTTTGGATCGGAAACAGTAGATATATATCATCAATGTATCATCAAGGAAAAAGGACCGCTCCTACACCAGCTCAGGAAGTTGTCAGCGAGTAAGCCAGTTGATCAGCCACAACCGGCCCTCTCCCTTCAGCTGCCATATTTAAAGGCTGCCAAAAACTACATCCCTTGCCATCGTTCTGAGCTCCAGCGTAGCAACTCCACCAATATCGGTCCGTTTTGCCGTCAACCCGGTTCTTCATATCAGGTCTCAACTGCGTAAGAGAAGTGAGCGAAAGCCGACTTGTGATGAACACAGGAATTTACAATGGTGGGGACATCACATTTGCATCGGGGAATGCTAGGCGGTAAGAATTTAGCCTTATGTGCTTAGACGGGATGGCAAATGGACCAACGCACCTATCCGGTCGAAAATCCGGTCGATAAAACCTAAAGGTGATGTTTATGCGGCAATTTGAGGGCTCTATGGTGCCACCGGGTGATTCAGGGTATGCTGGCCGGAACATGTCCAATGCTGTCTGCGGGGGAATCGAATGTTTGAACTTCTCTTGACAGGAAGCGTGCATGATTGTCAACTATGACGCGCATTGGATAGGACATTAATTGTTCGGAATCTGTAGACGCTTACAGAATTATGGGGCAGGGGAACGTTAAATGTTCTCGCACGCCGAGACTTGGTTTCTTCTGAAGGGATGACCTCCCTCAGACTGAACATCCTGCGCGTGCCTACGCGCACATTAATGAGTTAAGCACTCGACCAAAAGGCTAAAAAGGTTCACCGAGACTCAAGGATGCTGTTGAGTACTTAAAGTTAGATTGCCGGGTAAAAAAAAGAATGTATCATGAATTCACCCACCAATCGTCGCGCATGGCCCCAGATACGTCAGCTGGTCGGAGTGAAAGCTAAACAGATCAAGTTTCAATATCAACGCGAAAAAAGGATGAAAAGACAGCAACCCGACGCTTTCCTTGCCTCCTTCGTAACAATTAGAGGCAGCAACGTTGGCACGCCAGGATGGGTCATCTCCGATTCCACCAGCCCATTCAAGAGGAAAGCGGTCTCTCTTCTTCATCTCTTCATTCACAACACGTTCGACAATGCAACAAGCCTCTTCCATCTCGGCAGAAAATAGTGGCGGGACGTCGGTCATGCGACCATTGTACCTACTCTCTCGGGTTGAAATGCTGGAACAGCCATTAAAGGAGGGGGACTTGCCAAAATCGAGCAGCTTCTTGCCAGGAGGCGTCGTCATCGATGCCATTCGTTTTCCTGGCGAAAAATGCTGTACGATGCGGAGATTCAACAATTCTATCAAACAGCCACCATTTGTTCCTGCTCCACTCCCGAGATGCCTCGATCATGGAGTAGAATAGCCTGCAGGCAAGCTCTGGCGGGAGGACGGAAGGATGCAGTGTGCACGGCGTATGCTCTGCCACAAGAGCAGGCGTCGAAAGCATCAAAGGAGAGAGTTTTGGCAAGGTTTTCTCGATTTTTGGTTGTCGCAAAACAGCCAACAAGTTCGTAGCCGGCTTTGTATTGTGAGGAAGTGGGTCAGCTAGACGCGACGTTGACGCGACAGGAGGTTCTGGTGCCACAACAGCGTCGTCCCTTGTTTTCTTGGAAGGGGAGGGCCTCAGCCAGCTGTCTAAATCTGCACGGCGACGTTTTTTTCCGAGTGGCTTCTTCGAAGGCTTGTGTGAATTTAAGAATTTCGCCGCTGCTCTGGGGTTTCCTTCGTGTTGGACGAGGGCGTCTAGGATGGCTTCTTTGGAGTGAGTTGAGGCCAAAAGACTCTCGCAAAGCGCGATTCGTGTCTCTGTGTCGGCCATATTATGATTGGACCAAAGGACTGGCGAACTTAAGGCTACTTCAGCTCTGAGCTGACTAAACACCGTGACACAACACATGTATGACCAATGCATGACCGTGAAAGCCGACGCCGGCCCGAGGCTCCGAGGCGCGATAGTGCTGATAACAACTTGCCGTGAACTCCATTCAAGCTTAATGGAAGGCAAGGGCATTATAGGAGAAACAGGTCGGGCACCGGACACTCAGCCGGATTTCGTCTCCCTTCGCCTTTCCAAACTAGTGAGAATCGCTTTCAGCGCGTTATTAACTGGAATATTCATCTCTTAGGGTGCTCTCTTTATTGGGGCTTTCATCGCCCTTGTGTATGTTGTGAATTCTGGGTTTAGCAAGGCGGTCTCCACCCCCATTTTCCTTGCCAAGCATTGCGAGCATCTTGGTCCAATCACTGCAGCCGAATTCCAGGTTCGCTTGTGGTTAGACCCTTCGACACCTCAGGCTCTAACACGCGGATTTAGACTCGACAAAACTCTTTGGCCAAGATTCTGGATAAACTCAATGCATCCGCGTACATAGCTGAACCTGGAGCTAGTTCTCTATTCTATGGAAATATTTCCAAGTCAGATTGGGGGCTCAGCGAACGTCCTCTGCTGCTCATAATAACACCTCAACGAATTGGAGATGAGATAGTAGCCAAAGTCTCTGTTCTCACTCCCGTCTTCGAAGCTCCCCGTGCGAAAATGCTACCCATTTCCTCGGAAGGTTAGAAACCTGCTTACACTCGGTCTCCTCTTCTCACAACGCGTAGATGTCGAATTTATCGAATGGGCGGAAGAGTCAAATCCTTACGAGCATGCCATGTCTGTCCTCCCCGAAGCCCCAGGATCGGTGTTCGTTGATGGATACATCCGCAACTTCATCGTGGATGGTTTGCGGGAGGCCCATCCTCAAGGCTAGCGTTTCCTCAGCGCCATATGAAATTAAACGTCTGCGCGAACGCAAGTCTCGCGCTGAAATCGAGCTTCTCAAATGCGTCAACGAGGTGGGAGATTTTGTAATGCCTACAGCATTTTCTCACATGCCGACGCATAGGCAACGGTTCTGTCCATTCGTGCTGTGCATGAGAAACTGTACTTTGGGATCCGCGAGTCAATGGCCAGTGCTATGATGAAAGCTACTCTCACGTCAGCTGGCTTGAAAGATGGCGGCTGCTTAACCCTATTTGGAGGTGAATACCTCTGTCCTGTGCCCTTGTTGCTGTTATCCATCACTTTATTTTTCAGAGAACGCGGCTCTTCCTCATGGGTCGGGTACGGATCGCATGCTGGGCAAGACCGACTTTGCGTTGTTTGACTGCACTGCCAGCCTACATGGTTACCAGAGCGATGTCACTCGGGTAACAACCAAAATCTACGCGTAGCAGTACTATTGCTTAACATACAACTTTCAGACAGTCGCTCTCCCTGGTTCCGACATCCCATCAGAGCATCTAAATATATGGCACGATGTTCATTCCGCTCAGAATGCCGCAGTTAGCACAGCCCACGACGGAGTGGTAGCGGCTGAAGTCGACAAGGCCGCTCGTGCTTCCCTGAGAAACAGTAAATACTTTACGCATAGACTTGGGCATGGTTTGTTTCTTTTCACAAGACTACCCTCGTACTTCTTTTAATTTCAAGTTCCTTAGGGATCGGGCTCGAGGTCCACGAGGACCCATATTTGAATGGAGGCAGCCAGACCGTTCTCGAAACTGGCCATACATTCTCTGACGAACCTGGTTAGTTTTTAATTACCCCCTGCACCCCAGTAAATAAATGTATGTGATATTTCAGGAATCTACATTGTGGGCAAGGTATGTGCACCTCAAGTATCCCCACAAATCCGTTTCCGACGAGTCTTGTCCAGGTTGGGGTGCGACTCGAGGATTGCTTTTATATCGATGAAGATGGCAGTTCTGTCTTCCTCACAGCCGGAGTTGGAGGCCAAGCAAAATCTCCCTGGAACCCTTAGTCTATCAGCTGCTGTGTCGCGCAGTCATCGTTTAAAGAGCTCTTCAAGAGTTGACAAAACTGGTCACACGAGTTCGAATACTCACTGTGACTGAGTTAGAGTTGGGGCCTTTCATTATCTCGCAAACGCGCAGAATAGATAGTATTCGTGCTCGTTGATAATTCAACGGGTTCTACTTCAATTGGCTCCGCACGCACCCTGTAGAGCTCGAGATTTTCTCGTCCATAGCCACTATCTTCTGCGAAAAAAAGCAGCCCATCAAGCACACGACTAGCATCACGGCGACCCATATCGGGTATCCACCGAGTAGATCGTTGCCCACAGAAAGTGCAAATGCGGAGCTGGAGATTTAGTGAGAAGCCACGTGAGCAGGAGAGGTAGATGACGAACCTGATGAACGCTGGACTAAAACATCGTGATACACACATGGCGACTTGGACGAGCCCATTCGCAGCTCCGAGGGATGAAACTCCAGGTGCATGATTTCGAATCAGAATCATGTTTGTCCTGATACCGCTTTGAGGTATGAACAGACAAGAGAGCCGAAAAGGTGCGTACGCATATGCCAGGGCAGCGATCCGGGAGCAAGTTAGGACCACTGCGATGCCTATCCACAGCATGGCGTTGGTCGTAGGATCAACCAGGGCGAGTTTTTCATCGTAGCCGCTTCGCACAATGACGTTGAGGAAGGGCATGAGGAAAAATGTGACAGGCCAGATCCTCATTGAATAATTGTACAGCTTGGCGACTCTATACGTTCGCAACAAGAAGGGCATGAAGAAAAGTTGTAGAATGGCTAAAACGCCGCCGTTCATAGCGAGTGCATAACCGATCCGGTTAACCTAAATACAACGAGTTAGGGTGATCCATGGACGTCGGAGAAGACTTACCGTAAATGAGAGTCCGCCTCGTTGAATGGGGGTATAGCAGAATAGAACGAAGACCACATCAAACGCAGTCCCAGTGAATGCAAGACACAATGCCGAAGCTGTCAACACTCGTATCATCGGTATTGAGAGAAGGTCCTGAGATGCCCAGGGATGATGGTTGTTGGACCACAGTGTCAATGGAAAATGCCCGACCGCGACGTTTGCTTGGAAGGCTCTGCAAAACATATTAGTTTACACACAATTCGAGTAACGCAGTTTCTGGACCTCCTCCAAGAAAAAATATGCCAGGCCAAATCCAACCATCACGAGCAACGAGCACACGAAATTTGGCACAAAATATGGATGGAACAGTATCAAGTCGTAACCAAAATATTCTGGATATTTCGTTCCGAGATTCGAGAACAATCCACCGATCAGTGGCCCGATGGTACTGCCAAAAGGATCTGCACCCTGCTTAGAGGGTTGTATTACATAGGTCAGAGAAAGACGCACACGTAAATGCGTATATGGGATATGCAATACTTTGGTTGCTGGCATCGGTGAGCTCAGCGAGGACAGCATGATAAACCGCAACGTTGCCTGCAAGGAACCCAGCTAGAAGTCTACATAAGACGAACAATGTTCCACAGAGGCAAAAAGGTGTTACCCAGCGCCCGGACGATAACGATGCTGGTGAGGGTAGTGCAAAAACCAAGTAACACGGTGACGACCGCGAGACTTAGGGCGCCGAAGAGTATGACTGGACGACGGCCGATAATGTCTAACGCGAGAAATGTTTTGCAAAGGCGTGCAAGTTACAGGGGATTTTGTACCGGAAAGTTTCGCCCAAGGGTAAGTCGTTAGAGTTTGGGATATCGCAAAGGTCGATTCCTATGGGGTATCGTCAGTGTTAGGAAAGGGAAATGATTTTGCACCAACCACCAAGCCGGAATAGAAGCCGATGTTCGAGACATCGTCGGTAACATGAAGGAGAACCAAAAACTCATTAATGTACGGAAATATTTGGGTGTATGCAACAGGATCTGTCAGCCTTGCAATGCACAGAGCGGCCAGTTGTGCTCTGGGCAGAGGAGTTTGCTTGCCAATGAGCCGTTGAGATTCAAGAAGACCATGATCAGTCAAGAGAGGAGTTGACTCATGGCAGGGCTCAGCATCGGGGTGGCCGGACTGCATTGCGAGCTTGCAGCTTGAAAGGACTCACATTCGATTTATAGGGCTTCGGGGCTTTACATCTCCTTACATGTATACCGTAACTGAGCCAGGAAGACGCGAAGGTAGGGTGGATGGACACAAGCATCCATGGATGGTTAAAAAGACCCACGGGAGGGATTCGGGGGGCGTATGAAGGATTCACGCGTTCCTGGTTGGTTCTTATTCAAGAAGAACAAGCATTCATGTTCGGATCAGCTGGGTATTAGTTATGGCAGTGACTGTGAAGTTATCTGGCACTTTCGCGCGTTCAGTCAGCTGCAGTCAGTTTGAGGCCACCTTAAATCGTAAAAATAATATTGGATGACCATGAAGCCTCCTTGAGAGTGCTCATGTCTTTAGTATGTCGTAATCCAACCAGCGGGCCACGAGTCGTGCCGCCAGATAACCTGCCACTGCCATGGGCCCTGGCATACGGCAGCATACGGCATCCTCGTTGTATCCATCCCAGACGCTCGAACGGGCCGGGTACTCATTCACATGTTCCCTTGCCTCTGACTCCACTCCGTTGAGTCATTCGGGTACTCCGAGGCTCGAGCTCGAGAGGCCGGCCGCGAGAATGGTGCAAAATGACTGTTTGACGCCCGGCCGTGCTCTCCCTTAATGCTCATTACTAATATCTTGGTTGACTGGGTTCTCGCACTGGCATTCTTTCGGACGAAGCTCAATGGTCTCGGACTCCGAGTCTTGGATTGCCCAACGGCACCTCAAGGGCTTAAGTTTTGACGTTGCTCTTTTACTCCCCAGTTTTTATGTACGTATACCCGGGGTGGTCGAATCACTGGCTCGCTGTTATCCGATGCGGCGCCGTCCGCTAATATTTTCATCCTGTGTGCGTATCCCTTCTCTGCTGACTTATACTGCCACTACCACTCGGAGACCCTTCGACCTCGTCCTCTACCTCATATACATCTTCGCGGGATGTCCAGGTGTGCCCCGATTAGGCGTCGCAGAATCCTCCTTCACTATGGATTAGCCGGGAGTCTGCCAGCCCCGAAAACTCGTACGGAACTTGCTGGTCCTGGAATTATTGGTATCCCCGCTTTCCTCTGTCAATTTTGTGGCTTGTTTAGCTCCTGGTACCCGGCGGCAAGATGACGTGCGGTGTAGAGAATAAATATCTTTGAGAGGATGTTGATGTATCTTAATTTTAATCCGAACTCTTTGTACCATCCTACCGAAGTCTCATGAAACTCTTCTAAGCTCTCTTGATTCCCTGTCAGTTCTCTTGAATCCTCTCTCTTTTCCTCCTTTTTCGATTTCTTTTTCGCGTTTTCTCGTCATGTTACCCAGTGTATCGAAATAAAAATTTATTTAAATTATTTAAAAACCAGAACAAGGGTCGGACACTGTACAAACATCAGCAAATTCCGACTCTTTCCTCCCCGTCCTCCTCAGCGCTCAGTCGCAATATTCGCTCACACCTAGTGCCTCACCTCTATCACCCATTATCTCCAATCCAATGCCTTTTACCACCAACGACAACCCCGTTCTCGTTGCCCCACGCCCTGTCCGGCTTAATACCTTCCTTACCCGTTCACGAATGCTCTTTGGGCCGGATCATCTCGAGCGAGTCCGCTTCTCCGACGAAAACTCAGACATCGACGACCGCAAGATCTCCGAGCCCACTGACAAAGAAATCTCGTCCCAGCGCTCTTCTCCAAGGTCGGTACTTGGTTATCTTTAGTCTCGTTGTTTCCCATGGTCCCCCCGTTTCAATTGTCTCATCTTCCTGAATCTCACCTCTCTTTACGTTTCAGGTCCGGTCTTCCAACGGAAGCCCTTGAAGAGTTTCTTTCTATCCTGAGGCCGTCGTTCTTCCCACCCCCATCACCCGTTCTCCTCACCCGTCGCCAAGGCGCAGTTTCTCTGCCTACCTTCCAGCACGAGCGGACGTATTCATTCAAGGGGCGAGGGCTGCTTCAGCAAAAGAATGACTTGGTCGACGAGCTGGAAGTCTCCCGTTCCACTCAGCCGAGTCGCAACTCCCACACGCCAGAGGAGGGGGATGAGTTTGACGGCGACACTCTTCCCGTTCGCTGGTTCTCCTCAAATGTCCTCTGTTTGTACCTTTCCTTGATTCATGTTGGACGTTATTGAGGTTTTTCGCTCAGCCTCCCCCATCTCTCGCATGCACACACGTAATCCCTTCCAGCGTCACTCGTCCTACCCTGGCCCAGTGTCTCCTGGACCGGTGTCGCCCATCGCCCTTTCCCCCGCTGCGATTCCTCTCCCATTGCCCACCCCAGACGAAATGATCGAAATGTCGTAGACCTGACGCGTGGACTCGCACTGCCTTGCTTCATGTATGTTATCCTTGTTTCTTCATCTACCATTCATGTATCGAACCTCCACCACTGTTTCGGGACGTACCCTTCCTGCTCATATCATATCTATACAACTGTCTATATTGGTCGATAGACCCTCGTCATATCTATCTTACTTCGTACTAGTGGTTCTTTGGGCTTTTCCTCCCTTTTGGTATTTATTGTAGCATTTTCAAGCGGCTTGGGTGCATACTCCATGGCCAGCAACAATTGTATACCAGTCTTGATAACATCGTGGATTTTTTCAATCTCAAGTAGAATTTAACGACCAGAGAATAAGTAGAATGGTTGAGCCACGCAGACCTGGCTTAGTTCAGCAGTAGCGCAACTCTGGTGGTCCCAAGCGAAACGGAGGAGAGCAGGAGGGCTCCGAGGGAGCGACTGGAACGCCGACTGTTGTGGCATGGTTGCCGGTCGCTTCCGATAAACGGATTACGCTCCTCGCCTCGCACACTCCTCAAGGTTTTATTTAATCCAGCGCCACCCTTAAAGGGCGTGTTCGCTCTCTCTCTCTCCATACCATGGACCGCGTCCCCCGACACTCCACTGACGAAGAAGCGGCACCTTTACTCCGTGACGATGATGCCGAAGACGCAGTTCACAGCGAATATGCACAACCAACCTTTGCTGAACGCATCAATTCTATTGCTCAAGAACCCTTGACCCCCCTCACCCAAGTCCTTCTTGTTGTGGCTCTAGTATTGTTGCTCGTTAGCTCGGTATGCAGCCACATAACCCACTTAATCGCCTGTTAAGCGCAGTCCCTAGGTCTTTATTGGACTCTTCGCAGGGGAATACAGCAAATTGAAACAGCGTGAACGCGACGACGGAAGCAAGGCTCCCGCCACTATCACAGTAACCGCGACCTCCGTCGTTACTACTACGGCTTTCCCACCCGGTCCTACTGCTCCCCCGGCAGAGGTACCCTCGACTCTTTGTTATCAGGGCAAGGCTGAATTCTGTTTCAGCAAGCCTGTACCACGTCTGAATGTATTATACTCTCCGCATCGATTCTGTCTTCCCTGGATGTGTCGCAAGACCCTTGCGAGAACTTCTTCGACTTTGCGAGTACGTGGTCGTATTATTGGGTACTAGGCTTTATTTCTGACCGTATGTTGGGTACAGATGGCGGCTGGATTGCCGCCCATCCGTTACCTGCAGACAAGGGCAGTTATGGACAATTTGAAGCCCTTGCACAAGACAACAAACGGATCATACAGCACTTCCTGGAAACGCCCTCCGCAACCTCTTCCTTTACTACTTCATACGACGAGCAGCTCCTTCAGAAGCTCCGCGGCTTCTACTCTTCATGCCTGAACGAGAACCGGTTGGATGAAGTTGGCACAGAACCTTTGATCCGCTTTGTCAAAACGCTACAAAAGCTGTTTAGAGGGAAAGGACTCGAGGTGACCGCAGAACCCAGCGTCAAAGACGAGAAGATGAAGGGTCTCACTCCTGCCATGGCTTTCCTTCATTCTCGAGGGATCGACGCTTTGTTTTCCTTCGAAATCGAAGGCGACATTGGTGTCGATCCAAATTTCATGACACTCTGGTTTGATCAGGCGGACCTCGGACTGCCTTCCAAGGTTCGCTGGACAGAATCACTATTACACCGAGCATTCAGCTTACACAAGTACACAGGAGTACTACGACGAGGAAACCATCCTCGAAATATATCAGAACGTCGTAGAAAGACTCCTTTTCACCCTGTCTGAGGAAGAAGAAAAACTGCAGAAACTGCCTACTCCCACTCTTGTTGAAAACCCAGCTGCGTGGCCCAGTTGGCCTTGGCCTCCGTGGGATCAAGATGGCGACGACGACGAGAAGAAGCCCAATCGTACGGAAGCTGCTCACAAGATGGCGAAACAGGTTATCAAATTTGAAACCAGACTGGCGAATGCGAGCCTCGATGCGTGAGATTTAAGCAGTGTGCCTTCTAATCGACTTGCTGACTGCTTCACCTTCCAGTGATGCATATCAAGACCCGTTCGCGACCTACAATCGCCTCCCTTTGGAGAATCTCACCGACGCTCTTCCCCAAATCAATTTCCCCGAGTATTTCGCTACTTTCACGCCCCGCAGATTTCCAGAAAATGTGATCGTTACCTACCCGGCATACGCCGTATCTGTTTCCGAGATCCTTAGCTCTACTTCGGCGGAGGTGGTGGAGGCGTACCTGGTTGTTCGGGCTGCTCTTGCCCTCTCACCCAATTTAGGCATGACCACGGAGGCTTGGCAGGCCCAGCGTGCCTTGCTTGAGACTTTGACAGGTATTAAGAAGGGCGCCGTTGGAGACCGAGCGGAATATTGCGTTGGAAAAGTGGAGCAGACTCTCGGTTTCGCGGCTGGAAGATACTTTGTAAACGAGACATTTGGCGGAGACTCGAGGGAGAAGGGAACGAAAGTTATCACTGGTGATTAACTCACTTTTCTTTCTCCCACTCACCTCTGACCTGGGTGCTAGACATTGTCGACGCTTTCAAGGCCTCCCTTCCGAACGTCAAATGGTTAGACAAGATCTCCGCTGATGCTGCAGCCGAGAAGGTGAACCTTTTTTTTTGTTCACTTGCAGCAGTATTGTTGCTTAGCCTTGACAGGCTGATGCTATTAGGGTGAAGGTTGGATATCCAATCTCGCCCGACACTCGGGATCCAGCTTCGATCCTAAGATATTATAGTAACGTCAAGGTGGACGAGGACAACTACTTTGACAATATTCTCTCCGCCGTGTAAGCATATGGCCATGTGGTGTCTACATTGCGCTAACTGAGGTTGTTTGACCAGTGCTAGCGACCAGTTCAAGACCTGGTTAAAGCTGGGCCAGCGACGCAACGACGATGAGTGGGAGATGTGGCCATCGATGGTAAATGCCTACTTCAATCCTCCTTCGAATGAGGTTAGTTGTCTCGATAAATCATCCTCAATCCCACTGACGTGTAGCCAGATCGTGTTCCCTGCCGGCATCCTTCAGCCGCCGTTCTTCTCGCATGATTGGTAGAGCGCTGACGATAGATTTTATTAGCTTCCACTCACTTACGTTCCCCCAGGCCATCTTACCTCTCATACGGCGCGTTTGGTCACGTTGCTGCCCATGAGCTGACTGTGCGTCATTTTGCACAGTAACCCGGCGCGTTTTAAGACCATTGCCTTTTACAGCACGCATTCGACTCCGCGGGACGTCTGTACAATCAAAACGGAAAGCTGGAGAATTGGTGGACGAACTCGAGCAATGCTGGATTCCAAATCAGACAAGAATGCATTGAGACTCAGTATTCTGGTGTGTCCAGAAAATTCTTCAGGTGCTCAATCGTAACCCCGGCGCGCAGGTTACACTGTCGATGACGGAAAGGGCGGCGAAATATATGTCAACGTGCGTCACTTTTTTTTTGGCTTCGGAAATATGGATAAATCGCTTCTTTCAGGGAAATTTGTAAGTTTCTTTGAACAAGATAAACTGCGGTAAATTTCATTTCTCGTCAGGACTTCGGGCGAAAATATCGGAGACACGGGCCTTATCCAGGCGTATCGTGCATGGAAAGCCCAATTCGCCTCCTCCTTCCAGGCTGGCAATGAATTCCTCTTGCCTGGGTTGAATTATACCCGGTAAGAAGACCCGCCTCGCTCTTGCACCACTAATCCTATATGACAGAGAGCAACTGTTCTTCATCTCGTTTGCACGCATATGGGCCAACACCATGAAAACGGCTGCTCAGGTCCAGCGCGTCAGGACCGACCCTCACTCGCCCAACATCTTCCGAGTCGACGGGACTGTATTTAATATTCCTGAATTTGCCGCTGCTTTCAACTGCCCCAAGACTGCAAAGTTGAATCCTCCCCCGGAAAAACAATGTCTGTTCTGGTCGTAGTCACGTAGGAACGGTAGAATGTCATGATACCAGGACACTTTATAAATCTATGGGCGAGGAATACGAGCGAAAACCCTGTTTCTGGCGGGCGCTACAATACACCTTTCGTGCTGGGGACGTCACTCCCGCCTGTTCTCTCGATGGCTTGTCGGATGGCAAGCGCAAATGCTTTGAAAGCGGACTCGGCACTGAAGGCTGTTAGAGTGCGGGGTGTTCAAGTGATCGAAAATCGCACCGATGGTGGTCGTTTTCACCGCGTAAGACGTCAACATGCAGTGTTACTCCAGAAGCAATGGCAAAGGAGTAGAATATGTGGGGAATCATCTCGGTCGATAGATCACCTATTTTTTCCCGTTTGAGGCCAAGGTCCGTGACGCAGTACGGGCGAGAGCAGATGTCGATGACCGCCCTTGAGAGAGCCTTTACAAAATGAGATGAGGTTGGGAGAAGTGGGATGGGAAAAACCTCGTCAAGCGGCGCAAAGCCGGTGCCGTACCGGCGGATACCTCGAACCTCACCCAACGCTTCCTTGAACGCTGTACCAAGAGCGATTGCGCTATCCTGTGAACATGAGTGGGACCATGGGCCACGAGGATTGTTGGACAAGTTGCGACGACTTATCTGCAGTATGATGGTCGTCGATCCACAAGTCTCCCTTGCACTTCATGGTGAGAGACATTCCACCGTGTTTCGCAAGCGCAGTGTACATCTTGAGAATAAATCAACCATTAACTGCGGGTCCCTGACGTGGGAGATGCAACTTGCATGGTCAAGGAAGCCGATCCCTGTGGAGATATCGATAGTCTGAGTTACTCCGGAGCCTGGAGCACAATCCAGATTAAGGCTAACGTCGATCTGGGTCTCATTTGTCTTGCGCGAGATAGTTGCCTGCCTGACGGACATGGTGGTTTCGCAAAGGCTAAGGGCTTTGGTCAACAGCGGTCAACAACGTCGGGTGGTACGGGTCACGACACCGCTCATGGCCTCTACTTTTATTCGGCAGAGACCCACGGCCCACCTCCATGTTGCCCTTCGCTCATACGCCTGCGTGTCCCCATGTCCCTCTTCCCGCCGTTACTTTTTCTCTTTCTTTCGCAAGCCCACGCCAAAGCCGGCCGACCCCGTTCCGATGTTGACCGCGGACAACCTTTTCCACCCGTTTTCAAAGTCGCCTTTCCCGATGCTAAGAGCCCGGGGTGAGGCCATCCAAAAGCTGGCTCCCTGTCCAGTCTGCACGTCCTCGCACTCCCAGGGCCACCCTCATGCAGAGCCAAGGAATGTGCAGTTCGAATGTCCGGATTGCGGCTGGCCGACGCATTGTTCAGAGGAACATTGGAAAGAGGATGAAGAGCATCAAAAGTACTGCTTGCGTCTCCGGGAGGCCAACGAAGACGAGCATGATTTAAGAAGCGGCCGGAGGATGTTCGAGTTTGAATTACCCGGTAGGGTTCCCCATTTTTGAGTTGCAGGGGTGTCGTTCAACGCGTCTTCAGGACCTCAATCATATGAAGAAGCCATCTCCTTTTCAAACTGGGATGTTTTCTGGTACACTCGTGGATTCATGTCGATGGATACAGAGCGGTCGCGCCGACACGCCAGCAAACTTCTCAGCTACCCAATTACAATAGGTGGCGCGCTCCACCAGTTCAGTCCATTAATGTTGAGCAATCAGCGTTTAACGCCAGAGGGAAGTCGCTCCTTGGCTGGTGCGTCGAAGTTTCAACATCCGATACTTGATGTTAACACCCTTTAAAGCGATCAGAACAACTCTGCATGTTCCATTAGGAGCACCAGAGACAGCTGAAGCCCAAGTCGGGAAGCCTCAAGTGAGGGTCTTTATTCTCGGCGCTCGCGCCGAGTCATCTCTTCCAGTCCATGTGTGGGAGCAATTGTGCTTGCTCTTCCCTGCAGCTCAATTGCACATCTTTTTCATCGGGCCTCAAGTTTCATTACCGAAGCCAGAGACCCCCGCCGCCCCCATGCAATTTCAGCCGTCCGGCACAGCTGAGACCTCCGAGGCTGCGCCGTCAAAGACAGCAGAAACTCCCGAGACAACCGTTCCAGCGAAATTTTCTCCAACTCCAATGACGCACCTTCAAAAAATAAAGGAGCTTCAAAACCGAACCGAGTATCGCCCAAATGTATACAAGCCTCCGGCTCCTATGGATATTGACCGCCAGAAATATACTCGGAATTCCATCAATCGATACGGTGTCCCCTCCTACACTACTCCCTTCACAAAAGAGTTGACCGTCACGGGCCTGCGGACGAACTACATCGACGTCCATCATCACTTTTCAGAAACCCTGGACCCATACAGCGACGTGTTCTTCTTCTTTTCACCAGGTTTCGGATTCCCTTCAGAAAATTCGTTCGCGGAGGACGGCCAGACGCCTCTCCCGCAGATCGCCTCCCCGACAGAGTGGGGCCCCGTGCTGCCTGCTCTCCTGGAATCTAAATGCCCCATATTCGTTACGGGATTTTCACCGGCGGATGTCGAGCGAGATGTGCGGTCGCTGTCTGAGGCGCCGGACGTCGCGGGTCAATTTGAGTGGGTTATCACACCGGGTCCCAACACTTTCGGTAGTGAGAAGTGGGAGATTGCTGATTTCGACCCGCGAGTGATGATCAAGGCTAACTGGGGGATCTGGGCAATTAGAGGAAGGAGCAAAGATATACAGGAACGGAGCATGCTCGATGGCTTGCTACCTTGGCGGCAATAGAGCCGTGTTTCAAGTATTATCAATTGAAGTACATGCAGGTTTCGCAGTCAGCTCATAATTCCCGCGCCATTGAGGTGTTCAGAACTGCGAGTGGATCGAACGGTGGTCGTCCAATCTCCCGTCCTCTTTTTCAGCATTAAGAAACCATCCAGCGAGTCTGACCAGTACCCACTCGTCGATACTCTCAGCCTTGCTGTAAACGCGGGTTGTCACAAACACGTGCCAAACGTGACTCGATTTTTTGCTCATATGTACACGAAGGGATAGCATATAGCATATAACAAACGACATGTGAGTCTAGGCCGCGACTTCCACAGCGCTCAGTTTACTCGGAGGCGGAACGAAGACCTGAGAAAATTCGAATATTGGTCATAAGTTACCCTTTGGAAACGGACTGACTCACTCTTGTTTTGATCCCTCCCGCAGATGGAAGTCTCGTGGCTCCGGAGCTGAGCCACGCGTCTACCTCCGCTGCAGCACCGCGTCCCTCGCTGCAGTTGATAGTAAGTCACTGGAAGGCCCAGTCTAAAACAAACATTACTTGATTCCCCAGACAATGAGAGACTGGCCGCGACGGCAATCGCCAGCAGCAAACACGCCTTCCACATTGGTGCTATATTTCTGAAAAAGAAACATTAGAAATACTAGCAATCGCCAAAGTAATACTGACTTTGTTGGGCGTCTGGATATTGGAGCGGGCGTCCTGTTTGACGCTGAGTGCCTGAATAACTTCTACCTGGGGTCCCAAAAAGCCAAGGGCGAGGAAGACCAGTTGCGCCGGGAAGAACTTCTGAGATCCGGGTACCTCTTCCATCTTCCATCGCCCTCCACTGTCCTTCGTCCACTCGACGCGGACTGTATAATGTTCAGCGATTAGGGTCGGACCGCACAGGGAATACTCACCAGTATTGAGGCCCTTGAGGTTTCCTTCGTCATCGACAACGAAGTCCTTAGTAGAAATACAGTACTCTCTCGGGTCTATGACGTGTTAAGTAGATTTGAAACATGACTGAGCGAACTGACCGTTGCCAAAGTGAGCGGCTACCTCGGTATGTCCGTAATCAGTTCGGAAGATCCTGGGTAAGGAATCAGAAGAGACAGGGTATTATACGAAGGTAGACGAACCTAGGCCATTGCGGCCAGGGATTGTCTCTACCCCGAGCGACAGGCGGTTGAGGAAGAAGTTCGAAGTTGGTGACAGATTTGGCGCCATGTCTCATCGAAGTCCCGATACAATCGTTTCCGGTATCACCGCCTCCGATGACGATTACATCCTTGCCTTTGGCGTTGATGTAATTCCCATTTTGCAAGTCGGAGTCGAGAAGTGACTTCGTGTTCATCTGTACGATGCTTAGTTGGTACGATGTAGCATTGATGGAATTCCCACTCGCCTGAAGGAACTCCATGGCGAAGTGAATACCGGCAACATCGCGATTGGGGATCTTGAGATCGCGCGGCCAAGTTGCGCCAGTGCAGATCACAACAGCATCGTTCTCGCTTCGAAGTTGGTTCACTTCAACATCGACACCGACGTTAGCATTGGGAACGAAGGTCTATCGCCCGCGAGCTGTTAAATAGAACAACAACTTGAACAGCAAGCTACTTACGACGCCTTCTGCAGCCATCAAATCGAGACGGCGTTGGACCACAGTCTTCTCAAGTTTCATGCTGCCATGTTGTCAACTCGGAAAGCGCAGCGAGAAAAGGCGGTGAGTGCTTACTTTGGGATTCCATACATCAAAAGTCCACCCATGCGATCGTTACGGTCGTACACGGTTACCAAGTGCCCGGCCTTGTTTAGTTGGTCAGCACAAGCAAGTCCGGCGGGCCCAGAACCAATGATGGCGATCCTTTTTCCAGTTCGGAAGGAGGGGGGATTAGGGGCCATCCAACCCATCTCGAAGCCCTGCGTCTGGTTGAGCGGTATTTCTTAATTAACAACAAGAGAACGAACCTTGTCAATGATGGCACACTCGATGCTCTTGATGCCGACCGGTTGCTCGTTAATGCCCAAGACACAAGCTCCTTCACAAGGAGCAGGACAGACCCGCCCAGTAAATTCCGGGAAGTTATTCGTCAGTAGCAGTCGATTAAGCGCGTCTTGCCATTGGCCCTTGAATACAAGATCATTCCACTTGGGGATGACGTTGGAGATGGGGCAGCCAGAATCCGACTGGCAGAAGGGAACCCCACAATCCATGCAGCGAGCAGACTGATATTTGAGCTCGCTTTCGGTGAGCCGCGACGAAATCTCCTTCCAGTCTCTGACACGTTTGCGGGGAGGGCGGTAGGCCTCCCCGAGACGTTTGTACTTCATGAAGCCGCGGGTTTTGTCAAGCTTGTTGAGACGTTGTTTAGTGGTAGAGTCGTCAACGAGAGAATCTTCCAAGTCCACCACTGATGGTTCATGTCGAGACCGGGAAGAAAATGAACTCGACTGCGAAGCCGAAAGGGGTGGTCTGGGAAGGAGAATGTCCTCGAGGCCTTCGGAAGCGAGATCCACTTGACTGGCAGTGCGGGAAGGGACTAGATCGATCACATTCTGGCGCATTTTCTCCTCCTTCTCCCTCGCGGCTTGTTCGTCTAACACCCGCTTATAATCAGAAGGCATCACACGAACAAAAAGGGGAAGAAGATGATGGAAGTCATGGAGAACACGATCAGCGACTTCGGAGCCAGTGTAGTGGCGGTGGTCCTCGATAAGACTGCGGAGGGCGGCGATTTCGCGAGGATCCGTTACCTTGCCGAGTTCGACCATTTCCATGTTGACCTTGGACGCAAACGTATGTGCAGTGTCGAGGACATACGCAATTCCACCGCTCATTCCAGCCGCAAAATTACGACCTGTCGTCCCGAGAACCACGACTCGCCCGCCCGTCATGTACTCACATCCATGATCTCCGGTCCCTTCAACGACGGCGTTCGCACCAGAATTTCGGACGGCAAATCGCTCGGCAGCGATACCGCGAATGAATGCCTCGCCGGATGTGGCACCGTAAAGACATACGTTCCCGATAATGATGTTTTCCTCGGCCTTGAAAGTCGATTGTTTAGGGGGATAAACGACCAAACGACCACCGGACAACCCTTTACCGACGTAATCGTTGGCGTCACCTTCAAGCTCAATGGTGATGCCAGGCGCGAGGAACGCGCCACACGATTGCCCCGCGGAACCGTTCATGCGAATGTGAATAGTGTCTTTGGGAAGGCCTTCCTCGCCGTAGAGCTTAGAGATGCGGTAGGACAATGAAGTTCCGAGTGCACGATCCGTATTCGTGACATCGCAGTCAATGCGGACCGGGAGCCCTTTAGTAAGGGCCGGCTCCGACTCGTCGATGAATTTGTTGTCGAGACGGATGTAGAGCTTGTGGTCCTGCTGGCGCACGCGGTAGGTGGCGGCGCCAGGGCGCATCTGCCATGCGGGTTTGAGAACCGCGGACAGATCCAGATGGGCGGTCTTGACTGTGCGGAGCTTTTCGTCAACTTTCAGCATATCGGCCCTGCCAACCATCTCGTTGATTGTGCGGAATCCGAGCTTAGCCATGTAACCTCGCAGCTCTTCTGCAAGATAATAGAAGAAGTTAATGACTTGCTCCGGCTGACCAGCGAATTTGGCGCGAAGCTGAGGATCTTGAGTGGCGATGCCGACCGGGCAGGTATTTACTGAGGAAAGGTAAGCTATGAGAAGCGCGCGCTTGAGGAATTCACGTACGATGACATTTCCTCATCATGATACAACCCATGGCGATCAAAGGAGTTGTAGCGAACCCCCACTCTTCAGCGCCGAGCAAACAGGCGATGGCGATATCACGACCAGTCCGGATTTGCCCGTCGGTCTGCACTGTGACTCTGCCCCGGAGATCATTCAAGACGAGCGTTTGATGAGTTTCGGCGAGCCCGAGCTCCCAAGGAAGACCAGCGTATTTGATACCAGTCCATCGAGAGGCACCTGTGCCACCATCGTGGCCAGATATCAAGATGTGGTCCGCCTTGGCTTTCGCAACACCACTGGCGACGATCCCAACACCGACTTCGGAAACAAGCTTCACTGAGATGCGGGCGCGAGGGTTTGAGCACTTTAGATCGTAGATGAGCTGCTTTAAGTCCTCGATGGAATAAATGTCGTGGTGGGGAGGGGGTGAAATGAGACCAACGCCGGCAGTCGAGTGGCGAGTTCGTGCGATGGAACCGGACACCTTGTGGCCAGGAAGTTCGCCACCTTCACCGGGCTTCGCCCCTTGCGCCATTTTGATTTGGAGTTCGTCCGCATCAGCGAGATAGTTGGAAGTCACGCCGAAGCGTCCTGAAGCAACCTGCTTGATCGCGGATCTCATAGTGTCGCCGTTGTTGAGGACGATGGAGCGCTCAGCGTCCTCACCACCTTCACCAGTGTTCGACTTGCCCCCCAAACGATTCATGGCGACAGCGAGTGTGGAATGTGCCTCCATGGAGATTGATCCATACGACATGGCACCCGTGACGAACCGCCGCACGATTTCGTTCCATGGCTCCACTTGTTCGATAGGAATGGGCGTCGCGCTTTCGTATCGGAATTCCAAAAGACCACGAAGCTGGACGCTCTTGGTCTGCTCATTGGCGTTGCGGGAATAGGCGTCGTAGGCAGCTTGGTTCTTCTCCCTCACCGCGTCTTGGAGGTTGGCAATGCCCGACGGATCGTTTATGTGCGCTTCTCCGCCGTCGCGCCAATGATATTCCCCGGACTCGGGCATTCCAGGCGGGAGGATGGTCTCGCGAGACGGCCATCCACGCTCATGCAGCTCGAAGGCATCCATGGCGAGCAGATCAAAGGTTGCGCCCTGCACGCGACTGGCGGTCCCGATGAAGCAGCGGTCGACAACTTGGCTGTGCAGTCCGAGGATTTCGAAGATTTGGGCTCCCTTGTACGATTGAAGCGTCGAGATACCCATTTTGGACATTACTTTAAGAATCCCGTTGTCTACAGAATGTCGATAGTTTTCCATCAGTTCCGGTACGGTCTGCTTGCCCTTGACACTGCGATGGACTGTGGGTGAACGTAACCAAAACGAACGGAAGAATTCGCGTACAGTTTCTCCCGCCCAATTTTATGGATAGTTTCCATCATCAACCACGGGCAGACAGCGTCGGCGCCGTAGCCCACAAGAACGCAAAGGTGGTGAACTTCACGAGCCTCGGCGGTCTCGAGCATGAGGGCGATTTTAGCACGCTTCTTCTGCAAGACGAGGTGGTGGTGGACCCCACCACAGGCCACCAACGCCGATAATGGGACTCGAAGGGGACCAGTAGCACGATCAGACAGAATCACGACTTTGATTCCATCGTCGATGGCTTGTGTCGCTTCGCTGCACACTCGCTCGAGGGCGAGCTGGTAGCCGGGCAAGCCCTCCTCTTTGGGGAAAGTAATATCAATCGTGCGCGACGGCCAGCTGTCGTATGCAACCTTGAGGTTCTTCATCGCATTCATTTCCTCGATCGAAATGAGGGGGGAGGGAAGAAGGATGCGGTGACACTGCTCTGGCTTCATCTCAAGCAAGTTTCCCTCTGGGCCAACATAAGCCTCCAACGACATGACGATGCTCTCCCGGATTGGATCGATGGGAGGATTTGTGACTTGCGCGAAGAGTTGGCGGAAATAGTCGTAGATGATGCGGGGTTGAGTAGCCATAGCTGCAAGAGGAGCATCGTTCCCCATCGAGCCGAGGGCCTCTTTACCGTCGGAAACCATTGGGAGAACGAGAAGGTTGAGCTGCTCGACGGTGAATCCGAACGCCAACAATTTCGGATCTGTGCTGAGGGTGCTGTCATCGAGGACAGGATCGAGGCGCAAGTTGCTCCGTTTAACGCGCTTGATGATATTTGGAACATGCAAAATGTGGGCTTCAACCCACGACGCGAAGTTCTGCTTAGCCGCGGTATTACGCTTCAGCTCCTTGTCATCAACTATTCTCCCCTCCAATGTATCGACCAGAAGCATGCGCCCGGGCTTGAGCCGACCCTTCTGGACAACCTTTTCCGGCGCCACGTACAGAGCACCGACCTCGGAGGCACAGATCATGATGTCCTCTTTGGTTACAATGAACCGGCAGGGCCGAAGCCCGTTACGATCAAGGTTGGCGCCACAGTAACGACCATCGCTGAACGCAAACAGCGCAGGACCATCCCAAGGTTCCTGCAAGCAGGCCGCCCAGTTGTAGAACGCTCTTTTCTCGGGTTCCATGTTCTCGTTCCCCTGCCAGGCCTCTGGGATCAACATCATCACGGCTTCCGGTAAAGTAACGACGCCGTTGACGACGAGGAGCTCGAGGACATTGTCAAACGCAGCGGAGTCGGACCCACCAGTTTCGATAATGGGATAAAGAAGATCGAGCTGGTCGCCGAAATGTTTGGATTCAAGAACACCTTCGCGGGCACGCATCCAATTCTTGTTCCCACGGACGGTGTTGATCTCGCCTGGAGAAGAAATATTTACAACTGTTGAGAGAGAGAGAGAGATAATAAAACGAACCATTGTGTGCAGCCCATCTCATAGGCTGGGCACGATCCCAACTCGGGAAGGTGTTGGTCGAGAAACGAGAATGAACCAAAGTGAAGTGCGACTGATACAGGACATGATTGAGATCGTGGTAGTAATTGTATACTTGGGGCGGGGTAAGTTGGCCCTTGTAAACAATATTCTTGGACGACAAGGAGCAAACGTAAAATCCTTTAGCGAGGGTACTTGATGTAACAACAATTTTAAAAGATTGAGCGTTGATTGAAGAACGTTAAAGCAAAAGTCACAAACATGCTGTGGGTTGCGTGCTTGCGGAGAACATAAAGCTGGCGCTCGAAATGCTTGGCGTCGAGGGCGCCGCCTTGGCTCACGCTGCCTTCGCCGTAATGGGCTTTGAGGACCACGAAGGGCTGGTAGATGGCCGGTTCCTTGCTGCTTGCGGCCGGGCCGAGAATGGTGCCGTCGGTGGGGACTTCTCTCCAGCCGAGAACACGGAGACCTAGGTCAGCTGCGATCTTTGCGAAAACGGCCTGGTAGCTTTGCAGCTGAACAGGGTCGTTGGGCTTGAAGAAAACGTTACCACTGGCATACTCCCCGGACTCAGGAAGAGTGCACCCGATGTCTCTTTCAGCCTCTCGCTTGAAGAATGCGTGGGGGATCGCGGTCATGACCCCAGCACCATCACCATCGCGACTGTCTGCGCCGGTCGCTCCTCTGTGGGTCATTGCACAGAGAAGTTGGCGGGCATCGGAGACGATCTTGTGGCTCGGCTGGCCCTTGACGTGGCAGATGAAGCCGACACCGCAGGAGTCTTTCTCGTTTTCGTTCAAATACAGGCCCTGGTTCGCTGGAAGGGCGCCAGCCCAGGACGAGGGATCACGTTGGACCGCATTGAAGCTACTGATATTGTCCGCCGATGCGGTTTCTTCGACTAGAGGGAACGCATCTGGTAGGGGCTGCTGGTCAACGCTGGCCATGAAACTACCAGAGATGGTGGAGGTGCAGGACAAGAATTTCAAAACAAAAAACTGTCCAGCAAGGTCGAGTCAGGCCTTGTTTGGCGAGTCGCGCCATCGGGCCAAAATGCCGTAATTCCTATTGGCTCGTACGCGGAGTCCCGTGCGGTCGGCTGTCCGAGTCCGATTCGGCGACTGTCGGCGAATAGCCGTCAGCCGGGGTCTAAACCGGGCACCTCGGCGGAGTTTCAATTGCTTTAGCGAGTCTCATGAGACCGAAGCAAATTTCAAGCAAGCCATTACTTAGATGCACAGGTTGGAAACCATTAGCGTTATAATCGCTGTGCGCTTGAAGG
Source organism: Mycena latifolia (assembly GCA_029289555.1). Classification (NCBI taxonomy): domain Eukaryota; kingdom Fungi; phylum Basidiomycota; class Agaricomycetes; order Agaricales; family Mycenaceae; genus Mycena; species Mycena latifolia. The sequence goes on along the minus strand of JARJLE010000028.1, from coordinate 62,901 downwards.
ACGGAAAGCTGTGGACTATTTGCCAAGGTCGTGCCGAGACCTGCTGGAGGGCCGATCACTGATGACATCATCTCGGTCCGCCCGGTCAATTCTCGGTTGGTTCTCGCTTAGCTAAAGTGTCAGATAAGATAATTCAGGGTTCCCCGCGCCAAACGATGCGTACTCGTAGCCTCGGTACCTATAAAACGAGAAGAATTAAAACATGCGCAACCTTCGGTTACTGCACGGCGGCCTGGCATGCGTTTCTAAACCTCGGAATTAAGTGGGAAAATAGTGGCTACTCCGGCGCGTTGGTACCAAAGAGCGCCTCCTGGCATACGAGGGTAACGATTTGACAGCGAGAACTTGCTGACGTAGAGCGACCGTTCGGGCGGACCTCCGTTCTCCGCAACATGTGCATTAGCGGCTAGCGTCGATTCCGAGGAAGGAGCTCTAGTGCATTTGTAGCCATTGCACACGCATACTGGGGTCGCGGACGTTTTCCCGATGTTTCCGAATCCTTAGGCTTCATTTCTTTTTAGAAGCGCCAGAGCGCCTATTTGTGTTATCGAGAACCTCAACTGATGGTGGAGGATGTCAGAAAGACCGATGCAGGATAGTGGCTACGCCAGAAATACGTTGGAAGATGAGAGGCTAATAGTATGTTGGACAGCGCCGTGGTGGCGCGTCGAGTCTCCCTATAATACATATGTATTCACCTCAAACTCAATAGTAACATGCTAAGTTAATTATATGTACATTCGTTTGAAGGATACTCAACTCGCTCCATCGTGAAGAGCACAGCAGACGGCCGCTTCAACGACGTTAGCGTGGGAGCGCTGCGCGAAATCAGTAGCTGCGCACCTTTATGGTGTCCATTGTATTGTCGTACAGTCTCACCCGACGCCATTTCCCAAAGTCGGGCGGTGTGGTCAGAGGAAGCTACTTCAATCTCAGTCGTGTTTTGCGTTCCAAATAATAGGCGCCGCACCGGTTACAAGATAGGCGGAATCGGCACTAAAAGCGCAGTCCCAGACCCATCGTTGATGCCCAACGAGAACCTTCTCTTGCTTAAATTCATAGTTTTGGGATATAGACCACACTTTTACAGTGGTGTCCGCGGAGCATGTAGCAAGGTACCTAACAGAGTATCAACATCCGTCAAATGAAATCAAAAACATGTGTACTTCGCATCTGGACTCAACAAACATCGAGTCAAATACTTATTGTGGGCATGGAACTTGGTGACAGCTTGGAAGCGCGGAAGACCAGAATTTTCGTCGTTCACCTTCCATACATAGCATTTTCCCTGATAACTGTAAGGGCGTGGGACACGGCTACAGAACGTGGCCTACCTTGTTGTTTCCGGCCACCAAAAACGACCCATCGGCAGCAAGACTAACTGATCGGATTGGAACGTCGCCTGCCGGTGTCTTGAAGTTCAATTAATAAATCGCCGTATTTTTATTTTTCCAAGAGACACTGCTCACGAGCTCATGGGAGCAGATATTCTCAGACAGATCCCATTGCTTTATACTCCCCGCTTGGTCGCAGGATATAAGTTCTCCCTGGTTTGGGTGGACGCACACATCGTTCACTGACAAGGCCGTGAAATCAGAGCCGGTTGAAGGTAAAACGCAAATACCTGGAGCAGTATTGTCATAGGTCCTATGCAAATGAGAATTACTATAGAGGCCACCAATGAGCTGATCATTCCATAACGAATGGAGGCTCAGCGCACCGGAGATCCCATATTTTGATAGTTCCATCTTCGCTTCCGGTCACCAGCCACTTTCCTTCGCTGTGGAAGGACACGGAGGTGACATTGAGGGTATGACCTTCGAAAGTTACGATCTACTTGCGTCATTGGTAAGGGCAGGACAAGATGGTTTGGCACACATACTGGGTCCGATGATGCACTTCCGATTTCGTAAATGTTCACCTTTTTGTGAATAGCAGCGGCGAGCAGTCGCTTGCTAGAAGACGCCTGAGATGCTTAGTGGGCTACAAGTGGTGCACTTACTCTGGGGATATTGCAAGCCGATTGACTTGCTGCACAGGCATGAGCGCTAGAAAATAGAGAAATGAGTGCACAAGGTACACGCACCCCTGCTTCGCCTGTTCTGGCTATTGTGCGCGAGCATATTCCGCTCCAAGCCTCCCAGAACCGTATTTCATGGTCGTAGGAACCCGTAACAAGGATAACGGACATATCATGACGGGCCGCAGGGCTGCCCTTGGACACAACTGTCGGCGCGGGCATGATTTCTTGATGTTGCAAGAGCCTCGACGTGCCTCTGGCGAGTCGCGAACGAGTGCGATTCAAGGCCAAGGGCCTAAGAATTGCCAATGTCGAGGTTCAAGTTCAAGTCGAGTCGTGCACGTGCCAAAACAGCTCTTGCACTAACACTGCCGTGAGATAGTCACACCACACCAAACGCGAGCGCGTTCTCGCCTTCCCACCAATTCCCACTGGCGCCGCTCTGATGAAACAAAAAATTTGCGCCAACCTTTGCTCCCGTTGCTGGTGTCATACTGTCTGAAGTCTCAATAAAATCCGAGGAGTCTCAGCTATTCAAGTCCCAACAGCGCTGAAGTTTCACTTCAACTCTCTTTGTGGAGAAGGAACTCAGGCTCTCCGCGGAATATTTGGATCACATATAGGATTAAATATGTGTACCGGCGGTCGTATTTTGGCACGCACATGCCAGTGCCAGTTGGTTCTCGACCTTCCAGCGATCCGTGGGTTTTTTTGGGTGTCCGGCGACAATGATTACGTCCAAACTCTCCATCAACTCGTGTCCTCTTGTGCCTTCTTCCGACTTATCTTTAAGGCGTTTGATTTCATATTAGGCCTCTACCCCCCACACCTAGTCTCGGCTGTAGGCAAGATCGATTGCTCAGTGAACCGGCATGGCATCCTCGCGAAGGACGCGTTAGCCGATGTTTGACACTGGATCGGCCCCCTTTAATTCTGCGGCGGGCTCTGCTTCTTTCCCCCGTTCTCTTCCCTTGTGCGAAAGGTCTCTCTGTAACTGAATCGAAGCCATGAAGCGAGATCTGTCGCCTTGCAAGATCTCGTCGTATAGATATCCTATCACCGGTTTGCTTGTCCGAAGCAACCTCTGTGTCGCATTCGATCGACCGTCGTCTGGATATTTTCTCTCTGACTCGGTGAACATGTTTCCTTGAACCTTATAAACCAGTAACTCTCCAGGAAGGATGGTCTTCAAACGTCTGAGCCTCCGAAACAAAAGCAACACACCCGCATTCTGCTGCAATTGCAGCTCCGAAACCGCTATTTTGGCTATGAACACTTTCCCGGTTAGTGGGGGGTCAGCTTTGTCAATTGTTGAGTATTAAATTTTCTCCCTGTAGGCTGGGACGCGTGTCTTTTACTGGGCTGGCGGCGGGCAAGCTGTCTACGGAGTCGTTCAGCGAACGACGCGGGGGGCCGACGTTAGCGCGCATTTTTCTCTCCTCGCGCTTTACACTGAAAATCTTCAAAGGGAACTGTGTATGTCGTCATCAGTACTGGTCCCAACCAAAGCGTTACTTTGCCGTGAGCCGAGGTCTCGAAAACCATCTGTCTTAGCTGACTAATAATTGTAGTGCGGTTGCTGTACATATAGTCACATAGACACCTTGCCCTGTTGGTTTTTCTGCGTGCATCGTCCTAGTCGTGCCAGGGCATTCTGTATTTTTATTCCTACACACATTCCTCTACGTTAAAATTAGATCTTGTAGCTATCCCCATTGACACATCGGTACCTGGAGTTTTTTGTGCCCTAAAAGTTGGTACCCACACCTCATGTCAACAACGCGAAGGATTTATCGAGCGATCAAGTCCGGGGAGGAACACCTGGGCTCACCTGTCATTTCGAATGAGGCGCCAAATTACGGGCTCAAGAATCCCTCGCGTGGGTTCTTGGCTTCTCCCTTCGTCCTGGCAGCAATGTCACCCGCTCAAGACTCTCACAGGTGGGATAGGGTGGAATCTCAACGAACCTCTGGACTGGCTCAGAATTACCTAGTACTTAGGAAAGTTTACTGATGGAATGAATATTAAGCGAAGATCATGATGAAAGAAGAACAGTGTCCTTAGGTTAGTGTGCCGCGGCACGGATGCAAATCTGTGCGATCCAGCCTGTTCCAGACGTCTGGTCGAAATTTCGACACACAAGATGATTATTCACATCCTCGGTGTATTATGACAGGTCGCGGTGCATTGAGTACTCGACGTCGCATGAACTCAGCGTCTGTACCTGACCTAGTTCAATATTCGATTAAACGATAAAACCGTCAAGAAATCGGTAGACTGATCATGATCGAACAGAAATCTAAATCACCCGATACCCCATGTAGTTCAGCATTTAACCTTTGAGTTTCGGAAGTTCTCAAGCGGTGCCGTTCGTCAACATTGACTTGGCAGCGAGCTTAAAAAGACCTTGTAATTAGCTAAATTCAGGTCAATTGGTACGGTGAAATCCAAGTTGGTTACGAACGATGGTCATTAAAATTGCAAGTGGGTCCTAAGAACATTGCCGCGTATGCGTGAACAGCAGTTGGTTGCTCATGATACGGAGGAGATGCGCCACCTTGAAGATACATCAAGGGCACCCATCAACAAGTTGAGGTATTGGGCAGGGACACATTCAACCCTCCGCGACAACACCGGGTAGGCAATCCTTTGGATCTGCGATTGAACACGGGGTTTTTTATTCTGCTTGGGGTGTCACGTACCCGTACCATTATACTAACTCGTTGCCCTCCGTGGATCTCACGCCCTTCGTATGTCCCGTTGATCGGAATCGAATGTTTGTAATTGAACCGTACGCTGTCGCTGGGGGGAAAGAATCAGACCCTGGGGACGCCTTGGAAGATGTTTACATGCCGTTGAATGTACACACTCCCCGAGGGCAATAAAACGTGGTAAGAGTCGTGGTTTCCGTTTTGACCTTCAAGGTGCAATAGTCTTTCGGCACCAAGGCTGACGCCCAAAATCCACGATCCACTGGCCGTCAGATTATCGACGTGTGGGTGTATCTCTCCGTTCGAAGCAAGGTGAAGGAGATGCGTTTGGACAGCTTGAGGAGGAAATAAGGAATGGAGGCGGTCTAAAATCGATGGGAGCCCTTGAACATCAGGCCAGGACGTGAGGTGCATTTCGCGAAAATGTTTGATTACTCCATCAAAATGTCCCTGTTGCAACGGTCAAATAGGTCAGAGTCCGACTGAACTAGTACCTCCTCAAATTCATAGTATTCATCGGGAAGAAAAGCGTCATGCAACGGATTGGAGGCACTAGGAGGCAAAATTAAGGGTCTCGTTCGAAGGAGGGCTTTTCTTCGGCGACGGTTTTGGATGCTCTCCATAGCATCCAATTTTTGCAGAGCAACTGTGAGAAGAACACGTTGTTCTGCCAGGGAGAAAAATCCGGGATACATAGCAAAGTCCCGAATCGGTAGAGCGCTGTGGAAAGTTGCGATAGATCTTCTCAACATAATGAGCTCAGACTCGGAGTCAAAGCAAGTTGAAGTCGAAGTCACGGAGGCGAGTTGATTTCTGATCCGGGAGAGCCGGGAGGCGGAACGGCATGTCCGACGTTCGTCCCACCGTCACAAATAGTGAACAGTCAACTGTCCCTCCAGGTTTGCTCGACGCGTCTTAGTTCTTAAAAAATACTCACTTCTCCAGACTCGCAGGGTAGCTTCCAGGTAGCCTTGGAAGCCGAATGTGAAATGTGAAGCCAGTCGTTCACAAGTTTCTTGCAGGCCGCCGTCGCCCGTACCGCTACTAGGTAGTGTCTCAACAGACGCTCCATTGACATCAGCGCTTCCCTTGCTCATGGTTCTTCAGGGCAGTTGCTCTGTATTTTTCGCGACCAGTGCGACTCTTTCGCCCCTCGAAAGGTGACCCACGGCCTTCTCGCGTCGGAACTCTGAATTCGATAGCCCTCTAGTCAGCGGCTGGCACTCTCTGAAAGGTTACTGCATGATAAATACGCTTCATGGGTTCTAACCCGTACTCCTAGGTCTAGCCGCCCGAGATGGCGTTTCACTAACTCCCTCATATCTGTCGTCTCTCGTTAAAGACCAGGGAGTGTGTGATGTCCCGTGGTTTCAAATGTCGGTGTCTAATTATGCGTCAGTTTATGGTGATACCCAAGCATTTTTTCCCTCCGATGGTAGTCAACGGTATGTATGCATGCATTCGCCCTTGAAGCAACATAATGATTTCACCAGCTCTTTTGGGTACCGTCCTTTGGACCAGTTATGCCGAAGCGTCCGCTGTCCTTCAGCCTCATATGGCATCCCATCCCACTGCAATGGCGGCATTGGCGGGAGCACTTGCCGGCGGAACGCAAGGTAGTGCTGAGATCTCGTAGACGCTTGCGGCTGATATGTCATATAGCTCTAGTATCTGCACCGGTGGAAAATGCTCGTCTCCTTGTGGAAGGTTCATGGTCGCATGCCTGGAAGGAAGTATTTCGTGGTACATCTCCGCCACCGTCTGCTTCGAGGCATGAAACGATCGAAGAGATTCGAAAGGTAAGAAGCTGGATGAGAGAGGTTGGTGACATGGCAGGACGGGGCTGGCATGGTCTGGGCTACACATTCGGGAAGGATCTGACAGGCGCGCTTGTTCACTCGCAGGATACACTCGCACTAAGCGATTCTCATAGGTTTTGCTGCATTTTTTGCGATATTCGAAATTACTCGTCGGATCGCGCTCAATCTCAAGGCCGTATCTCGGGATGCTACACGACCACTTGAATCCAAAGGTGGCAGTGGTCAATCCTTCAGAAACCATCTTCCCCAATTTGTGCATGGTGTAACTCTTGTAACCGGCGGGGTAGGTTTTCATCGGATTTCAGGTATCTCTGGAACTGAGCAAGCCCAACTAGGTCATCGCAGGTCTTTCGTATGAAGTAATTGGAAGACCATGGGAAGTTGCTCGGCACGCTGTGCGTTTGAACCTCGTCACCACCCAAGAATATCGCTCTCCCCTAGCACTCCTTACGCGCAAGATACAGCATGAAGGTTTCCTCTCTCTGTTTCGGGATCCCACTACTGCTGTTAGTGCCAGCAGTCCATCGACGGTGTATAGAGTACTTCGAACCCTGGCTCGTGTTGGCCCGTGGGGGGTTGGGTTTCTTGTCTATCAAGCGTATGACTCTGGTGGGCCGGGCTAACCGTCATGTAAGTTCATTCTTCCGCCCATTCAAGATAGCTTATAAAAAGGCTCTAGATGCGTGCATTGTGCCTATATCTAGGTCCTTTTGCTAGAAGGGCCACAATTATGTGATGGCTCTCGGCGGTGGGCGAACGTTCACGCCAGACACTGATGAGCATTCCCAAGTAGAGGATTGTTAATCTCGCTGTATCTTTATTGCATAAGTATTGGAAATACTCGGTGTCCCTCCCGATCTCTCGCTTTCACCATATGGATGTCGAAGGGTGTTTGTATTCAATCCAACCGTGGACTGGACGAGAAATTTGATCCAAGCATGTGTTTCCGGTACCTATTCCGAGCAAATGAAAGCTCCAAGCGGACTCCTCTGCACGATTACCTGGCGACCTACCGACGTATTCAAGCCCTCAACGCATGCGACCTTCCTCTTGTTACGCATTTGCCTTCTCGAAGGCGGTGTGGATCGATTCATAAACGGTGTTGGCTCGCACAACTGTCGAGAAGATGAGTCACCGGCAAGCGGCGGTGGCGCTTCATCAAAATAAGCCCTTTGGTAACGCTTCGACAGCCCTTCTAGGCCTCATATCACCTCCCACCGAGCCTCGGGCTTGCCTCCTCAAGTCTGTGACTAACTCTTCTGCGCCAGATATGAAATTAGAGAAGTCCATTTCAGCCGTACCATTGGAGTCAGCTGCAGGGACCTCAGTGACTATTGATACTCGACAGTTCATATGTGGTGCGAAAGGAGGGGGACCCCTCTTTCCATTCTATAGGGTTCTTCCCTCGGCCTACTTGTACTGGAGAAAATGTATATACACGTTGGGCATAATGTATCCCCTCTGAATTACGATTTGTCGAAAATAAGGGATCGTCCTCAGTACCGCACTCCTCCTTCGAGAGAACAGGTAGACTCCAGAAAGGTAGACTCCGGAATATTTTGAGGCTACCGGCTTCGGATCAACACCAGTTCACTTCCGGCACTATCAGCACCGTCGGCACCACTCAAATTCTTCTATTTCCTCAAAACACCGACCGTTCAATGCTCCTCAATTCCTGCGCTCGGAAGGTCCCAGCTTTTCATCGCAGGTCGAGACGATCTCTGGCCGAGCTTTTTTGTTGGTGCTAAGCTGCCGGACAACGTTGCCGATACCGGAATTGAGAGGGGCGCGCGGCCGGCTGACCCTTGCCCTGATGCTTCAACAATGCGTTGTAAGTTTTCGGCAGCGATATTGGGACGATGAGGGCTGGTGTGCCGGAAATTTGATCTGAGCGGAGAATCAAAAAAGGACAGTCTACCCGAAGTCCACCGTAAATTCCCGGAAGTCCGCTGATTATACACAATCTCTGTGAATCTACTGGTGGTAGACTTCTGGGCTCACGTTCTTTCTGGGCTTCGAAAGTCGACTAAATTTGCGGCAAGAGGTCTCTGATCGGGAGATCGGGCATACGAATGATGGCACGTGGATTGATCTGATGGTGACCTCCAGGCAAGTTTATGCAAGTGCAAGAGGGCAAATAAATTCATACAAGGTCCCATGTAGGTATATGGACTCGTTTAGAGTGTTTGGAGAGGAGTTGTAATTTCTCTGGTGGGAAATAACAGTATCACGGAGTTGGGTCCCAATTTGGTAACCAAGGCCTTTCGAGCAAATAAGTCAGCTCCATGGCCCTAGAATCCATCCATCCTGGAAGGCACTGTCGTTATGTGTGAAACTCGTTGATTTAGATTTTTTTGTGGACCAACGGACGTGTCTGGCCTGTGCAATGGGGTCAGCCGTTGTGTATTTGTATTTGCTGGGGTGGGTCGATCACGTGTGTTGACCTGTGTGTCCGATCTCCCGATCAGAGACCTCTTGATTTGCGGAGTTTAAATGCATACTCACGTGACCGTAAACTGTTCCCAAAATCCATTGCCATCGATTTTGACGACCCTCTAGATTTGGCCCTTGAACCATGACTCGCTGTACTCGCAAAGGGTGTGGCCGTGAATTCTCGGAGGATAGTTCGGAGAGCTGCACATTTCATCCCGGCGGACCAGTAAGCAACACACTTACCGATGGATCTCCAACTCACCCAACTCTCAGGTGTTTCACGAAGGTCTCAAATCATGGTCTTGCTGCTCCGAGGTCTACAAGCCTGTTCTTGAGTTTGACGAGTTCTTGAAAATTCCCGTACGCTACGTCCGTTATTCTCGGTGGATTCAACTACAACGAGAGTCGCAGGGATGCACACAGACAGAACGACATACCAACGAGGCTCCTCAGGTGGAGGCTCCAAAACCATCTTCCACAAACCTCACCATGACGGAGGCGGGCTCTGACGGCAAAGAGGTGTATTCGTCAAGTAATACACAAAATCAGCGTATAGAACCTGTGGCCACCGCCGTGGTGCGGCCAACTGTAATTGAGGAGGAAGACGATCTAAATACCTCCGTCAGCGTTGGGACTGCCTGCAAACATAATGGATGCGGCGTCGCGTTTGTCAGTGATGAACTGAACAGGAAAGGTGACGGCGAAGGTACCGTGTGCACCTATCATCCATCACCTGTAAGCACCTACCTTCATCTGTTATGTTCCAATATACCTAACTCGAGTCGGCCAGCCGATCTTTCGCGAGGGGAGCAAGGTGCGTATTCATTGTCAGCGCAAGCTACAGGTTGTTTACACAGCTATCGCAGGGATACCTTTGTTGCAAACGCCGGGTTTTGGAATTTGATGAGTTCTTGAAAATCGAAGGATGCAAGAAAGGCCGCCATCTTTTCGCACCCAAAGATATTAAGACTGAGGCGAGTCAATATACCCATCGGTGACAAATCATTATAACCTGCCCCCAGGCGGAGCAGATGACGACCTGTCGCATTGATCATTATCAGACGGTGGATCGGATCCATGTATCGATCTTTGCCAAGCAAGCAGACAAGGAACGAAGTCAAATCAAATTCGAAGAAACTCAAGTACTCGCCGGCCTTCAAAATGACTGTAATTGTGCTTACTCAAAGGATCCTTAGATATCTTTCGACCTGTATCTGCCTGGGTCGAAGAGATTCGTCAAGACTGTCGAATTATTTGGGCCAATTGACCCCAATGCTTCGTCGTTTACTTTCTTTGGCACCAAGGTTCGATGCGCCCTTCTGACATGCTTTACCCCTGCGCTGACATCACAGCTCAGGTCGAATTGAACTTGAAAAAGCAGGATACTCGAAGCTGGACGATCCTCGAACGAACTACACAGGATCTGGGTAATATCAGTCTAACCTTTGGTGTTGGGGGAAGAACGGGCACAATTGGTGCCAAAGAAACAGTTCTAGACGAGTCTAACAAGGCTAAGATGTTGTGATATCTTATATTTGATAGATAGGCGACTGGTCAAATGTATAATCCAACTTTGAATAATATCACCTTGATTCTGAGTTCCCTTGCTCGCGACCTGGTTTGGCACGTGCTTCCGACCGAAAAAGTTGATGACACTGTCGCGCCGACTAAGACTCAAGCTCAAGAGTCGATGCTCTCAGTGGTGCCCGCTGTACGGCGCAGATGCTCAGTTCGTTCTGTAGCAACAGCGGCCAAAGCAAAAGTGAGCGCTTGCGGCACTCAGTTCAGCAACCGAGCCTCACTCTGTGACAGCCCGAACCCCAGCCCAGCACCGATCTTCCACAAGCGGATCGCATTGCTGCTCTAGCTCGCAGCAAATGGGCACCCGTGGCCAAGCCTGTGAATGGGGTTCCTTACCCGGCCGGCCCTAGTACACATGCCCCGGTTGCTGGCCGCCCTTCAACATCACCATCCTTGACGGCTTTTAATTCTGAACCGAGAGCAAGTCGATGGGCCGCCTCAGCTTCAAAGACTGCCCCGAAACCGGCTGGAAAATGGGCAGCCCGACCGCCGTCTACCAGTAAATGGGAGCAACCAATGCCTCTGGCAGGAAGCTCTTCAGACCCTTCTGCATCGGCATCATCAAAACCCGCACCCATACCCAAGTCTGTGAACGAAGTTCCTTCCCCGGCCGGCCCTAGTACACGCTCACCGGCTGCTGGCCGTCCCTCTACGCCACCACTCTTTACGGCTTTCAACTCTGAGTCAAGAGGAAGTCGATGGGCCGCCTCAGCTTCAGAAACTGTCCAGACACCGGCTGAAAAATGGGCAGACAGAGTGCGTACCGCTAAATGGCCGCGGCCAACGGCGGGAAGTTCTTTTGACCTTTCCCCTGCGCCGGCATCATCAAAACCCATGGCGGAATCGTTTCCGATAGAGGATTCGAAACTGAACGTGGACAGAAGTTCGGCGCGCACACGATGGCCGTCACTTGCGTCTAACCCGTCTGTCGCGGGTACTCGGGATTCTAGAGATCTTGAAAACGAGCGCGCTGGATCGGCATCGACGAATCCCCGCCTAGCTGAATCTCGATCAGCAAGTGGACCAAGGGGTGATTTTTCATTGCGAGCTGTAGATCCGCGTTCAGCGACCGAGCGATGGACAATGCCACAGCCAACCCAAGCGCCTGATCTTCCCACCTACCTCAAATGGCAGCCCCCACCACCCTCCGTTTCTTCCCCTTCCGCCTCACCCACGGATTCCGCCTCAAGCGCTCCTCTCCACAGCGTATTGGACAGGACCGGCCGCCCTATGGCCCCGCACCTTGACCCACAGATACCCAAAAAACCATCATTCGAGTTTCCCTCCGAGCATTCGCGGCCTGTTCCATCTGCTCGGTTTGAGCCAGCAGAGCGTTTTGCTAAAGATATTCCAATACTTCTTGCCGCAACACCCGGAATGGAGGTCACGGAAAAGAGCTCACGCCCGAAGAATATTTTTAAAGAGCGTGGCTCGTTATTAAAAGCTGACACATACAAGTCGGACATCCAACCCAAACTAAGCGGCCCGAAAGTCAAGAAACCCTGGGCCTACATAGAGAAGCGCGTCACCGAGGATGTTTTTATCCCGAGCACAGTGTCAGTGGGACATCTAGCAAGATTACTGAACGTTCGATTAGGCATGATAGTTCCCTCGTTTGTTCCTTCTTGTCTCATACCATTTCGTAGAGGATTTGCAAGACAAGATGTTCCAGGCTGACATGGGGGCGCAAGCCTCCTTTGATTATGGTTTGTTATGTTGGTTGCATTCTTGGTCACTTCTTGACGTGTTACTCCCAGTTCTGACCTCTGATTACGCCGTCCTCCTCGCGGAAGAATTTGGACGTAAACCGATCGTGAACGATGAAGCGGCGTTCGACTTATATCCACCGTATGTTTTTATCCATTCTTCTGTCCCTGGCTTGACCGATGCTTTGGTCAGACCTCCTCATCCGAACCCATCTACACTGCCAACCCGCCCACCAGTTGTCACCATCATGGGCCACGTCGATCATGGAAAAACCACGCTACTTGACACTCTACGTTCTGCCTCTGTCGCTCAAGGGGAAGTTGGTGGTATCACCCAACACATCGGCGCTTTCTCTGTCCCCGTCCCATCTGCAGGTGGTGCTGGCGGCCCACAGTCTATTACATTCCTTGATACACCAGGGCACGCCGCGTTCTCAGCGATGCGCGCGCGTGGCGCCCAAGTGACAGATATTATCGTTCTCGTCGTAGCCGCAGACGACGGAATCATGCCACAAACGCGCGAGGTTATAGAACTTATCAAGAAAGACCGCGAGAAGATCGGTGTGGTAGTGGCGATCAATAAAATTGACAAGCCTGGATGCGACGTTGTACGCTTCAGTCTCTTCGGTCGATCAACCTGTACTAAATGTTGATTTAGGACGCGTTGCAGAAAGCCTTGCTGGTCGAAGATATTCATGTAGAGGATCTGGGAGGCGATACCCCTTCAGTTCAAGTCTCTGGTTTAACGGGAACAGGTCTACCTGACCTCGTAGAGACGCTGTCCTTGATCGCTGAGATCCAGGATCTGCGTGCAGAGCCAGATGGGATCGTGTTTGGATATGTTATCGAATCTAAGGTCGTCAAAGGACTCGGGTGAGCAACTACATTGCAACGGGTTTCCTATGGTATCTAACACCTTTTCAGCCCGATCGCCACTGTCCTCGTTCTTCGTGGTTCCTTGAAGCCGGGGTCTCACATCGTCAGCGGCGTACATCATGCCAAGGTCCGTCTAATGCAGGATTCGAACGGCAAACCAGTCAAGGCTGCTTCCCCTGGTATGGCTGTCACAGTCTCAGGGTGGAAGTCACTCCCGAGTGCCGGCGACGAGGTTCTGCAAGGCACCGAGTCGGAAATAAAAAAAGCCATTGTCAACCGCCAACGCAAAGCCGATATTGAAGCTTCGTTGCTGGACATTGAAGCCATCAATAGTAACAGGCAGCAGGAGCGAGAGCGACGGCAGGCTGAGGCTGAGGCAGAGACCGCTGGAGAAGCAGTTGAGGTCAAGCCAAAGGTGGATGTTCCTACCGGGCCCAAGGAATTACGACTCTTAATCAAGGCGGATGTCAGTGGCAGTGCCGAGGCGGTAGAGGGTGCTTTACAAGGGATTGGCAACCATTTAGCCATAACCAAAGTAATATCCTCCGGTGTTGGGGATATCCTGGAGTCAGACGTGATGATGGCCAAAGCAGTAGGAGGTTCGCGATTTCCTTTTTCCGTGTTATTGCGCTGACTTCGGTATTAGGCACAATTGTTGGGTTTTCAGTCTCCTCTACTCGCACAGTCGATACGCTGGCCGGTCAACACAGCGTGCCTCTCATCACGAGCGATATAATATACCGCTTGATGGAGGAGGTTAAAGCCCGGATCATCAAAATGCTACCCGTCATCCTCGAGTCAAGAGTCATCGGCGAGGCGAAAGTTCTACAACTGTTTGACATTAAGCTCAAGGGCAAGCTTACCAAGAAGGTGGCGGGATCCCGTGTCATCAACGGTCTCATAGAAAAGAACAAACTGGCTAGAGTCGTCAGGGACGGCAATGTCGTTTACGAAGGTATGTTCCTAATCGTCCCACATGAAGTACATCTTAACCCATTTGCGCAGGTACCTTTGACACCATGCGGCATTTCAAGAAGGATGTAACAGAAATACGGAAGGGCAACGAGTGTGGACTAAACCTCGCAGGCTTCGACGATCTGCAGACGGATGATGTTATACAGACCTACGAAACAATAGAGAAACCTGGAGTGTTGTAATTGTAGAACAAACTAATGAGTAGATTGCATGCTGGCTAGGTCGAGATCTCCTGGCCTGGTATTTTTTCGCAAGATTTTCTGGATGCTTTTGCAGCGACACGTGCTAATCGCTGTACCGCCACAAGCGCACAACAACTTGCCGCGCTGCCACCACATTCAGCACCGAGGCTCCGCCGAGTGGGGCGATGTCGACGGACTCCACTAGTTCGTCCGCCGGTTTACTTGTTCCGACCCCTTCAACTTCGACGAACGTCGTCGGGGAAGCTCTTTTAGCATCTGGTGATGATACTGAGTCGGATTCGCCACCATTTGTGCCCTGGAGGACAGGAGCAGACACACCACTTCCTCACATGAATGTCGTGTATGTGGGTCATACCAATTGGCGCGCCCACCACCCGCCTGAGGGTGAAAGACGACGCACAAGGAGGCGAATACACAGGAAGAGATATATTGTCCAAGAACATGGCATCAGTGCGTCGCTATCTCGTAGAGAGGTTGCCCCAATCGAATTTTACCACTTTACAGCTCGAGACTTCTTCCTGATAATCGCACTGTGTTTCGTCCTTGCCTGCCTCCTGGTCGTATTATTACGCCCCATCGCTCTTGAAATACTCTGGCACATCGATGATTCATACTGACACACCCAAACGGCACAAATACAGTCGACTCCGACCTTTAATGAAGCAAATAAATGAAGCAACAATCTGCCCGCACCCTACTCTTCATAGATCCGCACACAACCTCCCCCCCACCGATGCATCACAGCACTCCCGTCGCCTGTAGGCTGCGTGAACGCGACCTGGCCCTCGCGCGGATCCAATTTGCATCCGTATACAAACGTCTCTGCTGTTGCCGAGAGCAATTTGCTCGCTACACCTTGCCGACGATGGGCCGACGAAACAAATAGCCGCGGGATTCCGAGCGGCGTGGGCAGCGGAGCAGGATGACAGAAAATGCCGGAGCTGGTGTCGACAGCGACGAGCTTGGCTGTTGGGCTCGGCGTAAGGGCAGTAGATGGAGAGGATGAAGGGGGTTGCGAAGGTTCACAGGCTGCAGCACATTCGGCAGGTGTGGCAATGGCCATGGCCGTGGATATCCGCTGCGCAATAACACACCCGATAATCTTCTCGCGCGTTGTCGTCGTAATCGATGGTATGAGAAACAAGTACGCTTTTGACGCATGCAGGATAGTAGGTGTAAGAGGGGGCGAAGAGAGTGTGATGTTGATGGTGTCGAGGAGGGTGGATAGCTACGGAGGCTTGAGTAATTGTCCCCCGACGAAAATGCATGGAACACTGTACCTTTGAACCAATCTTGCCACCGGCATCTGCTTTGAAGGAAATAATCCTGCCCCTCCTGCCATCCTTGAGTTTCACTCCTGATGCGACCTCCTCCACGCCCGCCTTGAGCTTCTCCTTCTCTTCCTCTCTACCCCATTCCATGCCCTTCTGAACCCTTGCACAATGCGCCTTGTGGAGAGACTCATCGTCTGGGGCACCTTTAGTGTACGACAAAGCACACAAAGGGCACGTCCTCAGGATGGTCTGGTCGATGCAGAAGTGGAGCTGCGTAAATGTCTTTGCCTTCAGCCTTGGCTTCGCGGTTTGCTTTGGCTTGGGCTTGGATTTCTTAAGGAAGGCTGGAGTAGGGCGTTTGGAAGCGGGGGTAAGAAGGTTTTCGAGTCGCTCTTCAAGCGGTCGCTTGCGTTTCTCGCCGGCGACCGGCGAGGAGGAGAGAGCTGGAGGTGAAGAGGGTAGTGTCGTCCTGTTGGAGCGCGAGCTGTATGTGCGCTTGAGCGTTGAAGACATGGTGGGTCCACACTGATCAACAGCGCGTTGACTATTTGTACTGATTTGCATACACGTGACAGACGCGACGCGTCCGCCCCTATCCGAATATGTATACCGACTACTTCACTGCGCACGCCAGACCGTCACGGTCGACGCAAACCCATTGTTATCGTCCTTCTGATTCACAACCCCGACACCGTCGCAGCTGATCTGAAAAGTGCTTCCCACGGTCGCAAGGCTGTAGATGTAAACCGTTGAGTTGCGGATGTCCAAGATTTGGCTCTGGCAATTGCGTGTTGCCAGACACTCTTGGGAATAATTGGAGAAGAAACTGTAAAGGCCAGCACCTAAAATCGAGGGTGAATAGAGCATCCCCGTGGCATGGCAGCACCGATACCGAAGATCAAGATATCAGACGAGGACCGAACTATGACGGCCCAGGCCATGGTTGTGGTCGGCGGGAAGTCAGGGTCCCCGTATTTGCTTGAAATCTCAAATGGATAGGGCAGAGGAATGATATATGGCTGGAAGTAAGGCTACGACGTGGAAAAAATCAGTTTTGGAAGGAAAACAACTGATACAATCGTAGCTCACCGTTTCAGTTTGTATCAATCCCATGTAATGGTCTCGAGCGTCAAGCAGTTGATACTGGTATAGAGAGAAATGCTCCGCTGTATATGGAGTCAGTGATTTTCTCCGTGCTCAATGGTACAGGTTTGTACAGGCTGTTCCGATCATCCACACTGGGCCCTGCGATTCGGACAAGATCCCTCGGCCGGAGAAGATATTCAGCTGCGACGTACCGTCCTCGTCAAGCGTGTGGTCTGCCAGCCAGACCCACATGCCCTGCGACACATGTTAGGGGTCGGTTAGCAATAAAGTACACCTGCCAACCTCGAGGTAGGCACTCGAGTTGCGAGTAAGATGCAGCGCCATGAAAGCAGCCATGCACCCTGACACATCTTTTCCTGGAAGACATTGGTTCTTTTCGAGATTTGTACCGGCGGCTATTTTGGATGAGTTTGAGAGAAATGAAGTCAGGAAAAGGCGCTTACCTCCCCCTAGACGAATATGGGTGTCCCAAGCGCCTGCAGAACCCTGCGTACTCTCTTTTATATTCCACTCCACGACGATAGCTCCGGGCGCTGAAGCAAAATTAATTCGAATGCAGTGTTTGCTGATTGAGTACACGTACCTGGTCCAACAGTCGAGAATATCATGTCGGTAATTTCTACTATTCCTTGCGAACCAGGTTCCCCCACTCTCACAACGACTTGGGGATTATTTTGATCTTGGAACGCTGACCCGTCCCCCGATATCACAGACCAGGCTTCACCCACGATGCGTGATCCTGCGGGGATGGTGATGGTCGACCGGACTATGTACGTTCCCGCATCAAAGAAAATGATTTTGGAGTCAGCATACTAGAGGGGTCTTGGGTCAGAAGTGAAAAGAAGCTTATACAACCTCCGTTACTTTACGAAAAATCGCATTGATCGCGTCGGCGTCGTCGGTTTGCCCATCTCCTGTAGCCCCTTCATCCCGCACACTAACGAAATGGCTGACATGGTAGTCGGCGTATTGAGGATGGGGTTTCCCGAATATTTTACCAGCTGCGTCGAGCAATACAAGAGGCTTGGGAGGCGCTGGTACATTATCCTGCTTGAAAACACCCTTGGAATTTGTTCCCGTGAAGACGTTTCCCTGAACCCAGGAATCTATGATGACTTGAGATCCGCCAGCTAAAACGACATCACCGCCGACGACGGCGACCGCCGCCGTGGAGACATTGTTGAGTTGTATGTTATTAAGAACCAGAGACCCGACCAGGGTGCCATTGCTTGGGGCAGCAGAACGCACGAAGATTGGAGTATTCGACACCGTCGCGTCGATGATCGCTTCGGCACCAACACCCTGAAATTGGCAATGTAGAGATATGATCCAATGGATAAACGAAACTCACACCCAACAGGTCGAAGCCAACCTAAAATTCGATTGATGAATGAAAGCGCCGGGAGATTGAGCAGGGACTGACCTGGCAATCGTTGATAGTAATGCCTTGGAAAGTCCAACCTGATAGGGGGTTCAACTTTAACCGATATTACATAATACACGACATACCCCAAGCCCAAACACCCAGAATGGCCGTCTGCGCGTTATTTACGGTAATATTGCGAACAGTAAATCTTTCTTATCATTCGCAAGCGCATCGAATGAGAATTTAAAGCACGCACTGCTGGTTCCCGACCCACATGCCAAATTTTCCTATCAGAAACGTTGAATGCTTCGCAACGAGGAAAGATGGGGAAAGCTTACCGCCGTGGAAAACAAGATCACTCATGAAACCGCCGCTAAATTATATTCAGTGTGGTTCACCTCCGTGTACAATATATTCACCTTCCATTCTCCATCCAAATTCCTTAGAAAAATAAGCTACGTCTATTCCATGCCGAGTGCAGTCACCTTGATGGGCAGTGTTGGGGTCGTCCGACATGTAAATTTCGATATTAAACAAGGAGGATGCCTGAGCGATCTGCCAGTGAATCCCTGTTCCTTGGGATAACGTCGGGGGAACACTGTAGACATATTTGAGCTCAAAATAAAACACGAAGGGCGTGGGGCGTGCCGTCTAACGTCAATTTTCATGTTTCGCACGGAGCGGAAACTAAAAGGGAATTAGAACCCTTCCTTATACACAGAAAAAGACACACAAGTTGTTCTGATTTTGATACCATTGTGCACCGTTACCACCCGGGATGTAAGGGTCCGCGTCTGCGGAGATTCAGTCGGCATTAGATAGAGATATGTTGGATTCTAGACTGACCGATTACTGCTATATCTCTGAATGTCGAGTTCGCGAGTAGGGTAGGAGGATTTTTAGGATCGCCAATAAGCTAATAATACACACAAAAATAAGTCTCATTTCTGGGGAAATAATCTTTAGCGTACCTGGGTATAGTAAAAGGCAATGATTGAGTTCGATACAAGATAGGTCCTGAGAATAGCCATTGTCATGTGCATACACTTGCTCAAAGAGTTGGGACACCTACCCGGTTGGAAAATAGACAACAGCCGGGGTTATTCTGCGGAAGTTCAAAAGTAGTAAAAATAAAAATGTTCTATACTTGCGTTGAAGAGTTGCAAGCACCGCCTCCGCAGCGGTTTCCCCACGAAATAGCGGTACTGTATGCAGAATAGTCAGGAAAGAAAGAGGCGCCTTGGAGAGTCAAGACATTACTTGATAGCCTGGGTGTCATCATGGACGCCTGACCGCATTGACTCGTCAATGCAGGGACGGAGATAAAGCATAGGATGCAACAAACCATCGCCTTTGGCACCAAAGTCTTTGACGTTCCTGAAGACCTTATACGAAGAGTCCGGATTATAGGCGGCTTTTCCCTGATGTTTGATTGCTTCGAGCCAGAAAAGGTCGTTAGAAGCAGTGTCGACAGTCGTCGAACAGCTCAAGGATGACTGGGATGTTGCCATTGTTTGGGAGGCAGCGTTCACCCAGAGGACGTGTAGCAGAGTCGCCGCTAGTTTCATGGCGGTGAGCAGGAAGATGGGACGCACAAAGTCGCCTCATTACCACAATTAATATGTGTGCTACCTCGTTCGCTCGAGTTACGTTGAACGAGGGAGGCTATCAGAGGACTTCTTCGAAAGTGTAAGTGCAGTGTTCCCCGCAGCCTAGGAATTGCTTGGAACTCAACGATTATCCTGAGAACAGTGCGATAACCAGGATGCGCCAGTTGGTTCACAGCGAAATCGACAGCTGCCACAGCAAATTCACAGGGATGTATTCAAGCGATGCGCGTTTTCGGCCCTCGGGCCCGGATCGCCGCAACAGCTCCTTGGCCTAATGCCACGACCCACACCTTTTCGTCTTCCGCGCTCGCCGTTTCTTGCATGGACGGCCCCTCTACCAAGTCTAGCGCCCTTCGCGCGGCGAAAGACATAGGTTATGGAATTGTGCGTGTTTCTTTCAACATCTGATCTCGTTTTCACGAAAAAAAAGGTCGCCGGAATAGCATCCAAGATTTTCGAGCACCCATTCGATCTAACCAAGGTCCGATTGCAATGTAACGCTCTTAACATCGCTCGAGTGTTGCCTGAACTCATCCTGCTGCTCAAAGCCCAGGTTCTAGACGCAGAAGCTCGCTTCACTGGGCCCATCGACTGCTTGAACAAGACCTGGCGGAATGAAGGCATTCGTGGCCTCTATCGCGTATGTCTGCTCTCCTGGTCATTCCATCTCTTTGACACCAGATTTTCAGGGCCTACCTGCTCCCATTGTCGGCGCCATGGCCGAAAATGCCTCGCTTTTTCTATCGTATCGCGAGTTGCAAGATATAATAAAGCGCGTCAACCACCAATCTATAGACGAGGCCTCTTCAATGCCGCAAATTGCCTTGGCCGCTGCAGGCGCCGGAGCTATAACCAGTTTTCTTCTGTGCGTGCTTTGCCTTTGCCACGCGGTCGTCAATTTATATTTCACAGGACCCCAATAGAGCTTGTAAAATGTAAAATGCAAGTTCAGATGCTTGTAACCCCTGCCCTCTCCTCCTCTGCGTCGTCGCAACAGCTCCTTGGGCCTCTCGCCGTACTCATGTCGGTCATACGTAACACGGGCATCCGCGGACTGTGGCTCGGTCACACTGGGACTTTCATCCGAGAAACTGGCGGGACTGCTGCTTGGTTCACAACCAAAGAGTTTGTCGCATCGCTTCTCGTGAGGCGCCATGCCAAGCCCGACGGTGGGGTGCTGACCTCCGCCTCTGCGAAAGAGCTTCGGCCGTGGGAATCCGCTGTATCGGGTGCCTGCGCCGGAGCTGCGTTCAATCTCGCGTTATTTCCGGCGGACACGGTGAAGAGTGCCATGCAGACGGAAGAAGAGCTTCGGCCAATAGCCAAAGCCATCGGGAAAGCATCTCCACCACCATCCTTTTTCGCAACCTTCAAGGCAATGTATAGAGCACAGGGCATAAAGGGACTCTATGCTGGTTGCGGCATCACTGTCGCGCGGTCAATTCCGAGTAGTGCGATCATCTTCTTGATCTACGATGGGCTCAGCAAGCGGTTTAATTGATGTTTCTCCCTTTCCACGCGATTTCCGCCGAATATTATATTGAACCTGTTGTAGAAACAGAGGGTTTCTTTTGTGCAAGGGCTATTACGATGGCTTCCACCTCTAATGCAGTTCGAGCTAGTCCCGGCTCAGGGGACTTGAGGTATTTCCGGAGGGCTTCTTCATCTCGAAGGGCCAAAGCTTGCAAGTGTCTGTCTCCTGTAATTCGGGCGCGAATGAAGCTCTCGAAGAGGTGGGACATCGGTGGATGACATCCCGCAAGGAAGGCTTGAACTGATTGAGCACCGGGGGAGACAAGGTCGAGGCCAGCCGGAGCGGCGCGTTTTTTCCGTGTAAATGTGGTCTTCTTCTGAAGAAAGTGGTGATGAGAAATTAGACCGAGATGATGGAAACTAAAATGACCGTCTTTTCCGTGGGTCGTCGTACTTGCTTGTCAAAATACCCAGTCTTGTAGGCTTTATAGCAGGCCGCGTAACGCTGCAGATGGTGCAGCAATTCAATGTTCTCGCGGCAGGCACCAAAAATTTCAGGATAGGACTCCATACTCTGTGAAAATGGCGTTAGTTTCCTTCGTAAACTAAGTTGAACCGTGGACACCGGCCTTTTCCACGAATAAAGCAAGGGCGGCCTGTTGCGGGAATATCCTAGGCATCGTAAAGTCCATGGTTTCGTCGGCAATATGCCGTAGCTTTCGCTGTGTGCACCCCGCGGTATTAGACTCTGATGCAGTGGGCACATAACGAGATTCAACCTACCATAATTTCGGCAAATACCCTGGGCTGGTTTTCCAGCCCTATTGCTTTTTGTAACGCTTCATCCACTTTGCCATTTAAGAATGTAGGGCCCATCTTTGGCCGCGAAGTTGACTCGAAATTGGTGCTCTTCTCAAGCCGGTTGTTATCACCACAATCGAAAGACGAGAGATACCTGTAGGACATACCATATCGCTGAGGAATCCACACCGTGAGACGCATATGTACGAGGAGTGTGTATATAAAGGATTAAATTGATTACCCACGCTCAGCCGCAGCCATGGAAGCTAACTCAACAGAAGATCATATGAACCTCCGAGTCGTTTGTGTAGAAATGAGAAATGAATTGGTCTTCCAATCTCAAAAACGTCCTGAGCTCTAAGGTTCGATGCCTAGTTCGTAAATTAAACAGGAGCACCAAGGAAGAGGCGCGCTGGCGAGTGCAACATGATACACCGCGATACTAGAGGTTGAACACTGAGCACGTGACGGGTAAGTTGAAATTCAACTTGAAGTTGAACGGTGAACCACATCCAGACTCCACAAATATATACTTCCAACAATGTATTTTAGCGTGGCACGCGACTGAACAATATACAAGGACCCTAGTCTCCGCTTCAGCACAACAAACTCGTACTCGTTACAAGGCCCCCAAACGGGCTTCAGAATCAAACATATTATAGCTCATTACTGGCTCCACGACGTGACAGTAGCAGCGAATCCATTCTGATTGGAGCTTTGATTGATAACGCCCGCTTGCCCAACACTCAACTGGAATGTCGTTCCCACGGTAGAAAGGCTGTAGATATGGACACCTGATGAGGCTGTGTCGACATTGACGATCTGCGTTTGGCAATTCTCGGGCGTGAGGCAAGCTTGGCCGTAATTCTAGAGGAAGAAACATTTCAGTCCGCTGCCTTCAAGTAGGAATGATCGCAGTTCTCACGGTGAAGAAGCTGTAAAAACCAGCACCGAAGACTAGGATATTCGTTGAGGTCGTCACCCTAAGAGCCCAGGCCTGCGAAATCCCCGACCAAGACGTCGGATCTTTGAACGCCGAATTGACGGTGAACGGCGCGGGAGCTACCGGAACAGGTTGGTAGTAAGGCTAAGGATTATCAGAATTCTCATCTCGTCACTGGGCTAAATGTGGGCAGAAACTCACAGTTTCCGTCTGCATTAAGCCCATATAATGGTTCTGCGCGCCCACCTACAACAAACAAGTAAGAATTATTGCAAAAGTCGCATAAGAAACTTGGCGCACGAGAGAATATTGATACTGCGCGTGGTGTTCGCTAGCCGTCCCGATCATCCACACTGGAAACAATTGAGCGCTTGCCCTCAAGAAGAGGTCATTTGGGAGAGATCACCGACCTGGACCCGCCGATTCAGACAGGATACCACGTCCAGAGTAGAGCGACACCTGGGATTGTCCACTCTGATCCAGGTCATGGTCCGCAAGCCAAACCCATGTGCCCTATAAACAAGTTATAGCTGGAATTTGGCGGTCAAATAAATTAACATACCTCCAGATACGCAGTTGACGCCGCGGTTAAATGGAGACCCAAGAAGGCAGCAAGACAGTTGGTTGTACCACCGCTGCCGCTGGACGGGCAGTTGGAGGCTTGAAGATTTGTTCCGGCAGCTTAAGGGTTGTAGATCGTCAGCGAATGCGTAAAATTTGAAGGTAAAACATACCTCCGCCGAGACGAATGTACGAATCCCACATTCCAGCCCCACCTTGCGTGGTTTGTTTTACATTCCATTCCACGACAATGGCACCTCCAGCGGGACCGATGGTAGAGAAAATTACGTCGGTTATTTCAACCAAACCGGAGGAGCCTGGCGCGCCAACTTGAACAACGACCTGCGGGTTGTTCATATCTTGGAATGCTGCCCCCTTGCCTGCGATCACAGACCAAGCCTCTCCGACGATCTGGGTTCCCGCAGGAATCGTGATGGTAGAGGTCACGACGTAGGTGCCGGCATCGAAGAAAATGATTTTACACCCTGCGTACTGGAGAAGGGCTTGAGAAATGAATGCTGAATCTGTGCAAGACAACGTACAGCCGCAAATATCGCCTTGAGAGCAGCCGTGTCGTCCGTCTTTCCATCTCCCTTGGCACCCTGGTCTCGAACGCTGACAAACTGCGTAACGGCATAAGCGGCGTATTGTGGGCGAGTTCTTCCGAATATTTTTCCAGTACTATCCAACAAACTGGCGGGCTTGGTAGGAGCTGGAATGGAGCCCTGTGTGAATGTCCCTGCACCATTCGTCCCAGTGTACACGTTTCCTTGGCCCCAAGAAGTGATCGTTGTCGTTCCACCAGCTAGAACAACGGCACCGCCAACGACTCCGACCGCGGTGGGGACGTTGGTGAGCTTGATGTTGTTCAGAACAAGGGATCCGCCGAGCTTGCCGTTGCTCGCGGCCGATGTCCGGACGAAAATGGGGGTATTCGACACTGTCGCATCGATAATTGCCTCGGCACCGACGGTCTAGTGTCGGAGTTAGCCAAAGATAAGAGCATCAGACTGAAGTATCACCTGTGCAGCGCTGCCTCCACCGGTAGACAAGTCGAACCCGACCTGGAACGAGTGAACAAAGATGTAAAGGTACTAGATAAACACTCACCTGGCAGTTATTGAGTGTAATACCTTGGAACGTCCAGCCCTTCAGACAGGTAAATTGCGTGCCTCACAAGAAAGAAGAACCTTACCCAATTCCAAGCTCCAAAGATACCGGTTTGCGCGTTGTTGACTGTGACATTGCGGACCGTGAACTGTTGGTTCCCCACCCACATGCCAAATTTTCCTACGGTTCTGTTAGCGCGCTTGCTTCATAATAATATTCATTGGTCCGTCGGCAAAGCCTCTGCCGCGGTCCGATCAGATATCGGCAGACCATCTCAGCTGCAGACGCGACCGTCACGTGGTGGCGGTGCACTTGCAGGCCCCACTGAATGCACCTCAAAACGTACCTCCGTTGAACACCAGATCTCCCATAAATCCACCGCTGCGATCGTTGTTAGTATAAAGTAATCGGAAGCAACTTAATGTTTTTTACCTCCCATTTTCCATCCAAATACCTATACAGCGCGTCAGAAGGGTCGTACAGAAACTGCTTATCAACGATTTACCTTGGTGAGCAGTGTTGGATGCGGGGGACATGTTTACAACTATATTTTGCAAGCTTGTAGCTTGACTAACTAACAACGAAACATCAACTTGATGGACACTTCCCGAGTCATGGCGCATACCTTGCCAGTGGATTCCAGTTCCTTGCGACAGTGTAGCCGGTACACTAGGACGGCATCAAATTTATTTCGTCTGAACTTGGAATATGTCCGCACCGAGTTACGTCGATGACAAAGTTTCGCACAGAACGGAAACTGTGTCCCTAATGAGCACTGATCTGGGAAAAGGTCCGAGTATATCTCACAAGTTGTTCTGGTTGGTATACCATTGCGCACCACCGCCGCCAGGGATATATGGGTCGGCGTCTGAATGAATAATTAGCTGCGCGATGGAAATGTAAACTTCATTGATACCAACCTATCACCGCGAGATCCGTGAAGCTAGCTGCAGCTAACAATGTGGGAGGATGCTTCGCGTCCCCGATGAGTCTACCATCCGGGTTGTTAGCATAGGACATGAGAGGCGACGAAAGAGTTATTACTGCGTATAATAGTATGGAACAATCGAATGAGAGACAAGGTATGTCCTTCATTGTCCTTGAGCTTCTGTGCGAGTGGAGATGTTCAACAACTTACCCACTCGGGAAGAATACGACGGCCGGTGTTACTCTGCGATTAAATTAGGCATTTGACAAACAGAACACCATTTTACACACGTGGAAGATGGGCAAGATCCTCCCCCGCATCTATTCCCCGCGCTGATCGCGGCACTGTTGATATGCGGTCAGTCAACAATTCTGGGTCCAACACAGAATGACGACATACTTGATCGCTAAAGATTAGGCATCTATGAGTCCACGAAGTCGAAGCTAAAAAAGAAGAGTCCAGACCTGCTGTGTCATCCGTAACACCGTCACCCTTTGAAAAATATGAGTTCAGAGAAGCGTCAGATGAAGAGGGCTACCTTGGCGCCAAAGTCCTTCACGTTTCGGAACACCTGATATGTGCTTGGGTTTGGATTGAACGCGGCAATGCCTTGGTGTTTGATGGTTTGCATCCAGAACGGATCGGCGGCAGCAGCACTGAGAATAAAATGTTCAATAAAATACTGCGGAGAGAAGGAGAAGAAAGGGACATACGTGCCCGCTCCGAGGGGAGTTGTGCATGTCGTTCCAAGAGAGTTGGCCAATGTGGCAGAGCTGATCACAGCGACAATCGTCGATGCAAAAGACGGCAACAGCATGGTGCCTCGATCCGCGACTCAAGTCTGGGCGAAAGGAGAGAGTCATGGCGGACTTTATACTCTGCAGAAATTCTCGCTTGGGCGATTCACTTTTCACAAGTCTCGGTATAACCTGCCCCATGATTCACCAACAATTTCCCAGAGCATGGTCGGGGGGTAACGGCGCATTGAACCAGGACAGCAGGTTTACCTTGTGAGCCCACTTTGAGATCCGCGGAGTGTCAGCTGAAGCACTGGGGCATGCCTGGTGAGCAACTGGTGAGGCATAAAATCAGCTGCTACCATGAATGTATGTTCAACTGGAGTATGTAGACCGTATCCTTCCGATGACTGAATCAGTCAAGTTCAGATGTGCCACCGCAACGAGCTGGTGTTATTGGCTAGTCAGCTTCCTTTTGACGCGGATATCGGACGATGTGCAGGGAACTCGTGAGTCTTATCCTCGGTGGATGATGCAAGTACAGTCAACTGGCTCATAATGCATAAGATGGTAATGCATAATGCATCAGATTTTGGTGGATTTCGAGGGAACGGACCCTATGCATTATGAGCCAGCTGACTGTATGATGCACGGCCGAAAGACTCATATGGGCAAGCTGAACAGTTTTCGGTAGCAGATGACTGGATTGAGACGGCCAAGAGACGGTCGCACACGACAGTGACCGGAGCTAAATGGGAGTATGCGGGGAAGCAGGTCAGGATTCTTGTGGAAGAAGTGAACGTTAGACTTGTTTCAGCTTGTTTCGAGGAGATGGCAGTCAGATGTTGAACTTCGGGCACATCGGCAGCGCGATATCTAACCGGTCCGTCGTAAAGCCGAGTTCGTCTTTTTTCATCTAGAGCTATGTATATATGGTAAAATACAGAGTGGTTTATACCGCGGCGGCGATAGTTTACTAATTTATATCCTTCTCTTCACATGTTATCGCGTCCATGACGTCAACGTCCCCGCAAAGCCGTTCGGATTTGTGTTCTGGTTAACAACCGGAGACTGGTTGACGCTGAGTTGGTAAACGGTCCCAACGGTCTGCAGACTGTATAGGGAGATTGATGAGGTTGAATCGATGTTGAGAATTTGGTTCTAGGGATTCTATCAGTTGTCAGCTCGCCACCGGCCGTGGCTCACATACCTGGCATGTTGCCGGTGTAACGCAAGCTTGATCATAATTCTAAGGGGAGTAACTGAGTTATGCAAATCAGCAAAGGAATGCAAACTAACCGAGTAGAAGCTGTATAAACCTGCTCCAAATACTAAGATGTTCGAGGAGCCAGAAACAGTGAGACCCCAGGCTGAAGTGGTTCCGGTGAAGGACGGGTCGCTGAAGGCGCTATTGATGGTGAAGGGAGCGGGGGCCGCCGGGCTCGGCTGGTAATACGGCTATTGCATTGATGTAAATGAGCTGCTGCCCTCAGGGGCGAGTGGAAGGTATTACCGATTCCGTCTGTATCAAACCCATATAATGGTTCTGGGCGCCAAGTAAACTGTACTGGTACAGTGTCTGTGTATTTTGTTTTGTTTTTAGCTGAAAGGTCTCTCCAACACAGCCGAATGCACTAACGTGATGTTCGCTGGCCGTCCCTATCATCCAGACAGGACCGGCAGATTGCGAAAGAATCCCGCGGCCCGAGTACAGGGACAGTTTAGCGTCTCCATCTCCATCCAAATCGTGGTCCGCAAGCCATACCCAAGTGCCCTGTAGCGTTTAATGTGAGCATATGATTCAAAGACCATAACATTATACAATCGTTACCTCCAAGTAAGCAGTCGAGTCGGCAGTGAGGTGGAGACCAAGGAAGGCAGCAAAACAGTTCGTGGTTCCGCCACTTCCGCTGGCCGGACAGTTGGCGGTTTCCAAATTGGTTCCAGCAGCTTCATCACGTGATCAGATGCGAAAGGTAATGAGTCGGAAACACATACATCCACCAAGGCGTACGTGGGAATCCCACATCCCGGCACCTCCTTGCGTAGTCTGCTTGATATTCCATTCGACGACGATGGCACCCGGGGCTGGAGCGGAGTAAAGTCAATAGGAGCACAGTGCCAAGAAATAACGCTTGACGAACTGGGACCGATGGTAGAGAAAATTATGTCCGTAATTTCCATCACACCGGACGAGCCCGGCGCACCAACCTGGACGACGACCTGCGGGTTATTCATATCCTGGAATGCCGCGCCTTTGCCTGCGATCACAGACCAAACCTCGCCGACCATCTGGGTTCCAGCAGGAATGGTGAGGGTAGAAGTGACGACATATGTGCCGGCATCGAAGAAAATGATTTTACATCCTGCGTACTGGGGAAAAGCTTGAGAAGTGAACGCCAAACATGAGAAGACAACGTACAGCCGCAAATATCGCCTTGAGAGCAGCCGTGTCGTCTGTCTTTCCGTCTCCCTTGGCACCCTGGTCACGAACACTAACAAACTGCGAAACGGCGTAGCCAGCATATTGCGGGTGAGTTCTGCCGAATATCCTCCCAGCGCTGTCAAGCAAGACAGCAGGCTTGGAGGGAGCCACGATGGTGCCCTGAGTAAACGTTCCAGTACCACTCGACCCAGTGTAAACGTTTCCTTGGCCCCAAGAGGTAATTGTTGTTGTTCCACCAGCCAACACGACGGCACCACCAACGACTCCGACCGCGGTGGGGACGTTGGTGAGCTTGATGTTGTTCAGAACAAGGGATCCGCCGAGCTTGCCGTTGCTCGCGGTCGACGTCCGAAGGAAAATGGGGGTATTCGACACCGTCGCATCGATAATTGCTTCGGCACCAACGGTCTAGTGTCGGGGTCAGCCAAAGATAAAAGCATCAGACTGAAGCATCACCTGTGTAGCGCTGCCTCCACCTGTCAACAAGTCGAACCCGACCTGTAACGAGTGAATAACAGCTAAGATACCAAAATTAAATACGCACTTGGCAGTTATTGAGGGTAACTCCTTGGAACGTCCAGCCCTTCAATACAAGGTAAGTCTCGTACGCTCAGAAGAAAGAAGAACCTTACCCAATTCCAAGATCCAAAGATACCCGTTTGTGCGTTGTTGACTGTGACATTGCGGACCGTGAACTGTTGGTTCCCCACCCACATGCCGAATTTCCCTACCGGTTCGTTAGCACGCTTGCCTCATACATGATCAACTGACAACGTACCTCCGTTGAAGACCAAGTCACCGAAAAATCCACCACTGCGCAAAAAAAAATTAGGGATGTTCATGGCATCAGATATCTAGGCTACCTGCCATTCTCCATCCAGATGCCTGAAAATAAAGATTGAGAACGAAATGTCACAAGTAGCCGGATATCTTACCTTGATGGGCAGTGTTCGAAGCGGAGGACATATTTATGACGATCCCCATTAACGATGTGCTTTGAGAAACCTGCCAATGTATGCCCGTTCCTTGCGAGAGTTCGGCAGGTACTCTGCCCAAGAAGTATGAGAGCGCGTAGCTTGAATTTGAGACAATTTCTAGTCACCGAGTTACGTCGATGACAAAGTTTCGCACAGAACGGAAACTGTCTCCGTAGTGAGCATCGATCTGGGAAAAGGTCCGAGTATATCTCACAAGTTGTTCTGGTTGGTATACCATTGCGCACCGCCGCCACCAGGGATATATGGGTCGGCGTCTAAAGACAAGCGAGTTATAATTGTGCTCTCGTCGAAGATGATGCACGAACCTATAACAGCTTGGGCTCTGAAACTAGCTGCAGCCAGTAAGGTTGGCGGGGAGGTGGCATCTCCAATCAACTGGGGGAGAGGAGGTTGTCAGTGAGGTCCCTAGATAAGGAACCGCGCGGGGCTCACCTGGGTATAATAGTACGGAACGATTGCGTCGGACACGAGATATGTGCTGCCTATTCGTTGAAAAGGGAACTGGACCAGTAAATGCTATACGTACCCTTTGGGGAAGAATACAACGGCCGGAGTGACGCTGCACGGTTAGGTTTAGTCAACGAGCTGGTTGAAGCGAAAAGCTACCCACGTTGAAGAGTTGCAAACAGCAGCGCCTCCTGCGCACCGGTTTCCCAATGTAATCGCAGAACTGACATGGTGTTAGATGGAAATCCTTCCGGCAGAAATGATGGATATACTTGATGGCTGCAGAAACCGTTAGCCAACATGGCGCGTGAAACAAGCGACAGAAACGCACCTGCTGTGTCATCCGTAACTCCGTCACCCTTAACGAACACCAGTTAATTGGAAGGGGTTTCGAAGGAACCACTAGTATCTCACTATAGCTCCGAAATCTTTCACGTTCCTGAACACTTGATATGTCGATGGGTTTGAGTTGAAGGCAGAAATCCCTTGGTGCTTGATGTTCTGCATCCAAAACGGATCTGTCGCCGCAGCACTGAAGGGGGTCGCATCGGTGTGCGCGGCGGGAGGAAAATTTCAGCACACGTACGTTCCAGACCCCAGAGGAGCAGTGCATGACGTTCCCAAAGAGGATGCCAAAGTTGCAGAGCCAAGGGCCACGCCAATTACGGACAGAAGTAGATTCGGAAACATCGAGGATATTATGGATACATGGACGGAAAAATGGCAGTCGGTTTTATACCTCCAAGATTAGAAATGCATTTTAGTCCAAAAGAAGTGTAAAGTAAAAACGCATGGTTCGTTGTCGACGAAAGTACGCGTGATGTAGAAATCGCGTCCCGTTTAGGAGGGGATCAATCACGTCGCCCGTAAAAAGCGCGGTTTCCAAGGTCAGAAGACTGCCGCTGCCGCAGCCAATTTGGCCATTGACAGAATCCAACTTGAGCGTGATATTGGGAGATTGCGTTTTGAGTGAGATATCACATTCAGGCAATATTCTTCAAGTCTGAGCTTGCTTCGACCAGGTAGGTACCAAAAGCTATAATGGCCCAGATATCCAGAGATTTGAGTTCCCCGAGTTGAATCAGAAAGAGTCATTTCCTAGTGGTTGGCATTAAACGTTGGGACAACTGCCCAGGTTCAGGATGCAAGACGGACGGTCCACCCAATGACTTGGGCTATAATTTGTCACGGACAATCATGGAAGATCACGGAGAAAAGTGTCGTCGAGGATACTGATGGTCGCTGATTGATCGTCAGTTCGACTCTGGACGAGATTAAAATTTGGCTTGCTGCTTGGTACGCGGGGGATGAGAGGATTGGATCCACTTCAGTATCCAGAGAGTACACACATTTTGAAAGTTTAGACGGAGGCGACTCGAGGTTGACGCGGTGATACCGACTTGAAGAACGGCTGGATCGTCGAAGGCTCGAAGGAGAAAACTTTACATATCTTGAGACTTGTTATCGTCTGTGCTGGGCGGCAGAAGGCGGCAGTGGACGGCCGCCAAGCGCCGGCCGCAGGAATCATTCCTAATTTCTCGATGTCCCGTATTGCAACATACGTCATGCCAGTTCAAGGACCTGCAATGCCCAGGGTATTGAGTAAAACTGCATGGACGTTGTGGAGCTTCCATGCGGAGGGAAGCGATAGGACCAAATGAGCCCGACGTTCGCAGTTCAGACTGTTCAGTAACCAGGCCACGGATTCCACGGGCAGGAAGACGCAAGGTGACAGTGATTCAGAACAATTCATTCGATTCGCGCATCCGACATGCAAGATCCAGTGAGAACAACGAATCCAACGAAAGCGGCGTTGTTTGGTGTAAGAATTCAATATTCCACGGTCATGCCGGTCAATGCCGGGCTGATTTGTTTCGCACTGTTTACGGACGTGTCCCTCTCGCTTCACCGGCGCGGAATGGGGTCCTGAATGCTTCCTGGACTCATCGGGGGAGCAGGGATGTCTATCGACGAATGGTCAAGTAATGTCATCCAGAACGACCCGATGCGCATGTACCGTGCGAAACGGGATGCTGCCCATCGCTCAGTGTCGTCGAAATACTCTATTCTCGGGTTTATATCTTCTGGAACGTATGGTCGGGTATACAAGGCACAGAGTCTCGGGGAGGATGCCAAAATCCACGCCATCAAAAAATTTAAGCCCGACAAGGAGGGCGACGTGATCACATACACTGGGATAAGCCAGAGTGCAATACGAGAGATCGCGGTAAGCTTTGACTCGCATTATTCCCGATGAAATTATCATCCGGATCCCAGCTCAATCGCGAGATCGACCACGAGAACATTGTGGCACTTAAAGAGGTCATTCTCGAGGACAAATCAATATACATGGTCTTTGAATTTGCTGAACACGACTTTCTGGTAAGCTTCCCCGAATACATCTTGGAAAGCGGAACTCGATGGAGGGACCTCTTAGCAAGTGATTCAGCACCACGCCACGACTCTTAGAACCCCGATAGCGATGCCTGTTCTCAAATCTCTCATTTACCAGCTCTTTAATGGACTTATCTACCTCCACTCTTGCCACATCCTTCATCGAGACCTTAAACCTGCCAATATCCTCATCACTGCTTCAGGCGTCGTCAAAATTGGCGATTTAGGTCTTGCACGCTTGATTTACCAACCCCTTCAGCCATTGTTTGCTGGCGACAAAGTGGTGGTGACAATATGGTACCGAGCGCCCGAACTGTTAATGGGCGCCAAGCACTACAACAAGGCCATCGACTGCTGGGCCGTGGGATGTGTCATGGCAGAGCTTGCGAGCTTACGGCCAATATTCAAAGGCGAAGAGGCCAAGCTGGATTCGAAGAAGAATGTGCCATTTCAAAGGGATCAGCTTTTGAAGATTTTCGAAGTGCTGGGCACACCAGACGGTGCGCACCAATGATTCATTCCACTGTCATAAATTACTGACCGGATAGCTTAGAACAAGACTGGCCTGGGGTGAAAGACATGGTCGAATATCAGAACATGAAGCGTCTCGATCCGTGTGTCCATTTCCTTCATCTGAAGATACTGAGATAGATGGCGTCCCCAGCTATTCTAACCGCCTACAGGAGTGGTGTCACTCGCGTGTACGATCACAGAGTGGCTACGATCTTCTCCGCCAGCTCTTTGCGTACGACCCAGACAACAGGCTCAACGCAAAGGAAGCACTCCAGCACAAGTGGTTCCATGAGGACCCGTACCCAACATGGAAGTGAGCCTCGTTTTAGCTGCTGTTATTTCCCAACCCTTGATTCGTATAGTGCCTTCCAGGCTGCGCCACAGCAGATCCCGCCGCATCGGCGAATTACACAGGACGAAGCACCTTCGATGGTTCCGCTTCCCGCAGCGCCGTTCAACTCGCACACGCAGTCGAAACCTGGCAGTTCGGCGAGTCTGAGTGGAGGCGGGCCGTATGTCGTTCCGAGTGGAGGCAACGGTGGAGGAGGAGGCAATGGGAGAAAAAAGGCGCGGATGGGCTGATGTAGAATTGTTGTGAAATCAATGAAGTCGAATGCGGAAGCAAAACATGTTATTGCCGCCGAGCGGAGTTGAATAACCCCGACCTTTGATGGTGTTGATTTACCCTCAGTTTTTAGCCTCCTTCCTCTTGAATCAGCCCTACTTTTAGAAACTGACACCAAATGACCATAAAATTGATTCGACGCATTTAGCGCATTGATTCGCCTGCATCTTTTGTAGCTTTCTTCTTCTTGAACTACCCAGACTTTTTTGGTTTCATGTCGTATTGAATTGACCTCACTTTTGAGCGCCGAGGCTATTGAAACACCCTCACTTTTGTGGCTGGCGGTGTTGAAACACCCCAGCTTTTGGTGGAACTTTTATTTTGCCCCACCTTGTCCCAACTAGAGTCCCGAATGACATGGAAGATCTTTACTGAAGGAATGAAGCAGGAGGAGCAGTGATAGCATGAGGCAAAATCTATGTAGCTCTTATTTTTTGGATGTTCAACTCGGATCGGGGACCCCGGCGTCAGAGTCGAACCATTGCAATGTGAAGGTCGATTTGAGTCGGCAAGGTTTGTTGAGCAAGCGTAATATTTCCGAAAGCAAGCAGTCCGATATTTTGGCCCTACACTGATATTGGAGTTGAGTACGGGTCACCCAATTGGGAAAGTGGGGGTGATTCAATAGCATCGATCCCGAAAAGTGAGAATGATTCAATAGCACAAACCCAGAAAAGTGAGGGTGATTCAACATCCAAAGTCGGGCCAATTCATAACAAAAATCAACCAAAATATTGCAGTGAATTCAATCACGGCAAGAAGGTAGATCAATAATTTCATAGCGGTGGTTCAACACGGTCAAGAAAAAAAAGTGAGGATGATTCAATCCTGAAAAATGTGGGTGGATCAACACGGCATAAACTCCGAGTGATTCAAGAGCACCCGGCGGTGATAACCTATTTTCGAATGCGGAAGCGTGACGGCAAGAGCGTAGAGTCACAAGCACGTGCCACACAACCGCGTCGTGACAGTTTTGTTTACTACGTTTACTCGTCGTGCACCAGTCGTGCGCTATGGTCTATCTCCCTCCCCCTCATCTGGCATCAGCGTCCCGACCCTCATACGCAGAGGCCTATGCCAATATTCTCAAGGCACACAGGCAGTCGCCCCTCACCTCTGCCGCCTCCGTCATCATGCTCGTCGCCCCCGACGTTGACGCCCTTTGTGCAGCTCGGATGCTCGCCGATCTATTCAAGCAGGACGACGTTATGTATCGAATAATCCCGGTCTCTGGTGTTACGGAGCTCGAGAGAGTCCGGGACGAGCTCGTCATGGTCTCGGAGGTATGTTTTTGTCGCTCATGCACGCCTTTCATGCTAATAAGGAGCTAGTTACACACACTCATCCTCCTCAATATGGGCGCGATTCTGGATCTCCCCTCTGACGAATGGTTCGGTGGCTTCAGCACCAAGATGTCCGTTCACGTCATCGATTCCGCCCGACCACAAAATTTGTCCAGTCTGTTCGGCGGGGGCGAAGCCGGAGACCGCATAGTAGTGTGGGACGACGGTGCAGCGGAAGACCTCGACGAGGAACGAAAGGCCTGGGAAGCATTGACGGTCCGCATACCTCTGCCGACCCAATATCTTCAACTAATCGATTCTAGTATGAGCCTCTGCCGGACTCGGACGACGACAACTCAGATTTAGACTCTGATGACGAAGACCCTCCCAGAGAAGACGATGACGAAGACGAGGAAGAATACGAGCAGAACGGTGGCAAGCGGAGGTCACTAGGGGACGGGGAGCGGACAGCGGGGAAAAGACAGCGGGTCGATAAAGAGGTGCTTCCGCTCATTCCTCACGCGTCTTCATAAAGTTCTCACCAGAATACAAAGCGGCCCCGTCGAATGACCCGCGACGAGCACGAAATGCACTCGGCACGACTAGAAAAACACTACATGGCAGGTACATGGCATGGACAGAGTGCGGCAGGCACCATATACATCCTTGCTACTGTCCTCGAACGGGTCGATAACGAACTTTTATGGTGCTCTCTTCCTTACATCTGTCTTGCTCCTACTCACGTCCTTCCCCAGGCTCGCGATTATGGGCCTGACCTATCAATACACCACCTCACGAATATCACGCACTTACTATGAGACCTACCACGCAGTATACCACGACGAAGTCTTTCGACTGAATCCTCCACCTCCTGCTGGCGAGAACGCGTTGATCTCACTGAATCCCGACGATCTCAGCGTCCGTGCAACGGAGGAGCTGCGATTCATGCTATTTCGCCATTGGACACTCTACGACGCGATGTTACACTCAAGTTACGTCGCAAGTAAGCTGGGTATATGGAAGGAGCGAGGACGGAAAAAGTTGACGGGACTGTTGGCGAAGATGGGGTAAATAAATCATTTCGCGCGGTCCCTCGTCCCAAGCTGATTATTAACGACTCCAGGTTTTCGCTGCAACAAACCCAACAACCGTATCCTCATATGGACATGGATTTGAAGAAATCTTTGATACGCAAACTGAACGACATTGCGCCCGAGTACGGTCTTGTCGAGCTCTCGTATCCATCCTTCATGCGGTGCTTTGGGTACCGATCACAGCCGTTATCTGCGGCAGACGCTGTTGAGGGAGTCAGTGCCCTCTTGGACGTCGCTGAAGGTTTACGGCTGGAGGTCGAGGTCGAGGGCGCACGGAATGGGGGAGAGTGGTTTGGCGGCGGGAAAGTTTGGGAGGCTACAAGTAACGCCCGAGCCGGTCGAAGGAAGCGAGAAGAAAGAGAGAATATCCCGCCGACAGGTCGCCAGGACCCCAATGCTCCAGCAGCCAAAGCGAAGCAGATTGGCGAAGAGACTGATGACAATCCGGACGCAGATGGGAAGGATGTGCAGTGGTGGGTCAAGAATTTTTGGACAGCTTTCGATGCCTTGAGCGAGTAAGCGAGGTACCCCATCCTTTCAATAATTCCGTCTCACAGTATTTCAGCATTGGGCCGCTTCGAGAAGCTCTTAATCTGTCAATGACTCTGCACCGAGCCATCATCGAACAGGGCACCTCCATTATCGACAAGCAGGATATCCGGACTATGCGAAACCACCGCGTTGTTATTCTGACACAAGGCCGCCATCTTGCCCTCTTTTCTCATCCAGGCGTGCTGTCGCGGCTAGCTCTGTGGCTTGTCGATGCCTTGAGAGACCGGTTACCTGGAACAAACGTCAGTTCACGGACGAAGCGGAAAAGCCTACCATTCGTTGTGGCGTGCCTCAACGAGAGCACACAGTCCTACATCGTCGTTGGTGTAATGGCAGCGTTGGATTTTGGTGATGTGCGGAAAAAGTAGGCCCTTTGTTTTTGTTTCCCAAGACGTCCTCTAACAATCCACGCAGCGAGTTTGGGCTTGCATTCCTGGACGCAAAAGAACGGTGTAATGCACGGACTCGGCATGGCTCGTTTGACACCAGTGTTTTAGAGATCAATCAGGAGGACTTAAAGGTCTTCCTGGAGACGCTCTGCGAAGGCCCCGACGCCTGAAGCCTTATATTTTTAAAAGTTGTATTTATGGTGTTGTAATAGTAGTGTAGTGCTAAAGCTTGCTATTGCTCGAGCCAAGGAATTTCACGCGGCAACACGCGTTTGGGAATTGGGAAGCCGAAAGAGCGGAGATCTGACGCGACAGTGATGGCAAACTTCGCACCATCCATGTCTCTTGACATCGAGAAACGTTGAGCTTAGAAGACTCCGAGCTAAATTGGCGACGAAGTTCCCGAAGATTCCTATGGCAATAGCAAAGAGCCGACGTGTACGACGTGACTTGGCGACGTCCGAGTCACAGCTCCGCTCCATGGCATGCTGTTTCTGAACGACTATCTTCAGAAAGTCGCGCCAGGCATACTATAGAGGCTGAAGCGAGCCTACCGCCCAGCGTAGGCGCCTCGACCTCTCAATGGGCCCTAGCAACACGTCCGACCTCGGTCTCCTTCGACTGCCCAACGAAATCCTTCTTGAAATCTTCCAGCAGTTGGATCAGACTGACCAGGGAATCTTCTCGATTTCTACTGCGTGTAAAAGGCTCCACTATCTTGCTCTACCGATTTATCTCGCAGCGCACGGGATAGCCGACGCCCAGGAGCTGGCCTCTCAAGACCTCGTCCTCACCCCTCCTCAGCTCGACCTCCTGGCCGCACTACAGACCTCACTGTTCATCCGCTCAGTGAAGCACATCTCCTGCTCCTTCTCTTTAAATAGTGCCCGCCCCCGATATTCTCCTCGTGAGATGGAAACTTTCTTCCTACATATCCGCAGACTCGCTGCCTTCTTGACAATCCTGGAAAGGGTGGACGAGGTCACTTTGAACTTCAAAGATGTCAATTTTTGGGCCGTCGGCGAGAGCCTCAGCATACTGGAAAGGTGGTCACCATTAGTTTCTACCCTTCTGGATGCCGTGCTAGAAAAGGGGTGCAAAACACTTAATGTCGAAGGAGGCATGTTCATCGTCCACTCATCCCAGTTCCAGCCGAAACCGGAGCCAAGAGCGGTCGTTAAACGGCGGTCGGTAATGTTCG
This sequence comes from Mycena latifolia, assembly GCA_029289555.1. NCBI lineage: Eukaryota > Fungi > Basidiomycota > Agaricomycetes > Agaricales > Mycenaceae > Mycena > Mycena latifolia. The sequence continues at coordinate 24,724 of JARJLE010000028.1, read as the reverse complement.
ACGTCGGCCGTCGAATAGGGAGTGCGTTCATAGGGAGGCCGGAGATTCAGCAAGTACCAGATTCGAAAGCACGAGCGGCGCTCAGGACATTTAACATATCATCCCGAGTGCTTCTCCTGCATCCATGTTACGCTTGGACGATAGCGGCGCTGACCAATTCTCCTAATCTCGTCACCCTCTCTATCAACCGCGTCGATATCCCAGAGCGGAGCTGGGACGAAATCCTGTCCAATATCCATGCCCCCGCACTCACAGACCTCACTATCGACCTCCGCTGTAGAATCAGGGCTGCCGCCTTCGATCAATTTATTGCGCGGCATCCGCTCATAAGCACGCTGAATCTTGGCCGTGACCTCGTTGCATTCAGGGAAGGGGACGTGGCGTCCAGGGACTGTTTGCCCAACCTGCACCATCTCAGCGCGTCGCCTTCCTACGTCCGCTTCCTCATGACCGACAAACGCGCGCCCGCCGTGATGACGCTTCGGCTGCTCGTGAAGGTCGCGTCCAGCGCGGTCTTCAAGACCGCGGACATCAACCGCATGCTCGCGTCGTGCTACCCGCGCATGGAGCGTGTGCATCTCACTCTCGTTATCCTGGTCGATTATTCGTCCACGCACTGGAAAGAATTTTTCCCGGAGGAGGAAAGCGTCGTTCCGCGGAAAAGGGACTCTCTCCAGCACGCGCGCGCCCTGGAGCTTGTCTCGACCTGTCCCACCGATACGTTCGAGGCGCTCGTCCTGCGGTTGCTATCATCATTCCCCGCTGTGCAATCGCTTTCTTTTTCCGGCTGCTCAAACAGGAGCCTGGATGTCCCTTTGTTCGTCTCGCGCGTCAAACACGCGTGTCCCGAAATGCAGCGCGTTACGCTCGATGGCGAGGCATACGACGCGGTATGAGGCCTCGGATCGTACGTTTATTTATCAGTTGCTTTCCAGAGCTGATGTTTCAGGAATATAAGTTCCAAACGATTTCATACAACCTTGGGAGCTGGACTCGACACGCTGGAACCCTCGGATACCCGCCTAGACAATTACTTTCTCGGCCGGGTGTATCTTATTACTAATTGTACTACCCACGGCGGAATAGGCACTTGGATGGCTCAGGAAACAGATTCTGACTAGAAGTGCGTGATGAGGTGAAAGTGGGGTGAGATACAGCTATAGTACACAATACAGGTGGGATGCGATTTACATAGACCGATGGTCGAAGCGCACTTAGTGCTCGCCGCTGGTCGTCGCGTATCGGTCCTCGAGGTCCTCTTGCCCACCGAACCCGCCCTCAAAGTCGCGCTCCCGCGCGTCCGCGGCCTTGCTCGCCGCCGCCGCTGAGTCTTTGTCTTTGGTGTCAATCTCGGCACGCAGCGCTGCGAGCTGGGCTTGCTCCTAGTTCCGCTAAGTCCACATACTACAGTGCATCTCGGAGAGATCAGGACGCGCCTTCTGGTGGACGTAGGTGGCCTCCTCGGCCTGCTCTCTCGCTTTCCAGGACTTGTCCTGCAGGGGGTTAGCGTGCTGCTAAATGGGAGGGAGCGCGGGGGGCACTTGGGATGTCGACATGGCCGTTACACTTGAAGTGCGTTTTGTGCCGAGCTCGATGATGTCACTTTCAGAAGCTGACCCACGGATTTGACGCCATGGGATCATTAGATGCCGTAAGTCCCACGGTCATGCGGTCACGGGACCATCCATGCGCTTTGACACGTATGTATTACTGTGTACAAGTTTAGACCCGTGCCTTCGGCGCGCCAAGTTTGCAGCTAATTCTCAGTTGCGGGGTTTTTTTAAGAAAAGAAATTTATACGTGTGGGCGCCGACTATGTCGGCACAGACCTTGCTTGCAGTGAAACCTTTTTTTTTCCCCCTTTGAACTGGAGTGATATATCGCTAGTAGAGACAATTGTGCAATTGAAATTTCATTTCTCCTTCAACCTTCTTCTGCTCCAGCTTGTTCGCAACATTTCAATGAATTAATGGTGGAGGGCAGCTCGGAGAAATGGCAACACACACTTGGAGCTCACCGAGGCTCTTCGTTGAGTTGCTAATCCTAGGGACTGCCGGGGGTCTCCGCACAATTCTACATGTGCGCGGTGGTATACTCACTAATACTCTGAACTGAGCATTCACCTTGCAGTTACAACCAAGGACTTCGATCTTTGAGATTCCAATGGCTGAGGGATATGATTGTATGTAAAACAGTCTGTCACTGTCACAGTCAAGGCTCTCGCGTCCACTCTCGGTAAGAAGAGAGGGATTGGGTAGTGCGAATGTGAGTCTCGAAAGACGATGGAATAAAAGGTTAACTACTACAGACGAATAACTACTCTTCTTATAGTGTTTTAACGAACCGTGCGAACTACAGTATAAATAACTACTACAATAACCCGTAGATGCATGTGTGGCAGTGCCTGTCACTACACCTGTCATAATTAAAGTCTTTGGTAACCTAATTGTGAACATCCCATAGCAACATATCCTATTGTCTCGATCTGTCCATGTTTCAGACTAAATATATCCCTGATGTCATGTCCCGTTCCGGCTTAGGTGTTGGAACGATAAGATTGCGATCGAATCGTGACAGTCACCGTCTGTGTCTACTCATGTCTGCAGGATTCGACTCAGCTAGCCAACTTTAAAAGTGTCTTAAGACTTAAAATCTCCGGCACCTGCGACCTGCCTACATGTTATAGATCCCAGATTAAACACAAATGTAATAATTTCTGGGCGCTGGAGTGCATTTTTACAACTTGAAAGGGATTCGCAGAATCGCAGTACTGGAAATTTTGGTCATGTGAGGAGATTTGCGCAATGGAGTGATGTTTGTTGGATTCAGAATATTGAATCAAGGAGGTCTCTGAAAATGTTCAAGTGGGGTGTCCTCATGTACACGTGGACTCGGAAAGATTCGGCGAAAGGATCAAACCGGGTGGGCTGGGTCCCACACAATTTTGAGGTTCCAGATCCCTTGTCAAGCAAGGTAATTGTCAAGCAAGGTAACATATACTTGGCCATCAACTACTACTACAGCTACCTAAACTACCTGTAACAGAAGTCAGTACCACAAATCTGTTTCAGAGCGGCAAAAGTTAGACTGATACAAAGAAAATAGAAAGTACCTGCATTCAGAGCCAGGCTGCAGCTGATTTGGAATTAGTAGGGCCAAATCTGAAGTATGGGATTATTTTTCGCTGTTTATGTAATAGTAGTTTGAACTCCAAAGTTTTGAAGTACAGTGTAGTCTGAAGTCCTTACTCGCGATCATGGGTTGATCCCGGCTGGGTCTTGCCGACCACCCAAATAGGGACATTTGCCCCTATCCGAACCTTTGTGTCAACAAAAACATCTTATTGCTCAGCAGAGTTGAGTCAAACCAATGGAGCAAATCTTTGTTTCAATACAGCTGCTCAGGGAGACCTGGAGAAAGTCATCTGCATTTGGATGCTAAACTGACTGAAGATATTGTCTCCTGGAGATTGCCCTTGAGAGATTAGCTGATTTTCTGAGACATATTTGAAAACACATGTGTAAGTATACTATAAAATCCACCAACACATGTACATATATTGCACTACAGAAGGCCTCTCATGCCTGCGGGGGGTTCAAAGCCATATTTTCATGTGTGGGAAGAAGCCTGTCATTGATTTGCCGAGCATGCCGAGATCAATTTGACTTCAGACTTGAGACCACGAATGTTTGGACCACCGTTTTTGAACTTGCTCAGTTGCTGAAACCATTCATTAAGATCTACTGAAATCCCTTGAAACTATGATTATTTAGCCAAAATTGATACCATACTGAAGAGTCAATTGTCGGTACACACAGAAGATCAGATAAGCACAGTGAAAAGTGGTGGGGGAAATTGAATGAGGGGTATAGCTGTGGAAATCATCAAAGAGGTGACAGGAATTGAGAGCAGAGAGGGAGCAACAAACCTGGAATGGGAGGGAGCAGAGAGTAAGATGAGGGGCAGAGGCAAAGTGTGCTTATCATTAATGAAATCTGTGTTGAGGCCTTGAGGCCTCTCAAGAGGAGCGGCAGCAGGGCCTGGAACAGGCGAGAGGTCACATGACATTTCATGTGACTTAGTGGCAGTGTTTTCATGTGACTTTCCCGTGTGGCGGTGCTGAGCTCTTTTCTTATACAAGTTTAGACCCGTGCCTTCGGCGCGCCATGTCTGCAGCTAATTCTCAGTTGCGGGGTTTTTTTGAGAAAAGAAATTTATACATATACTTGGCCATCAACTACTACCACAGCTACCTAAACTATCTGTAACAGAAGTCAGTACATGAGCTCAGGTGTCAGCTAATCCCTAGCCCGCCGGAAGTCAGCCGACACCACAGCGAGAGCACAGCCTCTCGACAATTTTCTCTTCCGCACCTCAACATCGTCATTCACAACTCATTGCTGTACCACTCCCTCTCAAGCCTCCTCTCATTTCCCTACCAATTTCACTTACCCACCCTCCTCACCCTTCATTATTTCCTACTGTCATATCTGCGCAGAATATAATTATTCTATCATGCCTATATCCTTTATTATTTACCATGCTCTAGTCCTACATTACACTCTAACTCTCTAGAGTACTGAATTGACATATTTTGCATTCTACAGAATGGTTCCATTGGAAGCTCTGTAGCCCAGCAGATGGGTTTTGCATCTCATCTGCTCCGTGCACCATCTGATTGACTTGCGTCTTTCAGATCCTTACCCAACCTCTTCTATCATCTTCCACCGGTACCTTAGCCTCTTCACTCTTCTCGAGTCGACGCTGGACACTACCTGTAACAGAAGTCAGTACCACACATCTGTTTCAGAGCGGCAAAAGTTAGACTGATACAAAGAAAATAGAAAATACCTGCATTCAGAGCCAGGCTGCAGCTGATTTGGAATTAGTAGGGCCAAATTTGAAGAGTCAATTGTGGGTACACACAGAAGATCAGATAAGCACAGTGAAAAGTGGTGGGGGAAGTTGAATGAAATGTAGTTGACAGATAGGGGTATAGCTGTGGAAATGATCAAAGAGGTTACAGGAGAGAGGGAGTAACAAACCTGGAATGGGAAGGAGCAAAGAGTAAGATGAGGGGCAGTGGCAAAGTGTGCTTATCATTAATGAAATCTGTGTTCGAGGCCTTGAGGCCTTGAGGAGTGGCAGCAGGGCCTGGAACGGGCGAGAGATCACATGACATTTCATGTGACTTAGTGGCAGTGTTTTCATGTGACTTTCCCGTGTGGCGGTGCTGAGCTCTTTTCTTATATAGGATAGGAACAAGTATAGCAGACCCGTGCCTTCGTCACAGAGAACGCCAACACACTGCGAATTATGTGCTCGCCAACGCCCGGCGGATTCCGAGTTCCCGGGTTCGCCACAGACACGGCTGATTCCGAGGCGAAGGGCACGTGACAAAATCACCTGACAAAATCACCTGACATTATCAAAAAAGCTGTGCTCCTCGTCTCTTAATGTATAAGACAAGTATATTCGACCCGTGCCTTCGTCACGGAGAAGCAGCAACACCCAGCGGACTCTCAGTTTCGCCAACGCCCGGCGGATTCCGAGTTCCCGGGTTCGCCACAGACACGGCTGATTCCGAGGCGAAGGGCACGTGATGAAATCACCTGACAAAATCACCTGACATTATCAAAAAAGCTGTGCTCCTCGTCTCTTAATGTATAAGATTGTGCTGCAAATACATAGGGGGTGGCATTTGCGCCTTCTTCTTGTTCTCTATGCCCACAACCCAATGAAACGCGGCTTTTTGAACAGACCGCCCAAGGCCAAGGCTTGCACCAACCCTCCCCCGCCTCCATCCGAACCCGACGCGTCTGCTGCGTGCGTTTCATTCAATTCCACGCCGTGTACAACCAACGGTGACCAATCTACAGTGGCAGGGAGAGCTCGACGCCCAATTCAGATTCAGAGCCACCCGAGTCGAAACCCGAGCAGCAGGAAGGCAACGAGCCGCCGCTCGACCCGCACCGCCCGCCCCAGTGGCTCATTGACCAGAACAAGTCGGGCCAGACGCGCTTCATATTCCGCTCGTGGCCGCGCGACCCCGCGGGCCAGGAAGCCCCCGAGATGGAACCAGGAAAGACCACCCCGAACGGGATCGTGTACTGGGGTGCAACGCTCTACGACTTCTACTACTTCCAGGCCATCCCCACGATTCCCAACTACATCATGACGAGCACGGGAAGCCGTCTCGCCGCGACGATGCGCAAGATCGGTGAGCTCGACGCGGCTGCACCCGAGATCGAGTGGGCGGACAGGGAGGAAGAGCCGCGCCAGCTCGTGCTGCCTCAAGAGATCGCCCACGATATCCGCCCGATGGAGAATCGCATCGCGTGGAACGCCTCTCCTTTTTCTCTGGCGGGTGCTACCTGCCTGTTTGTGCGGGGCACCGAACACGCACACGCGGCGGAGGTACCGCTGCCAGAGTCTGACCCCGATGAGCACTGCGACATCGCTTCTATCACGCCCGAAAACTATCCTAGACCGTGGCCAATCGTTCCGTTTTCCTTCGTCAAGCCACCTCTTCCCAAGCTCGAGACTCTGATCCCTTACACTCTGCTCCCGAAAAAGCTCATCGTCCACGACCCTTGGAACCTGCTCTCAATGCCAGACGAACTCGAACCGGATGCAATGGACAAAGACTGGACCCATATGACCGACATAGCCCGCACGTACGACCTCAAGCCACTCACAAAGGCGGGATTGCACAAATCGGACCATCAGCACGAGGTGTTTCGCGGCCGCGTCGACGACCTCGACTATTCTATTCCGCCCTTCAACTCACCGGACGGCGGAGGCCGTTGCTCGCCGATGCTTAGAATCAAGGTTCCACCATATCCTCACAAAAAGACCACCCCCGCCGCGCACTTGTACATCTCTCCCGCCAGCAAAGCAGGCGTCGGGAACCACTCGGCCGTCTACGACGCAGAATGGGAACTGCCCCGCTCGTTGCTCGTACCAGACGTGTTTTGCCGCGAATGCGTCGCACAAGAACTCGAAGAGATGCGCGCGAGCGGTGAATTGGATCGAATAATCGCCGAAGCTACAGGCAACGAACCCTGGGGCCATATCACCGAAAAGATCGAGGTCATCCCGGAGGGTGCAGTGGACGTTTCCAAGCCGGGCCACAAAGACGAGAATACCAAGCCCGACATCCGCATCGCGCAGCCCCGGACGATCGAGCGCACGCGCACATACGATGGGCCCATCGTCGACATCCATCCCAAGGCCCGATGGCAGACGCCCGGCCGCGGCGAGAACTGCGCGCACGTCCGGCGCGGGAACGAGGGTGCGCGCCCGCCGACGGCGACGGTGCGCGTGTGCGCGAAGCTCTCGATCCAGGACGACCGCCACCTCGCGCGCGAGGCCAAGGTGTACCAGGCGCTCCCGGCGCACCTCTCCGAGCACTGGAGCGGGTACAACCTCGTGCGGCCCTCGCGCGCGCCCGTCCCCGTCGGCGCAGTCGTGCCGCAGTTCTACGGCTACTACGTCCCTGCGCCCGAGAGCACCGCAGGGTCGGGGTACCTCAGCCCGATCATGCTACTCGAGAACTGCGGCGCGCCGCTCGACCCGGAGGTGCTGTCGGCGGACGAGAAGACCGAGTGCTGGTCGCTGCTGTACCGGCTGCACCACGCGGACTGGGTGCACGAATCCGTCGCAGCGCGCAACATCGTCACCCAGCGCGGCCCGCTGACGGTGCCGCAAGGGTGGATGCGCGGGTGGCCGAGCGACAGAAACCCCGTGAGCTTTCGGGTTATCGACTTTGGGCGGTCCCTCTATTGCGGGCCGAAAGTGTCTGAGGAGGACGAAGATGTTTATCGGGACCTCCGCGCGCCGGAGAGGAGTGCGGAGGAGAAGATTCGTCGTGAGAGGGTCGATGTAGATAGATTACTTTCGCAGGGCATGTTCCATTGAATGTTTAAATCAAACCCATTGATATTATCACTGGCTGGATTTTGGCCCAGAGCGATCGGAAGGTGGTGCCCAATAATCGTCCCCGTAACTGAGAGTTAGCTCACCCCCTTCCTTAATCTTCTTCACTATACGGAAGGAATTCGCAAGAAGAAAGGGCAAGTAAAATGGAATGCTTACGGGCACGGATGATGAGCCGCCGTTCCCCATTCACCTGTACCGCTGGAAGGACGTCAATGCGAGTGAAACATGGAGACTATAGGAGGGCCGCACGGTCTGCCACACAATTGGGTTCATGAGGCATGGCGTCATTCAAGAACCGGGTGGGATTCCCGAGCCATTGCGCATCGACTGTGGTGCTATCCATCCCAAAGCAGTAATTGAGACCGCTGTGCTTTTGGAGCGTATCGCTGTAGCGCGGTTAATGGCATGCAATAGGCGAAAAGTGTGGTACGAACCGGTGACGCAGCTCTTCTTCTTTGTCGTCGAGGAGTTCGCCAACATACTCTGTAGGCAGTATCAATGAGATGAATGGCTGGGCTGATTGGTAGTCAAAGCGCACCGCCGATGACATCGCCCTTAGAGATTGGTTCTGAGGCAAAGGCCCCGAGCCCATATGTCGAGCGCTGGATATGGAAGCGCTATCCAATTGCATAATGAGATAGAAGACCTATAGACAACGGCGAACAAAAAACTCGCCTTGAATTCCGCTCTCTGGAGGTCCACATTCGTGCATCGGGTACTAGTAGTACGCTGGGTATCCCCGGGATAATATACGTGTGCGTCCCTGAAATGTTTGCATTTAGATATTCAGTGACTGCTTGGAAGGGCAGGCGCACCGGGCATCACAAGCCGTGCATAACTCGGGATCGCACTCGCGGCCCATGACTCGGCAGGGACACCTTTTCCCGCAGGTCGGGTTACTCGCACAGCTGGCATCGCAGCCTTTCCATCTCCTCGCGCCTGAAACAAGGGTCAGTGCACGGGCAGAAACCCGGAGAGATACGCACAGTTGGGTGGACAGCGGCAATTCCGCTCACAGTGTGCGTTCTTCGTGAAGCACTCACAGCCCATCCGGGCGGAACAGGGGCCCGCATGGGCGCACGGTGTTGCGCTGGGTGGCGGCATCAGGCTTGTATGTATTCAGAACTGATACACGTACGGCGATTCCGGCGCTTGAAGGGTCGAGAAGAATGAGCTGGGCTGAGAAGAGCGCTCGGGATACGTACAGAAAGTGGGCCGTCGAGTTTCGCGCTTTCGGGCTGCGGTCAACCGCTTGGGCCGCTTTCCTTTGCGCTTTTTGTACATCCCCCCAGTAGCAGGTTCTGGGACGGAAATTTCGCTGTCGTCTATGAGATCTCTTCGATGGAAAAATATGTCCCGACAGGGTAGCTTGCAGATAATTGCCAAGTCGCATGGGAGTGTGTCTGGACCAAGCTTGAGCACACCACGGAGGAACTCCAGGTTATCGATCGACGATGCGTCCTGGTCCTGGATGGAAATAAGGTTGAATCGCGCTCAAGCACTCCGACCCGTACCATATCGGCATCGATTAAACGGAAACAGTCGTCTCCACATGCTTCGCCTGACTGTTCCAGAAGGTCGTCACTGGTAAGATGGGGTTCTTGCGGTGCAAGGGCTGGCGTGTAAAGGTTCCAGTCGGGAGAAACTACGGATGTAATTAAACCTTTAATTATCGCTGCATCACCATCACTCTTACTATGAATTCGGCAACAGTGCATTATGCAGTTTAGATTCGGACAGAACTTGGCGAGGCCGTGATTGATGTGGGTGAATATATCGTTAGGCGCGGGAAACTCCTGCGCAAAATGGGATGGGAGTTGGGGTTTGCTCAAGGAAGGGCCCCAAATGACGTTGGGGAGATCTCTGTATAGATGGGGTAAAAACAATTGCGAAACCAAGATAAACGACTTCTTGCCTCTGGCTTACATCCCAGAGCAGCCCGCTTTCGTTGCTCAAGCGAAGACGACGGAGATTGTCTCTCAGAGTGTCGTCGATAGTCTCCGCGGAAAACCCCTGCTCCACGTGGAGGCGACGGACGGTCTCGTATTGGATCACTTCGTCTGAATATTAATGTTTTCTCAGCGAGCGCTACAACGCCAGATGAGGAGAAAATACCGTCTGGATCCCATTGATCCTCGTGCCATTGAAAGCCCTTGAACGATGACAGGTATCGCTTGCTAGGGAACTCTGGATCCTCAGGATACGGAATGAAGGGGGCCAGTTTGTTATCAATCATGCGTGCCAGGTGGTTGCGCGCTGCTGCGGTGCAGAGCTGGTACGGGGGGTGCGCAATGAGCTGCAGCGGCTCCACCACGATAATCGGCGTTCGTTCTCCGGGTGTGGTGATTTTACCGTCGACGTCGTAGTCCCAGCTGTATATACAAGGCTCCGAGTCGGCTGCGCCAGGCGGTAGCGGAACCGGGCCAAAGGCGGCAGGGGGTATTGGGAAACTCTCCAGTGCTCCATCGGAGCTGGTGCTCGGAGGTTTCGAATTAAAAGTTCGCCTGAATACTTGAGCGATATGCTCGCCTTTCCAGGCATAAAATTCATCGCGAACTGTGGAATAAACTTGCTTTGCCGTTTCGAGATTACTCACAAACTCGGCCTCGTAGTCGCCCATGCCGCCGCAGTTATGTACCTGGGTTCACAAAAGATTTACAGTCGTGGAAGAAAAAGAGTTGACCGGCTGCGGCAACTCCGGCCCAGCTTCACATTGCTTGAACCAAGCTTCAGCTTGAACGGAAAACTCTCTTTGAATTTTCTCTAATGTACAATCCCTATTCCTCTCCGATAATACGCCTGCCTCGCGCGCCTGCCGACGACGCGCAGACGTCACGGGGCGCGCGGACCGAACTCGGCAATACCGAGCCGATACAGCGCATCACGGCCGTTGCCGAGGCTTCAGGCTGTGCTCACTCAAACCACCTCAATTTTGCGTCAAAAATTAAGGCACCTCGGATTCGTCATCTATGCATGTTAGCCATACACCGTGCAATACCGAAGACCCTCCAGCGAGACGCGCATGCGCACGGAACCCATCAAAAGTACCATCAATTTCTGTAAATTTCTTTTTTTTTTTTTTGTGGAACGTTGAATAGCAAGAGACAACAGGCTTCGGCTTTCGCACCTCAGCACTCTCCTCGGTGCTGTTTAGCGCTTGCGCGCTTCCATACACCTCGGACCGACATAGTCGTCCGTCTCTCACCCGTTAATTTGAGGCCTTGGACTTGGAACCCGGCCAGACAGAATTTCTACCACCCGAGGAAATGCGCGAGCGCACTTGTGTCCGATATACGCGACACGTCGTGTGGGGCTCTCGGCATCATCGTCAACTCAAGGGACCCGAGGGCCCCCATCATCGTCAACTCAGCCTACACCCACTAAAACCCCGGTCTCCCACGTCCAATCTTTGGGGAGGTTATTTTCGTCCTTCAGGACCTTTTTCCAAGTTGTCTGTACTATCGCTTTACTTATTGCCTTCTTGCCGTATTTTTTATTGTTGGTCAACGCGCAATCAATTCTTAATCTGTTGTTGATTGCACTAAGCCAGCGGTTGTGGATCTCGCGTTCCGAGGCCACATCCTTCGCCTGGATCACTCTTTCGCACCGTAGTCTCCAGATTAGGTGTGCGGACTCGGACACCACAATTCTGAAGAGACGCGTCGCGCCCCTATCGCGCCGTTTGATCGCCGCGCATGACATCACCTGTCCTAATGTAGGCGTCGGCAAGTCCTCGTTTGTCTTCATCTTCCAGAGCTCGCTCGCCAGTGCCCAGACCTCCTTCTGCCCGGGTGCATCACATTGTGTCAAAATGTGCTGCATTGATTCTGTTGACCCGCATTTAGCACAGGTTGCCTTTCCTTCGTGTCCTGCAATCTTGTCCCAATACGCTCCGACTTTGTACCCGCCGTGGATGAGCATCCATAGGAAGTAGCGGATGTTCCTCGACAGATCCTTGTGCTTTGTAGATTTCCATATTTTATTATCAGCTGGAGGTTCTCCCTCAATGTCGGCTACTGCCGCTTTGGCGTAGTCCATGTTCTTCTGGGTAGTCTTCCTCTCTAGCTTCGCTTGGTACGCTGGCTTCCTCATCTTCACCTGTCTTATTATCTTGTATGCTTTTGACTGTGTCATAGCTTTCAGCTTTGCACCCGGGAGGATGAGTGCGGGGGATGGTGCCATATCAATCTGGTCCGGTGCGGCCTTGGCGCTGCCTTCCCCGGCTAGGACATCTGCCGCTTCATTCCCTTTATTCCCTGTGTGACCTTTGACCCAGGTGAGAGTTGTCTTTGCCTTCCTTTTGCGTAGGTTCGCTGCAGTTTTACGTAGAAGCTCTCCGTTTGCAGTTGTGAAGAATCCCTCATCCTCATTCTTCTGGAGATTCCTAGTTAGCCCGTCAATGGAGACCTTAGAGTCGCTCAGTATTTCTAGAGGGACGTTAGGTGGGCACACTTCAGCTGTTTCTTTTATCGCCACTAATTCTCCGACATTGTTAGACCGGCCAATGTTCTCAGGCACTCGTATGGCTCTATTCCTCGGGTCCTCGTCTCCGAAATAGATTCCGGCACCAACCTGTGCTGTGTCAAGCCCGTTATTCAGGGCAGAGCCGTCTGTGTACACGGAGATTCCTTCTGTTTCAGGGTCGGGTTCGTGTTGTGTCCGCGGGGCCCGTCCGAGCAGGTTACGGGCACTGCCCTTCGTGAATATGCGGAAGGTGTCCGCGATGGTCCCGTGTGTTGTTATTCTTGAGTCGAATTCAACTGACTCCGTGCCGTCCCTCTCCTGTGGGCGCTGATCCTCTTCGTAGTCCTCCGGTTGGGGTTCCGTGGGGTTCCACTTTTTGTGCAGTACGTCTAGCATTTCCCTGGCTCGACAGTAGCATTCATTGGGTGTCTTACATTTCGTTATAGCTCTTGTTATCTGGCACGTCGGGCAGCGGCACCAGTTGTTCTGCTTGTGTCGTGGTGCGTCTCTCTTCTGCCCTAGTTTTACCGCATCTCTAACTAGCCTCATCTTATGGTTATTCTTTAGGCAGTCGGTTATGTCTTCATCGTTGTTGTACACGGCCCGATCCGCGTACGATTTGCGGTGGTACCAGATGGGCATCGAGCCCTGAATTTCCCTTGACACGGCCATGGCGTCCATATCGAGGCCATAGGTGCGGCCGATCTTCATCATGTCTGCGATGTCCTTTCCTACTGATGCCGCGGACAGTTTTGGCGCCCATGATTGTAGGTAAGCGTTCATTCGTAGCTCATCTGGGACTGATTTAGCGTCTTTGCTATCCACCTTTTTAGCCAATATTTCATCAGCGACAAAACACCAAAGGGGACGGTTCGGTCCGAAGCTCAGGTACGTTTTTAGCCACGTTACAGTGATTGCCTCATTCCTTGCTACAATGTCTAGCAGGTCCTTCCCACCTTGCTCGGCGGGCGCATATATTGTTTCTTTATTAATGGTGACACTGTTCTTCTCAGCCCACAGGAATTTCCTTACTCTTTTTTCCAGGCGTTTCTCAACGGATTTCGGCATCCCTTGCACTGTGGCGAGGTACTGGGTCATGCCCCCCACTACCATGAGGACGATCAAGCGTCGTCCTTCCATTGTGGGGTGCCCCAGTTCCCATCTGTCGAGCGCTTCATCAATCTTTTCAATTGTACGTGCCCATGTATCGACCTGTGTGATATGGTTCCCGACCCATGCTCCTAGGGTCCTAATGGGCTCGCCCTCTTTGGCGATCCTGATGTTCTCTGGTATCATCGTGCCGCCGATCCCGTTGATGAATCTATTGGCGAGCACTCGGTCTCGGTGGTCTATGGTTCCAATTGGGATCATTTCCGTTTTGCTAATATTAAACTTAGCCCCGGCGGCCATGCACCATTCGTCCAGGATATCGCAGAGGGCGCCAAAGTCATCTTCAGCATCAAGGTATACCACGGTGTCATCGGCGAATAAGGTCGCTATCAACTTTTCTTTTTTACCTCTAATCTTGAGTCCTTTTAGGTCGGATTGTCGCAGGGATTCTGCGAGCGGCTCAATCGCTAAGTCAAAGAGCAGGCACGATAGGGGGTCGCCCTGTCGTACTCCTCTTGTCACCTGGAAAGGGTGTTTGCTCTTCTCGCCGTTCACCATAACGTATGTGTACGCATCACTGTACAGTGCCTGGATCGTCCTGATGAACTCTTGTGGTATCCCATAGCTGGCTAGTGCACGCCAGAGATAGTCATGCTCTATCTTATCGTACGCCTTTTCCTGGTCGAGGGCGACAATTGCACCGTTCATTTCAACGGCTTCAGCCAGCTCGATAATGCGCTTTGTCAACCATATCTGGTCACGGATTTGGCGTCCGGGTACGAATCCCGCCTGGTTTGGATGGATCAGGTCCGGCGCTACCAGCGCTAACTTTATGGTAAGTGCTTTCGTGAATACCTTGTAGTCCGAGTTTAGTAACGAGATCGGCCTGTAGTTCGCTATGTCGGCCTTGTCATTCTTTTTGTAGAGAGGGCACATCCAGCTTTCCGAGAAGCCAGTGCCCGGCACCATTCCGTGGGTTTCTATATCATTATATACCATGAGCATTGCTTTGAGGATGTTAAAAGCAGGCTTCTCCAGTTTCATGGCGGTCTGGTAGCGGGCGTCTAGCGTCTTCCACACTTCATATATTATTCCATTCAGGCCGGGTGCCTTTCCGTTCGCAGATCTTTTAAGGGCTAGTTGTACATCTTCAATCGTCAACTTAGCCTTGAGCTTCGTGTTCTGTTCGGCGGTGGTTGTCCTCGTGGTACGTTCCAGAACTTTCTTTATTGTTTCTTCTCTGATATTCGGCGGAGTGTTCGTCCTCTCGGATTGCAGCTTCTTGTGGTAGTTCCGAGCAAGGTTCGCCATCTCCTGGGAGTCCTTAACATATTCGATGTTGTCTTCCGGCCTGGTCTCCTTCTTCAGCCTGTGAATCAAGTCTCGGGGCTTGCTGGGTTTGTTTATCTTGGTCCAGTATGGGCCTATCACCTCCCCTTCCAGTCTGTTACGTATCTGTGCAGTCGCCCTCGCATCCCTGTATCTCTTCCTCTCTAGAAGTGCTAGCTTTTCCATTAGGACAACACTAGATAGTTTCCGTTCCTCCATTGTAATATTGTCGTCTGAATTGATTAATTCCAGTTTCGATTCTAGCTCAGCAATATCTTTATTAATCTGAGGAATGACGATTTTGGCGCGTTCACGTGCGTGGTTGCCTATGTCGCTTTTGAACTTCATCCACAATGTCTGCACGTTGTAGTCCACACTGCGCTCGTTCCTCTCCTCCATATTTTCAAGATCATTCTGAAGGGTCATCCCCCGCTCGTGGATGTACTTGGTTAGCACTGTGTCTCGCATGAGATGCGCTGGCCATACCCATCGTCCTTTCCCGGTACTGGGCGCATCTTCGGATGTCAGCTTCATGGAGACCATGCGGTGGTCTGTCGCGATCCCGATAGTTTGGATTTCCCATTCAAAGGTGTGTTCCATGATTCCTCGTTTCACGTATATCCTGTCAATTCGGGACTGGGCACCGCCTTGCGCTTCCGACTGGTGGTACGTATATGCACGCGCAGTTGGGAAAGTGTCTCGCCAGCCATCCACTAGCCCTAGGTACGTCTTGAGCTCGTCTAGTGCATCCACTGGTCCATTATTTTCCTGTCTAGGGGGGAGTCTGTCTATCGCATCCTCAACCATGTTGAAGTCACCCCCCATTACATCTGGCCGGCGTATATTCGGATGCTCCTCGAACCAGGTCTTAATCCTGGCCCAGAAGGTTGCATTCTCAGCTGGCGCATTCGGCGCATATATTCCGAGGATTGACAACGGTGAGCCATCAACATTCTCCATTTCTGTTAACATTGCTCGTCCAGGTATTATTTCTCGTGTTGTTACAGTCCCCGTTCTGACCATGTTCTTGTTTAGGACGATGGCGACCCCTTTCGCGTTTGAGGTCAGCGGGTGCTTCGAGAATTCCACTCGCAGTACCCTCCCGAATAGTTTATCTATGGCCGCCTTCCTTTCGTCATCCAGGTGAGCTTCCCCCACAATTAGTGCGCCAACCTTGTTCTCTCTCATAATTTGCCAGAGTTCGTACCACTTGTTGTCCGGGTGGTAGACGTTGGTATGACCTTGTCCCCGTATGTTCAATGCTGCCACCTTGATTGCTGATTTCATATTCTTCTTCTTTCCGCGTCCTCGGACTCTAGCTGCCGGTCCGGGGTATATTCGTGCTGGCGTTGGTGGGGGTTGCACACCTTGTGCTGCTTCTGGGTCCTGCGGTGTGTCGGCATCTTGTGTGGCGTCCGCACCTGGCGTCACAGCGTTCATCCTAGCCTCTGCGCCGTTCATCCTTGCCTCGGCCATCATGGCCTCCCATTCTCGGGCATATCGAGCATCACGCTCTGCCTCCGTCTCGTTCTCGGGAGCTGCAGTATCCGCTGCTTCACCATCATCTCTGGTGGTAGGCATTCCGCCTGGGCCAGAATGGCCCGCGCTTTCTGCGCTTTGTTCCGGTCTCAGGAACGGACTATCAGTCCGAGGTGTATTCAACCTCAGCGCATTCCGCGCTTGGGTGCTGTTCATTGCACCCGTCTGCATGCCGGAGGCAGCAGATTGTGCGCTCGGCGGCTCATCATTGACGAGTCGGGGGAGGGCACTCCCCAATGGGGGAGCGGCGCCAGTCCGACTCGTCTCCGAGCCGCCTTGCACACTTTCCCCTCCATCCCTGCGGTTATCCTCGGGTTCGCGGTGGCCGGTGGCGGAGCCCCCGCTCCCTCTAACCGTGGGCGACTGTGAACCTGTTATCCTGTTTGCTGCAACCGCTGGTGAGTTATCTCCATATAAAGTTAGATTTGGGGGCGCGGAGGGGTATAGGAACCGCCCCCGGGCCCGCGAGCCCGAGGACGGGCATTCCTACATTTGTTGGGGTTGGCGGCGTAGGCTCACATTGTTTCTTGGGAACAGTGTGTCCTTGCGGCGCCGCGCCAGGACTGCTGGCCAGCGGACCCCGGCCTGAATAGGCCCCGCTGTTGCGGCGCGACTCCTACCGGTTCGTCGTGAAACGTCCCAGCAGTTGTCGCGCGTAACCCTCACCCGTTTCCTGTCCCTCGCGCATAGCACGCGGTCAGTAAATGTGGCGGGTTAGGGGTGCGTGCGCTCGCGCACGTCTTCTTCCGGTCCCAGAACCGGGTATGCAGCTTCCATGTACGTTCAGGGTGTCCGGGTCCCTCCATAAGAATAATTGCTGCGGACGGGGGGCGCCGTGGATTTTCCTGAGGATCTCTAGGTGTGTTTGGGTTTGCTTCGCGGGTGTTTACGACTGAAGTCTTCAGAGTGAACATCCGCCGTTCTTGAACAATCAAGTTTCGAAGGATTCTGCGGGTGTTACCTCTTTGGGACACTACCGCTCGTGGTCCGATTCGGAATCGACTTGCGGACGCGGGACGATGGGCAGGGGGAGGAGGGGGAGTCTATTCAGGGGCCTAGCTTAGGTACACTGTCTATGTAGATCACCTCTTCGTATCTCTCGTGCGCATCCGGCAGTTTGGCCGAGAAGTGCTTACCCCCGTTTCGCTGTACGAGGAAGAGGAACCTGTCGGGTTCCGTGAGGATTCCCCTGGGGGTGTCGGGGGGTTGCGTCGGCTGTGATGACCTTGCTGATCACCGATGTGCACCAGTTCCATCGCAGGGCTGGACCGGGGCCGCCGGCTCCCTCTGTACCGCCGTGGGCTGCGCTGCTGCAGCCGCGACGGGGACGGTGAGCCCGGGAGGGGTGTCCAGGCGTGGTGCGTGTGGGCGTAGCGGCCGCGCGGTGGCTGCACGCACGGTCAGTGGGAATCGAGGGCGGATGTCGCCTGAGAGGAAACCTCCACGCACCTCTGGGCCGTCGTGAAGACGTCGTCCTCATCGGCGGCTGGTTGGTTGTGGTGGCCCTTGCGCTGGGCGGGGGGGGGGCTCACGTTCCTGCGTCGTGCGATGGGGGGCAAGTGGTGAGAGGCGTCGTCTTCCGTTTGTGCGGGGCACCGTCTTCCTGGGGCTGTTCTCGGGTCCCCGCGGCAGCGGCGTCAGAGGTCGCGGCGTTGTCCATTGTGCAGTGGGGAGCAGCGCTGTGTTCTGAGCAGAGAGTTTTTTTGCAGTCGCCCAAAACTGTACAGGGGCACGTGAGCGCCAGCACTTTTTCGTGGTGGGGTGCGCGCTGGTGCGCGGCATCGCTGTCGTCGGGGGCGTCACTGGGTTTTGCCTTCCTTCATGCGTGCGAGAGGTAGTAGAAGTTGTCTTTTATTATCTGGTACTACTCCGGTGTGTTATCTCCACCTCCGCCGTACTGCGCGGCTCGACTTTTCAGTCCGTCTCGGCGTTCTTCGTCGCCGGCGCTCATCGGCGCCCTCCCTCACCGGGGAGACCCTCTCCGAGGGTGAGGTAGGCAGTTCCAGCCTCCTCTGCCACTTCCGTGGCAGGGAGGCCTCGCAACATCACCACCGCCAAAAAGATGGTGGTGGTAAGAGATCACGAGGCCCCCTCTTCTGTAAATTTCTGAAGAGGTGGAGGCCATGGGGCGGGCACTGTAAACAAGACTTAGAACTCACTTGGCCTTCGAAGTCGCGACTACCCTATTTATTTGCAGACCGGCGGCAATCTTGCTGCTTGCAATACTGCCAACTCTTTCAACTTCCTCCACATCACGATGCCCACACCTCTCTGATAATACGCCTCTGTCATTCGGGCTGGCTCCCGCCCATCCGAGCAAGCCAAAAACCAACACGTCAAGACGCGTACGTTGCGCCCCGGCTGCGCTCCCGGCGCCCAGTTTTTAAAATCTCGCGTCACCCGACGCAAGAAACTCGCCAAGAAATCGCAATTCGCATGTCCCGGCTCCTCACCGCGCTGCGTTTTATTTTCCTGCACGTGCTGCCGGACCAGCTGTTTTCGCGGCTGCCGACGACACGCGCGGACGTCGCGGGGCGCGCGTTCCTCGTGACGGGCGCGAACACGGGGCTCGGCCGCGCGCTCGCGGTGCATCTCGCGCGCCAGGGCCCCGCCGCGCTCGTCCTCGGCGTGCGCGACCTCACCAAAGGGGAGGAGGCGCGCGCGGCGATCGTGAAAGAGACGGGATTTGGGGGGACGGTGCACGTGTGGGCGCTCGACCAGGCGGACTTTGCGAGCGTGCGCGCGTTCGCGGCGCGTGCCAAAAAAGAGCTGGGGCGCCTGGACGGCGCGGTGCTGAATGCCGGGGTGCGCGCGGGCAGGTGGGAGGTCACGAAGGACGGGTGGGAGAAGACGTGCGTGCGCGTCGCGTTCGGCGCTGATGTTGTTCGTGATTTTTATTTTATATTAGGCTGCAGGTGAACGTCCTGTCGACGGGGCTCCTCGGCGTGCTGCTGCTCCCCCTCCTGCAATCCACCGCCCGGCTCGCGCCGCCGCACCCCGGTGCGCTGCAGACGCCGCCGCATCTGACGATCACAGGATCCGCAGGTGAGCGCCCCGTTCGCGTGAGTACGCACCCGCTGACGGGCACGCGACGCAGCGATGGCCCTCGCGTTCTTCCCCGAAAGATCCGCGCCCAACATCCTCGAGACGCTGAACGACCCGGCGAAGAGCGCGCTCCGCCCGCGGTACGTCACGTCGAAGCTGCTCGACCTGTTCCTCGCGCGCGAGATCGCGGCGCTGCCGCATGCGGCGGGCGTCGTCGTCAAGTGCGTTGCACGAACCCTTTAAAAAAAAACTGGCGTCGAGGTCTGATAGGCTTGTATGCGTTTTGTTTACAGCATCGTGGACCCGGGGCTCTGCCGCTCGGAGCTGACGCGCGACTTCCAGGCCGGGCTCATCTTCCGGTACGCGGCATCGCGCATGAGTCTTATCCACAGCGCTGACTCGTTCCGGCGCGCGCAGGCTCTTCCAGCGCTACGTCGGCTGGCCCACGAGCCAGGGCGCGTTGAATCTGCTGTACGGCGTCCTCGCGCCGACGCCGCCCGGCGCGTACGTCGGCGCATGCGCGATTCGGGAGTGCGTCGCGTCGTCTTTGTTTTGATCTCGCGTGTGCTGATGGTCGTACTAGGCCCCCGGCGTGGACTATGAGCGCGGAGGGGGTGCGGGTGCAGCGAAAGACGTGGCGGGAGATGGTGGGTGTTTGGCGGGCGGTTGCGCCGGAGGTGGAGGGGGTTGTGGAGAGCGAGTGACTTGATACATGTTGGATACCCAGACTACCCGCAGTCAGAAGTGGAGAGTTGTGGAGAGAATAGGCGCCCCCCGGTGCGCGGAACGCGATACCCCATTCTGTTCATGTCCTTCGAGATTAAAACCAAGAGTATTGCCCCTGCTCTCGACAGAGCCTGTTCCCGATGCATGTAGAAGGTGACTCTGCCTTTCACGCAGTTTGCCACTGTGTCGCGGCATCGTGGTGCTGTCGAGAGCAGGCGCTTGTTTTTGATGCGGATTTAGGCCCTCCAACGCGTTGATGCGCCGGTTGCTGAGCGCTGAGCATCCAGCCATGATGGTCTATCGGCGTGACAAGTCGCCGGTCAGAATCCGCAATCTAATAGTAGCCGGTACGGGCGTTTGGCTAGCTGAAACGCGCTCGGGACGCCGCTTTGAGGAATAAAGCCGAGTTTGTGTTGAACGAAGGCGCTGGCAAGTGCATAGTAGTCGTATACCAGAGAAGGGCCTAATAACAGGTGGTATATCAAGAAAAGATTACATCGTTATTTGGCCGGGTTGTGGAGACGGTGTGGACTAGGCTTGCTCTCTGTCTTATACTCATGGGCTGGTTCACGAATCTCTTCACTGCTGCTCCGCAGGACAACCGCCGCGGCCAGGCCCTGACCAACACCCACGACGCCTTCGACCTCCGCTCCGCGTCCCCCGTCTTTGGCGCCCACCCCGACGCATTCAACCCAGACGCCCTCTCCACCCCAGGGCCGTCCTACACCTACCCACCCCAGGAATCTCCTCGCGGGTCCCCCACGTACGGCTATGTCCCCACATCGTGCGATTCCCGCCCTTTTCCCGCTCCAATTCACGCTCATCCAGGATGTATGTCATAGTGCCAGCTCGCGCCAATCGTCGCTCCTCCCGACCCACCACGACCAACTCCATACCCCCCCGTACCCCCCGCTGGCAGCAACCTGGGCCCGCCTCCGCGCTTGGCTCGCGCGCGAGTACCCCGAGCTCGGCGACACCCTCAATTACGGCATATTGCCAGAAGACCTCGCCCAGCTCGAGCTCCAGTTCGGCTTCGAGCTCCCGCGCGTCGTCCGCGAGTCCTATCTCACCGTCGACGGCCAGGAGGCAGAGTCCTCCGCCGGCTGCGCCGAGGGCCTCTTCTTCGGCCTGACCCTCCTCCCGCTCGAGGACGTGCTCGAGGAATGGCGCTTCTGGCGCGAGGTCGACGACGACCCCTCCACCGGCGCCAACGCCCACCTGCGCGCGTCCATGCAGTCCATCCCCACCGGCTGGGTCCGCAAGGAGTACTCCCAGCGCGGCTGGATCCCGCTCATCGCCGACAAGGCTGGCAACTACGTCGGCGTCGACCTCAACCCCGACGAGGGCGGCTCAATCGGCCAGGTCATCGTCTTTGGCCGCGACTTTGACACCAAAATCGTCCTCTGGACCGGCGACGGCCCCGCGGGCTGGGCCAAATGGCTCGCGTGCTTCGTCGACGAGCTCGAGACCGGCGAGGGCTTCGAGATTGGTGCGGGCGATAACAGCGAAGAGGACGAGGACGACGTTGGGTACGAGAGCTATTTCCACGACGGGAGCGGCCACGGCCAGGGCGATGGCGGCGGCGACAACGGGGGAGGAGGCGGACTCCGCCTGTCGGGCGAATATAGAGGGTGGAGTGTCCTAGAGGCGTGGGCTGATCGGAGCATTCGAAAGTGGCACGAACTGGGCCTCATTACAGAACCGCTAGGCCCTCCAGTGGAAGAGAAAGAGGAGGTATGTATCAGGCCTCATGCTGCATCTCCCTGACTAAACCTCCGAAGGCAAAGCCGAATGCCGGCCTTGGTGTAATATTGCCGCCGTCGGACGCGGAAGTCCCGATACCCGTCGTAAGTGAAGACGCGACCACGCCCGTCGCTGCGCGCACGACCGTCCCCACCATCAGCGTGACGAGACCCCCCGCGCCGCTGCCCGTCGACCTCCCCACGCAGAGCGACATAGATATCATGCCTTCCCCGACCGACTCCCCGCGCTCGTCCCTCTCGTTCCGCGACGACGACCTCGAGGCCGGGACCGCGCGCGGGATGCGGGAGATCTCGCAGGAGCCGCCGCTCGTGTCCCGCCGCGCCTCGCCCCCGCCGCGCCAGAACGCGCAGGCAAGCGGGTCCGCGACGCCGCCCCCGCCCGCGCCCGCACCCGCACCCGCCGTCATCCCCGATCTGCTCGCCGACTCTGCGCCGCCGATGGACGCCGCGCCGATCGTGCCGTCGTTCGCCAACGCGCCACCCGCGCCGATCCCCGCCCCGGAGCCCGTCGCGCCGCCGCTCCCGACCGAGGCGCCGCCAACCGCACCGGAACCCGAAGCGGAGGCGGAGGACGACGCCGTGGACCCCGACGTGACGATCCGGCTCGTCGGCGGCGGCGGCGTCGCGGGCATTTCGGCCCCAGACGGGGACGCGGAGGCGGAGCCGGCGGAGGTGCAGACGGACGGCGAAGTCGAGACGGACGCCGAATCTGTCGCGTCGGACGCGACGACCCCGAAAAGCGACGGCGGGAAGAAGAAGCACAAGAAGACGATGAGCGGGCTCGCGGGGCTCAAAAAGCTGGGGAACCTCGGGCTGCGGAAAAAGGACTCGAGCGCGAGCGTCAAGGAGGCGGCGGCGGCCGTCGCCGTCGCTGCACCGTGAGGGGGCGACGCGTTGTGCCGCACGTACATACATATCATCTTGCACGCTGGCTCGCTCGCGCGTAGGAACGACGAAGGCTGGTGCACGCACGGAACGGACGAATATTCTTTCTTTTACCTTGATGCATTTTTGCCCGTTGCTGCCTGGTTCGGTGGGCCGCGCGCACTCCTGTAGCCCTTGCATTCGATACTATACCCGCAATATACATATATTATATCGGTTTAGAGGACTTTAGATTTTCTCAGATCTTTTTTGGAGGAAGCAACAGATGCAAATATCGCGTTGATGGTTCGATTGGGATGAAGGACGTTCTCCTCGTGTCGACGACCCGCTAAGCCATGAGCTCGCTGCTCTCCGTCCTCTTCAACCCCCTCATTTCCCTCAGCCCCTCGTGGTCCGACGACGGCGACGACGGCCGCGGCTTCGACGTCGTCTACCCGCTCACCACCTGCATCGCCCTCGGCATCTGGCTCGTGGTCAGACGATACCGAAAAGCGCAGTATGCCGCCGTCGCGTTTAAATACGATGCTCGCGAAGTGTGTCTTTTTTCTCGTTTTTTCTTCTTCTAGGCTATAATATAACCGTGCAAACGACACAGGCCGCAGACCCCAAGTACCAGTCCATACTCATCGAAAACGCGCACCTGCACTCGCACCTCGAGAACGAGGCGCTGGCGCCGGCCATCTCCGTCGACGGCGCGCGCTACGTGACGTGCTTCGACCCCGCGACGGGCATGCACCTCGCGACGCTCAAGACGGACAGCGAGGACGAGATCGCGGCCAAGATCGCGCTCGCGGGCGCCGCGCAGAAGGCGTGGCGCCACGTCAACTTTGGGCGCCGCCGGCGCGTGATGCGCAGCCTCAACAAGTGGCTCGTGGAGAACCAGGACGTGTGCGCGCGCACCGCGTGCCGCGACACGGGCAAGACGCGTGCGTCGCGTCGTGTGCTTCGACCGCTCTGTTTGCTGATTCGTTTACGTGTGCATACCAGTGGTCGACGCGGCCCTCGGCGAGATCATCACTACCTGCTCGAAGCTCGGGTGGCTCATCGACCACGGGGAGCGCGCCCTCCGCCCCGAGAGCAGAGCGAGCAACCTCATCCTCTGCTACAAAAAGTCCAAGGTCTACTACGAGCCGCTCGGCGTCGTCGCTGGAATTGTTTCATGGAATTATCGTGCGTCTATTTCCCCAGTTGCCGTACGAACAATTGATCAACTCTACTCCTCAGCCCTGCACAACGCCTGGTCCCCCATCATCGCGTCCCTCTTTGCCGGCAACGGAATCGTCCTGAAATGCTCGGAAAACGTGTTCTGGTCCACGCAGTGGTTCGTCGGCGCCATCCGGAAATGCCTCGCGATCTGCGGACACGACCCCGAGCTTGTGCAGGTGCGTCGCGCGTCTATCCATCCGATGGCGCGTCCAGCTAAACGCATCCATCGCGCACACAGCTCGTTTGCTGCTTCCCCGAGCAGGCGGACGCGCTCACGCGGTCGCCGCACATCAAACACATCACGTTTATCGGGTCGGAGACCGTCGGGCGTAAGGTGAGCGTCTCGCGTTTTGGTGCTGGAGGCGTTCACAATTATCTGGGTAGATTGCGAGGGCGGCGACGGAACACCTGACACCCGTCACTCTCGAGCTGGGAGGCAAGGACCCCGCGATCATTCTCGAGGGAACCTGACTCTGAACAAGTGGGCCAGTATATGGATGCGCGGAATCTTGTACGGTCTATTCAGTCGTCCCACCGTTGATACTAATGCCGCTGGAAACACAGCCAAAACGTCGGCCAGAATTGCATCGGCATCGAGCGCTCATCGTGCACAAGTCGCAGCACGACGAGCTATACGACATGCTCCAGAAGCGCATCGAGATGCTGCGTCTGGGGTCGGTCCTCGCGCCCGCGGACACGGGCTTTATAACCACGGT